>BRKX01000009.1:48324968-48949250 GCA_026008535.1 Perilla frutescens | reverse complement strand
GAGTACAAAATTCTCAAGCTGTCGATGTTGGACGCGAAGGCTCTCAACACTTTAGCAACATTTACAAGTTCTAATCTAGACTATTACTAAAAAGAACTAAAACATGTAAATTGACATCCCATCAATTCATATACAAACTACAACATACAAATTGACATCCCGTCAACTTGTATATAAACTAAAACAAATAAATTGACATCCCATCAATTTGTATATAAACTAGTAAAGGTTTCACAACTTTGCTATCTATCCTAATTTGTACAATCTATTCTGTGAAAGGATTGAACAACAACAAACATTAAGATAGAAGAAGGAACGAAGGACGAAACCTATACTAAGTTTGTGACTCAAGCTTTTTTCAATCTTCACACAGCGGAAAATGGATTGAGCTTGAATAAGTCTTCAAGTGTCGATCATATCCCTTATATACTTCTTCACTTGAATAGACAAGGCTCAAGTCTTCTCTTTCTTGATCGTGGGTTGGAGATAACCGCTCTTCATCACTACTCCATCGCGTGTGAGAAAAAAACCGTCTCCATGGCATAGTTGAAGCCATATCCCACGTTCTCACCTATTTTCCAAATATTCCAGTAAATAAAAATCTGAAAAAGAAAAGAGGTTAAATAAAAGAAAACAAGAAGCCCTAAAAATAGGAGATAGAGTTTTGACTTTGTCAAACTCTATTTAAATAATATATCTAATATGTATATATCCATTTATTTAAAATATCTATTTCATGGATATACACATATATTTTAAGATATATAAAATTATTTTATTCATTAAAATAATAAATAAAACTAGGAAATGATAAGATTAGTTACGACTATGTCACAGATGATGTCGCAGAAAATCTGTCTGACATCGAGTGCAACATTGAACCTCAATGTCATACAGCACTCAACATATAAATTTACAGAAAAAAATAATAAAATATTTCAAAGGCTATTTTTATAGTAATGAAATCAAAATACCATTGAAATCAATAAAAAGTGGACAGTCACTTAATTTGGTTCCTTGGCGGATTTAATAAGTACACAATAAAAAAAAAATTAATTTTTTTAGCAAACAAAGTACACACATTAATGAGTTTAACTCAATTAAAGTTTGTATATAACAAAATGTAAAAAAAAAAAAAAAAACCTATCAATCCTAGATATCACAAACTGATAACTCAAGGACCGAAACCTCATTAAAACTTATATGGAAAACTCAAAAAGGTAAAAACCATACAGGAAAGAGAAGCACTGTGTGCACTAGGTGCACCATCAGGCGCATTGACGGGGTCAACGCGTTGACCGATCAATACCGGAAAATACACGTTGACCCGGCCAACTCCAAAAAAAAATTTCCAAATTAGTATCAACCGTAACACTAAAAAGTATCACTCAAAAGCCTAAAAAAGTATCGGCCAAAACAAACAAATAAATAAATAACCGTCAAAATCAGTATCAACCGTAACACTAAAAAGTATCACTCAAAAGCCCAAAAGTATCACTTGTATCCTTAAAAAGTATCAGCCAAAATAAATAAATAAATAAAATCCGTCAAAATCAGTATCAACCGTAACATTAAAAAGTATCACTCAAAATTCAAAAAGTATTATTTGTATCATTAAAAAATATCATCTATTTTATCATTTTTCTTTCTTGCGGGTTGACCGGGTCAACGCGCGTTGACCCACATTTAACCCGGTCAAAAATATTGACGGTCTAATATAACCATATATACACCTAGTGCATGCAAGTTTTTACCTACAAGAAAAAGAGTATTTCTCTAAATAAAACGAGAATAACCAAGACCATAAGAATCCTTATGAATCAAAGAAAGAATACAAGGAATAGTATCAAACCAAATACACGAAGAAACCCGAGAAGAAGCCAAGCAATTGGCCACTTGATTTCCCGGCCCTCTCGACAAAAAATAAGTTTCGCGAAAATGAATATTATCCAAAAAGAAAAACCAACACGTTTTTCCAACGAACTTTGGGCATCCACAGAACCTGAAATGTACATAAAAATGAAAGCATGGTAATATTGCGGAAAGAATAATAATGTAGCTGCAATGTATTCCTGAAAAAATAATTTATTTCAATTAAATCATAATTTAATTCACAATCGAGATAGAATTTTGGGTTGTCTACTCCACAATTTAATTTAAATATAAAAATTAAATATTGTAATAGTGTTGTTAATAAATAATTTAAGATAAATAAATGTATGAAATTTAAATAAAAAATAGTTTCCGCAATATTCTATTATTTATTTTTCATAAATCTATAATAATAAATTCATTTTTATGAAACAAAATATAGACAAATGAGAAAAAATTAATATAAATAAATAAGATTATAAATTTTAACTAATTAGTTCTTATTGTTAATGTTTAAAAAGAGTTTAAAATATAGAATAAAATTTGGCACAAACATGTTTTGGCGTGAATATAGTAGAGATGGGCATGTATGTCAATAATACTCAACATTAAAGGCTTATTTATACCTAAAATTACTTGAAGGGTTTATTTGATCTTGAGGACAACACAAATTCTTATGTATATAAGATATACATCAGACGGTCGACGTGTTGACCAAAAAAATCATCAAAACATGTGATACTTTTTGGGGATACAAATAATACTTTTTGAAATTTGACTAATGCTTTATAGTGTTATGATTGATACTCATATTGACAGCTTTTTTCTTTATTCTTTTTTGGCTAATTGATACTGATACTGATTTTGATGGATTTTTTGGTCAACGCATTGACTGGGTCAGCGAGCGTTGACCGTCTGATATGCACCTAGTGCACATAAGACCTGTCTTAGGACAAACATTAAGAGTGTATTTGACCTTTTTCCCCATTTAAAATTTTTGTTGTAAAACCTAAAAGATCAATCTTTCTGAATGGGATATGTACTATAAGGTTGTTATGCCTTCATTGTTCACTGCCTAATGCCTACTTTAGTGCATCACTTCTATATTATTTCAAATTTCTAAACGCACTAAAAAATATTTATCCTCTAACAAGTGTTGTCAAAGTCAAATTTTCATGCATCCAAGTGTATCATTCTAGGTAAAAATATTGAAACTTATCATTTTTTTTTACTTATGATTAATTTGATTGCCCTAACTTCACTTACTTTAAATACGTACGAATGGTACGATAACAAAAATCTAGTTTGAGATCTTATATTATGTCATTATCAATAACAAAAATCTTGTTTGAGATCTTACATTGTGTCACTATCACTAATAGAAATTATTTTAATGAATTGAAATTATATTAATTAGTTTACAATCATATATTTCTCATTAACATATAAATTAAATGAAACAAAGGACTAAAATTATCTCCTTTATTAAACGTTTATAATTTAATAAATCAAGCGCTGGTTATACTTCACAATTAAAGCAGTACACTTTCAATTTTGTTAAAACTAGTAAACAGCAAGAGAGATGAGAGAATATTTGAGAGGTATTATTTCAGAATGAATGTATTTACAATTACATTGCTCATATAGTCATATTTATAATGCATGCATGAGCTCTAACTAACATGCATAAAATGCGGATCTACTAACACAGTAACACGTGGCTAACTAACTCTATCTCACTTCTAAGTTCTAACTAACAGATATTTAAATACATTGATAAATTTCAAAATTGAAACTTATAAAACGCGCAAACATTAACTATCAAGTTTAATTATGATGCTACTTGATGTTAAAATTTCAAGTTTCCAAATGTTTTACTTTCTCACTCACTTGCAAGTGCACAATGTGCTTGTCTGTACTAAGCGAGTCTAGGTCGAACCACACAGAATTATTTTAGTTAATCATGCAATTATTACGACTTAAATATTTCAACTTATCTAGACAAACGGAGTTGAAAAGATTGTTTTTACTACTTAGGCAATGTTTGGTATACTGGTACGGATATACCCACATTAATAAAATCTGGATTGTTTTGTAAGATAATTGCGTATTAGCTATTTTAATTGGGTGTTTGGTTATTAAGAAAAATATACTAAGATTGCTTCACACATCTGTTTGGTACATTGTTTTATTTGGTAGACTAACTTCTGGAATGAGTAAATTAGTTTAGGCAATGTTTGGTAGCCTAGATAAAGGTATATATACTAAGATTGCTACGCCAGAAACTGTAATCGAGGGGGGTGTCGGTTACATTGTCTAGCCGAATCAGTAAATTACACCTCGGGCCTCGCGTTAGGACCGGGCCTCATGTGAACGAGCAATGGCTACCAAACACACGGTTTTTGCTGGATACCTTTACTAATATATCTTTATCCAGGCTACCAAACATTGTCTTATTAAACTAACCAAGCAAGCAAACATCAATAAACAAAGCAAAGGAAAACGTACGGAATATAAAATCGAATTAAGTTGGGGACGGGGGGACCGGTTTTAATTTGCATGCAAATTATTAAAAATAAATTTATGAATGTATTGTTTTCTTGTAGTGTCTCAATATTTCTTCCCGTCTCTCCTCTCTCCTCTCTCAGAACAAAAATTATGTATGTATTATAAGATGGAGGGCGACGGAGCTGGCGGTGGTTGGGATTTGAAGAATTGCCATGGTTATTGTGAAGAATCCTCAATTTAATTTTGACGATTGGCTATGGAGAAGCCATGTAATTGAATCTATTTTTTTTCTTTTTTAATTGAGGGTAAAAGTGTGAAAGAAAAAAATTGGTGTGTAAAGTAAAAAATAATGATTTTTTTTAAAATGGTGGTGTATGTAGTGACTAGTGATACACATGATGTGGTGTATATTAAAAAAATAGTGGTGTAAATAGAAACACCCTTACCAAAGATTAAAACATGAAAATAAAAAACTTGTTTAAAACATGATTAGAGAAATAAAAAACTTAAAAAAATTTAGCTACTCATATCCAAAGAAAATAAACATCTCAATACAAAATTGAAATAATAGAGAAAGGCTGAGATTAAACCTAAAAAGACTTCAATCTTCATTCTTCTTGCCTTCAAATTCCCAAACTTCCTTCTACAAAATTCTCTCCCAAGAAACAAGTGTATTTTTGGTAAATAAAAGTGGTTTACCCTAGAAATTCGAATTTGGAAGTCCTTTTATACTTAGGGAAAAATTTTCATACGAAAATAAATCTAAAATGAAATAAAATAGACAAATCCGTGAAAAAGGTGCTGGGGTGCGATACGGGGTCCTTGATCAACGCGAGCATGCAGCTCACCCCCACCAGTCACACTTTTTGAACGTTCGAACCCCACGTAGAAGCAACATAGCTCAAAGTCAAACCTCACATTGAATCAGCACCTGGATCGCGCCTCCGCTCGGGTCGCACCTCTCCACGTGTGTGTGATGCTCGGGCTCGAGTCCTAGACTTTTTTTCCCTTCGTCCCGCTCCCAATGGTCTCGACTTCGACTAACTTCACTTTTTGGCCTGAATTACACAATTCGAATCATAAACTATTTTTCCTTAATTTAACTAAGATAAAATGAGAAATAAATAAAAACTCGAGCTAAAATCCTAAAAATGCACTCAACTAAAGGGGAAATATAATAAAAAAAAGACTAAATTATCACTACTACAATATATAAGAAACTCAATTTAAGAAAGATCACTATATATTAATTAAGTAAAAAAAAATGATTTGTTATTACTTATCCCCTAAAAATGATCTTCGTGGAGATCATACTGCTCAACCAATACGGAACAAACCTCTGCTTCCAAAATGACAAACGAGACGTGCGTTGAAATATCCCAAAATCGAAGTTACAACTATTTAAAAAGTAGATGAAACAGGCAATTGGAACCTCATGGTGGTGTGAAGGAACTTAGATTTAATTGAAGTATAGCTTTAAAGTATGGCTCCACATCTTTCAAGACCAGTCACTTTTTACTTTTTACTGATAAGTTGGTAGTAGATGTGTTAGTTGTTGACTTTTGTGTAAATCTTGTAGTTATTGCCAATATCCTTAAATTATGGATATGGGTTGTTTTATATGTTGACCACTATTTTATTAGCAGTAAAAACAACTACAAGTGTACGGTGTAATTGTAATACATAGTAAGCAAGAGTATCGTATCCACATGGATTATGATGGCAAATAATATTGTGAGTACTAAAACATAGACACCTTAATAATATCTAGATACTAGGATTTATTTGAGAGTTCAAATAAAATAATATGCAAATAAAAAGAACATGGGAATAATATAAAGATCAAATAAAAGACAATAGATCCTAGGGCATGTTTTTACTACAATGTCATCCATGCAAGATCAATCAATTCAACAAACCAATTTAATTCATATATGGTGAAAGATCACGGAGATATTAATATCTCTTTTGAGTAAGTTTGTAAAGTCAATTAATAAATTACCTATTCATCTTTCGGTTCTTTTAAGTAATTTAATATCACCTTTGTACTGTATTAAATTGTACTGGACTGTGTTGGACGACTTGGACTGTGTGGGACTGGACTATTTCTCTTAATGAGTGGATGAGGTATTTATATTGTTGGAGGGAGCCCTATGGTTAAAACGAAGCCCAAAGTGAAGAAAAACCTTGAAACTCCCGAACTGGGTCCGTCCGGGTCGACGGGCGGGTCGAACAGCTGACCCGTCGACCCTATTAGGTGTAAAACAAGCCCCCTGGGTCGACCGGTGGGTCGGGTCAACCTTGCACACGCAGACTTCACTAAAACGACTCGTTCTCACTTGTTTCTCATCGGATTAAGCCGATTCAACTTACACAACGCTCCTAACTCAATTCTCCATCTTTCTAAGATCTTCAATCACCCATTTGGATTATAGAGAATTAATTACATCAATTATCATGGGCTTTGCTCTTCAAATGCGGTCCAAAGACTTAATTGTTCCCTCATTTAGCTCTTCAAGCACATACTTGATCATTTTGCATCAAATAATCATCAAATTCACCACTTTACTGCAAAACTCACAAATACATCCAAAATACCAAATGATAACATAATGAGCAAAAAAGCTATGAAAATCACACAACTTATCAACTTAAACATCATCAATTCATATCCAAAAAAGGTATCATATGTAGTTTGTAATCTCACCAAAAATATATACAAAATATTTGCAACTTTGCTTCCATCTCGTTCACCACCATCTTATCTTTTCTCTTTTATCATGGCATATCAGCTTCTCAATTTCATCACGATATCAAAGCAGTGATCCTTCTCGGACCTACCTCTACTTTTGTTCATTATTCTTATTGTTATCTCATCTCTAAATCATTATGGTAGACACAACATAAAAATATAAAACAATCTCTTATCCCAATCTAAATCAACGTCTAAGCTCAGTGTTACTCAATGAGTACAATTACTTATCTTGGAGTATAGCAATTAATCTTGCACTTGGAAGTAGATCCAAGCTAAGCTTCATGTCTAATAAGAATAGAGTGCCTAATGCAAACTCACCTGAGTATTCTTCCTGGTTAGCTCAAGACTAGCTTGTGATGTCGTGGCTCCTTAACTCTATGGAGCCAAAGCTATCTGAAATATTCAACTATTCAGATTCATCCTACCATCTGTAGAAATCAGTGAAAGACATGTATGGGGACATGAACAATGGTGCAAGAGTGTTTTAACGTAAAAAAGATCTTGCTAAAACTCATCAAGGTAATCTCTTCTTTATTCAGCATCTTGGTAACTTAAAGGCAAAGTGGAATGAGCTTGATCTATACATGCCTCACACTACTGATGCAACCATTCTACTCATGAGAGCTGAAGAAGACAAGGTATTTTAGCTACTTGCAAGCCTTGTAGCTAGCCGATTATAAGGACCTGAAGAGTCATATTTTGATGACACTTGAGCTTTCAAGATTCCAAATAGTGTGTAATGCAATATAAAGAGAGAAAGTGATGAGGAAGGTGATGAATACAAGTGCGGTAGTTGTTAGCACTGAATCAAATGTTCCTGAAAATAGAACATTTGCAATCACAAGACTATATAGAGGTAAAAGGCCTGATCTTAGGTGTAATCACTACATAAAGATTGGATGACAAGGAATTGGTCACATAAAAATGCTAGATTGTACACCTTGAACTAAAGCTAAAGTTCAATGAAGATGGCAACTTCATCAAGAAACAGTCCTATACTCTTAAAGCTAACATTATTGATAGCGAGTTTTCAGTTGTTCCATCAATCATCTCAATATTATCAATAAGTTTGCTAACTTTATAAAATTAAAGCAAGGATGTGGAGATGGTGCAAACTTAAGTGCTATACTAGGGAATTTTGTTGGTTTCTTGGCAAAAACCAACATGGCTCCCACTGATGAAATTTCAGGTATCATTTGTGTCTTGTCTACTACTTTAGATCTTAGTAAGACTGGAGATTTTTGAATGGTTGACTCTGGTACATGACAACACAGAATAATGGTTCTTTAAAACTTTATGAATTTCAAAAATTCACAAATCCTATTCATGTCTCCATAGCAAATGGAACTAAAGTACTTGTTTTAAGTAAAAAGAAGCTAAATTTATTGTCAAAAATTAAAAACTCTCTGATTTTATTTGTTCATTCTTTCCCATTCAAACTTCTATCTCTAGAAAAACTTATTCAACTCCTTGTTTGTCTTGTTATTTTCTCAACTCATAGTGTCATTTTTCAGGATTGAGTTTCTCAGAGGAAGATTGGTGAAGGGTTCTATCTTTATGGCATTTACTACATCTCAACATCTACTAGTTTTTTAGTCTTCTGACCGATCACGTCCCTCAAAACCATCAAGAATTGTGGCATAGATGCTTAGCACATCCTTCCACTCATGTCATGTCTTTTTTATTTTTTGTAACAAAAATTATGAGTGTGAAACTTGTTATAAATTAAAGTCACAAGATTATCGTTTTCCAATTCTCATTCAAGAACCTCCAAGCCTTTTGAACTTGTTCATACAGATGTTTGGAGACCTTCAATGGTAGATTCTCATGATGGTTACAGGTTCTATGTTTCTTTCATTAATGATTTTTCTAGGACTACTTTCATATACTTGTTGAAGTTTAAAAATGAAGTAATTTACTAACTTTAAAAATTTTCATAACTTGGTCAAAAATCATTTCAAATCAACCATAAGCACTTTAAGATCTGATAATGGCACTAAGTACACATCAAAAATCATGTATGAATATCTAAGCAACATAGAAATTCTGCCTCAAACTAGCTGTGTTGGTACACCACAACAAAATAAAGTTTCTGAGTGCAAGAATAGAGATCTACTTGAGAAAACAAGATCTCTCATGCTTCAATCCAACATGCCTAAGAACTTGTAGTCATATTCCATTCAAATGGATGCATATCTCATTAATAAACTTCCTAGGAGTGTGTTAAATTCTAGTCTCCTTATAAAGTATTGAATGGTAGAAAGACCAATATTACTCAGCTTAGAGTGTTTGGATGTGTGTGCTATGTATAAATCCATCCTAAACAGAGGGATAAGCTTGATTCTAGAGCATTAAAATGTGTCTTCATGAGATATTCTTCTTCTCAAAGGGGTACAAATGTTATGATCCAATCTCTAGAAAAATCATTATTTCTAGAAATGTTAGATTTGATGAATTAAGTTTCTTCTTCAAAAAATAACAGGTCAAACATGAAGGGGAGCATTCATTTGAGCTATTCCCAATGCCTATTGTAGAGAGTAGTACTGTAATACCTCAGCTTCCTTCAACTCCTATTATAACTGATGAAAATCATGAGGCTGAAATTAATGATGGGGATTATTCTAGCACTGAAGTGGAAAATAGAGATAATGAGGTTGTTATTGAGCAATCAGATCTCATAGTTAGAAGAAAATCATCTAGACAAAGACAAGTTTCTGTTAGGCTTAAAGGATATGAAGTGTGCAATTAATGCTCTGCGTGACAATCATACTTAGAGTGTGGTTCAGTTGTCTCAAGGAAAAAAAGCCTAAGGATCAAGATGGATTTACAAGATCAAATTTCGTACAGATGGAACTATGAAATGACACAAGCCTAGACTAGTTGCTAAAGACTTCACACATACATTAGGAATAGACTATAAAGAAACATCTGCACCAATAGCCAAAATGAACACAATGTGAGTTCTCCTTTTAGTTGCAATCAATTGTGGTTGGTCTTAATTTGTATCAAATGGATGTAAAAAAATACCTTCTTATATGGAGAACCGGAAGAAGATCTAGAAGTGTACATGAAACTTCATCCACGACATGATAGAGAACATGAACATGGTGTTGTCTGCAAGTTACACAAAGCTATTTGTGGCCTCAAGCAATCTTCAAGAGCTTGGTATTCCAAGTTGAGCTCAGTACTCATATCATCTAGTTTCAAGAGATGTGTTGGTGATTCTTCTATGTTTATCAGAAATGGTAAGCATGGCAGACTCATTGGTTTGGTGTATGTTGACGATTTGATTATTACATGTGATAATCAAGAAGAGATTGGTGTTCTAAAGGCTTCACTTCATTCAACTTTTGCCATTAAAGATCTTGGAGCTATGCGTTACTTTCTCGATATAGAAATGGACCGTTCATCATCTGGTTTGTTTCTTAGTCAAAAAAAAGTATACACTTGATCTTCTTGAAGATGCAAACATGTCAACCTACAAACCAACTAAACCCACACTACTAAAAAAATGCACATACATAACGGTGATTAACCGTTATGTATGCCATTTTCAGACCATTATATATAGTGGTGTTATGTATTCTACCTAGAATAGATGACAGTTCAAAACCGTTATGTATACTACTTTAGATAATGGTTTTTAACCGTTACAAAACCTTCATAAAGCGTTATGTATTCTTGACATAGATAACGCTTTTTTTGTAAAACCGTTACGTATTCTTTAATTAGATAACGCTTTGATATAAAACAGTTATGTATTCTCTCATTTAGATAACACTTTTGTATTGAACTGTTACGTATTCTCATATTTAGATACACTTTTGTATCAAACCGTTAAGTATTCTCACATTTAGATAACGCTTTTGTATAGAAACGTTATGTATTCTCATATTTAGATAACACTTTTGTATAAAACCGTTACATATTCTCTTATTTAGATAACACTTTTGTATAGAACCGTTACGTATTCTCATATTTAGATAACGCTTTTTTATTGAACCGTTACATATAGTACTATTGCGAAGAATTTATTAATTAAAAATGAATTTTTAAATTTTAAATAATCTAAATAATATTTCAAACTCAACGCTAAAATGTAAAGTCATTATAATAACAAGACATTATCCAAGTATCAATATTAAAATGCAGAAGGAAATTCAACACTAGTTTAATACATAATAAGAAGAATTCATCCAAGTATCAATATTTAAATAATAAAAAAAGAAATAACCATAATGTTCTTTGGTGCGAAAGTAATGAACGAGCTGAAATTCTCGAGTTTCTTCACAAATTCAACAACATTTTAAAACATTCCTGCAACATATATAAAAAATAACATTGCAAAAATCGGACTGCTACTTCTGCCCCATTGACTGCCCAGATAAAAGACTAGACTCCTACTTTTTCCCTTGATAAATGTTCCATGAACAACTTCCATATTTTCTCAATTCAGCAGTTGAAAGATACCTCCAGATATGTCACAGTATCACTTAGATGTTAAATTCTGAAGTGCTTCAAAAATCTTATAGCAGTCATCACATCAAAACCATTTATCCACGGGAAGTTCATGTAGCCATGTATTTGAGCATCCATTAATAACTTAACTGTCAAAAACTACTCCTACCTCGATGCTAAAAATAATTCTAAGACTTACTTTTATATCACACATCTTGGACTCACGTAGACAACCAACATGATATTCCTTCTCATAATAGTCAAGAACATAAATATGGAGTCAAGAAAAAAATGATATATACTAAAGACAAGTAAATGATCATGAAAAACCAGAGTAAAAGCCCAAAAGGAAGATAAGGAAACAACATACTAGATCACATATTATCATTGTTCGATCATCAAACTTTGCAGCACTGAAGTTCTGTGACCTGCAGCATATGACAAGGGAGTCATTTAACAGAAATTTACCCAAATAAGTATAGACTATTCACAATCACAGCTATGGGAGCCATTAAATGGTACAGCCATAGAGCAAAGCAGACAGTCACTATCATAAACAGAGCACCGAAAAAGTAAGAATATGTTGTCACTGATATACTTGCAAGATACTTAGCTAAAAGTGGAGCCTGCATAGAAATACAAGTAAATCCTCATAAACATCTCGCTTGAGTTATAGAATTCATGAAAACAGACCAACAACATGAGAACAACCTGTAGTATAGTTTTATGCATATACAACAGCTTGATAAACATAAGGTTACAAAAAAATGAGTTCCTTAAACAACTGAAAAGATGAAAACCATAGATGGGTCATTGGTTAATACTTTCAATAGGTCTTTATATCAATTTCAGTAACAAGGTTATTCAATTCCCAAGCTGATGAACATATCAAGAATACACATAAGCTAGGGAAAACAACTAGTAGTGATAGCGTAGAATTTATGAATGGTTCTAAAAATATTTCTCAAACTGGCAACAAACTTTACATGCTCACAACTCTAATAAATAAATAAAATATCAAAATGTAAAGAGCACCAGAAGCTCTATTCTCTGAATCGTCTTAGCTTTGAACAAATACTTAGATTCTTCCACCTAAACACACCCAACTACATGGACGTCCTTAATTAATTACCTTATATATATGTGTGTGTGTGTGTGTGTGTGTGTGTGTGTTCTGCCACCATATATCTTCCTTCAATATCTATCTATCTTTCCCAAAAACTTCACCTAATTTAGAGGCAGAGCTGCCCCCATAACCATTAGTTGACTCCCTTTTAAATAATAATCACATTTTTCTTCTACTAATTTTCATATTCCTTTCTTCTCCTAATGTATACTTCAATTTGCAAACTTTGGCATTTTTAATTCATATTAATAAGAATCATACTCTCGTGAACATATGACATATAGTATCTTTAATTACAAATGAATTAATATAATTAACTGTGTTTTGATGTTATTATATTTGTGGATTCAGATATGCATTGGTTTCAAGGGGGAAACAAAGGAAAAAATCCATTCACTCCAGAAAATCATAGACTCACTAACAAACTTTCTACTATTTCATTCTAATACACATTCTCAACTGAAAATAAAAAATAAAAAAAATGATCATTAAGACAGAGGATCCAAGTGAATAAATACAGTTTGGCAAATATCACAACTTTATTGTCAAATCAAACCAACCTAATCCTAACTGCTGGACAGAATTTAACATTCGAACAAATAATCTAGAAAAGATTAATGCGGTGTGATAAGTCAAATAGCCTAAGTTAAGAATACTACTTATAAGCATATACAATTCAGATAAAATCAAATCACCTGAACAAATGTTTTTGGGATGAGCAGCACAATCACCTAACCACCAAATCAAGCAAATAAAGCATCATTTCTCAGCTCAAATCACAAAATTCATTGACACTAAATTGAACACAACCAATCAACAAGCACAAATATATTTTATACTCCCCAACCTAAATTCAGAATCTTAAAAGGCTGCTGAAAAATCTGGGTATACCAAAACGAAAATCAAAATACAAGAGAGAGAGAGATAGAGAGAGTTAAACCTGGTTGGTCGGTCAGCTGTGTTTCTAGTAGGCTAGCAGGGGAAGATATAGTTAAACCTGATTGGTCGGTCGCCGGTGTTGGAGATCGAGAGGTGCGGCACCGGTGTTTCTCTGTTAGGGTTTTACTTCAATCTAGACACTCCCATGCATTTAAATGTAAGATCGTAGTATCATCATCACATTTCCATCTAAACAATACAGCCTTATAGCAGAAGAAAATAATACATCTTTGCTTGCCTTGACTAGAACACCTATATTTTTCAATAACTCGCTCGATTATATATATATATATATATATAAGAAACAAAAGGTTTTTATTAGTTATATTAGAAAGGTATAAACGTGTAATAGTAAGGGGTCCTAGAGGAACAGTAAGTCATACTACAGCACAATACTCCAATCTCTAACAACATATTAGGAAAAACTATCAAGGAACCCCTAGATTAGGTTTTGATGAAATGTCAAAACTAGTTATGAAAAACTGACTAAAATTCAAGCTGTAGTTCGGAGCTGACCAATTCAGGACATCAAAAAGGAACTCAAGTAGAGTCAAAGTCAACCAATCTGAAGAATGGTCTACAAGCTGAAGGATACGTCATCCAGTCAAGATTCAACTCAACTGAGGAGTCGAACCAATCGAGACAAACTGACATCTAAGTCAGCTGAGCTGAGGGAGAAAAGAATTGACTAAAGACTGAAGAAACTGATAAAACATCAGTTTAAGCTAGAGACTGGAAGTATCCAAGTTATGACCAAACTGAAGTAAACAAGACAGATCAGCTGAAGGCCAGAACTGTAGTCAACCAGCTTATGATTAGTCAAGCTGACTAGAAAGCTCAAGATAAATCAGTCAAGCTGACAAGATAGCCAAGAACTTGAGATCAGTCGAACTGGAGAAAAAAAAGCTCAGAACTGCCAACTGGAGCAATAGCCAAACTCAGCTGACAAGCTCAGAACTGCCAACTGGAGCAATAGCCAAACTCAGCTGACAAGCTCAGAACTGCCAACTGGAGCAATAGCCAAACTCAGCTGATTGCCAACTAGAGCAATAGCCAAACTCAGCTGACAAGCTCAGAACTGCCAACTGGAGCAATAGCCAAACTCAGCTGACAAGCTCAGAACTGCTAACTGGAGCAATAGCCAAACTTAGCTGACAAGCTCGGAACTGCCAACTGGAGCAATAACCAAACTCAGCTGACAAGTCCAGAACTGCCAACTGGAACTTAAAACTGCCAAGAAAGCTGAAGCCAGAGAACCCTGGAGTTTATTGCTCAAGCCGGCGAATCTTAGAATAAATGCTTCAACAAAGATCTTGGAATTAAATATCCAATGAAGATCGATTGGCAAAGTAACGGCTACTTCAACCAAAAGCTCCAAACGATCATTAAAGACCACCTGCCATTGTTGAGCCAACAGAGCCACCGATCAATGGACAATGGAACTCAACGGTCATAAAATCACTCCTCTATAAAAGATGAGTGAATCAGAGTTTAAAATACTCTTCGCCTACACAACTTTCGCATATACAAGCAAGAGCTTTTCTTTCTCCCTCCCACTCAAGCTCAAGTTTAGCATTTGACAGAAACTGCGAGAGTCCAACTGAGAAGAAGAATTTACAGAATCAAGATATTCAGCCAGCTGTTGATGATCCAGCCAGGGCAGCCTTCTCAGTTCCAGCTATACAACGATCAACTACCCAACTCAATCAAAGGAGCACATCAGTTGATACCCCATGTTCAAGACTCACCTCTTGAAGATCGAAAGAGATCTAAAACCTTGTAAAGACGATAATAGCACCTACCTTCCTAGTGAGCAGTTAGGGACTTCAAGTGTGAGCCGTCGACCCGCTGAGGTAACGAGCAGTTATCAGGTTTAGCCAATTGTCCTTCATTGTGTAATTTGTAAAGAAACTCAAGTTATATAGTGAAGTTGCCCTTCTGCGGAAGGAAGAGAGGACGTAGAAGTTTGAGACTTCGAACCTCTATAAATCGCTTGTGTGTTGTACTGTTTTGATTACTGCATTGCATATCTTTAAACTATACACAAGTTCACACAATCTGCACCAAGCAGTCATAACTGATCAATCATCTAGTGCATAGATAAGTTCTTCTAAGAGAGTCAAAGGGCTCTGTTATTCCGCATCTAAAGTAAAAGTTTTTGAAGTTCTTAATCAGTTTATTCACCCCTCCTCTAAACTGATATCGACTCGCCCGGGACCAATACAACACATCAAATACAATGAGATTTTGAATTAATTGTGTTGAGACCAACTAAGAAAACTTAAACCGAACCCTATCCCATACCTCCTCAAGAGATTCCTCAGAGTCTTCAAAGGTTCTCATATTTCTTCTCATATAGTCCTCAAATAACCAAATATTATCTGCATATGAATGCCCTAACAATTTCCAGCAGATTAATCAACCTAAAATTTTACTCATGAGATCTAGTAAAAAAATTGTTGTCAGAGTGTTGATGAGTTTCATTTATTACCTGGTGATGAGAGATTTGAAGTAAAAAACTCACAGCAAGATATATTATTAAGAGGGAAAGAGTAGCTAGGTTGAATCGATGATGGCAGCAGGCGGAGAAGCGAGGGCAGGACGGAGAAGCGCCGGCGAAAGCGGAGGCGGAGGCAGAGGCTGCCACGAGATGAATGTGGAGTTCAAGAAGAATGAGATGTAGTACTACTATAACCAGCAACAGGTTTATCCACAGAGGTTTCACGACACCAAGGAGTTAATGGCGCCGGCGTTGGTGAGAGGTTGCGGCGTCGGTGATGCTACTGTTAGGGTTTTCGAGTTTGCGGCGGATTAGACGAAGCGAGGGAGAAGAGGCATGATTTGAAAATTTGGAGGAACACTTTGATTTAATTTGAGTATATCATGTATATTACATCAAAATATGCTTATAAATATTAACAACCAGACAAAATGATGTTTTTTTTTAAAATAAAATTAATTTTTATATATAACGGTTTCTCATAAACCGTATGTATCACCCGTATATAACGCATACATAACACTAACTAACTGTGATGAAATAAAATACATATATATGTAACGGTTTCACAATAAACCGTTATCTATAACCACACACACATAGGTAACGGTATTATAAATACCGTTATGTATACTGCATAAATATATAATGGTATTTATAATACCGTTATATATATGAGTGTTCACACGCACATATGTAACGATTTTTTTAAAAACCGTTATCTATACACAATTCGTAACGGTTTTAGCTTAAAACCATTATGTATTTAGTGTTATGTATTTACGTTTTTTTAGTAGTGCCAACTTCCAAGAAATTTCAAAGTTGAAAATAAAGATCAGCCTATCATTGAGATCTCTAACTACCAAAGATTGGTGGGAAAGTTAATTTATCTCACCATAACAAGGCCTGACATTACATATGTTGTAAGTTTTGTCAGCCAGTTTATGCATGCTCCGTGCACCCATAATCTTCAATTCTCCTTTTGTATTGCTTTTGTATTTTTTTTTTTATTTTTCCCCTTTTTCATGTCTAAGCTTATAGAATTTTTGGTTAAGCGCATACTGCGTTACCTCAAAGGATCCAGGTCCATGGGAATTCTCATGAAATGCAATGGTCATCACAAATTGGAAGGGTTTACTGACTCAGATTGAGCTGGCAACACCATTGATATAAAATTAACCACTGGTTACTGCACTTTTGTAGGTGGCAACTTAGTAACATGGAAAAGTAAGAAACAATATGTGGTTTCTTGATCAAGTGTTGAGGCAGAGTATAGGGCAATGGCTTCAGCAAACTGTGAGTTAATATGGCTCAAAACTCTCCTTTCTAACTTAGGAATTCCTTGCAGCTCTCCTATTACTCTTCACTGTGATAATCAAGCCGCAATGCACATTGCAACCAATCCTGTTTTTCATGAGCACACAAAACATATTGAAGTTGATTGTCATTTTATAAGAGATCAAGTCCAATCCAAGTTGTTGCAAACTACTTATGTTTGATCAAGTGATTAGTCAGCTGACATTTTCACTAAAGTTATTCCTACAGCTCAATTTGAATAATTACTGTCCAAGCTTGGCTCAAGAAACTCCCTTGATCCAGCTTGAGAGGGAGTATTAAAGTATGGCTCTGAAGTATGGCTTCATATCTCTCAAGACCAGTCACTTTTTACTAATAAGTTGGTAGTTGTTGCCAATATCCTTAAATCATGGTTATGGGTTGTTTTATATGTAGCTCGTAATCTCACAAAAAATATATACAAAATATTTGCAACTTTACTACCATCCCGTTCACCATCCTCTCATCTTTTCTCTTTTATCATGGCATATCATCTTCTCAATTTCATTAGATTCCGATGATAACCGATTTATTCCGGTTTAGATCAACGATGCTGAAAAAGAGTTAGAGAATTCCATGAGGGAATTCAAGGAGGGCTCATTCGACCCGAGGCATGTTGGGATCGGAATAATGAACTCGGACTTTACTTGGACACAGTCATGGTTGCAACCAACTGTACATCTAGGCGATCGCATCCGTGGTTGCTCAGACTATTATAATTAGTGAAAAATTTATGCAACCCAAATGTGCTAATTACTCAAAAAATCCCAATTAATATTGAGAAATAATAGATTTAAGTTGGAAGAATTGTTTTTTAAGTAATATATTATTTGGGCAATAAATATTGAGATAATTATTTTTTTTTTTCAGTATTATTTACTAGTTGTTTCTATTATTATCCATATTATATCTAAAAGTAAAATAGTCACCCTTAATAGTAAGTCTAAATTTTCTCGCTCATTTACACTTGCCCGAAATATAAATATAATTGATTGATACATTGGAAAATGATCATCGATAAATCCGCAGACATTGCTTTTATATATGGATAGTATAGATATATTTTGATTGTCAAAATCATGTCATCATTTAATAGGATACTTATATAAATTTTATATTATATATATTACACAACTGTCAATATATTCAATTTTGTTAAAGAATTATACTATTAATTGTAATAGTTATTTATGCGGGAAATATATCTTTTAAAAAAGGTGCATATTTAGTTAATTTTTTATTTTTAAAATATTTATATATATTATAGTATAATATTATACATCTTTATCATTATACTTATAAAAAGCAATTGATATTCATGTAACTATTCTTATACAGAATATATATGGATATTGATATATACTATATGATTATTGATTACGTACCTTGATTAATTATATATATATATATATAAATAAATATATTAAATCGTCTATAATTGATATCATATAGATTATATTTCATATATCCGTCACTATCCAAATATATATTATATTTCCAAAAAATCATAATTCAAAAATTAAATTAAGAAACATTAATCAATTAATGACGTATATATTCTCATACTTTCTAAAAAAATGAGTTATACACTCATAAAGATTTATACGATGTATATAGCTACATGTGGATTAAATTTTATACCAGTGTTTTATATTTTACTGGTATTTTAAATATAAGGTGTAGAAAACTTGGATACATCCTACAATGTATAGTTAGAAATGCATCATAATTTCTTAATGTTTTTTTTTTTAACTTGCAGGACGTCCTACAACTTGGCTTAAGATCATAAAATAAAAAATATATAAGGAGCCAACAACCCCATCTCCAAGAAGAAATATAAAGAGCCAACAGAAAAGCCATTTGCCTTTAAGACCATTAGATTTTATTTGCGATTGGTTTGTGCACACTTATAAATTCATACAGAGGAAAAATTAAATGTTATTTTGTTTTCTTACTATTTCTTAATTTTTTGTGCTGGCAAAATTTTCATTGTTTTTTTTATTTTATGTATTTTCATATATAGATGTCCTATTTATGTTCTAATGACAAAAAAAATAAGTCTTACTTTATAGGATGCAGATATATGATAAAAAAACACTACGCTAAATGAGTGAAGGAGAAATGGTTGATCGAGAAGCATTTTTTTTCTCTTTATAGTGGCAGAATTTGGAAATACTTTGAAGACTTGAAGAAATAGAGATAATTAAGCTTCTAGAATATTACCAATATTTTTTAAACTATCACCATCATTTGTTGAGCACGAGTATGCAAAATAATGACATTTTGAGTTTACACTTAATTAAACATCTTGAAGACACTTTTTTTTTAAGTGTGCAGACATAATTCTACGAAAAAATTGAAAATATCGATAGATATATATCTAAATAAATAGAGATATTAAGAAAAATAATTAATTTTGTTCAATAAATTTAAATATTAAGAAAAAGGGTCCAACTATCTTAAATATATCAAAGTACATCATTGTTGCTGAACATCAATGTTTATTATATAGAAATATATTTAATTTGACGTGGAAAATATTTTTGTAAGGAAAATTATGGATTTGAAATTGTAATCGTGGTGTGTGTGTGTGTATATATCATTCATATTTTATGGTTTTGGATATGAACTTTGTCAATTTTTATATTTTAAGCTTTGATTAATTAATTTTAAGCTTTTAGGAATAAATCTATTTATGAAGACTTCACTCCTACGCCATTGATATTTATTTCTTCGATCCGAATTGCCTTATGTGAGGTGTCTTCGATGACAGGGGGAGAGGATTTATGCGGAATAAAGTTGATGATCTTATTATTCTTAAAAAGTTAAAAGTTGTTCCTAGGCCACCTCCTAGTCAGACATTGATTCCGGTTTTCTGGAGGCCTCCGCCTGTCGGCTGGTTGAAAATTAACACAGATGGTTCTTCTCAAGGTGCTCCGGGACTTATGGCTACCGGTGGAGTTATTCGTCGTTCGGATGGTTCGGTCAAGTGTTGTTTTCATACTTCTGAGGGTGTTGGATTCACATTTTTAGCCGGGCTTCTTGCTGTTATTTTGGCATTGGAGTGGGCTCAAAATTTGTCTCTAGACTTTATTTGGTTGAAGGCAGATTTGACATATGTGGTTTCCGCCGTAGTTTGCAAGTGCCTTGGATTTTGAAAGGTAGATGGCGTTGGGTTTTGGATTTCATTAGTTCTATTCACTTTTGTGTTTCCCACATTTTTAGGGAAGGAAACCGTGTTGCTGATTTGTTAGCTTCCCCTAGTGTTCAGAATGGTTTTTGGTTTTCTGATATTCCATGTATTGTTGATGCTGTTAAACAGGATTTTTGTGGTCCTGGTTATTTTCGATTTATTTAGAGGGATACTCTTTTTCCCATATGGTTTTTCCTTCAATGGGTTTTTCATATGGATTTTAATGAGGTCCCGATCCCTTGAGTTATCAGGATGTGATATCCGGGATTTTTAGGTTCTGTCACTTTTCTTTTCTTTTTAATACATTTCATTTAAAAAATTAATGTGGAATGAATGCTATAACTGTGGTCAGTTTCACTTGCAACTGTATTCAAGCCCAAATACTAATTCTTTTCATAGTTTTATTCAATAAAATTTGTTTTTATTATCATATACTCCATTTTGAGAACTAGATTTTAAAAGCTTTCAAATAATATATTATAAGAATGTATAAAATAATTATATGAGATAATATAAAAGACTATAAAAGACTCAAGAATATAATAAGATTCACATATTCATAGTATAGTAGAACTTGGGTGTTAAATTAAGTGATTGGACTTGTGTAATGTTAGCTCTTCTTTATTCAAGAATGTTATTAATTCTGTATTCATAGTATTATTTTTTTATAACATTTTGTTTTGTAATTGGAGGTAAATTTCAGTAATTTTAAATTAATTGGGGGAGAGGGATTTGTACGTTACAAATTTGTGTTGATTATATAATGCAAAATTAGATTACAAATAATTTCACCTATTACATTTTCTCATTTGTATTTTCTATTTAAATATACACAATATTTTTAATTTGAAATTTTCTTTTTATATATTTAATTTTCATAATTATATTTTATTCATTCAATATAATTAATTACTACCTATGAATTATTGTTATGCTATATGCATCCTAATAATAAATCAAATATTTAATACCATGTGTATCCCACAGGTGAATTGCTAGTTTTTTTCAAAAGAAAAAACCCAATTGAACCTGAAAACTCAAAATAATCCCGAAATTAAAATTATGGGTTTATTTTTGTTTTAATTTTTTAACTATTAAGGAATGCAATATTTGAAATATTAAAATCTTTAGAGGGGCCGATAAGAAAGACCAATTCCTCGGTGAAACCCGAATGAATTGGAAGTGATGACCGTCGCACTAATTTAAATTTTCTCAAAAAACTGACATATTTTATATCTTGTCTTTTTCAAAGTCCCAAATTCAACCTGTTCCAGTCCGATTAATTAATGCAACAGATTCTTGCAGTGTAAATAAATTGAAATTTACATATTATAACTTTGTTTCTTGGACAACGCACGATCTCGTAATTAACACCACGAGATTTTGCCGGCGATCGACTTCATAAAATTTTATTGAACAAGCAGACTACATGTGTCAATGCCTAGCTAAAATCACACCAAGTGCTTTCACTTCCATTTTCTAATTCTCAGCTCGTATTATATATGTATTTGATGGCAACATAAATATATACGTCCGTCACATATTAGTATGAAATATCTTTTAGAATAATAGAAGGTTCGAACTAGCTACAAAGTAAAGATAGTAATATTATTTGCAAATCTAGAAGAATATGAAATTAAATATTTTCAACTTTGTTTCACAATGCAGTTACCATAAATTGTGGCAAGTTTTATGCAGGATTGCCAAGTGGAACTAGAACTTGGACAATCAAATTAAATTGAGGTAGTCAAATAGAGATTCACATGCAGCTCTGATTATTTTAATCTCAGTTTCCAGATTAAAAAATTTGAGAGATTTCGGATTTGTCAATGCCTTGTAGAGGTTCATGGCACTTGGTTTTTAGTGCTTTTATATTTATTTATTTTTTAAATTTCCGCAGGCCAGCCTGATTGATCCAAGAAAATCTCTTGTTTCCGATCACTTCACAATTAAGTTTCTCTCTTAAAAATAAATAATCAGAATTAATGAATAGATGTGAATAAACCAAGAATGACAGACAAGCACAAATGAACAAATCTAATGAAGTTTACTGTTTTGGGTCGAGATTCTTTTTGTAGTGAGCGTTGTGTTTTTCCCTCCAAACATCATAGAAATGTTCGACGGTGTATGAATGTAGGAGCGACAGCTAATGATGCAATATTGCCAATGATATATAGGAAGATTCAACGAAGGCCATCTTCATAGAAAGATTCAACAAATAAATCTAGTTTTTTTTTTTTTTATTAATGGGATCGTTTTCATCGTACATCCATGCAGTTGGTGATGAAAGGTGAAGAGAGAGAGTAGTGGGAGAGAGAGAGAGAGCAGCCGCGATGACGACGGGGAGGAAAAAGCAGAAGCTGAGATGGAGCAAGCTGTATACATTTTCATGCCTGCGGCCTAGCGCTGATGATTCTGTGCCTGCCGATCAGCTTCTCGGGCAGCCGGGGTTTTCGCGCGTCGTCTTCTGCAATGAACCACAGCTGCATCGGAGCAAACCACATAAGTATCCCAACAACTATGTTTCGACAACCAAGTACAACGTTGTAACTTTCCTGCCAATAGCCTTGTTCGAGCAGTTTCGAAGAGTTGCCAATTTGTACTTCCTTTTAGCAGCTATTCTCTCTCTTACTAAGTTAGCTGCTTTCAATAAAGTTAGTGTGATCGCGCCTCTCGTGTTTGTTATTGGGATTAGCATGATCAAAGAGGCCATTGAGGATTGGCATAGGTTCTTGCAGGTACTAGCTAGCTACTTCTTTCTCTCTCTCTCTCTCTCTCTCATGATGAAACTAACTAGAACTGTATATGTTGCTGCAGGACAGGAAAGTGAACTCGAGGAAGGTGAATGTTCATGTTGGAGAAGGTTTGTTTGTGCAAAAATCATGGGAGTCTTTGTTGGTGGGAGATGTTGTCAAGGTATTGAAGAATGAATATTTTCCTAGTGATCTTCTTTTTCTGTCTTCAAGCTATGAAGACGGGCTTTGCTATGTTGAGACGATGAATCTTGATGGTGAGACTAATTTGAAAGCTAAACGTAGCTTAGAATCCACTCTTGGTCTCGATGAGGAAGCTGCATTCTGCAAATTTAAGGCCACAATTCGTTGTGAGGATCCAAATCCAAGCCTATACACCTTCGTGGGCAATTTGGAGATTGAAAATGGATCATTTCCCCTCAATCCAACGCAAGTCCTGCTACGAGACTCTAAGCTTCGAAACACAGAATATGTGTATGGTGCAGTGATCTTCAGTGGACCAGACACGAAAGCTATCCGAAACTCCACTAGATCTCCATCTAAACGAAGCAGGGTTGAACGAAAGATGGATTATGTGATCTACTTGCTGTTTGGTATGATGGTTTTCATTTCTTCAGTCACTGCAATCGGCTCTGCATTGTTTACAAACTCTGCAGATATTAAGATGTGGTACCTTCGATTGCATGATGGTGATGATGATTTGTTCAATCCTAAAAGCCCTGCCTTGTCTGGTTTCTTGCAATTTGTGAAGGCCCTCCTGTTGTACGGCTACTTGATTCCGATATCTCTCTATGTTTCGATTGAGGTTGTGAAAGTGCTGCAAGCTATGATGATCAACAATGACATTGCTATGTATGATGAGGCAACAGGGAAGGCAGTGGAGGCACGGACTTCCAACTTAAACGAGGAGCTAGGGCAGGTGGAGATGATCTTTTCAGATAAAACAGGAACCTTGACTTGCAATCAGATGGAATTCAGGAAGTGTTCGATTGAAGGGATTTCTTTTGGTGGTGAAGTGACTGAAGTCGACCTTGCAGCATCTAGACGAATGAACATTGATGTCGAGAGGCATAGGTTCAGCTTGGATGGAACTGACTCGACTGCACGAAGCATTGAGATGTTTGATCTCTCCACAGCAGATGGTAGCACAGAGAAGGAAGGTTTAGGTTTCAATGAGGGTGCAAAAGCTAGGAATTCAAGAATCTCAAATTCTGACAAGGAGAGAAGTATCAAGGGATTCAACTTCAGAGATGGCAGGCTAATGGAGAAAATGTGGATTTATAGGTCTAATGTAGGTGACATGATCATGTTCTTCAGAGTGATGGCTCTGTGCCATACAGGAATTCCTGTTGAAGAGAATGATAAGGAGAAAACTGCGTACGAGGCGGAGTCTCCTGAAGAGGTAGCATTTCTCATTGCAGCAAGAGAGTTTGGATTCAAGTTTTGTAAGAGAACTCAATCTACAATGGTTGTTCAAGAACTTGATCCTATGTCTGGATTGGAGGTGAAGAGGTACAAACTACAAAGCTGCATCATACAATCTTCAAATCTATCCGGGTTTTTTTTTCATAATTTTCTAACCAATTCATCAACATAAACTCACAGAGAATACAAGCTTTTGAATCTATTGGAATTCAACAGCTCGAGAAAGAGAATGTCAGTGATAGTAAGCAATGAAGATGGTGAAATCTTCCTTTTCTGCAAAGGAGCTGATGAGTATGGTTTACTTTCACTTCATTACACAAAAAGATTTTGAGTTTTTACGTCTGATTCTGAGTTTTTCTTTTCTGTTAAAGGGTTATCTTTGATAGGCTAGCCGATGGTGGAAGAACGTATCAGCAGGCAACAGTCATGCACCTCTCAAACTATGCAGAAGATGGGCTTCGTACCATGGTGTTTGCCTACAGAAGAATAGGAGCGCGTGAATATGAGAGCTGGAGTTCAGTGTTCACAAAAGCAAAGGCAACTGTTTGTCCAGAGCGAGACGAGTTGCTTGAGAATGCATCTGAAATGATCGAGAAAGACTTGATCTTACTAGGTGCTGTAGCAGTCGAAGATAAGCTGCAGAAAGGGGTATGCACATTGACTATGTGAATCTTGAATTATGTTATGACATTATAGCTTTTCCTGCAAAATGCAGAGGTTGATTAATGTTTGTTTTTCCTCGATTTTGATCCCAGGTTCCTGAATGCATTGATAAGCTAGCACAAGCAGGGTTGAAGATTTGGCTGCTGACTGGTGATAAGAAGGAAACAGCAGTAAACATAGGGTGAGAACTGAGAACTGAATTGGTTGAATATCTTTAGTTTCTTCATTATTTTCCTCAAAAGTCCAGGAAGGCTGCTAATCCGTGCTCATATGCATTTCCTTTGTTGTTGCAGATTTGCTTGCAGTTTACTTCGTCATGACATGAAGCAACTCCACTTATCTTCGAGTAAAGAGTATACGAGCAACCAGCTGCAAGTGAAGGTGAAGATCAGTCCTGCACTCAAAACTCAGCACATAATTTGTATTACAAATATTTGAATTGGGATCAACTACTCTTTGTTTTTAGTTTTTCAGGATGTCAGAGAAGAAATTCTAGGCCAATTACAAAGTTTTAACAAATTGATCAATGAAGAAAACAGACTGCAGGATGCTCCTTTTGCTTTGGTGGTAGATGGAAAAGCTCTAGAACTATGTTTGGGCAATGAAATGAGCAGCCAGTTCTTGTCCGTGGCTATGAACTGCGATGTTGTCATATGTTGTCGTGTCTCTCCCAAGCAGAAAGCATCGGTAGGCCAAGATCCAAGCAGCTTACACTTGTCAACTAGCTGGTTCGTGGCTAGCAAACGCGCTGTTTTAGCCTTATTGAAGCATTCACGTCGTTCTTGAACCTTTTTCAGATCACAAGAAGAGTTAAACAGCACTCTGGCAAGACAATCTTGGCAATCGGTGATGGAGCTAACGACGTTGGCATGATTCAAGAAGCTGACATTGGAGTTGGAATCAGTGGAATGGAAGGAATGCAGGTATTTTTCACTTAATTAGTTTTGTTTTGTATCTCCTTAACTCGATTTTTCTTCAAAATATAGCATTTTAAACTCATTTTTCCTACAAACTCAAAGCCAAATTTATGCACACTTTAATTAGTAAAATAACATCAAATTAGACTCAAAATTAAGGTGTATCAATCAATATCATGCACATGCAGGCAGTGATGGCAAGTGATTTCTCATTGCCTGAATTTCGTTTCTTGGAGAGATTATTAATCATTCATGGCCACTGGTGTTATCGAAGGATTTCCAAAATGGTAAAAAATTCTCTCCAAACCTCAAACTACTTCATTTTCATTCATCAATATATGCCAAAAAAAAATCAACATATTTCCTTGCTGCAGATTCTGTATTTTGTCTACAAAAATGTGGCATTTGGCCTCACATTGTTCTACTACAATATCTTCACTGGGTTCTCGGGGCAGGACTTATACGATGACTGGTACATGGTGATGTTCAACGTGCTCCTAACCTCGTTACCAGTACTCTCCCTCGGAGTCCTAGAGCAGGATGTCTCATCAGATATCTGTCTCAAGGTAAAAAAAAAAAAAAAAAAAAACTCAAGAATAAATCAATGTCTACACTTCTGTTCCAACCCCTTTTCTAACTCAAAATGCTGCAGTTTCCATCCCTCTATAAACAAGGCCAAAAAAACATATGCTTCAGCTGGAAGAGAATATTAGGCTGGATCTCTAATGGAGTCTTGGCTTCACTTATCGTCTTCACATTAAACGTCCGCATGCTCTCCCCAGCCCCATTCGACAAAAAAGGAAACTCTGCAGACATTGAACACATTGGCACAATCACATACACATGCATAATTTGGACAGTAAACTGCCAGATTGCTCTCATGCTCTCACATTTCACCATAATAAGCCATTTCCTCATATGGGGAAGCATTCTCTTCTGGTACATTTTTCTATATGCATATGCATCCTTCTCCCCGGCCTACTCGGGCTATGTGCACCACATCTTCTCCGAGCAGATTGGTGCAGCGCCCGCGTATTGGACTACTACATTAGTAGTGGTCATTGCCTCACTCTTACCTTACTTCATCCACATAGTTGTGCAAAGATCATTCTTTCCAATGGATGATCATATCATCCAAGAAATGGAACTTTCTAGAACAGATGGTGTGGATAGTCCAATGTGGCTGAGGGAGCAGGAGAAATCGAAGCAGTTGACACAAGTTGGATATTCTGCAAGAGTTGATGCCAAAATCAGACATCTCAAAGAGCAGCTGCAGAAGAAGAGGAAGTCTTTCTACTTATCTGTCACCAGCAGTCGACAGTGATTCATGTGTTGTTTTTGCTCCATTTCTTCTTGTTAATTAGATTGTATTAACTATTAATTCATTGTAATTGTAACTACACAAATTTATTCCTACGTCCTAATGTAATGCCTAAAGTTGTCTTGACTCGCTCAAGAGCTCAAATCTGTACATAAACCTCGTGTTATATATACATACACTTGGACCTTACTCCTTAGCGAGATCCTCTATTCCAAACTTTCGATTTTCAACTCTCACAAACAAAACTTATTGATATCCAAGTAATAATCTTTTCTTTTCTTTTCTTTTTTATTGAGGGGACATTCTTCTTCCCGTGGCTACTAGTCTTAATCATCTTAGCCATGCTTACAAGAATTTCCAAAAGCATAAAGAGCTAGCTAGTGGACTATCATGTCTGAAAATCTTTTTTCATTTTTCTAAACATTTTTAAAATAAATTAAGAATTGGGAAGAAAATTTGATCATAAAGCACAAGGGTGTACTAATAAAAGACAAAAGAACAATACAACGTTGATAACTTTAATGTTGCTTTATTACTTCACCATATATAATAACAACGGCTGGTTTCTCCTCATCACACAAAAAAAAAAGTGAAATTAAATCTATACGACAAATGAAACAAGGATAGAAAATAAATTAATAATGATGGATTTGTGTTTTATTTATCGACCTGTAGCATTCAGATTTAATAAAAGAAGGTATTCAACCGCTCTTGAACGTGAAGTAATGAATAATTTTATTGCCACGTCGAAATAAATTAATTCTGACGTACGAGCTCAAAAATCAGATGTTAATAAAAAAATCCAAACTTGAGAGGATTTACTTTCAGTTTTTTAAGTTTAATTATTAATTCCCTAAAAAAAGTTTACTTATTAATTAAAATGCAGTAGCGTATTCAACGTTGCGATTTCAACGTATCTTATCTTCAATGAAGATGAACTTTTTTAAAAGTAAATACATTTGTCTCTTTTTCTTTTTATTTTATTTTTTGTTTATATCATGGTCATGGACAGTGAGTGATGATGCAAGACCATATCATACGTATCTTCGCTATTTAGGGTCCTAATAGGACATAGTGAGTATTATTTGAGTTGGAAAAGATGAGGGTATGCTTCGAACCCGACGCTTCTATTTTTTTATGTAGAGATCTTCACTGTTTGGGTATTCCTATTCATTTTTTTATTTTTTTTAATAGGGGTCTCCATTGTTTAGGTGTGCAAAAATGCGTTTTTTTTTTAGTTTGGAGAAAAGGAGTGTGTGTTTCAAACACGAAATCTTTCTCTTTTACACAAGAGTCTCCACTGTTTGGGTGTCCTTAATGAGACCATAAGTGAGTATTGTTAATCACACGCATAATGACATTTGAATCGTTATATATAATGGATTTCAAACTCAATTAGATCTTTCTCCGTGCATAAGTGCGTATTTTTTTATTATTTTTTTGAGTTTAGAGAAGAGGGGTAGTGGATCTCAAACTCTATACAAAAATTTCCACTAATTGGGTGTCCTCAACTCCTCATGAGACCACGAGTAACTGAGTATTAATAATCACACACATAATAATGGCATCTGAATCTTTACATTGTTGTCTATTGGATTTAGATTTTCAACATTAACGAGCAAATCAGATTCTTCTATTCCTTACTTTAGTTTATTTTTGTTCAGATTTAAAAGTTACCATGAAATAAATTATGGGGGCACTGTCATTAGTCATTTCATTAATCAAATTCTTCCCGGCATACCCTAGACAGAATGTCTTTGTCGTACAAAAAGAAAAAGAAAAATTAAAAGGACCGCTAATAAATAATTTGGGCATCATAGATTCATAGACAACAAAATTTCCATGACATCACTAATTAATTTGGTTTTTAATTTTCTATGTATTTTAATTTTATAATCGGCACTCGCTTATCATGCAAAAATCAAATATAACTGATCTAATGAAACATCATATTGAATAATACTACATTTTAATAAACAAAACATAGTATTTACTTTTTGACTTTATTTCTTCTACAAAACAACCGAATAAATTAATTCTCATGAAAGAACCAAGTATAATAAGTAATCCCCACATGTCAAGTTTCAAACCTTTACTAATTTGAGTTAGGTCAAATTTAATTTTTCTTCTACCGAAACAAAACTACTACTTTGGAATTTTAAGATGGGGATCAATGAAATGGTCATCCAAGATCTTTCAGACTGAATTGTTGGACTCTTGGTTATCTTTTTTCTAATTAATAAATAAATAAAAATAAAACCATCTTAAATTTTGACACATCATATCTAACTATAATGAAAAAGTCCAAAATCGATTATGTATTAGTTAAAAAAAGACATACAACATTTACAAGCGTGCTTGCGTGCAGCACACAAAGTAGAGATGCTTCTTTTTTTTCTTAATTATTATTATTATTATTATTTTGCCTCGGATCTGTAGCCCATCATTATTGAAGAAAAAAATGTGTTGTCTCTATCTGAGTGTGAGCTCAATTAAAATTCTAATCCAATGTAATAATATACAAAGCATATACAATTTAGGCAATCGCATTTACTATGATTTTGAGTTTCATAAGTTCTAAATTTGAATTCTAATTTGATAGGTGAATGATAATTTCAAATGAAGAAAAAAATGCCTAAAATTTCATGACAAGATAAAGATTATCTCGCTTTTGTACGAGTCCTTACAATATTTTGGATCATCAAGTTGGGTTTAAATATGATCCCGCAATCATTGATGTTTTCTTATTCAATTTATTTAACCGAGGAGAAATGTGTGTCGTTATTTGTAGATGTACTTTAGATAAATAATATTCTTGTACAATAGTTGTAAAATTATAATGAGAAAATTATAAGCGACATGTTCAATTTCGAAATATTTTTGAACGCGTATTCGGTCACTAGACCTCCTCTAAAATATGTGAAATATTGTGGATGAGAAATGAGATTCAATCATTGATTGATCTCTCTTCCCCAACCCCCAAAAAAAAAGGGTAATAAATAAAGCTTTACTTCTTATTATGTAACTTGTCATGTCAATTTTAATCTTAGTAAGTTTAGGCATTTGCTCTGATGATGTCTATGTAGATTTCCGCACTTCTTTCCCAATTAAAAACAAAAGTATTTTTAAACACCACACATTTTGTTTTATGTTCATTTATTTTTTACACATCATAGTAAACATTTTATTTAACCTTCCACTCAAAAGAAAAAATAAGATTTTAATATTTTTAATTATTAATTATAAACATAATTTAAAAAAAAAAAAAAAAAAAAGAACAGAAGACGTGAGTCTTCCCTCCACCGAACAGAACCAGAAAAAGGTCAGACTTCTATCTACCCTGTTGTTTCCTCTTCCATCGCAGCCACCCCTTCTTTCCTCCTACACCGATGTCACCGTTCCCCTTTTTTCTTTCTTTATTCACCAATTTAGATGTTTTAAACTGCAAATCAGGGGTTTCAAAAATTATTTCTAAACCTATATAAACATGTTAGAAAATCATTTTTCAACAGGCATATTGAGGAATCCATAAATGATTTTCAAACCTATTTATAGACGTTCGAACCAATGTTTGATTTTTGTTTTTCGAAAGACAGTCCTACAAAGGTTCGAAAATGTTGGTGGCTATGCAGATTTCAGCGATATTGCTGCACATTTTTTTTACCGGTTGGCTATGAAATTGTCCGATTATATTGCAGCGAGATGATGAAGTTGGTGGAGGGAGAGAGAAGAATGGGGGAAGTGCAGGGGAAGGGGTGGTAGAGATATTGTTTTCCAGTTCCCATGTATGTCTTGCATTGGCGGCCGACGGAAGGAAATCCATTGTTTTAGGTAGAGAGAAAAATGACTTACTAATGTAGTCTCTCTTTTTTTTATATTGATGGTAACCCGAAACCGCTATCGTGGTGCGCACTGGGTAAACTTCGTCTCTGTGTAATAGCATGTAAATCTACATAGAAGTGGTAAACAATACTTGACAGGCCATATGTGACATGCTCACACCTAGTGGTATTGGTGGTGGGTCGAATTTGAGACATTTGACCTCAAGAAACACCACTCCACTACTAGACCATCCCCAAGGGGACACTAATGTAGTCTCTTTCATTGTATGTATTAAGAATTAAGGTTCAATTTGTCCCCTAAATTATTTTTCCAGAAGCAGGTCCTTAAATTAAATTTAGTCCCAGTTAATTTCTTGAACTATTAAACTCAACACGGTTAGTTCCTTGAACTTTTGAATTTTACCCAGTTAGCCCCAAAAAGGAAAATAATTTTGTTTTACTTGTTTATAAATAAATATATATATATATATATATACACAACAATAATAAAAAAAATGAAACATTTTCTTATAAACAATTTTAATGGTACATAAATCGTCATTATATTTATCACACGTCAACAAACCACTACAATTGAAAATAACAACATATAATTGACCATAATTATGATTTTTTATATATAATTATGGTCTATATTAAATTAATTAATTATAAACGTTAATAGTCTACTATAATATAATCAACATTATATGTATATTATATATAATTTTTCTAATATAATATATAGATTTTTATTCCCCGAATCCATATAATATAATTCTACATAATACATAAATACATACATGTGTGTGTGTGTGTAAAAGAAATAGAGTATTTCACGGATTGAATTTATGGTGGTCAAATTAATTTGATGATAATATGATTTTAATTAATTATATTAGCATTATATATATTTGGACATATTAAATGAGAAATGCTCATATATTCTTAATTTTGGGGGGAATAATAGTTTTGGAATTTTCTTTTCCTTATTTTATTTTATTTAATTTAGAAACAAGCAAAATAAAGTTTTTTACCTTCAAGTGGCTGACTCGATCAAGTTCAAAAGTTCAATTGGTTAATTGAATTGAGTTTGAAAGTTCAAGAAGCTAATCAGGACCAAATTTAATTTAAGGGTCAGGATGCTCTTCAGGTAATAGTTTAGAGGTTAAATTGGACCTTATTCCTTTTATTAATTATTTTTATTTAATAAGAATATATACTTAATTTTATAATTGAGTATATTTTTTTAATTAAATTTAATAGTGACGAGTTTGAGAAAATTAAGCGGTGTATTTAGAAAAAAAAAACATAATTTAATCATATATGACCAATAGCTACTCCCTCAATTTAAAAAAGAAGATATATGTTTTGGGTTTTATAATAAAAGTTAAAAAAATGTGGCAAATAATTTAGGCATCATAGATTCATTTAAGTTTTCTCTACTCTATAATTTATAAATTAATAAAATTTGAAAATAAAACCAAAATAATTGCAAATACATTTACTATATATGCTTATTATATAATACATATTGTATAAAAGCTTGTGTAATATTTTTAAGATAAATTTAAAAATTTATCTAAATTAAAAATCTAAATATAGCGAAACAAACATGACGATTATTTTTCGTTATTTATATGTCAATCTCAGTCCAAAAACATTTACACGTGCAATCAAATCGGCTAAAATCTCATTGATTAGACTCAATCGTCATATTTTAATACAAATTAATGAATTATTCTTTATCAATTACGTAACATGCACATGCCATATATCATATAAAATTTGATTAATTGGATTTAATTATAAAATCTAATTAATCAAGAAATTCTACATAACGCCAAAAACCATCTTATCATGAATTTAAAATAATTACATTAAATAAAAACTTTTAATGAAGTGGTGGAAATGGAATTCCACGAAAATGGGTCCCACAGAATGGCAGTCACAAAAATCTCCATTATAAAAAGTCCTCCACCCGTTGTACAATTTCCTAGTCTCTTTTCCACTTTCTTGATTTCGTTTCACAATCCATAATCCTTTAATTTTTCTTCTTTAATCCCTCTTTGTAGAACGTTAAAAACTACTATTTGTTTGTCATTTCTTGATCAAATTTTCCATATGACTCAATATTAAACTTCATTAGTGCTTCATCCACAGATACAAACTGTTCTTTTCTTGATTTGGATATATATATATAATATAGAGAGAGAGAGAGAGAGAGGGAGGGAGAATTGATCATGTAATTAGGAAGATGGAAGTGAGCAGAAAACAAAATGCTTCCTCGCCGTGCGCCGCCTGCAAGCTCCTCCGCCGGAGGTGCTCGCAGGACTGCATCTTCGCCCCATATTTCCCGGCGGAGGAGCCCCACAAGTTCGCCGGTGTGCACAAGGTGTTCGGAGCTAGCAATGTTAGCAAGATGTTACAAGTAAGTGATGTATATTTCACTAGTTACTTAATTTGTCTCGTGTTTCATCTTCTACTCTCATAAGTGACACATATTTCACTAGTTACATACATAAAGCTGTCTCGTGTTTCATCTTGTATTCTCGTGTGGCTCGCAGGAGTTGCCGGAGGAGCACAGAGGAGACGCGGTGAGTAGCATGGTGTACGAAGCTAATGCAAGGATGCGAGACCCGGTCTATGGATGCGTTGGAGCCATTTCGTATCTGCAGCAACAGATTGATGGGCTGAGGCAGCAGCTGGCTCAAACTCAGGCCGAGATGCTGCACCTCAAGGTCCGGCAGGCAGCGTCGAGCCACGCCACGAGCCCGAGTAACAGTGGCTCGCAGCTATCGTACGCATTGTTGTCCCATTCCAAACCATCAAATTTTGAGATGGATATGGTGGTAGATCAAGCAAACTTCACACAATCCATGTGGTCGTCTACTTAGGCTTAGCAGACGACGACCACTATATATATATATATATATATAGAGAGAGAGAGAGAGAGAGAGACAAACCCCGACATGAGCACTTGTGTGAGTACTTGTGACTGCTTTTTTTAATCCGGGGTGGTTTGTTTATATTGTTATGAATATAGATTATACTATACTACATCAATAATCTCATTTTTATGGTATATTACAATTGCCAATGGTGTGTGATGAAGCAGCTAGCATAAGTTAAGTAGGTGCAAATGTAATGAGCAAACAAACAGTAAGAAAAGTTAAAAGGGGTTTCACTTGAGTTTTGTTGTCCAAACCAAAAACATACGCACGATACAAATTTAGTTACACAGGTATAGATACAAGAAAGTTCACACTAAAACCCTGAATCACCATATCTCCATCCCCTGCACCTGGAAGAGAAGAGAAGAGAAGAGAAGAGGAGAAATGCATTATGAATTATGATTAGGCAATTGTTGTGAAATGAATGTATTATATCTGTATATACCTGAAAAAAGGAGCGGAGGTTGAATTTAGACATTGGGATCAATGAGTTCCCCATTCAATAACTCTCTGTAGGCAGCAACAGGCCAGATGAATCCTCTGCCGAGAAGAGAGGTGGCCAAAGGAACATCGATGATGATCTCCTTCTGAGTAGGCTTCTTGTCGTCTCTGATAGCGATGAGGTAGCTTCTTCCAACCCACCCGATCCATCCAGCAATGTACAAGAACAGGATGCCTGGTGTTATGAACTCACCCCAGTGTCTCTGGTCTCCGCTCACTATCAAGTGAGGCAGCCCATCAGACCCACACAGCAGCCCTACCTTTCCATAGTTCTCGAACCTAACACACATCAACACCATATATGTATAATCACTAATCACTCACTAAACCAATGTTATCAATTCTCTCTCTCTATACACTACCTTCGCTTAGTCTTCTCCACGGTCGCCTTGATTGCAAGAGCAGGGGCGCTGTCCGGCGCATACAGCTTCAGCGATGATTCAAGCTTCTTGATCTCCTGCTTCTCCCTCTTCGCGAACTGCTTCGACTCCTTGCACGGGGTTAGGCCGGAGATGTCGGCCGACGCCGGCAGCACCGGCGCAGACAAAATGATGGAGGAGAGAGCCAGTGCCGCCGAGAAGGCCTTCAGTTGAGAAGTGGTGGAAGATGACATTTTTTCTTCTTGGTTAGGGGAGTTTGCCTGGCATACAATGGTGGCACTTCTTGATTTTGCCGCCAACAATTTCGGGGTTGAGATGGATTTGGAGAGGTTTGTGGGGATCGTGAGCGACATTTTTCTTGCTGATTTTCTCCCCTTTTTTTTTTTTCTGTGTTGTGTGTTTTGCAGAATTTGAAGAGATGGAATTTTAGATTTTGGGAGAGGAGGGAGTAGTGGTCTGGAGAGGATAAGGTGGGTTGGATTTTGTAATAAGGGATGCTGATTTGGAGTGTTTTGATTGGTTGTTGTAGTTCAGTTGTTTGAGATTCAATCTATCCTAGAAAGGGATCGTGCCGCCTCCACACGTTAAAAGATCCGGTGCGTGATAGACAAAATGGTATTCACCCATAGCCAATGTTGTTACATGTAGGATTTGGAAATGAGTACAGCCTGCTCGTGAGTTATTTGGGATTGACTTAAAATTTATAAAGTCAAGCTCGAGTTTAAATTAAGTCAAGTAATTATCGAGCTCGAGCTCGACATGCTCGCTAGCTTCATCGAGCTTTAAGACAATTACATTTTTATCCTTGATATTTAAACTATTTACATATATATCATTAATAACTAAATTAGTTTTATTGAAAATTAAATAAATATAATTTTTTACTTAATATTTATACATAATCAAATCGAGTCGAGTCGAGCTTATCAAATTTGTCGTCGAGTCGAGCTCGAAAAATCAAATCTCAATGAAGCTCAAGTCGAGCTTCGGGTTTTCTTATCGAACTCAAGCTCGATAAGGCTAATACTCAACTCGATTACACGATTAGATGAATTTAGATTCAAATCCAAGTACAAATACGCCACTAAATATGTGTTTCGATTTGAATATTGATCAACCATAAATATGAATGCAACAACTCTCACCTAAACTACCTGCATTTGTTGATGTTGTGCGACGGTGCGGGCAATAAACAGAATAAAAAATACAGAGAACTAAAGAAGGCAATAGTTCAAAAATCTCTCTTTTGTTCATACAAAACTGCGAATTTTTTTAACTCAAATCAGTTTTAGCTAGTTACAACATTATATACATCGACAGTAACAGTCTGCAAAATTGTAATTTCCTCGATTCCTCTGAATAGTACAGTGTTGTTAGCATCCGGCCGAATACTGAAGTTTAACAGGCTAAATCGATGCGCAGTAACTGAGACAAAAGACGACGATGATACGCCATGGCAGACACCGGTAGCTTCAAACCAATTCGATAGCTCAATGAAAACAGAGCAAAATTCTGATTGAAATTTTGAATTGACTCATCCATTCACTTGTTCAGAGAAATATTGTCTTCAATTCCAAAGACACATTCAGCATTTCATCGAGTAACCAACCAACCAGGTTTGAGTAAGATATCTCTCTTGAAATCGCGACCACTCACAGAAGTGGACTCACCTTGACGACGGTAGCACTGCAGGAAACACGTCCATCAATTAGTTAAGCCTGCAATAAACTTAAATGTGGAGATTTGCAGATCTAAAGTATTGAGTTAATGAGTATCTATGCATGCAACAGTGTCTTAGTTTTAAATTTCCACTTCATGATAGAACTTAAAAAGGAAGCCTAAAGAATCTCATAAAACGGAAAGGAAGAACAAACCTTGTAACAAACAACGGAATCATCTGGGTACATTGCAAATAGTTTGGTACCAAGACGAGCATGGCAAGAATCGCAAGTGCTTTCATCATTAATCTGAACGTGGCGGGACCTCTCTTCCATTCTTGCTAAGCTTGCATCAACGTCCAGGGCATGAGACGACTTGTGAACAATCTGTTAAAAGCATTGCAAAGAGGAAAATGAAACGAGCAGGACCAAATCATTAACAACTCTTGGATGACATCAGGGCATATGGTTGTACAGCATTATTGCATAGAGAGAGAGAATAAATATTAACGAACCGCCAGTACATCACAAAACATACTTTTCCTTGCAGATGGTGATGATGTCGGGCTCTTAACATCTTTAATATTGTGTCCGACGCAAGCTGGAGAGGCATATCTGGAGACAATCTCTGCGAAACGAAATAAGGAAATCTAAGTAATATAAATCGTGTACACCCACAAAATTTATCAGTTGAGCACCACAGTCAAATCGGCTAACTAAAAAAATATCAAAATTTTATAATTTCCTGTTTCAGAATTTCATTTGATAAAAAGTCTGTAAAAAATTTGAATTTCATTCATTGAGAAGTGTAGAATCACACCATGATAAAACCATTACACAATGAAATATGAGGTAATATGTCATATAGGCAACAACAACCAGGAAATCTACCAGTGGGTGCGAGAGAAGGGAAGGGTGGAGCTGATTATACCTAAAGAGACTCGCTCAACTGAGGTCTAAAGAAAATGGTTTGATGACTCGAGCTTGATATAAATCATAAGGAATCTACAGTCTATTGAAATTAGATCAAGAAGTTCTGCTTTTCAAGCATTGATTCAAATGCAGCTTTACAAAAGAAACAAGACTTAGTTTTAAAATTGATCACATTTCAGAAATCATATCATTATCACAAAAAGAACAGGGAAATGGAGCAAGTTGGATGCAAACCTATACCTCAAGCACTTTCAAAGGATCTAGCATTTCTCCGTGATTGTGGAGAAGACGGACAGCAGCTTTAAACATGGGCTCTCTGCCATCCTTAGGATCCAAATATATATCCAGTAACCTGATGGTATCATGGAGAAAAATAATATTAAATCACGAGAAAAAAAATTCTCACCAACACTAGAGGAAGAGAAAAGTGAGGAAGATAACTGACTGCATATAAGCATCCGGTCTACCAATCTCTGCACAGTAGTTTTCAGCAGCTTCAAAATCCTCCAATTTCCTAATAAAGTAAAAAAAAAATCCAAATGTATTAATCCTATAACTCTAAATCTTGTTTTCATGTACTATAATAAAACCACAAGCACGCCATCATTCAGTGCATCTTGGAAACATACACCATAAAATATGACAACACGTAAAGGAGAAAAGGACGGAGCTATCCTACTTCAATTCAGTGATTATATGAAAATAGGTGCCTTTAAAAATATACTAAGCCATGATACGATATTTATGCCCGATACACCAATATTCTGACAGTGTTGTGAACTTACAAGGCCAAAATATCTAGCACAAGTGTTTCTTGACCAAGCCTCCTATAAAGAATAGCCTGCCAAATGCAACCAAGCCAGATTAGTTAGTATTAGAGAAGAGAAAGAGTTAATATCATATTCAGTTGATTTCCATGGCAAAAACATGTTAAATTCTTGTTCCTTGTGGGAACTGACATGCAATATCAAACAATTTCTGGTTGAGAGAAATATTAGTCAACCTTTTCCAGCCAAAGTTCTGACTCTTCAATCATATCAAGGACCTCTTCTGCATCGTATAGGGCTGATGACTGTAAAAATATCTGTAGTCTTTCCCTCACAGGAGTATCAAAAATTGAGCTCCTTCGATGTTCGGATGCATTCATCTCATTGACAGAATCTTGAGTTGAAAGCTCCACATCAAAAGTTTCAAGCGCTGACTTTGCAAGCAAGAGTGCATAAGTGGTATGGAACTGCAAGTCATCAGAATCTTGGTCTTCAATCAACCACTGGAGATATCTGTAATATATTATTAATCATCACATGATGATCAACAGCAATGTCAATGATGCCTGACATGGAACTGACATGTTAAGTAATTTTTAGGTGCAATAAGTAGCTACGGATAGCAGGCAAAGGATGAGAATGCTAAAGAAACAAGATGACCAACAAAAGTAAATTGCACTATGTAAGCCTCCCATCTAAGAGTACTAACTGACAAGAAAAGTAAGAAATGCACCATTTGCATGTAATTAAAAAACAATGCAAACATTCCCTAAAAAAAATGCAAACAATTACCAGGTCATATACCTTTGAAGAATATCCACTTTTTTGGGATCAATTGCAACGATAACTTCGTCTGTTACAGTAAAAGTGTAAAACTTGTATCAAAATCAGAAGCATAAAGGACTAATCCACCAAATCACAGCCGTAAAATGGTACTGCAACTAAGAATCACAAGTTTTGCAGAAATTTCTGGGAGAACATTATTGATCGTCAACATGACATCATTTGAATTGCAAGAAAACAGAAAGAAAGAGCCAGACAACTTTCGTGTTGAATAGAAAGAAACCAGGCAAAAGTAGCAATCCAGTGGCAGAAAAGTGGCGTAGCAAGTCTGCCAGCAACAAGCACGGGTTTTTCATTCAAACAGAGGAAATCAGCTAAAATAAGATTTCCCCATATGAATATTATTAAAAAATTATGGGCTTAGGTAATTAGCAAGTTCACAAATCTTGGAAGCCACGTCAATCATTACAATACTATTCAACCTCATCATTCGTTGAAATGGTGATTCCAGCAGGGGAATAAAAAGAACAAAATAGTAAAGGAGATTTGTCCCCAAGAAATGTGATGCGTGAGTTAAGATACAGAATAAAGATGAGGGGTAACTAAATAAGTTGTATCTTACTCCAGTAATATCTGGGTAGGAATGGGTAAATGATAGTAGAAACTTAGGTGGAAGTTCTTATCTTAGTAAGTCACAAAAACCAACTAAGGAATCTCTTATCTGGCATTGAAACCTAAAATATAAAAAAATATGTGATAGGAATATCACGACTCAAATACAATATCCCTGTTAGCCTTGCCTGGTGATAATAAATTGCTCCTTTTTTCTGATATGATAATTTGAACTGCAAGCACCTGGTTGATATCTGCAATCTACAAAAAGAAATACAAGACAGCCATAAATCAGATATATCAATCCAAAAGCTAAAAAGTAGTCAGGAGGGTTGGTTACAAACCCATCCGAGGTGTTGAAGTACTAAATCTTGGTCAGGTGACTCTTCGAGAATCTTAGATGCCTCTATTGCTGCAGCCTCCCGATTTAAGATAAACTTTCTAGAGGGATCTTGCAAATTAGTTTCCTCAGATTGTTCATTATGATAGCTACCTGATGAATATTTTCTTGCCAATACACGCCAAGTAGAAACAGCCTTAGCACTCCTACCCTTGCTAGCATACAAGAAAGCAAGCGTGCGCAAATGGCCAGAGTCATTCAGTAGTGCTTCTAGCTCCTCCTGCACTGCCCATTGAATTCCCATGGTCATTGTTAAGGTGTCTAGCAATTTTATTTGAATGAAGGTATGCCATTATTAACATGATGCAAGCTCCAATTTACTCATACTAGAAAATTGCTCCCAAACATTTTAACATTTCTTCTCAAATATTAATGCTCATTGCTTCCCATCCGTCTTTACAAAACTATGTGTGACATTGACTGAAAGTGGGCATATTTTACTATATATCACTACTCAGTTTTCCCTCATTATAGACAATATAAGGACAAGCCAAATAAATTGAGGGAGAAGGAAATGGCAATCCATACCACTACACAGCTGTTCTCTGAAGAGGCAAGGCTTTCCATGTCATCAACACAATTTAGAGCTCTATAAAGATACATCAGAAGAGTGTCTACTCCCTCCTTCACTGAAATGGCCAGATCTCTTTCGCGACAAGCTTGCAAATATCTGCAGCAAATTAGTGAAAGTTGAACCGCAAAATTAGCCAGATCTAAAGTAACACACCTTCAGATAGGAACACATCAAATACCAACAGAAATTCAGGAACACCTTATCATGTTTTCTATGGCAGACTCTAATAGATAAGCTCTACTGGGTGGATTTCGAAGAAACTCTTCATCAACAGCAGACTCTACACCTGCCTTCTTAAGAAAAACAGCTCTTTGAATAGATGTCAATCCATCATCTATTACATTTTCAAGAGGTTTTGGAGGAGGATGCAATCCCCAATATCGGTTTCTTGGAACCTGGAAATTTCCAAAACAATTTATAATACATTAGTGATCACCGTATCAAGTAAAATATGTCACACTCAATAAAATACGTACATGTGAACATAGACATAAGACGATTATGTGAGAAGAAAAGAAAACTCTATATAAGTATATTGTATAAATATAAAATCCTGAGATATACAAACGTTTTTATGAGCAAAGTGCAAACATGGAAAAAAAAAGCAGCTAGATGTTAAGCTTCCCAATAAGCATAAAGCAGAAAGAAATTAGCCAATACCAGTAGCGTCCAGCGATTTGGGTCTGGCATGATGAATGGGAAAAGTTCAGAAGGCTGCATGTTTTCTGAAAGCAAGAAGTGATCTACTGCTTCCTTGAAATGCAAATCAAAAAGCAACAGGAATCCCACCTGTGCATGGACAAACGAGAGCATCTCCTTTGACATTTCACCATCGTTCTCCAGCTCTTCAACCAAGGAAATGGCTTCTTTGAAGCTCTTTTTCCTTAGCAGATCTTTGATTTGCTCTTCTCCAGAAACTTTCCAGTAGCAGATTAGCTTCAAATGAAAAGTTCAGAGACATCAAGTAAACAAAATGAGCATCCCCAAAAAGAGCAATCAACTTCATTATCTAAACTCAATTCTCAGTCGAAATTGACAATCACATCAAGTCTCATTCTCAAATCCTGCAGGTAGTGCTTACTATTTTACATAAACAATATATTCCCTTTCAAGCACCAGAAAGTTTGTGGTGAGCAGTCTATTCAGGAATTTAATTAAAATAAGATTAGTAGAGCAATTCCTTCTGATACTATGGACATGTCATGTCTTTGTGTCCGACATCATTTTATTGGTTCCGTTATCCCTGTTGATTCTCATATCATGCCAAGAACTGCATTTTTATATCATGCTTGACATTGCATAAGGCAATTACTAGGGAATCCCATCTGCCATTAATAGGGAAGTTCAATTTGATAGGAAAATATTGATACTGACATAGAAATTTCAATACATGTGACTCTTACCATGACTCGCTTCGTGAGCAACAGTAACAAATTACCGTAAAAATCAAGTAATCAACTGTATTTAGCAAGTACAAACAAATGAAATATTGGGCATCATCTACAAATTCACAGTGACACAGTAATAAATTTAAGTCAAGGTTCAACAAATATTTTCAAGCTAATAGATACCTTTAGACTTGTTGCAACTGCAACAAGTTTCCCATTCTCACTCTCCTCGTCTGCCAACATGCATGGTCCTGCACCTCCATTCCCAAACATAATCCTCTGAACACAGAACCCCGTTTTCTTGTGATACGCTTCCAACATCAAATTCCTTGCAGCAGTCACATAACTCCCTATATCTTTAACCGAATCGGGAGCCTCCTTAAACACCAAGCTGCCTCCCACTGGCTGCCCCTCCACATCCACAACAATACCTACATTGTCAACCATTAACAGCACCCTTGACTCCTTCGCCAATAACTTCAATCTCGGCAGGCTAGAAGAATCTGGTAGTGAGAAGATCAGCTCGCATCGCCCGTTTACACAATTATACAAATAATACCCATTCTTTGTACCAAGAAATACATAGTCGTCAAGCCACAACACAGTCATAATAATCCCATCAAAAATTCCTTGAATCTCCTTCAAAATCACCAGAGAACCACTCAAAATCAACTCGGCTAAGACCAACTTTTTCCCAATCCCAACAGCAAAAAAACTCTTGCCGTCGACACTGTCGCCATTTCTATGTACATAATTAGCTTGACCATCGCCGTTACTATAAAGAGTCGAACCATAACTTCTACTTCGGAATTTCCGAGAAAACGCAGTGACTCCTTTAAAGAGGCTAATTCTCTTAGGCTGTTCGAGTAAATTAGAGTCTATCAAATACAAATATCCATCAACGAGCACGATGATTTTACCGATATGAACAAGCGGGTGGATCGAATTAAGCGCGCCGGTGCCGGGCAGCGCGAGGCGTCTGACGAAAGCAATCTGCGGCGGGGAAGTTTGGGAAGTTCGCAGGGAGTAGAGTAACAGAACGCCGGAGATATTTCCGATGTAAATTAGAGTTTGATCGTCGGAAAGTTTGGAGAGGGCGGCGTGTTTGATCGGAGAGCTGCTGGAGTCGACGGCGGATTCTGCGAAGGGTTCGAGAATCGTACGGGGCTTGGGTTTTACAGCCATTGATAAAATTAGGGTTTAGTGAATGAAGATTGGGACAACTGAGAGTAGAAGAAACGGTTACGCATGTACAAGGTCGTTGGCCGGTCAATAATCCGGCCAGATCGGTTTACGTTGATGTGGTTCGCACCGACCGCCGGAAAGCTTGCACACATAAATAAACAAATAGTGTTTTATATAATAATCGTTTGTTAGATCTCGTTTACATCATAAATTCATATTTTGGGTTTTTATTTTCCTTTGAAAATTTGAGGTAATGTCTGCGTGGTTTTTACTATGTAAAAAAAAAAAAGAACATTTTAGCCTTATCTCATTCTAATCACATAGGATCGTATTATAGAAGCAAATTACACTTAAGATCTCATAACAATAGGATTAAAATATTTTTAGTCTCAAAATGTATAATTTTGATTCTATATTTGATTTTTCTACACTTTTGATCTCATAAATTATATTTTTATATATTTAGTCTCAAAAACTAACAAACTTTTCCCCGACGTTTTCCTTGATTTTATGGTGATATATAGAGTTGGCAATTTAGGCTGCCCATCAAACTGGGCAGAAAAATATAGACCCTAAATATTTCGGGTTGGCTCGACCCAGCCTAAAAAATCAAAAAGTCCGAATGGGCCGAGCCATTTAGTCCAAAATCTGAAATTTTACACTTAAGCCTGTGAGATAGCCCGGCTCAACCCGAAAATAGGGCCAGGTCGAGGCCAAGCGGCCCAAATTGCCAGCCCTAGTGATATGTGTTTACATTCAGTTTTGATTTTAGGGATTTGATTGTGCGTTAGATTTCGCAGGTGGATTGTAGGGATTCAATTTTGTGGTGGGTTGTGTTTTGGCTTCCCGTGCTTTGACCCTTCACTTGGTGGATGTTAAGTAGACTGTTAGTTTTTTGGGATCAAAAGTATTAAATGCTTTAACCCCCCACTTCGTGAATGTTAAATCATCTGTTAGTTTTTGTAATAAAAAAAGTGTTGAATTATAGATCGTAGGATCAAAAGTGTCGAAAAAATCAAATTTGAGATCAAATTTGTATAATTTTGAACTAAAAATATTTGGACTATATTCTTATGGGATCAAAAGTATATCGCGTATTATAAGTATTGATCCTACATTGAAGAATATAATAAAGTGTAATAACTAAATTAATTTGTCAAAATAATAAATATTGCACGATAAAATTTATTTGTTAAAAGATTTAAGAAATAAATAACAAGTGCTTGATCAATAAACAAGTTCGATCTTACACAATTATAATTATATGTTTTTATTTTATTTTTAAAAATATACAATAGTATCATTTTTTTTATTCTAGCAATGTACAGTTTAATACCCCGATCTTTAAACTTTTCAACAAAAATGTCCCGACCTTCAAATAACTGCAATCTAATTCCTGACCTTTCAACATTTTAATAAATCTATCCCGGATTTAAATTTGAGTAAATAAAATCCTACTGGACCGTTGTACTATGACGTGTAGTTTCAATATGAAATTATTAACTATAAACACATGACTTGGAAATCTTTTAATCCACGTAGATTAATAACAAATAAGAAATCAATTTCCAGGGAAACTCGATCATGTTCCGAAATCCCCACCCCCAGCCATTGCACACCAGCACCGTTGATTGCCACCATTACCCGTCGACGCCACCAAGAAAAGATGAGAGTTTTTTTTTTTTAATAGAGGTGTGTTTGTGTTAATGTTTTATTGTAAAGAAATGAGAAATTCTTGGTTTTGAAGGCCCCAAAAATGAAGGTCGGGTCTGGTAGTGGAGATTGGAAGAGAGTGGTAGAGATGATGAGTTTTGAGTTTCTTTTCTAGTTATGCTTAATTTTCTACATAGAGTGTAACCTATTCAAGGTTCATTTCACCAATAATAATTTATGAGCATGTTAATAAAAAGAATGTCACATACATATGGTAAACAAAAAATAAAAAAGTTAAATCCAATCCAAGAAGACCCGATATTATTAGAATAGCAAATCAAAGTAAATACTATCTATCATAATTCATCATCATACAAGGTGTACAAAATTTATGAATTTCACCGCACCCCCATATATGCATACATATTCACACACTCAAAAATAAATTCTCACCGAACACAAAAACAACCATATATGTTTTTTCTCAGATCAAAACTCTCTTCGCTGCAGAAATAATTAGTACTAAACGTTGGCAGAATTGTCGGGCTTGAAGTGGGGTTGTGGCGGCGGAGGACCATGATAATCGGCGGAGCCACTTCCCGGCGGCGGAGCAGGGGCGCCGAAAATCTGAGCGGTGGCGTATGCTTCTTGCCTGCCCTTTGCCCTTCCGAAAAGATAACACCCAAATCCAAGAAGTAACGAAAAGAGAATCAGCGGGAGAGATAACACTATCACCATCCCCATCTTTAATTGCTACCACTGTGTGTGTGTGTGTGTGTGTGTGTGTGAGAGAGAGAGAGAGAGAGAGAGTTGTGTGTGTTTTGTGTGGTGGTGGAGGGGTATATTAAGGAGGAACAAGGTTAGAATCTGCTATCTGGAGTGGAATTATTATTATGAATTTATGATTATTCTCTCAATATATAAAGAGGAGTGTGGAAATATCGAAAGCCAGATGCGTAACGGTAAAGCTGAACGTTCAAGTTTCTAACGTTAACATTTTTTATTATATACTACCCCGGTCCAGCCGTCCAGTGCGTGCAAAATCAAATTAAAATCAAAAAATTAAATTTAACTGAATTATTTAGTTCGGTTGGTTTGATCATTTTTTTTCTTTAATTTTAATTTGATTTTGAATATTAAAATTAAAATATAATTTGGTTCAGTTTCTGTAACGTCCCAATTTTGGAAATCTGAGACGCTATAGTATGGTATTAGAGCGGGTCTACGAATTTATAGGCCTGCGGGATCATTTTTGAAATATGGTTAAAATGTTTTCAAACGCGTGTAATATTCTATTTCACCCATTGCTCGACGTCCACGTCATGTCTTGACATCACAGGTACAATATTATGTGTATTTAGTAATTTATGAAAAGTTCAAGATGAGAAACTTGACAAGTATATAAATATATATATTTTCTATATATATCTAAAGGGAAAGAAAGGTTTACTAAATAAAATTTATTTCAAAAGATATAATGAACATGTGTATGTCATCACGAAAATATTAACATAGATGAACCAATTACTAGATGGTATGCTTTTAAGTTCTTATCATTAGTATGAACTTTAAGATGATTTTAGAACTTTATTTTGCTTATAAATAATAAGGGCTAGACTCACTTTAGTGTTCTAAAATAGATGACAAGCACTTAAGATAAACTCTATGATTATTTTTGTGAATTGTTTGCTGGTAGAATACCTCGACAGATCATGAGTCCAAGCCTTATAAACGAATTCCTGAGCACTGTTTAGCGATGCATATTTCGCGAATGATGAACGAGTGGTTAGAAGCTAAAGACATACTAGAAAACGTGAACGACTACAAAGCTACAATTCCTTATATCATTACTTTGTTAGGCGAATGTGCACAATGGGCGAGGAAAAATGTTTAAATACCAAGTGCAAGAAAATTTATGGAACCCGGATGCTTGAGATTAACTACCCCGACTTCTCAAGAAATCTTTTTGTTTATTAGACGAATCATGGTATTTCATCGACACTCTTATATGCTATGGTTATACCAGTGACCAACGATTTAATCTGAAGTGGAGAAAATTCGAAAAGAGACTCGAGATCATGAGTATTTAATTTAATTTGATTGTGGAGGTGCATGCGAACCGGTGAAGAAAAAAAAACAGCATGAGGGAAGGAGTTAAAAGAGAATAGTTTAGGCAAAGCAGATTGCAGTCATGTAGAAGAAGTTGTTATGCCGTGCCAGTGGAAAAAGAATACAAGGAAAATTTTCTTAAAGGAAAGAATGCATGTTTCAAATGCAAGAATCCAGATCGTTATATCCAAAATTGACCAAGAGACGAGTGTGAGCAAGTTAACAACCAAGATAATAATCATAAAATGAATGGGCAAAGGACTAGTTGAGACCAAGATGAACCTGGAGGTTACTAGCACGTTAAAGATGGAGAATAAACACCAATATGAGAAGTCAACGAGAAAAACTATTGTGTAAAATATCACGACAAGAGGCGCAATGAAGGAAGTATGTTGTTGATATAGTCACTTTACATTCTATCATCCAAGTACAGAAAATCAAAAAGACAATTTGGGGCACCAACAAGCAACCTGAAAGCTAAGAAACATGGCAAGTATGATGAATTTAATTTATGTAAAAAATTTCTCCATTATTCTTTGTCACCGAGAAGAGCCAATGTAGAGGCCAACGTTTTTAGTAAAGGGCCAAACCAATACTTGGATATACACTGAATCAACAAGATGAACTCGTTAAATGATTTCTACGATTGAACATAGAGACTTTGTTAGAACAAGAACCTACAGAAGCATAAATTGCTATGATAGTAGTTAGGTTAAACTTGCGAAAATAATTTGTTACAACTCAACCCAACATGGAATTCATCAAGATGTATCGAAAAATGAAGGCAGATGATTGGAAAAGATATGTTAAAACGAATGATACGACATTGCTATTCGATAACAAAATATGTGTATTGCTTGACGAAAAACTGAAGTACAAAATTACAAGTGAAAACCATGACGTGTCCTACACGGGCCACTCTAGAAGCACGAAGATGTATCACATCATAAATAGAAACTTATGATAAATAATCTTGAAAATTAAAGTTGTGTCATTCATTTTAGAAGTCTTTAAGATCGGAAGTTTAGATCAATTCTATACAAGGATGAACTTGGAGAATTCCTGAAATCCAAAATGGTACGATAGATAAATCTATAAAAAAATTTAAAAAAAAGATCAAAGAAACAAGAGATAAACAAAAATCTTATACGGGACAAATGCCAGAGGGATTTACATTTTGAAATCAAGAATAAAGTATTTGTTAAATTAACTCCAACGAGGTAAATAATGCATTTCGGCAAGAGTGGAAACTGAGGCCACAACTCATTGGAACTTTTGAAATTCTCAGTAGAACTAGAAAAATAGTTTACCGACCATGCTTACCACCAATGCTTGATGGTATATGTGATGTGTTCTATGTGTTGATGTTTCGAAAATATGTGTTTACTTAGGTCATGCAATCTATGAGGAATACATAGAAGTATACTTAGATCTTTAATTACTTATCAAGAGGTACAAGAGATGATCCTCAGTCACAAAATTCACTAATTACAAAATAAAGGGCTACTGTTAGTCAAGGTTTGGTGAAGCCAAATGGGAAATATGAAGCTACATGGGAAATAGAAGATGAAATTATGGGGCGGTAATCTAATTTACCGTTTACGGGTATGTGAATTTTGGGACGAAATTCTTTTAAGGGGGAAGGGATGTAATATTCCAAAATCATGAATTGGGCTTAAATAAATTAATTAAGTCGAACATGATATAGCCCAAATGAATCTAAGTGACAAGGGCCCAAGTTATGTATTTTAAGGTCCAACAACATGTTTTTTTAATAAAAATACCCTCGTTTAGAAACGAGCATGAAATCAACATGTTGACCTCACCAAACCATAATTCACGTCGATACGAATCCATAGATATCAATAACATTAAACTCAGATATCATTTGAGCACTCAACGTAATTTTATTTCATGCCAAGGGCCCAACATCATAAATAAAATCAAAACCCAATTTTGGCCCAAACTTGAATTGGCCAGCCCATCTACCTATTAAACATAATTCTTGGAAGCCTACATGTGTATATAGTGTATTATAGGTGTTGGAAATGAGGAAAAATAGATAAAATGGAGCTTCACTCCTCGTTTTTCCCATCTAGTCATCTCCGCCGACAGCTTTGCTCTTCCGCCATTTCCATTCCCAAATTCTTAACCAAAATTCATAAAAATTATATCTTTTTGGTCATCTTCTCAAGCAGATTACTTTGATACAAGAAGGCTGAAAGAATAAAGGTTCCAAGAAGGTTGAAAAATAAAGGCTACATCAGTCGAGAGTTGTTGTCCACCGTTAGGCACCGCTGCCCTCTCGCGACATGATTTCCGATCAATTCGACTGTTGGATTTGTTCAAAGTTTATATATCTTTAATTCTCACGTTGCAACCTACAACAATCAAGTCTCAGATCATTTATTTGCGTTTGTTTGATCTTTTAAATAATACGCCGGAAAAATGACGTGAAACCATTATTGATCGATGAAAGCTCGCTGATGTTGCTGCATCTTCAGCTGCATGTTTTAGACCTTTCCACGAGCTAATATTCTTCACATATTACTTGGTTAGGAACCTCTCTTTACAAGATATCTATATATAGTTTCAGATTATAAATTTAATATTGTTTGATCTATCGATTCTCTATCGTAAGTTTTCGAAAAAAATCATATTACCAAACCCTTTGTGTAGCTTATTGTTTTCCATTTTTACAGTTGTACTCATTCTACCAAAACTGTTATGAGTTGATAGATATGTATAGAGAGTGCTTAATTTAAAGTTTAATGGTATTCTGAACATTAAACATTGAATTTAAGCCTACATACTTTTCTAAGAAATTTAATTCAGAAAATGGAGCGAAAGATTGAGAAATGAGAAATAGGTTTACATGCTGATTCTGAAAAATGAATTAATATTGTTGGGAAATGTGTGCGTTCAGTCGAGAAAGAGAAAGTGTTGGTTTTGAAAGTGGGTTGAATTGTATTAATTTGGATTGGAGAGAAAATTGGTTGTTTTAAATTTTGGTGAGTGTGTGTGCGTGTCAGTTTTGTGTGTGTGTGTGTGTGTGTTAGTTTTATTTTATTTTAATTGTTCACTTTATTTTACTTAATTAAAATATTAAAATTGTATTTAATTAATTATGGATTTAAATGAGAAGTGTTGCAATAATCTTTTATGTATGTATTGGATAATTCAATTTATCACAATTGTTTATTCTCAAAATATTTTAAATGGTCAAGATTCCAATTGGGCCTTTTGGCCTAAAGTAAATCTATCCAACTTTCGAGAATTGTCCATTTGAGCCAAATTTCGAGAGCTCATTCCTTAAGTCTAAGTTTACCTTATTTTATAGGATCAAGGCCTAGCACAACACTAATAGGTAGTTCTCCTATTGTAGGCCCGAACCCGAAATCTCAAGCTTAGGATCTGCAGGACATATGTAAAGCTTCAGCTATTTTAGCTATAAGGTGGGTTTTTGCTAACTAAAACTTTATGTTTTTACAATGCTTTCGTCCATCTATGATTTACGACTGTTTTCGCTCATCGTGGATATGATTTGACCTACATGATGAATTCTGGCATGGTCAATTATATTGACATATAGTTATGTGATCACATAGGGTCTGTATCCACGCATGGTTAATTGAGCGCATCGGCTTTTGAATAAATATATATTCTCAAGCGCATGGGCATGTGAATGACTATTGGATTGTTCGCTTCTGAATAACTATTCTTAAGCGCATTGTTATAAGAATGATATTGAATTGTTCGCTTCTGAATAACTATTCTTAAGCGCATGGACTTCTGAATGAATATTGATTATCGTCTTCTGAATAAATATTCTTAAGCGCAGGAACATGATTTTTAAATATTGGATTGTTGGATTTTTATATTAAAAATCCTTACATGTGTTTGGACGAACACGATAAACCCATTGAGTGTTTTCTGGCACTCAGCCCTCGTTTTCTCAAATATTTTCAGGTACAAGGTGATGCAGGCAGCTGACGTGGACATATATGGGTTCTATAAGTTTTTGACTAAGTTGAAAATTATCTCTTGAATGTTGAATGTTGACTCTGGTCAATATTTTAACGTAGTATGCTTCTGCTAAATATTTTGAATCTATATAATATATAATAACGACTACGGATTCGGAATTAGAAAATGATAGTTTTCCCGCCTAAATGATATTTCCGTTTATATAAATTATAAATATAATATCCAAATAATGAATTATATAATATGTACCTTCCAAAAATAAAAATATTATCTTATATATTATTTAATTGTTTATTTCTCATGTAAACCGAAAATATATTTATATGTAGTCATCAAATTAGTCCAAAAGATTGTCACAACTAAATTAATTTTATAATTTACCTTAATTAAGGGCACCAATGTAGAATATAATATATTGTATATTATATATATGGTAATAGAATATCTTAATTTAGATTCAAATTTCTTGAGCAACTTACACGAAAATCTATTCTCAATCATCAATCAATTATTAATTATAAAAGAATATACGGCATATAATTATTATTAACCTTAATATAATTGATATATTTTCCTACAGTAATGTTATAAATACAATGGCTACTCATGATTCCTTTTGATTTGTTTCTTTTTAGTTTGTTTTGCATTTGATTTTTTTATTTATTTATTTTATTAATCTGTTATGCATTCAAAATATTGTACTTTTTGTTGTATTCTTACGTAATTGTTATTTTACAAATTATACGAGTAAAGAATAACTTTGAAGGCTTTTGGTTGGATAATTAGGTAACTTTGTTTAAATTTTTGTACACAAAGTTTAGGAATGATTTTTTTTTTTTTGATAGAATGTAAACATAGAGTAACTGGTGTATTATGGATTTCACAAGTGTGAATCATCCTAATTTTTATTGTAAACCATCACATTTAATATTTTGAAACATCAATCATCAATCGGGACAAACTTTAATTTATAAGTTTATCTTTATTTGTGTTGATAAGTTTTTTATTATTATTATTTTATCGATATGTAGAATTGATAAAAGCAATTAGTTGTTCATTTGTAAATCAATTTTCACAATTTTTTTTTTATCAAAACTGGTATTGTCAGAAAAGTTTACAATGTTTTAGTAAAATATATGAAAATTCTAAAAATTAAATAATTGGTGGTAAAAATCTCATTTTGAATACTAAAAAATTAAAAAAAAAATGTCATTTTGTAGACATTTTACATTTTTGTATATTAAAAAGGTTTGTAGATGTGAATTGATATGTGGATAGTGGAAATCATGAGAATTATGGAAAAAACAAATTAAAAAAAAAAGAGTCAATTAAAGAACATAATTCATGTTCTTCATTAAAATCCTTTGTTGTATTTTTTTTCATAATTATTGAGATTGCAACTACTTATGAATTGAGTTAAAATTATAATTTTTGAAATCAGAGATATGTTTATTATATTTGTAACTTTTGAAAAAATTATTTTAACTGTAAGTTATACACGTGCTCAAAATAATAAATGCAAATTTTCAATTTTATGGATAAATAAATTTAATTTGATTTTTTTTTTCAATTTATATATAAAATTCAATCTAGAAAAGAGCAATAACCATATAAAATTCTGGAGGAATAATATCTTACATGTCTATAGGTTTATACTTTATAGCAACAATAATAATTTTGTAAGGAAAATGAGATATAATGCAAAAATTAAAGTATTTTTAATATAAAAAATAAATTTAGTTTTCATTTTATATATATGTTAGAACAATTTTGGCTCAATATTTTGAAAAAAAAAAAGTTATCCGAATAATTATTTAAAAAGAAGATTTTTCGTATAATTGAAGAACAAATACAGAGTTTAAAGTTGATTGAATGATTCTGAGTTACAAATAAAACTATATTGTTATCATTGGTCCTTATCAGTAAGAATGAAATTAAATAAAAAATTTATGATAAATAAAATATATACAATTACTGAAAAAGGCGTTCAAAATATTCAGATATTTTATTTTTAAATAATAATTTAAAATTGATTTCAACATTTAAAACTGATTTCGATATTAACAGTAAATATTTTTTTTTTATTTTGGTAGGGAGATAGCCAGATGTTATTTTTAGGAAGAATAGTAGAGAAGGGTTACTTGATTCTAAAAAAATACAACATTAATGGCTTATTGGTATCTAAAAATATAGGCTCGGGGCATATATATGTATATACACATACATGTATGTATGTATGTATATATATATATATATATTATTTTGGGTAATTATTACTCTAATAATCATAGTTTGTGTAATGACATAATATTAGTTATTATGAGGTTTGATATGAATATTTTGAAACAAAAAGTTCTCACTCAACATAATGCAAGACATAATGTTTTGATATCAAGGATGTCATTGGCGTCATCCAATGACGATAATTTCCTCTAATTGCCTCTTATGCGATTACTATAAATATATGTAAGGATTAATTTATTTCTCATGTTGGCGTGTTTTTTAAATACTAATTTTATTCATGGTGAACTTTATGATGCTAATTCAAGATTTAGAACTCAAGTTAGATTAAAAATGTTAATTTATAAGGATGATGATGTTCTGATGACAAATTTTGTATATAATGCATTCCAAGATTTATAATAAAATTAAATATATTTTACTTTCTTTAAGTGTATAATTTTGTGATGGATTTAATTAGGGGTGATAATTTTAGTCCAGTGTAACCCGATTTGGGCCAGTTGGATCAATAATTTTTAGGCTTGAAATAAATCCGACTTGGCCCGAATGGGCCGGGCCACCTGGTCCAAAACTAAAAAAAAATACACTAAGGTCCACAGGGTCCCAACCCGTTTTTTCTCCGTCGGCCCAATCGGTTGGATCGCCTCTTTTGCCACCTTTAAATTTAATAATATATATTGTCTCATTGTACAAACACAAAACACATATTGAAATACTTAATATTAAAAAAAAAATTATAATACTTCGTGCATCGCACGGGTGGAATGCTAGTATTTATGAATATTAAAATCGTACATGTTCCACCTTTATTTTTGACTTGTTCAAATAATAGACTTTCAACACTGACCGGTCGTTTATGAAATATATTTGTGATTGGTTGTTTGAAAAGTCTTCTAAAACGATGATTGGTGGATTTTATTTCTAAAGACATTTTCATAAAAATGTTTTCTTTTTAAAGGAAAAATCGTTATGAAAATAGGAATTTTATTTAATTTTGTGTAGCGTCTCAGATTTCCAGAATTGGGGCGTTACAGTTTCGATTTAAATAAAAAATATTTTGGTTAAAATCGAACCAACCAAAATATATATATACACTATATTTATGATTTGTATACCTAAATTATATTAGTAATTCTACATAAATTAATAAATTTAAAGGTATTATATACCTAAATAATATTAGTAATTCTAATATTTAGTTTAAATTTTCTACTTTTAGAAATTTTAAAATATTTATACATTTAATATATCAATTGTTATCTATTGAGTGCATATTATTTTCTTTAGATAAAATTCTTTCAGAAAAACAAAAATAATCATTGAAATTTCAATTAAACCGGAAACCAAACCAAACTAATCATTGAATTATGGTTTGGTTTTGTAATGAGCCGGTGTACTCTGTACTCACTCGTACGCTCTCTGAGAAAACTTCTCGAGGGTCACTTATCTCACCGTTGCCCCAGGTCAAGCACGCTTAACTTTAGAGTTCTGGTGGAACGAGCGCCAGAAAAAGAAGATGCATTTGTGGTATGAATAGCACCAATCAAATCATATAAGCTCTCATCGACTATACAGTCTCATTTATGTATAACTTCAGAATCCTGCTCTTTCGAGTGGATTCAGTTTTTTCATGTGCCTCTTCGCTTGAAAATCTGACATGAGCCGCTCTTTATTCGTGCTTTGCACCGGCGAGCACTTCATGCTTCGGCCTCGGGCATCACATGCCCACCAACTTCTGCTTGGTTCGTCCCTAAACCACACCAAGAGTCGCTCTTTGTTCGTGCTTTGTACCGGTGAACACTTCATGCTTCGGCCTCGGGCGTCACATGCCCACCAGCTTCCGTTTGGTTCGTCCCTAAACCATACCTTACTGCGAGAGGTTCGACTCTGATACCACCTGTAATACCCACCAGCTTCTGCTTGGCTCGTCAGAATATTTAATGTAATATAATGTTTTATTTTCACTATGAACGTTATTAGACAGCCAATGAAAACATTCTAAAACGTAATTTAAAAATTATTTAACATAATATTCATTTTTCGGTTCTATAGGTTGCATGGAAAATCGAATTGTGCAAAGAGAAAAAAAATACATATGCAATGAAAATTCAAAAGAATAAAAAGAGGTATTCGTGTTTTGAAAGTGATATTTCAAACAAAATTATAAACATCATAACTATAAAATACGTTGAAATCTAGATACATTTGTCCTATTCTCATAAATACGATAATTTCATAAGTTGGTATTTTCTCATTAACAAAAATAAAATTGCTCGATCTCGTTAGCGTCTAGTTCTTCTCTTCTTCGTCGGCATGGGCACATGCTTAACCCCGGCCTCTTCGTCGATGATGACGTCATTATCATGCTATTGCACCAAACATTGGCCACCCTTAAACTAAATCACAATATTTTCCGCTTTTGGTACTTCAAATTTCCTGTATTTTTGCTCGGTATTGAGATTCTTTAAATAAGGAGCTTGAACATATGGTATATGAGAACTTGATGATTTTTACTCAAATTAGTTTCTTTCAATTTATGACCAAAGCGGATATTTTATCACACAAAAACGCTCACTTATTTATAAACATAATAATGGAGTCCAACAGTCTTAAATTTAAAACTCTTCATTCATAGGTCCATACCAAGAATCATAATTGATTTGCCAAATTTAATTGAACGCGAGATAATCAATATATAATAATAAATGAAGGGTGTTTCTATTTACAGCACAAAAATTTCATTATACACCACTGTAGGCACTGAAAATTTATAAAATATAAATAATATTTTTATTAATTTTTATATATTTATTTAGTTTTGGAATCTTATGAAATCCAAAATTAAATAAAATATTTAAATAATAAAGATATTATTATATGATAAATATTAAAAATCTTTGGCAGCAAGTAAATATCTTTCAAAGATATATATCAATTTTCAACAGCCAATGAGATAGTGTCACATCAGCTATAGATCTCTCTCCCTACAACTATAAATAGGGGCCTCCATATCAGTTGAAAAACACACCAGAAGTCATTTGAAGAGTTCAAGAATTTGAGAAGAAATTTCATAAGTGAAATTCTCTCAAATATTCAAGGCGTTCTTCATCAAATTCATTCCGAAGACGGCGTTTGATCCATAAGTAAGTCAGTCAAAGGCGTTCTTGTTGGGTTTTTTCGAATTGAACCACCGCAGGATCTAATTGGATGTTCATTAATCCTAATGTCATGTAGATCATAAATTCATGCATCTCATATGTTTTAATTAACCGAGTTTAATTAACATGCAAATCCGGTTTAAACGATTCTACTAAAGCGGAAACATAGAATCGAAAAACGACTTACAAATCAAACGATGGGTGGAGGACAAGATGAAAGGTCTAATCTTGTTGTTGTGTATGATGATGATCGGCGCCCACTGTGATATTCCACTCCTTGATCTTCTGCTGTATTCCCGGACTGAATCTAGTTTCAGGGTGGGCTGAAATCTACTAGATCGGTATGGAATCTGTGGAGATAAAGAGAACACAAGAGGAGCTGATCTGTATCACCAAAATTTCATCCCCCACCTCCCTATTTATAGGGGAGGTGGTCGAAATTATCAAGCCCTAAATATACTGGGCTTGGGCCTCTATCTCTTTTCCAACTCCAGTCCATTAAAGTCATATTGGGCTACAACAGGGATCTAGAAGAATATTAAATTGGCCTGCTAATTTATTTAATTTCCAATATCCAATAAAATTAGGATATTATTAAATAAATTAAGTATTATTTTTATTCCACTAAAGAAATAATATTGACCTACCAATTTAATACATATTTCTGAATATGCTTTCTCCTTTAGTCCAGCTATTCCCCGCGTTTAAGATATAATGCCCATTAATTAATTATGTAAGCTTCTGACAGCTATAATTAATTAATATCTTATCCTTGAGTAGTACCACACAAGCTTTACTCATGCACGGAATAAATTCCACCTGCAGGGTTTCAGCATGAACTTGCATTTCCTCAAAGGGACACCATCAAACTGGCGCACCAGGACACGGTGCCCCTACATATTGCACGACTCATCATAAATGTAAATGTCACAACCCAAGATATCGAGATTATTGATCCTTATGAAAGAATCTCACCCTTTGATAAATCAAAGCTGCAATCACTACACGTATATGTCCGCCAACATATAGGGGTTAAAAACCCGAACTCTGTGGATTCTTATTCTCTCATTTAAGGTCAGAATAGAGAATAGAATCCTAAGTAGATCCACCTCAATACACTTGCCCGTGTATTAGAATAATCAGTTAGTCAAGACAAACTAACTATCAGATTATTCTACGGCGTACCGATAGCAGGTTCAGTGTCATCTAAACCATGAGCCTTTTAATACATTACAAGGAACCGATGATATGATCTAACCATGTGTTTACCCACACCATATCATCTACAATGTAAGTATAGTGAACATGCATATAAATATAACAATTTAAATGCAAACAGTGACTGCAATAGTATTCATTCTATATCATCATAAAACCATTATCAATAAAGTATACAAAAGACAAGTCTTCTAGTATACAAAACCAACAGTTCTTCATCAAATTCAACCCAAAGTTGGCGTTTGATCCGGAAACAAGGCGTCGGCCCTCCGAATTAACGTTGTCAAGTCCAAATACCAAATTAAAGAAGATCGAGGATACAAATCTTCCCCAAAAACTTCAAAAACCAAGTTTAAACAACAAGTCCGAGAAGATCAAAGAGGCAAATTTACTCTGAAGATTCCAAAGACCATTTGAAGATCAAGTTTTGAAGAGAAGAATCAGAGAAAAAATAGAGATTAGATCCATGAAATACAAGTTGATTCGGAAATCATTTTATTTGTACACTGTTTTGTGTTTTACCAAATTAAATATAAAAAATTATGTCACAAATTTTGACACGCCCAGTGGGACAATCTCTACCTCTCATCTCTTCTATTCACCAATTCCTCAAGCATCAAGATGTCTACAATTCTGGAAGAACAAATTACAAACTTAACGAAGCTTGCCGAACGACTTGCCCTGCGGATACAAGAACGAGATGCTCAAATCTTAAAGCTGGAAAAAGAAATGATTGTTGATACTTATGGCGAGCAAGTAGATGAAGATACTGAAGTTGAGATATCTACAAAGCTACACGCCAACAACAATGGAAAATCTATAGTCAAAGAAATTGAAGTATTGTCTGATGGCTCAATACAAGTTGATCAAGTCAAAGAATTCATATTGAAAACAATCAAAGACAAGTCTGGAAAGGGCCGTAAATCAATTTGGACATACAACAAGCCATATACCCCAAGAATTGACCGCTTGAAGATGCCAAACGGCTATCAACCGCCAAAGTTTTAACAATTTGATGGCAAAGAAAATCCAAAACAACATGTGTCTCACTTTGTGGAGACATGCAATGATGCCGAAACATATGACGATCATTTGGTGAAGCAATTCGTTCGTTCCTTAAAAGACAATGCATTTGATTGGTATGTCGACTTGAAGCCAAATTCAATAGATAATTGGGGGCAGCTAAAGAAAGAATTCCTCAACCGATTCTATAGCACTCGAATGATGGTTAGCATGGTGGAACTCACAAATACAAATCAACAAAAAGAAGAGTCCGTCATTGACTACATCAACCGTTGGAGAAACTTAAGCCTAAATTGCAAAGATAGATTATTAGTAACTTCAGCGATTGAGATATGCATACAAGGCATGTGTTGGAGTCTTCGATATATTTTGAAAAGGATTCAACCAAAGACCTTTGAGGAATTGGCCACTAGAGCTTACGACATGGAGTCAAGCATGGCCGCAAATGGAGTTGAAGAACTATCGATGCAAAAGCCTCACAACTTTGAAGAAGAGCAAGAAACAAATGATGGGGGCAAACCTTTTGAGGAATCTCCAAGTGAAGAAGAAGAAGAAGAAGAAGAAGAAGAAGAATAATAATAATAATAATAATAATAATAATAATAATAATAATAATAATAATAATAATAATAATAATAATAATAATAAGAAGAAGAAGAAGAAGAAGAAGAAGAAGAAGAAGAAGAAGAAGAAGAAGAAGAAGAAACCACTACAAATCTCACCATGGGCCAATTCAAGTCTTTCAATACATGTCACAATCCTTGAAAAGAAAATTGGTAAAGCTCCTTGATAAGAGCCTAAACTATCTTCAAAGCTCCTTGATAAAACTCTTCAAGAAATACCAAAACTCCTTGACACGAGTATAAAATATCTACAAATTCAAATTCAAATCCAAGACTCATCGACACGAGTATAAAAGATCCATAAATTCAAATTCAAGTACTCATGGACACGAGTATAAAATATCTACAAAGTCCAAATTCAAGTTGAAGACTTCTCGATATGAACATAAAATATCCAAGTTCAAGAAAGCTCCCTGATGCGAGCATAAACTATCCAAGTCAAAAATATTGAATGCTCCTTGATACGAGTATAAACTATCTAACAAATTCAAATTGAAGGCTCCTTGATACGAGTATAAACTATCTAATAAATTCAAATTGAAGAACTCTTGAATATGAGTATAAACTATTCACAAGTTGAAATTCAAGAACTCCTTGACGTGAGTATAAACTATCTAATAAATTCAAGTTCAAGACTCCTTGATATGAGTTTAAACTATCTAATCAATTTTCGAGACTCATTCATTTCAAATGACAAGTCGTCCATGAACAAGTCTCGAGGGGGCATTTGTAGGCACGGAAAATTTATAAAATATAAATAATATTTTTATTAATTTTTATATATTTATTTAGTTTTGGAATCTTATGAAATCCAAAATTAAATAAAATATTTAAATAATAAAGATTTTATTATATGATAAATATCAAAAGTCTTTGGCAGCAAATAAATATCTTTCAAAGATATATATCAATTTCCAACCGTCAATGAGATAGTGTCACATCAGCTCTAGATCTCTTTCCCTACAACTATAAATAGGGGTCTCCATATCAGTTGAAAAACACACCATAAGTCATTGGAAGAGTTCAAGAATTTGAGAAGAAATTCCATAAGTGAAATTCTCTCAAATATTCAAGGCGTTCTTCACCAAATTCATTCCAAAGACGGCGTTTGATCTATAAGCAAGACAATCAAAGGCGTTCTTCATCAAATTCAACCCAAAGTTGGCGTTTGATCCGGAAACAGGGCGTCGACCCTCCGAATTAACGTTGTTAAGTCCAAATATCAAATCAAAGAAGATCGATGATACAAATCTGCTTCCCCAAAAACTTCAAAAACCAAGTTCAAACAATAAGTCCGAGAAGATCAAAGAGGCAAATTTACTCTGAAGATTTCAAAGACCGTTTGAAGATCAAATTTTGAAGAGAAGAATCAGATAAAAAATAGAGATTAGATCCACGAAATAGAAGTTGATTCGGAAATCACTTTATTTATACACTGTTTTGTGTTTTACTAAATTAAATACAAAAAATTGTGTTACAACCACAAAATAAAATAATTCAGGTGGCTGGTGCCGGTGGAAGAAAGAAGAAGAAAGGTGGCTGGTGGCCGGTGCCAATGATGGAGCAAGGAAGAAGAGAGGGGCAGAGGGTGATTAGCGATGCCCTGTTTCTCTCTCATATTTTTTAATTAATAAATAGAAATGTTAAATTTTAAGTGGAGGATAAAAGAGTTTTTAATGTGGTGTATAAAGAAAAAAAATAAAAAATAAAAATAATTTTGTGATGTGTAAAAAAATTATGGTGTATAAAGAAAATATTGTAGTGTAAATAAAAACACCCTAAATGAAAATGTGGGAAGTATGATTAAATACTAAAATCATAAATTTTAAACAAACAAAAAATATAATATTGACCGCAAAATTTTAAGAAAAAAAAAAGAAGAAAGTGAAACAAATGAAAAAGTAAAGAGACTTGGGGAGCATGTAATACTAAACCATAGATTTTAAACAAACAAAAATTATTACATTGATCATAAATTTTAAGAAGAAAAAAAAAGAAAGTGAGAAGAACACGGCCCTTAGCAGGAATCGATCTTACACATATACAATCCTCATGATACAACGCATACCCACTCAAGCATGAGAAGATTTTGATAATACTTGTAACCGGACATTATTTTTAAAAATACTCTTATTCATGATTTTATTACAATTTTTCTCCTGCGATTTTGTCTTAATACTTGTATAGATAGATAAAAGTGTTCATGTTATTCATGTTATTTGATTGAAATTTTCTATTACACTCTTTGTGTTACACTTTCAAATTACGAGTTTTTCTTGTATTTTTTTCTTGAAATTTATTTTTTTGTGATATAGTTTAATTTTATGATTATTTTTAGGGTTCACCCCACTCAATTAGGGTTTATAATTAATTTTTAATATTTAATTTTTATTTCTAATTAATAATTCATTATTATGGTTTATTTTTTAAAAATTATGTTTTATAATTTTTTAATTCATTTTTTTGTTGATAAATGTGACTATGATTATTTATGTTATAATTAATTTTTATTTTATAATAAATATTACTAAAACCATAAATTTGATAATGAAACATAGAGTGAAACACAAAAAAGTGTAACAAGAATTTCAACCCCACGTTTTTAGTAACATTCTTGTTCTTTTGAATCACTAAATAAGGGCATGGTATGAAAAATTTATACAATTTTACTTTTTCAATTATATTAAATGCATTTTCTTAATATGTGTAGGGGTATGCAAAATCGAACCAAAACAAAAAAAAATCGAACCAAATCGAGCAATTTGGTTCGGTTGGTTTGGTCATTTTTTCTTTAATTTTGATTTGATTTTGAATATTAAAACCGAAATATAATTTGGATCGGTTTCGGTTTAAGTAAAAAGTATTTTGGTTAAAACCGAACCAACCAACACACACACACACACACATGCACTATATTTATAATAATTTATAATTTATAATTCCAATATTAATTATACCTAAATTAATAAATTTAAAAGGTATCGGATACATAAAATAATATTAGTAATTCTAACATTTAGTTTCAATTTTATAGTTTTAGAATTTTTAAAACATTTATTCATTTAAGATATCATTTGTTATCTATTGAGTACATGTTATTTTCTTTAGATATAATTATTCGAAAAAAATAAAAATAATCATTGAAGATTCGGTTAAACCGAAAACCAAATCAACCTAACCAAATAATTATGGTTTGGTTTGGTTCGGTTATATATATTATGTTGGTTGGTTCGGTTTGGATTTTTTTAAGAAATTTTTCATTTGATTTTGTTAGTTTGACTCGGTTTTCCACCGAATCAACCATTTGCACACCCCTGAATATGTGTAAGCAGCAGCAGCAGCAGCAGCAGCAGCAGCACTGCTACTACTTCTACTACTGTTACTGCCACTACCACTACCACCACTACTAGTAGTGCTGCTGCTGCCGATACTCCAACTGCTAATAATAATAATAATAATAATAATAATAATAATAATAATAATAATAATAATAATAATAAAATGTTACAAGTTGTCCAATATATATAATTTGTTCACGTTATTAGGTGGCATTAACATAGAAATTACAATCCTTTCCCTTTTCGAACAAAGAAATATATATAAAAAAAAATCTAAGATTTGATAAATATGATTGAATTGTCCAATATATATAATTTGTTCACGTTATTAGGTGGCATTAACATAGAAATTAAAATCCTTTCCTTTTTCGAACAAAGAAATATATATATAAAAAAAATCTAAGATTTAATAAATATGATTGAATTAATGTGCTTGCATTTGATAAGCTCTTAGATTTTATTTGGTTTTCCATATTACTATTGTGAATTTTCGATTAACCTATTTTTTTTTTAATTCACACATCCGATCTGTAGTATTGAGAAGATTCGAACCCGTGGCCTTTGATCTCCAAGTAAAATAAAAATAAAGACAAAATTCTGTAGGAATCTGAGAGTTTTCCAATTTTTGCAATATTTTTATGTTTATTATATACAATTTATTACATGCATACTCATAATAAATAAAACTAAAACCTACACTTAACACATCAAAATAAAAATAATATTAAACTAAAATAAATTATATGCTTGCTTTGAAAATTGGTTGTAGAATTATATAGTACTAGAAATATCATTACGTGATACTACAATTATCTTAAAATTTATCGAAAAAATAATAATTTATATACTATTGTATGTACCGTGATTAAAAAAACCAAACAAGGAAAATATCTGATTTAATGCAAGATAAAAAGAAAAAGATATTTATTTAGTTTATATTTAATATTTGATTCTGATTGCAATTTTATGGATTAGAAATTGGAATTGAACAAGGAAAATAAAATGAAGATATTTATTTAGCTAGTATTTAATATTTGATTCCGATTGCAATTTTCTGGATTGGAAATTGGAATAGAAAAAAGAAAAATATAAAATATAAATAAATATGCGGTGAACGTGGATCGAACACGTGACCTTCAGATCTTCAGTCTGACGCTCTCCCAACTGAGCTATCCCCGCTGAATAAAATGTTTGTAACGTTTTTAATTATATACAAAACAAATGGTATAGTTCAATAAATCATATTAAATAGGCTTAATTGTCTTAAAAAATGATGAACTTAGCGTGTATCCGCAAATCTTATCTTAATCTTACTATATCTAAAAGTAAGATACTATACCTAAAAAAGAAAATTATTTTTCCCGCCCAAATAACCTTTCCATAATTAGAAATATATAATTTATTAGTTAATTAATATTCTATTACATATTTAGTTAGTTAAATATATATTGATTGATATATTATCAATTAATTAATGTGTTTAATTAACTCAATTTAATCAACAATCAAATAATATTAATAAAGCATATCATACGTTAATATTATTATAAAATTCTTAACGTAATAATTGCATATGTTACACAATTGAAGATCACGTGTTCATTCCCTAAAAAATTGAAAAAATGTTTTAAATATGTATTAATATTTTTTTTAAAAATAGTTGATTAAATATATTTAAAAAATCGACATCAGAACTAAATTAATCCATATCGAAAAACTTACATTATTGTTGTGCAAAAACAAACTATAAATTGTGAAGCACAACAATGGTCATTCCAACTTTCTCGATCTTTCAGTTGACATCAACTATAATAATTTCTTTTATTAATTTAATATTAAATATTAAATTTATAGAATTAAATATTTTAACTTAACATTTTGAATTAAATATATTACAAAATTCAAATAAAATATGTTAAATATATTAATTTGACTTTTTAAATTTTTTATGCTAATTATTTTAAAAATCAATATCCACATACAAAATTTTAAATTAAATATATTTAAAAAATTTATAATTTTGAAGCTAAAATATTTAAGTTATCCATTTTAAATATATTTTAATAGTTAAACTTATATATTTTAATTGTTAATTTAAATAAATCCACAATGAAGTTATAGTATTTAAAAGTTTAAATTTTGAATTAAACATATCTATTGATCTGATCAAATTAATGATAAATGTTTTTAGAATTTTGTGGTTAACATATATATTTAACTTATCAAATTTAAATTTATCTAATTTGTGAAACAACTTTATCCCATATAAGAAATTGAGATCAAATATAATATTTCATAATTGATTTTATCAATATAATATTAAATATATGTTAAAATTAATTTATATAATTTAAATATTTGAAAATTAAAATTTTGAATAAAATATGTTCAAAAGTTTGAATAAAATATTTTAAATATACTAATTTAAAATATTTGTATTTTTAAATTTTAATTAAATATATTAAAAAATTCAAAATCTGCATCCCATATCTTTTAAACAATTCAAATTCTTAAAGACAGTATACACTTGACTTTTTAATAAAATATATATATAATTTAGATTACTTCCGATTCTTATTTTTGTTATAGATTTGTTAAGTTTTAAATATGCATATGCAATTTCTAGACCCGTGGTGTTTTGTTCCTTTACGGATGTGTTCATAAAGTTACATATACAACATTTATCAATCCATTTGGAAAGATAAAAATGTAATAACAATCTATCATATTTGAGTCGATTGTCTTATTTTTTATAAAGTTGGAAGAGATGATTAACACATATTCTATTTAAAAAAATACAAATGATTAATAAGTTAGTCAATACAATTCATATATTTATATTTTAAATTCTTGAATAAATATACTTTTATTATTGCACATGTATTTTTTAAATAATATTTATTGTGCATCCGCACAGGTGGTATATTAGTATATATAAAGATAAATAAGTATACTTAAAATAATAACTCTCATTTTCCCGCCCATTTGTACTTGCCACATACGGAAATAATAATTATCCCACATCGAATTTTAAAGAGAATTGTTTTGTTTTCACATACTATAAATTTTAATGGCCAACAATGAATTTCTCACACATTTCTTGGTCTCTTATTTGAGAATGAGTATAGTGTTTGATTTTATTAGTTTAATATTTAAACATGTATTAAATTATTTGAATTAAATTTTGGCAATTAAATATGGTCAATAATTGATTTTATCATTCTAAATTTAAAAAATTATTTTTGTTTTAAATTTTAAATTTAAAATATATTTTAATCAATTAAATTATATTTATTTTAATTTTAAAATTAAATATATCCTACATTGAACACAACAAATAGTAATTAATATTTATTGACAATGTATTTTGTGATATTCTAAATTAATAATAATTATGAGATGTACCATCATATAATAATAATAATAATAATAATAAATTTAGAAGAGAAGTATAATTTACGAGATGTTCAACCGATTAACCCTCATTTCTACTAAAAGAGACAACAACTCTTTTATTTTGTTTATATTGAATTTTCTTGTCTCAATAAATTACACTAATAGCCAACAAGTCAATTTTGGAGTTTGCACCTTCAAATTCATATGATATATATTTTAAAAAAGAAATAAAGGAAATGATGTTGATAATATATAACAAACCTTTTGTGAACTCTAGCAAACTTGTATGCTATTTAATTTAAATTTTGGAAAAACCGAAAGAAAGTAGCAAGTAGTCAAATTGTTGCAAATGACAATTATCCCACATCAAACTTTGAAAATAATTATTCTACTTGAATGTACTATATATTTTAATGATCAACAATGAAAATTCTCACATCTCACACGTTTCTTAGTCTTTCAATTGAGACTTGAGAAACCTATCAGTTTAATACGTAAATATGTATGTAATTATTTAAATTAAATTTTCAAATAAAATATGAATTTTTAAATTAAATATATTTAAATGTTCGATTAAATGTATCAATTAATTTTTATCAATTTAATGTTAAATATATTTAAAATTTTGAAGTTGATATCTTTAAGTTATCAACTTTAAATATATTTTATTTGTAATTTTATACTCCCTCCGTCCCAATAGCAAGATCCACCTTTTTATTATTTACTCTCTCTATTTTAATAGAAAGTGGACCTTGCAAACGAGACGGAGGGAGTATAATTTAGTTTTTCAAACAAAATTTATCTCACATTTAAAAAGTAAAAATATTGTTGTGTATGGACAAACTATAAATTGTAGGGCTCAACTTATACGGTCTTTCCATCTTTTTTGGTCTTTTAGTTAAGATCAAGTATAATATTTAATATTTTATTTTATCAATTTAATATTGAACATATATAATTTAAATTTCATATAATTTAAATAATTTAAAATTATAAATTTGATTAAAAGTTTGATACTTACATTTTGGGATCAATTTCAAAAATAACTATCTCAACGAAACACTTCTACTTTTTCAAAACAATTAAAAATATAATATTTGATCAATTTTACGACTCGAATGACATAAATAATTGATTGTATTTTAAGATTTCTTAATTTAATAATTTTTTACATGGTTGAGGAAATAGAAATATTAAAATAAAATTAATTGCATAGGATTTTCAGACAGAAAATTGATCAAATGTTAGATTTGCAAAACATTTGAAGAAGCGGTTATTATTTTGTTAATTTTGATAAAAATGAATTATTTTTTAAAAAGAGCACAAAATATATGTATCAAAGTGTAATTTTTTGTGAATTACTTATATTAAAAAGTTCAAATAAAATATTTTAAATATATTAATTTAAAATACTTTTTGTTTCTTGAGTTAATTAAATATATTAAATATTCAAGATCCACTTCCAAAATCTTTTAACGAGTTCAAATCTTTAAAGACAATGTATTTGAATATTTTTTATTAAAAATATATATAGATTTTTAAGTGTAATATTTGATCCCATATCGAAAAATAATGAGTATTGTTCTGTTTGAACATACTATAAATTCCAATATTGAATAATGAAATTTTATACATTTATTGGTCTTTTTAGTTGAGATTGAGTATAGTGTTTGATATTGTTAGTTTAATATTAAGATATTTAGTTTAAATATCTGTCAATTTCTTATTGAATATAGATTTAAAATTTTTATTTTTATTTTTATGTTTTTAAATTCAAAAATATAAATATAAAATAAATATATTTAATTTTTAATTTTTAAATTTATTTAAGTTTGTAAGTTTAAATGTATGAAAACTAAATCTCAAACTATTAAGTATTAAATATTTTAATTATTTTACTAAATTTGTCTCACATTGAATAATCAACAAGTATTATTTTGAATGAACAAACTATAAATTGTTAAACCGAACAATAGTATTCCTACAACTTTCTTTGTATTTCAACAAAGATCAAGTGTAATGTTTTATCCCACATTGAAAATAAAGAACGTTCTTCTACTTGAAAACACTATAAATTTTAACAGTCAATAATGAAATTTTGATACCTTTCTTGATCCTTTAAATTTATTTTTTCTTATCAATTTAATATTAAAATACATATATTTTTTTAGTTTAAATATTTATATAATTATATATTTAAAATGAATTTTAAGCTTTTATGATGTAAATTCAAAAATAGTTATATAAAAAAATCCAAATAAAATATATAATTTTGAAATATTTAATGTATATAAGTTTGTAATTTAAAATATTTAAAATAAATCTAAAAAATTTAATTTTTATTATTTTAATTTTTTTACTAAATTTGTCCCACATCAAATAATTAATAAATATTGTTTTGAATGACCAAATTAAAAATCGTGAGACCCAAAAATAGTATTCATACAAAATTTTATATATTTCAACTAAGATCAAATGTAGTGTTTGATCCCGCATTAAAAATTAAAGAGTATTATTTTATTTGAACATACTATAAATTCTAATAGTCAATAAAGAAATTTTCACACCTTTCTTGAGTTTTTAAATTGAGAGACAGTGCTATTTTATCTTATTTGTTTAATATTAAAATACATATATAAATTTTTTATTTTAAAAATCTATATCAATTTTTGATTAAATATATATCTAATATTAGATTTTTAATATTTTGTTTTTAAATTATAAAATTCAAATAAATAATTTTAACTTCTATTTTTTTTATCAGTTTACGCTTTTAATTTTTTGTAAAAAAAGCCTTAAGCAGTTAAATCTTATATAATTACTAAAATTATCTCACATTGAAATTAACAAATTTTATTTTAAATGAACAAACTATAAATATTGAGGCCCAACAATAGTATTCCTACTACTTTCTTTATATTTGATCTAGGAGAATTATCAATCCAGGACTTAAAAGATGGGTAATCAGTCAATTCAGAACTCGAAAGATGAAACTCTCAATCCAGGACTCGAAAGATAAAAATTCTCAATACAAGACCTCAAAAATCATGAATTTTGATTTCCTTTCCTTTTCTAAATAAATTTATATTAATTTTCAATGAAAATTCATTCATTAATTATTTATTAAATCTAATAAAGAATTTTTTAAAATTAATTAAAAAATAAAAAGAAATCAAAATTCATAATTTTTGAGGTCCTGAATTGAGAGTTTTCATCTTTCGGGTCCTGGATTGAGAATTTTCATCTTTCAAGTCTTGAATCGACAATTCTCCTTTCATTTAAGTATAAGTTGAGATCGAGTATAATATTTGATCTTATAAGTTTAATATTAAAATATATATTTAAAATTTTCCATTTAAATATCTATCAGATCTTATTAAATATATATTTAAACATTAAATTTAAATTTTATATTTTAAATTCAAAAATATAAATATATATATAAAAAAATTCAAATAACATATTTAATTTTGAAATTTAAAATGTTTAAATATTTGAAACCCAAACCTTAAACAATAAATCTAATATGATAACTCTTTTAATTCATCTTATCAATTTAATGTTAAATATCAATGATCTTTCAACCTTTCTCGGTATTTATGTTGAGATCACGTGTAATGATTGATATTTGTTTTTAGGAAAAATGTGTAAATACACCCTTAATTTAAAATATTGAAAATATTTTAAATTATATTAATTATATTAAAAAATTTAAGATCCACATCCAAAATCTTTTAATGAGTACAAATGTTTAAAGATAGTGTACTTGATATATATATATAATATGTATATATTACCACTTCTCATCCGTAGTTTTTTTTTTGTATATTTGTGAAGTTCTAAAGTTGCATATAACTCATTGAGATCATGATATTTTGTTTATGTACAGGTAGGTTTGTAAAGCTACATGTAAGAATATCTAACAATCTGTATTGAGGTTGCCTAAGCGGAATTCAAGTGGTGCCGTCACTTTTACTTTTTTATTATATATTATTAAGTATTACTATTTACTTATTAATTTTTCATTTACCCTATATTCATATCGGTTGTATAATAAAAATTGAGATGTAGGTTCTTTATAAAAGTACCAATTAATTTTTCAATATTTCCTACATCCCACATCGCTTGTAGAGTGACAAATTTAAATGTGAGTTGTTGTATAAAAGAGTGGGTAACTTTAAATTGAAATCTCAAATTATTTTTCTAATTTTTTTTTCAATTTCCATACATCCCACATTGATTGTAAATTGAAGAATTGAGATATAGGTTGTTGTATAAAAGAGTAAAAAAATCTCAATTTTTTTTATTTAATCATATTTTGAACAAAAAAATTCGAAAAAGAAAAAGAAAAAAATTGATTGGTGCCTAATTGGCCGGTAAGGGTTAGGCTGACATCCCCTGGGTGATGTTTACGGTACGGGTAAGGGATGTCTAATGCCTAGGTGGTTGTCTAGAGCGACTTCTCTAACCTTGAAAAATACATAAGTAATTTATAATTCAGTCGATCTAATTCATATATTTACATATTAAATTTAAGATTGAATATAATTTTATTATTGTTCATAAATATTTTTTTTAATAACATTAACTTCCTGTGCATCACGCAAGTGATATACTAGTTTAATATAAAGTTTAAAATGATGTAATTAAGACATCAATTTTTAATTTGGGTTTTATTCAATCTATCATAATTTGAATTTTTGAAAAAATGTATTTAAAATTACCTATTTTAAAAAAATCATAATTACAAATGTTAATTTGTAATTATGTAATAAAAAGATTAAAAATTATTTATTCCCTCAAAGTAATTAAAGAATAATTATTTTTTCCAGGCCGGTCTTCTTCCCTTGTTCAACCCGCCGCCATTTTATGTAAATATTGATGCATATAATAAATTTTGCATTGATGAACATATTGAACATTCAAAATCCTCCCTTAATCAACTTTAATTATTCAATCATGAGAAATCCAAAGGCAAGTTTCATTGTTTTTCGTAACATGATTAATTATCTTATTTAAGAAATTTCAATTATACAACACCCCTTAAGGATTTAAATTGAATAAGTCAACTGGGGAACTGGTGTTCAGAAAATCAGTAAACTGGTTAGCATATTATTTCCACAGAATGCAAGATAATGTCTTCTGCCTAATATGAAGGTGCTCATTAAAAAATTTATAAAAATAAATTTAATAGAATTAAAATGATAATAAATAAATTATTAATAAATAAATTGTGTCTCACATTAGTTTTCAGATTTATGGTTCTCGAAGAGGTCCAAGTATATGGTACTTATCTGTTTCGAAAAACTTTAAAAGGCCCATGAAAATGATGGAGAACGGAAAAAAATTATAGATAAAATGACAAATCCAATGACGATAATTGTGAGTTGCATGTTCTGACATGAGGTTAGAGCCGTTAAAATGGGCTAAGTCTTTCGGGCCGATCCATTCCCGCCTCTATTTTAGGCGGGTAGGGCTTTAAATTTGAGGCCCGTTCAGCTGGCGGGCTTCGGCGGGTAAGCCCGCGGCGAGGCGGGCTTTGGCAGGTAAAGCCCGCGGCAAGGCAGGTAAGCCCGCCTATAATAAATATTTTTTTACATTTATTTATTAATTATAAATTAGAATATTAGATAATAGTATCGTAATGTATATTGCCAATATACCCCTCTGAGGGGCTGAACATGGTTTAAAAGCTCCCGTTTTCAGTTGTGAGGTTTTGCTTTCGCTCTCCAGAAGGAGGCGTTAGAGAAAGGAATTTCCTCGAGGGTGGTTGCCCTCTCTAATCCGCCGCTGATTCTACTTATCTCTTCAAATTAACACCCTTTTTTCTCACTCTTTCTTGCTGTCGTACGCTCGCTCGCTCTGGCGCTTGTGTGTGTGTTTTCCTTATGTATATATGTGTCACTCTTTCTGTATTCGGTAATGACAATGTAAGGCTGTGATGATAATTTATCTAGAGAGCAGGATAATCGAGCAATGGCGCTCCGTATCTTGGCGGGGCATCTCAGACGGCGTTTTTATGCAACTAGTTATTTTTGCAGCCATGACATAGTTAATTTGCCAATTGCTTCATTCATTTACAGATCTGAGCCTTAAACTTGATCCCCCTTTTTAATCCTTTTTTTTTTATCAAACCCTCATTTTTCCTTTTTGTTTTTGGGCTTGGTAATTTATTCTTCATATTATTAATTTATTATGATTTTTTTCATTGGATCTCTTATGTTTGCATCATTTGCCTCTTGCCCCGTACGTTAAAAAATGTGAATCGTTCACAGCACTTACCAGCAAAAAAAAAATCAAAAGCCCGCGGGTATAGGCTGGGGCGGGTAGGGCCTTATTTTTCAGGTCCGCCACCCAGGCGGGCTTACCCGCCCCGTCCTGCCAAGAGGCGGGCTTTCCAAGCCCGCTGCCCGCCCGTTTTGACAGGTCTACATGAGGTCAATCAATATTGCTCTACTAACAAAATTTACAATAACGTGATTCTCTTTTTATCTTAGTGATTAATATTAGTGTACACAAATTTAATGGCATTTGAATTATGATTTAGTTCTTGCAGTCAAACAATGACCATCAATAATAACATTACATTTAGCAACTAGGAAAAAGAGTTTAATGCAGTTTTAGGTTCGAATAATGTGTAAATGATAATAGAAAATGGCTTAGTTCATCCATTTTCCAGACTCGAACTGTTCAAACTGTAACTGATCTATGTAAACATGAATGCTAGAAACTTATGAAAAGAAAACCCCTACTTCAGTGGGATATGAAAAAGTTTATGCTAAGAAATGTAATGCACGATTTGCAAACAAAATATTGATTGTAAAATATGTTAGTGCAAAAGTGCATACCTTAAAAATTGTCATTATATTTATGGCATATCTTTATGTTTTTGGTTAAGTGCTTGATATGGTGTACTGATTGGTGTTCAAATCTATTATGCAAAACAATAAGGTCGAAGATAGGAAGAGTCTTCAAAGCTTGGTCTTCACACTAGTGTCAGCACATCAGATAAAGACGTGAGACTTTAGATGGTGTTCTACAAAGTGTTCACTCCGGTGTACATATGCGAGCAACAACAATCAGACTTCAGATAGATCGACAAGAGTTATGCAATGTGTTGAGAATGATGTTTTTCAGATGATGTTATCACTTCGTCTGATAACATCGAAGTCAATATCGTATCTGATGTGTTTCGTCATTCTCGTGACATCGAGCTCTCTGAAAGCTAACCTTATCCTTTCCTAGTATTTATGATTAATTTATTTGAAATTAATCTGATTATTTTGAGATTTATATCACATTTTGTTTTTCGCGTATTTATGGATTTATTGGTAATTTTATTATGAATTAAATCGTGGAAAATGTTTGATTTTGACTTGTTCAAAATATGTTCCGGATTTGTAGGGGACGTGATATTCACACTTCTTCTTGAACACTAACTGTTGCAGGTGATCATGGGTCACTGGAGTAATTGCCACCATTACACGATGTTGAAGAACGTGTGTTTCGCAATGCAGAAGGCAGTTATCTCAAGTCCACTACAACAATGAGAAGTGGAAAGCGGTTGAATCAAGTCCACACCTCTTGTGATCGTGGAGCAACTTCCATGGCAAGATGAATGAAGTATTTAAGGTCTCCTTAGACCTTAAAATCATTTGTGCAAGCAGGCTATCACTATGGTTTGTGAGAAGCTCTGAATCTTGCATCTAATGTCGTCTCAAAGATCCAAGACATCCTCCCCGACATCTGCCTAACATCCCAATCAACTGAAAATTAGTTTCAGTTGTGTGTGTAGGTTAGATAGTCAAATATTGAGAGTCTAGGATTTAGATTGACGTGTTGTATCTATCTATATGTTTAGATAGTGTTTTGTTTGAGAGATTGTTCAAGTGAGTGAAGCTAGAATAGATCTATTGTATGCTATATGCAATGTTGTCAAGGGAGTGAACCGAGACAACACTTGTATTGTTTTGTATTTCACTTATGTTAGTGAATTTCACCTTGAGGCAATCACATACTGAAGGTGTGTGATTTAAACATATTTTGTGCAAAGTGTTATTTATTATTCCGTTGTGTGTTGAAGGCATAGTGGAAACATTAGCTTCGACATTACTTACAACTTTGTTGTTTACATTAGAATTCCACAAATTTGAGGCAACAAATTATAACAAGTGGTATCAAGAGCCGGTACTTGACACACTAAGTACTCAATCTGGTGTTGCTTGAAGTTCATGATGGATATTTAACTCAGTCAATGTCGACCTCATGTCCTTGATAGCAATGGCAGAAATTATACCATGTGGAAATCTCGAATGAAGATTTACATAAAGTCTATTGATGAAAGAGCATGGATGTCAATCATTGAATCATGGATACCACCAAGGATGGAAGGTCCTGATGGTAATTTTGTGTTAACCCCAGAAACACAATGGACGGCTGATTAAAGAATTTATTTCAAATTTTAACTCTCGAGCCTTGAATGCTATTTTTGTTTCAGTTGATGTCCCATGTTTTAAGATGGTGTATAACTGTGTTACTGCACATCAAGCATGGACCATTCTTCAGGAACATTGTGAAGGGTCTGCTAGTGTTCGGGCAGACTAAATTAAGACTTCTAACATCGAAGTTTGAAACTCTTAGAATGCTCGAAGACGAAAAAATTTCCTCTTATATCGAAAGATTGTGTGAGATCTCTAACATGAAAATCTCGGCAATAGAGGAAGCACATTGTAACGCCCCAATTTTATTTACTCTTAATAAAAATGAAACGTTAAACTTGTCATTTATTTAATAAATGATAATATAAATCTCAATCCATAGAAATATTAGAGTTTCAAATTTCAGCGAAAATCATAATAAAATAAACCAAGTTTTATTTAGAAAAGAAATGCTTTATTCGTCTACGGGACCATGACCATCACCATCGCATCTTCTTCCGCTAAGCATCACCCGAACCTCCATCTGAAAAAGGAAAATTTTGGGGTGAGCACTTTTAAACTTAGTGGGGAGTGTCCAATTATCCAGGCTATATAAAATTAAATGAGAAAATGCGAATATGTAAAGATGTTTAGTCCGTAGACCAAACTAAATAGTCGTCGGCCCATGCTGTGTATCCCGTAGGCTCTGTTGTATTCAGCCCGAAGGCCCATGCTATGTTGTGACATCACAATAATCCGATAATAATATATAGAGAAAATAATAGGGACAAGATCACTTAAAACCCCACCTTCACCTTGATCCGGATGTAAATCAATTAAGTCTTGCACGCCTCGTCTATAAATTATTTATCATAAATTGATACAGTGCATAACTTAATGTAATAAAATTATGCATGAGATTAATCTATGATGCATGCTTAAAACATAATCATATATTCGTGACATAATTCTATTACTAAATGTGTAACCCTATTTATTTATTAACTACCATACGTAAAATACATACGTACATATATATATATATATATTATATCTCTCAAACATCTCATACATATTACATATATATATATATATATCACGCACATCACACACACACACACATATAGTGTATCAATAGTACAACTCATATATTATATTATATATATTGTGTTGTGATATATATATATATATATTCATAGGTATGCGTGAACAAGTTTCTGTCACGGACCTTGTTGAGGAAGGGGTCACCGGTTAGGGTTTGTGATGGTGAAGCGGCGGAGGACAGAAAAATTAAGTATTTGAATGATATTCTGAAGTAGGGCACCGAGCAAGTGTAGGAGGAGAGTCAACGGGTCAGGTTCTGTCCTTTGGAGAAAAAATGGATTTGTTTTTACATAGGCCCATGTAGTTATTATTTAAATTCAAAAAGAGGCCCAGTTGTATTGGCCTAAGTGAAGTATGCAATTTCCGTTTCATCATATGCTTTAGGGTTGAGTATGGTACAACTTTATTTGTACTATAAAAAGAAAAAATGTTATGAATGGAAATAAGCAGAAATTAGCCGTCTATTCTCCTTCCTTTTCTTCTAAGTTATCCCCCATTTCTTCTATACTTCCTTCCTTTCTAACATCCAAGATTATATTTTCATCAACTGGAATTGCTATATTTACATCATAGGGAAGAAAAAAGGCAAAAATAAGAAAAATACAACAAGTTCCTTAACATTTGGTATCTTAGAGCCTGACTTCTGGGAAATGGCTGAGGGTACCAGGCTTCGCAAGCTGCAGAAGACTAAAAACAAATGGATCAGGTTCTTCTAACTGAGGCAAGAAAGAAAGAAGTTGCTGAACTCAAATTGCAAGAGCAAATCACTACTGTTAACACTAATATGAGAATTATATGAATGGAGTTGAGAGTAAGATGGATCACCTTGCAAAAACCTTATGCTCTATTTAGCTTCAGCTATCTAAATTGGACAAGGGAAAACAAGTGAATGATGATAGCTCAATTATGGGGGAGCCTCCATTTGTGGATAGAAGTGAGAGTAATCAACCTCTCATGCCTACACCTGTCAAGCACAACAGAACTATGGTGGGATATCAAGGTATAAACAATACACATCATTTTCCCAAGCTTGATTTTCCAAGATTTGATGGTGATCAACCTAGGGCATGGATTTTGAAATGTTAAAGTTACTTTAGAATGGTCCCTAACATCCCTGATGAGCAAAGAGTAAATCTAGCCACTATGTATTTTGAAGGGAAGACATCATAGTGGTACCAAAATTCTTCAATTAAGATTGATGACCTGACTTGGAATCAATTTTTGGATATTATCTCTGCCAGATTTGAAGAGTTAAAAGATGTTAAAGTTATTTCTAAGTTCAATAAACTCAAACATACAGGACCCTATTCTGAGTATGTTGACAGATTTGAGGAGTCAAGGGCTTGTATGTTGCTTATAGGCAAGAGAAGTTTTTTTCTGAAGAATATTTCATTGCCAGTTTTATTAGTAGTCTTGGAGAAGAAATCCAGTCAATAATTAATATGTTTAAACCGACAACTCTGAGTCATGCCATTGAATTAGGACAGCAGTAGATTATCAGTTTGGGGGCTATGTCCAGGAAGTTAAAGGCTAGTAATAGACCTTCTCAATTTACAAGTTATAGGATGGATAACACTGTGAATGCCCCAACACAGAAGCCTTAAATCTCCCTAAACAAACCCCCTTTTAAACTATTTACATCGGCTGAGATGACATCAAGAAGAGAGAAAGGGTTATGTTATAATTGTGATGAGTTGTTTACCCCAGGACATAGGTGTAAGAACAAGATTTCTTACATGATAGTAAGTGAAGAAGATGAAGAAAATTATGACCAAGCTCTGCCTACTGGGGATGGAGCAATTGAAACAAATGATGCTACTGTAGCTATTGATGAAGTGCAGATGGCACTTAATGTAATAACAGGAGCAGGAGGAGCTACAACTATGAGGGTATTTGGACAGGTGGGAGATCAAAAGCTACACATCCTAATTGACTCTGGTAGTGAAAGAGTAGCACCCGTCGCACCAATTAGATTGGTCATTTATACTCTTTTTATTATTTATTGTAAATAAACTCTTAATGAATTATATTATATCGAGGCATTTTATTTATCTTATGTGTTGATTAAATATGCATGTGATAAAATCCCTAGATCTTAATAAGTTACGAAACATGATGATGCATATGATGATGATTATGGAATATGTTTTTATACTTAGATCTTAAATTAGCTCCGAGTTATATAACTGATCAAGATGAGATATTGAACAGTTAAACTCGCACATATGATACACACTCATAAGATGAGAATGTTAGGTTCCATTAGCATTAACGTGATGACGTAAGTGTATATATGTGGGTGCTTGTTAGAGAACGAGTTCACTGAACAAACCCATTAGAAATTATTAAATGGAATTTATAGAAAATATGTATTTCTAAATTACAATAGTACACGTTTAGTCTTTTGATTTGAGACACCATAGTAATCTTATATTAATTATATCTCATTTTGATATAGTCTCTGATTGCATATCAATTGTAAAGAGATTATGTTATATTAATTAATACGGAGATTAATTTAGTGGTCAATAAAGGATCTGAAGTTATATAAACTGTGCGTTCATGTTCATTATCATGTACGTGTACATTATTGTGAACATGTAAGGTCAGAATATAAAAACTTAAAGCAAGTAAAGAACACGAGGTTGGTAACCCTATTCGATCAACTGATCTACGTCAGGGGGACTTCACAAGTTCATGAGAAATAGTTTACTACTCCGTTGAATGGTTACAAAGGCTATTACACGAAGACTCCCGTCACTCGACCTTTTTTCTACCCAATTCAACCTCTTTCACTAAACTGAATTGTGAGCTCCCCTCACAACCTAGAATCCCTCTAGTTCCCACAGGAAATCTCTCCCGAGATTTCTCTAAGTGTGAATGAAAGTAAGTTTCTTCATGATGCATGTCATAGCTAGAAGAAGTTTGACTGATTCTATTCTTGTAACTGGAGCAAATGTTTCATCAAAATTAATGTCTTCAATCTGATAATAACCTTAAGCAACCAGTCTGGCTTTATTTCTTGTAATGTTTCTAGCTTCATCAGTCTTGTTCTTGAATATCCACTTGGTTCCAACACTGTTGACTCCTTCAAGTTTCTGTACCAGATCCCAGACATCATTCTTTTTGAACTGTAGAAGTTCTTCCTGCATAGTCTCGATCCAATAATCGTCTTTGAGAGCTTCTTGGATGTTCTTAGGTTCAACCTTGGAGGTGAAACAGACATAGGATATCTCATTATACATCCTCTTTCTTAGTCTGCTTCTAGTCATCATTCCTTTATAAATGTCTCCTATTACATCTGAAGTAGGATGATTCTTGATGATTTGCTTCGAAGTCTTTCTGTGCTTTACTATCTATTCTTCAGCTTCTCTGTCTGTATCATCATGAACCTTAAGATGTTCAAAGACATTTGTGTGAACATCATCTTCAGAGGTATTGACAACATTATCCTGATAATCAAATCAAACATTAACTGTCTCAATGACAGCCTTTGTCTCTTTATTGTAAATCCTGTATGATTTACTATTTCTGCAGTATCCAACAAACATCCCTTCTACACCTATGTTGTTCATCTTGCTGAGATACTCTCTATCATTGAGAATATGAAAGTACTTCACTGTTGGTTTCTTCTCATTCCAAATCTCATATGGTATAGTGAAAGTACCTGTTCTAAGATGAACTCTGTTGCTGATGTGACATGTAGTGTTGATAGCTTCTGCCCAGAACATAGCAGCAACTCCTTTAGCAGTAATCATGGTTCTAGCCATCTCCTGAAGAGTTATGTTCTTCCTTTCAACAGCTCCATTATGCTGCGGAGTCTTGGGAGCTGAGTACTCATGATTGATTCCATTCTCACTGCAGAATGTGTCAAAGTACTGATTCTCAAATTCCTTGCCATTATCACTTTTGATTCTGATAATCTGTTCATCCATTTCAACTGTGATCTTGCACGCTAATCTCTTGAATTCTGTGAAGGCTTCACTATTATCTCTGAAAAAGTCAACCCAAGTAAAACTTAAGTAATCATCAATGCAGACAAAAACATACTTCTTTCCTCCGTAGCTTTCCACAGCCATAGGCCCCATTAGATCCATATGAATAAGATCTAAAATTCTTTTAGAAGTTATGTCTTGCACTTCTTTATGTTGAGATCAGGACTATTTTCCAATCTGGCATGGACCATAAACCTTATCTCTGTCAATCCTAATTTGAGGTAGACCTCTGATAATTTCTTTGCTGATGATCTTCTGGAGATTCCTGAAGTTGACGTGACCAAGTTTCTGATGCCAGATCTCTGATTCTTCTATGGATGTTCTTTGACATGTTAAAGAACGTTGTGCAGGAACATGTAGCTGATAACAGTTGTTAGCTGATCTCTTTCCTTCCATGAATAAGTCATTATTCTTATTCATAACCCTGCAGCTTTCTTTGGTGAAGACAACAGTCATGTCATCATCACACAACTGATTGATGCTTATTAGATTTGCTTTGAGTCCATCAACTAGCATAGCCTTCTTTAGTTTGGGCATTCCTTCAACAATAAGCTCTCCTTTTCTCATTACTTTGCCTCTTTTTACATCTCCAAAGGTAACAAAGTCTAACGAGCAAGCTTTCAGATTTTGCACCACAAAGTAATCTCCAGTCATGTGTCTTGAGCAGCCACTGTCAAAGTACCAGCTGCCTTTGTCTTCAACTCTTAGTGAAGTATGGGCAATCAGACTATTCTGCTTAACAACCTATTGCTTCTTCTGTGCAGGCTTCTTCCTTTTCTGAGTAGTTGATTTCTTCTGGGTATTGCTGGAATGCTGAGCCACAAATCTTCTTCTCATTCTTTTCAGATTAAAGAGATACTTTTCACAGTGTGGTCGAATGTGGCCTTTTTTTCCACAATAATGGCAGATAATTCTTTTTTGTTGCTATTATTAACAGTCATCTTTTTGTTAATGTTCTTCTGGATGTTCTGAACATTATTTTGTACATGCACTGGCTGGCTTGTACTTGCTTTGACAAACACTGTCTTGGATTGTCCACCATTGTATCCAAGACTTAGATGACTCTTCCCAGAATGTTCTGGGATAGTGAGAATCTTATCAAGATTCTCAGATCCATTGTTCAGCATGTTGACATTCCTTTTGATGGACTTCAGTTCTGTAGACAACTCTTCAATCTCCTTCTTTTGTTGTTGGATTATGGCCTTCTGTTCTCCATCAGATCTGATCAACACCTCTTTTTCTTTGAGAAGATCATTGTTGTGAGATTGTAGAGTTATGTTAATCTCAGCTACTTCAAGCCATTTTTCATACATTTCTTTGTAGGTTTGAACAAACTCTTCATGGCTGAAGTCTTCATTGTCTGAGTCTTCATCTTCTGCTAATTTGAATGGATCCTGAATTTCTGAGACTTTTGCTGTAAAAGCATAGGTCTCTTCTTCTGATTCACTGCTACTTTCTTTAGAATCATTATCACTGAGGGAGGCATTGAAATTCTTTTTATTTTTCTTCAGAGTATTGGCACATTTAGCTTGAATATGTCCAAAACCATCACATTCTCTACACTGAATTCCTCTCTTTGTATTTGAGGTTTGAAACTCTTTCTGGTCACTGTTAGAGTTTCTGTCTTGCTGAGAATTACTAGATTGTTGTCTTCTATTGTTGGTCTTTCTGAAAGACTGCTTGTTTACTCTCTTCAGCATTCGGCTGAAGTTCTTGGTGATAAGGACCATATTGTTCATTGTATCTGAATCAAGTATAGGTTTTTTCTTTCTGTACATGGTCAAGTACATCCTCAGAGGCTTCAGCTTTAAGAGCAATACCTATCTTCCTTGAACTGTTATCTTCATCCTCCAGATTCATCTCAAACGTTCTTAATGACCCCATCAGTTCATCAAGCCTCATACTCTTGATGTCCTTGGCTTCTTCGATTGTAGCAACTTTGTAAGCAAACTTCTTTGGAAGAGATCTGAGAACCTTCCTCACAAGATTTTCATTGTTAATAGGCTCTCCGAGAGCAAAACTTTTATTTGATATGCTTCTCAGTCTGGTATTAAACTCACCAATGGATTCAGATTCTTCTATTCTAAGGCTTTCAAATTTTGAAGTCTTGACAGCCTCACAGAACTAGTCCCTTCAAAGGTGGTTTTCAGAATATCCCATGCAGCTTTTGCAGTCTCACAGGTTGAGACTAGACTAAATGTCTCTAGATCCACTACATAGAATATTGCATTAAGAGTTTTAGAGTTGACATTGTACCGGTTCTTCTGCGGCACAGTCCACTCTCCTTCTTCAATCTCCACATGCCTTTCTTCATTGGAAACAGTTGGCTTTTCACATCCTTCAGTGACACTCTTCCATACGAGTTCATCAAGAGATCTTAAAAATGCCCTCATCCTTATTTTCCAGTAGGGATAGTTGTTGCCTTCTACCAATGGTGGTCTGACCATAGATCCTCATTCTTTAATTGCACTCATGGCTGAACTACAACTAAAACCTTCAAGCAGATATGTACTTTTCAGGACTCTTTTCGCACTAAAATTAAAGGTGACCCGCTCTGGTGCCAATTAAAGTTACATAAAATGTGTGCTCATGTTCATTATCATGTACGTGTACATTGTTGTGAACATGTAAGGTCAGAATATAAAAACTTAAAGTAAGTAAAGAACACGAGGTTGGTAACCTTGTTCGATCAACTGATCTATGTCAGGGGGACTTCATAAGTCCGTGACAAACAGTTTACTACTCCGTTGAATGGTTATAAAGGCTATTACATGAAGAATCCCATCACTCGGTCCCTTTCTTACCCAATTCAACCTCTTTTACTAAACTGAATTGTGAGCTCCCCTCACAACCTAGAATCCCTCTAGTTCCCACAGAAAATCTCTCCCGAGACTTCTCTAAGTGTGTATGAAAGTAAGTTTCAAACACAGACTAAAAACACAATGATCTCACCGATCAAACCTAGTCTACCCGAATATTATATGCTCCAAAGATGAAGTCTTTTAACTCTCTACTCTTTGTGTATTCGTAAAAATCGTGTCACCTAAACTAGTATGAATCCCAGACTATTTATAAACAACAAATATAGCCTAAACAAGGTAATTAGAAGTCCTATTTTGACTAGAATTCATCAAGGAAACTTTTCCTTAATTAAATCGGACTTTCCTAGTTTAGATATCTTCCTTGAATAGAACTGCACTTTTCTTTCTTAGATCTTCATCACGAACAAGACAGCTTCTATTCTGAAACATCCATCTTGAATCTGCAGCTCTTGCTCTTTGATTCCAGCATGATACGTCTCTTGTAAACTCTCTGGACAACCATGTACAAGATCATGTCTCTGAACATGATGATGTACATGTCTTGATATTCAATCAGATTGGTAGCAGAATGTTCACAGTAATGTCTAGAACATGTTATTCGAACATGAATAACCAAAACCTTTTGTGTTCTTTTGATATTGCCATATTACCATACAAATTATGACAATCTCAAATACTTAAGTACAGATGGCACAATAGGATCTATTACTCGATTGTCGAGAGAATTTTTCAATTAATTTTCATGATTCATGATTCAGAAGACCTTGGCCAAGGCGTGATGAATATTGATTCATTAATGAATTGATTAAATGGAAATGAAAATGTAGGTATTGGATTTGTTGGGCATTTCTGGCCCAATTGTTTGGCCCATTTGCTGAAGGCCTACTTACCTTAATTACTGCTCGTTTAACCCGCGTCCATTGTTGTTCCCTAGTGACTATTCGGATATCTAGAGACTTCTATTAATAAAGCCGGGATCCCTCACTGTTCATAATCTCTTCAACCTATCTCTCTCTCCCTCTCTGAGTGCTTTTCTGCTCACCTTCTTGCGAACCCTAGAATCAAGCTTTGCTTGAGAGCTTTGTGCTTGTACTTGCTTACGGTTCCAGTTCGTCTGAATTTCTCTATGGTCTCCTCGTGTGAGTATCCTGGGATAGCAAGGGCAGTCGTGGGCTCATCGAAAGTATTGAGCTGTTGGTTAAGGTTGTGAGGTCTGTCGTTCTCTACTTTTCCGGTCTTGGTGTGTATTTGATCGTTGTGTCGAAGTGAGCTTTGGGTTCAAGTAACCCTAAGCCTTGTTGTGCTAGATCCTCTACTTGTACAGCTTCTTGTCCCTTGAGGGACGACCAGAGTCGACTGCTGGTGACGGAAGAAAGGGTGGAACCCTCTCCGGCATGTCTCATTGATACCCAACAGTGGTATCAGAGCCACAGGGTTTGTTTGTCGAAGGCTCCCTCCATCGCCCATCAACTCCGTCCGACCGCCTTATTTTTGAAAGAACGGTGAGGTAAGTTGGAAACCCCAGCCGCGGGGTTTTCTGCTCTGGTATTGTCCTAAACCCTTAATTCTAGGGTTTTCTGTATTTTCTGGGAAATCTGTGTGATTTTTCTTGATTCCTTAAATACCTGTGTGGTTTTTGTTGATCTGTGTTATTCTTGGGTGTTTGTTATTCCTGGTTCTGTGCTTGGTTTTCTAAGCTTCTACTATTTTTATCTCTGTTGCTTCTACTTTGTTTTGATCTTGAGGGCTTGAGTAACCCCCTGCGCCACAGTCTAAACTATGTTGTGAACTGGGAAATCCTATGTAGCTTCCTTTATGATTAAACCTTGCTGCCATGGCCCCGTTCTCCAATATATTCTTGCTCCTTTTGATGGTAAAATTAACTTTAATCTATGGAAACATAAAATGAAATTTGTATTGATTAAAGAGAAGGTGTTTAAAGCCATTGAACTTAATTACAATGAAAAAGAAACTGATCAAAAGAAATATGAGATAAATGAGTATGCTTTGTCTACTATCATGTTGAATTTGTCAGATTTAATGTTAAGAAAAGTCTGTACTATTGAATCTGCCAAAGTGTTGTGGGATAAATTGGAAGAGTTATAAGCTGACTTCTCTTCCAAGTCGTATGTTTTTACTTGAAAAAAATTTCAATTATAAACTGGACTTGAATAATGATATGGATGCTAATCTGGATAATTTCAATAAGCTTGTTCAAGACATTAAAATGTCTGGTGATAAGCATATTGATGATTACACTGTCATTGCTCTTTTAAATACTATCCCTGAGGCTTATAATGATGTTAAATCTGCAATTAAATATGGAAGGGATGATATTACTTTTGATACCGTTGTTAATGGATTAAAAAGTAAAGAAATGGAGCTAAAGCATGATCGAAGTGCTAAAACGCCATCTGATAATGTTATGCATATGAGGGAGAAGTACAATTAAAGTTCAAAACATAATAGCAGGAAGTGTTATAAATGTGGTGAACCTGGTCACTATGCTAAATATTGTAAGAAACCTAAAGATAAGAATCAACATAATGATACACAGGCTAATGTTGTGGATGATTATCATGGTGATGTTCTGTGATTGTGTGGTTTTTTCTGTTCTTTCTGGTATACGCTCCAAGTAAGGTGGAGTTGTTGTTCTTGTGCTCTTTGTGAGTTGTAGATGATTCTTAGTGAATATGTTTTGCTCTCAGTGAGTTGTGTTGTGATTCTTAGTGAATCTGGATCTATTATGGGGCTTTTGTGAGCTATTGTTGTGTTTTCTGTGTGAATTTGGGTTGCTCTACGTGAGATGTGGAGGTTCCTTGTGAACATAGTTCAGTTTGACGTGGAGCAGTACTCCTCTGTGATATTGCAGCACTTAGTGTGCTTTATTTGGTTGATCTTAGTGATCTGTTCTAAACTTTATGTTGTGTTCTTCTCTTGTCTGTGTGATCTTGCAGGAGAAGTGTAAATAAAAGGCAATGATGAGTCATTCAAAGCTCTATTCAAAGATCAATGCACATTAAAGGGCCAAAGGTGGAGAATGTTAGGCGTTTCTGGCCCATTTGCTGAAGGCCCACTTACCTTAATTGTTGTCCACTTAACCCGCGCCCATTGATGTTCCCTAGTGACTATTCAGCTATCTAGAGGCTTCTATTAATGAAGTCGGGATCCCTCACTATTCACAATCTCTTCAACCTATCTTTCTCTCCCTCTCTGAGTGCTTCTCTGCTCACCTTCTTGTGAACCCTAGAATCAAGCTTTGCTTGAGATCTTTGTGCTTGTACTGCCTTGCTTACGGTCCCGGTTCATCTAGATTCCTCTGTGGTCTCCTCGTGCGAGTAGCCTGGGATAGCAATGGCAGTTTTGAGCTCACCGGAAGTCTCGAGCTGTTGGTTAAGGTTGCGGAGTCTACCGTTCTCCACTTTTTCCGTCTCGGTGTGCATTTGATCACCGTGTCGAAGTGAGCTTTGGGTTCAAGGAACCCTGAGCCTTGCTGCACTAGATCCTCTGCTTGTACAACTTCTTATCCCTTAAGGGATGATCGGAGTCGACTGTCGGTGATGGAAGAAAGGGTGGAACCCTCTCCGACGTGTCTCGTTGATACCCAACAGGATTAATTAAGTTTCTCGTATTATTCCATAACTCAAGATCTAATCGGGAGATTAGATAATAAAAGGACTGTACGTGTATAACGATTTATAATTAAATAGGTTTACTTGCTATTTCACCTAGTGCTAGGTGATTATGCTACTTGCTAGATGTTCCCAAGATTTGTAGGTTATTGAAATTAAAGAGTTAATTTTAAGTATATTAATTAATTGGATAAATTAATAGAATAATATTTTATTCGTTAAATTGTAAATGTTACAAGCCTACTACTAGTACTAGTTGTGAACCTAAGAGGGTTACACAAATAAATTGGAATTGTATCAGTTAAATTGATTCAATTATTGAATCCAATTAATTAATGGTGTTAATTAATTGAGACCTTTTGATTTAATTAGTTAAATCAAATAATCAATTAAAATATTTAAGTGGATTAAAAGTCTAATTCAAAATATGAATTAAATTAATTAGATTAATTTAATAGATATATAAATTTAATTGGATTAATTTATATTGTATAAAATGTTAATTCTATTTTGTGGAATTAATAATTAATTGAGAATCTCTATAACCAAAAGATTGAAGAGGTCTTTAATATGATTAAAGAGGCCATTAATGTGATTAAAGGGAAAAATCAATTCTCATTGAATTGATATTTTTGTAATGGCCGATCATATGAAATGAGAGGTGTTTAATGTGATTATTTCATATATTATTCTATTGATTCTCATATGATCTTCAAGTTCTCAATTTTTTACACTTAGCATGTTTTTCTTTTGTAAACCGATTGCTAGCAAAAATCGAGATACAAGATACATTCCAATTGTGTGGACTTGATAGAGGAGATACTTTTGGATTTCTACGAGTAGACGAGCAATAAATTGCTACACACCCGACATCAACTGGATTGCGAAAAGGTGTGTATCTATATATATACACATATAAAATGATATGATCATTTTATTCTACACCATATTAACGTGAATCTGATGATATGTGTATTATGAAATAATTATTATTTCATATTTTATAAATTTTTTATTTTTCGCCGCGCTTACATAGTCGATCCCAACAGGTAGTACTCTCAGTTTCATTAGAGAGTCTATAGCAGAGGCTTTAGGCTGTAAATTGGAACCCACCAAGCCCATAATGGTAGCTAATGGTAGTAAGATGGTGAGCTCTACTAGAGTTGCTAGGTTCAAATGGGTAATGCAGGACCACCATTTCACCTACTCACCCAGAACCTTAGCCACTGAGGGTTGTGATCTAATTCTAGGTGGAGATTGGCTTAAGGTATGTACACCAATTGAATTGGACTATGAGAAGATGACCTTCACAGTGAATTGGTTGGGAAAAAAAGTCAAGATACAAGCTCTCATTACAGCTGGTGAGTGTCAATACATTTCAGGGCACACCTTATTTTAGATGATCCACCACACTCACCCCAGCCCTATAGATGAAGTTTATTGGGTCAGATTGAAGTCTGTGTATTCTGACAAGAATTAAGAATTGAATGGGTTACTAGAAGAGTTCCAGGATTTTTTGAGGAGCCTAAAGGGTTGCCACCTAATATAAAGATTGAACACCAGATCATCCTCAAACCTGGTAGCTCCCCTAAGCATCAATTTCCCTATAAGAATGAGATAGAAAAGATTGTTCAAGAATTATTGGTCAGTGGTATGATACAAAATAGTAGGAGCCCATTCTCTTCTCCTGTTCTGTTAGTGAAGAAGAAAGATGGGTCATGGAAAATGTGTGTTGATTACAGATATTTAAATGGTTTGACAGTAAAGCACAATTACCCTATACCTCTCATTGATGAGTTGCTAGATGAGCTTCATGGGTCACAGTACTTCTCTAAAATTGATCTTAGATTAGGCTACTTCCAGATCTTGATGAATCCTGAGCATAGATATCTAACTGCTTTTAGTACACATAATGGTCAATATGAATTTTTAGTGATGTGGTTTGGGCTGTGTAATGCACCAGTTACCTTCCAGTCCTTAATGAACCAGGTTTTCAGGGCACAACTGAGGAGGTCAGTTTTGGTTTTTTTTATGACATATTGGTATACAGTGCTACCTGAGAAGACCATTTACAACACCTAAGAGAGGTTTTATCAATTCTGAGGCAACACCAGCTTTATGCCAAGCTGAGCAAATGCCATTTTGGGCAAGAAAAAATTGAATATCTTGGTCATATCATTTCAGCAGATGGGGTGGCTACTGATCCAACTAAAATATCCAGCATGACTAATTAGCCTATCCATATTAATATTAAACAACTGAGAGGGTTTTTAGGCCTAACTGGTTATTATAGAAAATTTGTTAAGGGGTATAGCCTACTCAACAAACCAATCACATCCCTGTTGAAGAAAGGAGCATTCAAGTGGACTAAGGAGGCCACTAAGGCATTTGAGTTACTTAAAGAGGCAATGACTACAACCCCTGTGTTAACATTGTCAGATTTTTCTCTTCCTTTTATCCTAGAGGCTGATGCTAGTGGTCATGGTGTGGGAGTTGTACTCATGCAGAAGCAGAGGCCCATTTCTTACATGAGTAAGGCCATTTGTCCTAAAACTCAATCACTCTCTATCTATGAAAGAGAGTTCTTGGCTATCCTCATAGTCATTCAAAAATGGAGACATTACTTGTAGGGACACAAGTTCATCATCAGAACTGACTAGCAAGTTCTCAAGCACTTGCTGCAGAAACTGCCATTTTCCCTCCAAGATCAGAAAGTGATATTGCAAGTGCTTCCTCACATTTGGTGACTCTTCCTATGCAGGTCTTAAATTCTCACATTGCCCAGATGGATTCCATGATCCATCAATGCACCGTCCTCACCAATGCAATGAACGAGCTTCGTCAAGCTCTTCGAGAGACTTTTTCTATACAAAAATAGGGGAGTAGATCCTGATGCTAGTGCTGGTGTTGGTGGTGATATTGGGGATGCTGAAGTGGGGAAGGCTGGGAAGTCTGCGGCTAAGGCGAAGGGAAAGAAGAAAAATTGATTTTGTTTGTTAAAAATAATTCTATGTTTTTATGTTTTTAATGTGTTGGACACAAGTAATTTTGGGTGTGTATACATCCTTGTTTGTTTTGATGTCCTGGACACATATGTTTAATTTAGTTTTTGTTAGGTATCCACGTTTGGATATCCTTAGATAATTTTGTTTTTAATCATCAATATTACTTGATGATTTTGCTATATATATTATGTTCACATTTTTAAATATGTGCTGTTTTATGTTGAGAATAATCTCAACATTGTGATTCTATTGTTCGTATGTTTTATAATATGTGATGAATGGTATGTTGGGAATGTTCTCAACATTGAGTTCCTGTATAGGGGATTATACCCACTAATGTTGTGTATTATTGTACAGATAATAACTTAAGGGGGAGTTTTTAAACTCCAAAATTTTTGATCATATTCTACTGCGGCTCTAACTGTATATATTGAGCTTTTATATTTTGTGCAGAAAGGATAAGCTTAAGGGGGAGATTGTTGAGAATGATGTGTTCCAGATGATGTTATCATTTCATCTAATAACATCGAAGTCAATGTCATATCTGATGTGTTCCGTCATTCTCGTGACATCGAGTACAACTCTCTAGAAGCTAACCTTATCCTTTCCTAGTATTTAGGATTAATTTATTTTAAATTAATATGATTATTTTGAGATTTATGTTCATTTTGTTTTCAACATATTTAGGGATTTATTGGTTATTTTATTATGAATTAAATCGTGGATAATGTTTGATTTTGACTTGTTCAAAATCTGTTCCGAATTTGTAGGGGACGTGATGTTCCCACTCCTTCTTGGACACTAACCGTTGCAAGTGATCATGAGTCACTAGAGTAACTGCCACCATTACACGATGTTGAAGAACGGGTGTTTCACAATGCAGAAGGCGGTTATCTCAAGTCCACTACAATAATGGGAAGTAGAAAGCGGTTGAATCAAGTCCACGCATCTTGTGATCGTAGAGTAACTGCTAAGGAAATATGGGGGAAGTATTTAAGGTCTCCTTAGACTTTAAAATCATTTGTACAAGCAGGTTATCGATGTGGTTTATGAGAAGCTATGAATCTTGCATCTAGTGTCGTCTCGAAGGTCCAAGACATCCTTCCCGACATCTGTCTAGCGTCCCAATCAATTGAATATTAGTTTCAGTTGTGTGTGTAGGTTAGATAGTCAAATATTGAGAGTCTAGGATTTAGATTGACATGTTGTGTCTATCTATATGCTTAGATAGTGTTTTGTTCGAGAGATTGTTCAAGTGAGTGAAGCTAGATGTTGTATGCAATGTTGTCAAGGGAATAAACCGAGACAACACTTGTATTATTTTGTATTTCACTTATGTTAGTGAATTTCACCTTGAGGCAATCACATACAGAAGCTGTGTGATTTAAAACATATTTTGTGTAAAATGTTATTTATTATTCTGTTGCGTGTTGAAGGTATAGTGGAAACACTAGCTTTAACATTACTTACAACTTTGTTGTTTACATCAGAATTCCATGAATTTGAGGCAACAAATTATAACACAATGGATGCTGGAGTATTGCAGATAGCTGCAGACTTGTCCGACGTTGTACTGTAGAAGATTTTGAGTTTTTCATAGAAAAAAGCATATCAAAGATCAACAAGAAATGATTCTAGAAGATGCACTCAACAAGAAAAGTCTTACCATATTGATCCACGATAAAAAAAAAGTAACTAGCTTTCCTTCTTTGATTAGGAGTCGGTTTGCTTCGTCTACAAAAAAAGAGGCCGAGGATCAGATTTTATATTGATAAACAAGTACAAAATTCATAGAGATTAAATTACTTTTAGATCTCTACATGTTTTGAGTTGTTAGGGTTTGTCCTAGCTAGAGTTATTCACTCACGTATTCAATGTGAAGTCTAGTGTCCTAATGTTTAGATACTTTTTCTAACACTTAGGGGATGGCTGGTATGTCGAAATGGAATCAAGTGGGAATTGAATGAACTTAGTAATGGAATGGTGATGGGATAGAATGACTATTGTCATTCCCTTGGCTGGTATCACAAGTAATAAGATATGAATGAAACTTACATTCTTGAATTGATTTTATTATAACAATATCTAATTAACAAATAAAATACACGAATTAGCTTATTTAGTTCTAAATAACAAATTACTCTTCTTTCAAACATAATATTATATTTTAATAACATATTGTTGAATATTATGTGATTCCTTTTACTTTATTAACATTTGTGTTGAGTATATTTATTTAATAATTAGCGGGTTTGTATATTTTATGTAATCCTATAATATCATTAGTACTTTTGTGAAATATTATAAAATTTTATGAATCGTTAATAAATTATTAATGAATTTTTAAGAAAAATTCATAAATTTTTTAATAAAATATTTTATAAGAATATGAGATTTCATTTGTCAATACAAACAACAAAGTATCGTTTTACAAAATAAAAAATAAAATTTATTTTGATAATCAGCAATGCATAATACCATGGAAATGGGGAGTAATGGCTAATCATATGTTCATGGTAATGTGATTCCTTCGGGAATGACCATTCCCAATTGAAAAAATCATATCAGCCATAGGAATGGGAATGGACGTGGGAATGTGATTCCATTCCCATTCAATTCCATCATACCAATCATGCCCTTAGGTATATGTCCTTTTGGGTAGAGGTAGATGTTAGTTTTGTAAAGTAGAAGACTTGTCTTTGTATACATTTAACAATGTTTTTTAATGATATGGATTGAATATTTATTGTAGTCACTGTATGCATTTAATTATATATTATTATATTCATCTGCATGTTCCATATACTTGTATTGTAGATAATATGGTGTGGGTCAACACACGGTAAATATCATATCATCGTTTCCTTGCAATGTATTAAAAGGTTCACAGCTTAGATAGTCCTGAACCCACCATCGGTACACCGTAGAATAATCTGATAGTTAGCTTATTTTGGCTAATAGATTATTCTAGTATACCGGCATGTGTATTGAGAAGAATCACGATATGATTTTATTCTCTATTTTGACTTTAAGTGAGAGAATAAAGATCCACAGAATTTGGGTTCTTAACCCATATATTATTGGTGGATATATATATATGTTACGTAGACTACTTTAATTTATCAATAGGTGAGATTCTTTGATAGGATCAACAATCTCAATATTTTAGGCAATGAAGTTTACATATATGATGACTTGTGCATTATATATGGTCATTATGTCCTGGTACGTCAGGTTGATGATGTCTGTTTGAGGAAGCACAAAGTTCATGTAAAACCCTGCAGGTAGAATTTATTTCATACATGATAAAGCTTGTGCAGTACTACTCTAAGAATATTGATGTTAATTAATTATAGCTGTCAGAATCTTACATAATTAATTAATGGACATTATGTCTTAAACAAGGGGAATTGTTGAATTAAAAGAGAAAACATATTCTTAAATATGTATTAAATTGGTAAGTCGGTATTATTTCTTTAGTGGAATAAAAATAATACTTAATTTATTTATTTATATCAATGTGATAGATTTTAGAAATTAAATAAATTAGTAGGTCAATTTAATATTTTTCTAGACCTCTAATGTAGCCCAATTAACATCTAAGTGGACTGGGAAATAGAACAAGTGGGATGTCCGAACCGATTAGGGTTAGGAGACATAATTTTTGTCCCCCTTTTAAATTAATTAGAGAGGGAGGCACGAAATTTAGGCACAACAAATCAGTCCCTCTCTCTGCTCACTTGATTCCCTAGGGTTCTCAAACAGTTTGGTAGTCTGCAGTCCACTCTGCATCTAAACAATGTTCAGAAATATAGTAGAAGATCAAGAAGTTGATTTGCTTGCTTGGAGGAGTTCGAATACTTGGAGATAATGTGTTGTTCGTGTGTATCTTCTCTAATAATGAGATTAGACCTTTAATCTCGTCTACAACCCTACTGCGCGATGTGACACGCTATTTATTAGTGAATAAGTGAACCGCAAGTGCACATCGTTATTGTAATACGTAGTTGAGCGAGAGTATCGTATCCCACATAGACTGATATTCATATGTTCTTAAAGACAAGCACCTTTTGGGAATTTAGTATCTTTAGTAGGTGTTTCTCCTTTATTTTTGTGTGATTTTTATGTTATTTCCTTCACTTTTGCTCTTTTGGTGAGTTATGTCAGATTTGCACAATATCTTGAGAAAATGGAGGATAAATAACTACAAAATTTGAGGGATTCAAGATAATGAGAAGATAGAGAATCAAATAAGGGGCGCGTAGCAAGTTGAATCGGGTCCATCTGCCAAAAAACGAGCCAGAACGGAGCAAAACCGTGGAAGCTGCCAAAGACGGAGCGACACCGCGCGCACGCGCACGACGCGCTCGACCGCACTTGGTAGCCCTCGGCCAAACAGCCCCCATGAGCGCGCGGCGCGTGCATCCCAGCCCCCGCGGGTGCGCGATACCCCGCCGGCGCGCGGGGTGCAATCAGTTCAGTTCCTCGATCAGTTCTCAGCCGCGATCAGTTTGCTCTCCTCCCCATCAGTTCCAGATTTTATCCGTGCCTTTAATCCTTCATTTTACACCACATGGCGAGCTGAGAAAAGTAGCATAGGAGTGGACTTTTGAAGCCTAAAATAATAGGAGGAGTTTGGGATTTAATTCCCCTCATTACTACCCTCTATCCAACTCTGTCTCCTCAACAAATAACTCCCCACTCCACAGACGGCAGGGGACATCAAATCACCATCTTCCATTCCACTCTCTCTCTCCATACACACCACTCTCATACTTCACCATTCTTCACCACCATCCAAAGGGAGAGAAATGAGTAAGAGAAGAGGCAAAGGGGCTAGAGTTTAAGGAGGAAGGCCCGAGAAGAGGAGTCCAATTCCAAGCAGTCCGCGAAAGCTAGGCTTGCAGAAGGAGCTCCACTTTGATGATGGCCCGAGAAGAGGAATCCAACTTCAACTGGACCGTGGTTGCTAAGCTTGAACGAAGAGCTCCACTTTGGTAATTCTTTCTTTTAGTTTTAGCCCATTTGTGGGGATTTGTCCCAAAACTCTCAAGACAACAAACATTGTAGAAGTTCGTATTTTATTTATCTTTGGATTTATGAAATGAATGGCTTTTATGATTATTGTATGATCTTGAGCATGGTGTTGGGCTAATTCCTACTTTAGGGGGTAGATAATTGATTTGGGTTCGATGTTATGCTTGTGATAGTTGATTACTCTTTGTTGGAATGGTGCTTGATTATGTTGGGTAATTGGCCACTACTTAGCATTGTTAGGCTTTAGATGAGATCGAAAGGAGATTTTAGAGCCCGAACTAGGTTCCTTCAATGTTAGGTGGACTGGGTTTCATAAGCCTAATCGTTAATCTTTAGGTGGACTGGGTACATAAGCCTATTGGTTCGTATGATATAGCCAATAGAGGTTTAACGGATAGACGGTGACAGTAATTAAAGTTAAACCAATTGCAAGGACTATCGTACGATCCGGATTAACGTAATCAACTTGACTCAAGCTAAGAGAGAAATCAATGAGAGAATCTACACCCGAATGCTCTTCTCATAATCCTATCATCTATCTTTGTGATTGGTAGTGTCTTTAGTTAATTTTACTTGCTTTAGATTTACTAGTTTATTAAAAGCCAACCGACCTCTATTTAGTATGTTTAGGTATGTGTTTAAATTCATGTGCTTGTTAACAATTGTAGCATAGAAAGGTAATCGCCCAGATGAAGCTTTCCTCGAGAGACACGACTCAGGTTAGCTCACCACCCTACAACTACTCATCCTCTTACGGGTCCGGTTAGTAATAGTTTCGCATGTGTAGGTAAATTGGATAACAAACAAATTGGCGTCGTTGTCGGGGAAAGTTTTAGGCGTGTTATCTTTTTGTGTTATAATTGTTTTGTGTTTGTTTTTGTATTTGTGATTTTGTGCTTATTTAGTATTAGTGTTTTAGTGTTGTTTTGTTTTATTTTTGGTATTTGTGTGTTTTGTGTTGTATTGTTTTTGTTTTATTCTTTTTGTTTATTTTCTTGTGTTTTTCTTTAAGCCTTCAATTCTTCTTCCCCAGTTGCGTGTGATCCCCTTTCTTGTTTAAGTCTGTGTATGCTAGGTCAAAGATGTCTAAACAGGAAGCTTGCCCTGTACTCAAAAACATTCACAGACCAAGGAAGATAGGAGTGCTCCACTGGGAAGGGGAAGGTTCGAGTGAAGCTTACTGTTTGAGTAACGAAGCTCGAAATGAAGGCCAACCATGGCAGCACGGAATCGAGCCGATTGTGCTCAATGATCCTCCATGATAATCTACTAAGCCTCTGTCCAGCTCGGGACATTAAAATGAACGCTGCATGGAAGACAATCCATGATTTTATTGCTTTCTTGTTTTGATTTAAGTTTTACCTATTTAGTATGTTTACGTTTGTATTTTTGTTATTGTCTCGAAGGACCAAGGAGTTGAGAGTGCCCAGCTCGGATTGAACTGATTGAAAAATGGCTAAGTTCAGGACCACGGTGTGGCATCTGCGCATCCGTGGGAGGAGGCTCTCGGTCTGAAGACTCCACGAGCGCGCATGCGTCCGCCGGCGCAGACCCAAGGTTGAGCACAACACGCCGCGAGCACGGCATAGGTCGTGAGTGCGCGCCTTGCCGCCACACCTGTACCGCACACGCGTGCGGCTCCTTCCGCCAGCATGGGCTCCTGACGCCGCTTCCCCCACCGCGAGCCAGTGTTGCCACAAGCGCATGCCTTCTCTTGCCCCTAAGTACTGGACTTCCCATGTCTGCGGCACCTCACCTCCTATGAATAAAGCTCCAATTTCGATCCTAACTCCTCACAACTCCGTAGCCACCTCCACCACCTTTTCAACCATCAGAGCAGTGAAGTGTTTTTATTTGTTTTCCTATTTTGTGTTTCGTGTGAGTTGTTAATATTATTCTATTTTCTCTATTATTTTCTTTGTTCGTCGTTTCTTGTTCGTGTTGTTTTGTAGGAACCTGCGTCTGTTGCCGGTCTTCTACACTCTATAATGTTTTCTCTTCTCTTTAATTCTTGCATTGAGGGCAATGCATGATTTAAGTGTGGGGGGATGAACTTGTGTTTTATGTTTTTATGATTATATTCTTGATTTTATGTTGGATTTTGTTGTGTTATGTTGAATTAAAAAATATTTGGAATTTGTTCTGTCGTTTTTGTTTTGTTTTTTTATTTATGTCTTGATTTTGTTTTATTTGTTGAGACTCGCACTTAGCATGATTTGTCTTGTCTAATTGACAAACTTGATTATTTGGAATATGAATCATCTAGGGATTATTGTTAAGATGTTCATGCTGCATGAAATCATTCTCATTATTTCATTGTAGAATGAGAGTTGTCTTGAAAATGATTATGTTTTGATGATTTGTGTTGTGGGGTCTCGTCCTCTAAGAATTTGAACGCTTGTTCGTTCTCTTATCAAAAGTGTCAATTATGCTCGAAAAATCATTCTCTCCTCTAACTCCCTATCATTTGAAATATATATATATATATATTAAAAAAATGAGGATAATAAGGATTTCTGCTCCTCTAGTCGTCTAAATCGACTATGAGCATGGGAAACTACACAAGGAGACTGTGGATTTTATCCTTAAGGACTAAACCTTGTGAAGCTTGATCCATATCCTCTTATTTTATTATTGTAGTAATAAACGGGATTACATATTTGGATTCTACTCCTATCATATGTGCCGTTCCTTTGAATCTATCCATGATGAGTATGGGAAATCACGTTAGGAATCTTGGCTTACCCCGATGATTTCACCTAACGATTTATATCCTTTGGGTGCATTCCCGGGTTATTTTTGAATAAAGTGTGGGGGAGTTAGTAAGAAGAATGTTCTCCAGGACAGTTGTTGCATTTTGCTTGAGAACAACTTGCCTATTTATTCTCATTGGATGAGCCATATGCCTTGTTTAATAAATGATATCATTCTCCTTGATGATAAGCATTCTAGTTCGAAATAGTGTGGAATGCTCATAGTGTGTATGATCTTCTTGGGGCAATTCCTTCTTCCTTCATATCTTAAATGATTTTGTTTGCTTGAGGACAAGCAAATGGTTAAGTGTGGGGGAGTTGTTTAGTGATTATTTGTACCGTTTTATTATAGGAATTTAGTATCTTTAGTAGGTGTTTCTCCTTTGTTTTTGTGTGATTTTTATGTTATTTCCTTCATTTTTGCTCTTTTGGTGAGTTATGTCAGATTTGCACAACATCTTGAGAAAATGGAGGATAAATGACCGTAAAATTTGAGCGATTCAAGACAATGGGAAGATAGAGAATTGAATAAGGAGCTCGTAGCATGTTGAATCGGTCAATCTACTAAGAAACGAGCGAGAACGGAGCAAAACCGTGGAAGCTACCGAAGACAGAGCGACATCGCGCGCGTGCGCGCACGACGCGCTCGGCCAAACAGCCCCCACGAGTACGCGGTACTGCGCCGGCGTATGGCGCGCGCATCCCAACCCCCGCGGGCGCGCAACACCCCGCCGGTACGCTGGGTACAATCAGTTCAGTTCTTCGATCAGTTCTCGGCCGCGATAAGTTTGCTCTTCTCCCCATCAGTTCCAGCTTTTATCCATGCCTTTAATCCTTCATTTTATACCACATGGCCATCTGGGAAAAGTAGCATAAGAGTGGACTGTTGGAGCTTAAAATAATAAGAGGTGTTTGGGATTTAATTCCCCTCATTACTACCATCAGTCCAACTCTCTGTCCTCAATAAATAAATCTCCACTCCATAGACGGCAGGGGATATCAACTCACCATCTTCCATTCCACTCTCTCTCTCTCTCTCTCTCTCTCTCTCTCTCTCTCTCCATACACACCACTCTCATACTTCACCATTCTTCACCACCATCCAAAGGAAGAGAAAGGAGCAGGAGAAGAGGCAAAGGGGCTACAGCTTAAGAAGGAAGGTCCGAGAAGAGGAGTCCAACTCCAAGCCATCTGTGAAAGCTAGGCTTGAGGAAGGAGCTCCACTTTGATAACGGTCCGAGAAGAGAAATCCAACTTCAAGTGGACCGTGGTTGCTAAGTTTGAACGAGGAGCTTCACTTTAGTAATTCTTTCTTTTAGTTTTAGCCCATTTGTGGGAATTTGTCCCAAAACTCTCGAGACAACAAACATTGTAGAAATTTATATTTTATTTATCTTTGGATTTATGAAATGAATGGCTTTTATGATTATTGTGTGATCTTGAGCATGGTGTTGGGCTAATTCCTACTTTAGGGGGTAGATAATTGATTTGGGTTTGATGTTATGCTTGTGATAGTTGATTACTCTTTGTTGGAATGGTGCTTGACTATGTTGGGTAATTGGCCATTACTTAGCATTGCTAGGCTTTAGATGAGATTGAGAGGAGATTTTAGAGCCCGAACTAGGTTCCTTCAACGTTAGATGGACTGGGTTTCATAAGCCTAATCGTTAATCTTTAGGTGGACTGGGTACATAAGGCTATTGGTTCGTATGATATAGCCTATAGAGGTTTAAAGGATAGACGGTGAAAGTAATTGAAGTTAAACTAATTGAATGGACTATCGTACGACCCGGATTAACGTAATTAACTTGACTCAAGCTCAGAGAGAAATCAATGAGAGAATCTACACCCAAATGCTCTTCTCATAATCCTATCCTCTATCTTTCTGATTGGTGGTGTCTTTACTTAATTTTACTTGCTTTAGATTTACTGGTTTAGTAAAAGCCAACCGACCCCTATTAAGGATGTTTAGGTATGTGTTTAAATTCATGTGCTTGTTAACAATTGTAGCATAGAAAGGTAATCGCCCAGATGAAGCTTTTCTTGAGAGACACGACTCGGGCTAGCTCACCACCCTACAACTACCCGTCCTCTTGTGGGTTTGGTTAGTAGTAGTTTCGTGTGTGTAGGTAAATCGAACAACAAATAAATTGGTGCTGTTGCCGGGAAAAGCTTTAGGCGTGTTATCTTTTTATGTTATAATTGTTTTGTGTTTGTTTTTGTATTTGTGCTTTTGTGCTTGTTTAGTATTAGTGTTTTAGTGTTGTTTTATTTATTTTTTTGGTATTTGTGTGTTTTGTGTTGTAAATTTTTTGTTTTGTTCTTTTTGTTTATTTTGTTGTGTTTTTCTTTAAGCCTTCAATTCTTCTTCCCCAGTTATGTGTGATCCCATTTCTTGTTTAAGTTTTTGTATGCTAGGTGAAAGATGTCTAAATAGGAAGCTTGCCCTGTACTCAAAAACATTCACAGACCAAGGAAGATAGGAGTGCCCCACTGGGAAGAGGAAGGTTCGAGTGAAGCTTACTCTTTGAGTAACGAATCTCGAAAAGAAGGCCAATCATGGGAGCACAGAATCAAGCTGATCGTGCTCAATGATCTTCCATGATAATCTACTAAGGCTCTGTCCACCTTGGGACATTAAAATGAGCGTTGCATGGGAGACAGCCCATGATTTTATTACTTTCTTGTTTTGATTTAAGTTTTACCTATTTAGTATGTTTAAGTTTGTATTTTTGTTGTTGTCTCGAAGGACCAAGAAATTGAGAGTGCCCAGCTGGGATTGAACTAATTAAAAAATGGCTAAGTTCAGGACCGCGGCACGGTACCTACGCGTCCGCAGGAGGAGGCTCTTGGTCTGAAGACTCCGTGAGTGCGCCTGCACCCGTCGGCGCGGCCCCAAGGTTGAGCACAACGTGTCACGATCGCGGCATAGGTCGTGAGTGCGCGCCTTGCTGCCACACCCGTACACCGCACGCGTGCAGCTCCCTCCGCCAGTGCAGGCCTCTGACGCCGCTTTCCCCATCGCGAGCCAGTGTCGCCACAAGCACGCGCCTTCTCTTGCCTGCAAGTACTGGACTTCTCATGTCTGCGGCACGTCACCTCCTATGAATAAAGCTCCAATTCGACCCTAACTCCTCACAACTCCGCAACCACCTCCACCACCTTTTCAACCATTAGAGCAGTGAAGTGTTTTTTTTTATTTTCCTATTTTGTGTTTCGTGTGAGTTGTTAATATTTTTCTATTTTCTCTATTATTTTCTTTGTTCGTCGTTTGTTGTTTGTGTTGTTTTGTAGGAACATGCGCCTGTTGCCGATCTTCTACACTCTGTAATGTTTTTTCTTTCCTTTCATTCTTACATTGAGGGCAATGCATGATTTAAGTGTGGGGGGTGAACTTGTGTTTTATGTTTTTATGATTTTATTCTTGATTTTATGTTGGATTTTATTTTGTTATGTTGAATTAAAAAAAAATATTTGGAATTAGTTGTGTTGTTTTGGTTTTGTTTTTTATTTATGTCTTGATTTTGTTTTATTTGTTGAGACTCACACTTAGCATGATTTGTCTTGTCCAATTGACAAACTTGATTATTTGGAATATGAATCTTCAAGGGATTATTGTTAAGATGTTCATACTGCATTAAATCATTCCCATTATTTCATTGTAGAATTGGAGTTGTCTTGAGAATGATTATGTTTTGATGATTTGTGTTGTGGGGTCTCGTCCTCTAAGAATTTGAACGCTTGTTCGTTCTCTTATCAAAAGTGTCAATTATGCTCGAAAAATCATTCTCTCCTCTAACTCCCTATCATTTGAAATATATATATATATATATTAAAAAAATGAATGGATGTTTAATTAAAAACGAGGATAATAAGGATTTATGCTCCTCTAGTCGTCTAAATTGACTATGAGCATGGGAAACTACACAAGGAGACTGTGGATTTTATCCTTATGGACTAAACCTTGTGAAGCTTGATCCATATCCTCTTGTTTTATTATTGTAGTAATAAACGGGATTACATCTTTGGATTCTACTCCTATCATGTGTGCCGTTCCTTTGAATCTATCCATGATGAGTATGGGAAATCACGTTAGGAATCTTGGCTTACCCCGATGATTTCACCTAACAATTTATATCCTTTGGGTGCTTTCCCGGGTTACTTTTGAATAAAGTGTGGGGGAGTTAGTAAGAGGAATGTTCTCCAGGACAGTTGTTGCATTTTGCTTGAGAACAACTTGCCTACTTATTCTCATTGGACGAGCCACATGCCTTGTTTAATAAATGATATCATTCTCCTCGATGATAAGCATTCTAGTTCGAAATAGTGTGGAATGCTCCTAGTGTGTATGATCTTCTAGGGGGCAATTCCTTCTTCCTTCATATCTTGAATGATTTTGTTTACTTGAGGACAAGTAAAGGGTTAAGTGTGGGGGAGTTGTTTAATGATTATTTGTACCGTTTTATTGTAGGAATTTAGTATCTTTAGTAGGTGTTTCTCCTTTGTTTTTGTGTGATTTTTATGTTATTTCCTTCACTTTTGCTCTTTTGGTGAGTTATGTCAGATTTGCACAATATCTTGAGAAAATGGAGGATAAATGACTACAAAATTTGAAGGATTCAAGATAATGAAAAGATAGAAAATCGAATAAGGAGCGCGTAGCAAGTTGAATCGGGTCAATCTTCCAAGAAACGAGCGAGAACGGAGTAAAACTGTAGAAGCTGCCGAAGATAAAAAGACACCGCGCGCGCGCACGACGCATGCGACCGCTCTCGGCAGCCCTCAACCAAACAGCCCCCATGAGTGCATGGTGCTACACCGGTGCGCAGCACGTGACACCACGCCGGCGCGCGGGGTGCAATCAGTTTAGTTCCTCGATCAGTTCTCAGCCGCGATCAGTTTGCTCTCCTCCCCATCAGTTCCAGCTTTTATCTGTGCCTTTAATCCTTCATTTTACACCACATGCCAGCTGGGAAAAGTAGCATAGGAGTGGGCTTTTGGAGCCTAAAATAATAGGAGGAGTTTGGGATTTAATTCCCCTCATTACTACCATTAGTCCAACTCTCTGTCCTCAATAAATAAATCCCCACTCCATAGACGGTAGGGGATATCAACTCACCATCTTCCATTCCACTCTCTCTCTCTCTCTCCATACACATCACTCGCATACTTCATCATTCTTCACCACCGTCCAAAGGGAGAGAAAGGAGCAGGAGAAGAGGCAAAGGGGCTAGAGCTTAAGGAGGAAGGCCCGAGAAGAGGAGTCCAACTCCATGCCATCCACGGAAGCTAGGCTTGTGGAAGGAGTTCCACTTTGATGACGGCCCGAGAAGAGGAATCCAACTTCAAGTGGACCGTGGTTGCTAAGCTTGAATGAGGAGCTCCACTTTGGTAATTCTTTCTTTTAGTTTTAGCCCATTTGTGGGGATTTGTCCCAAAACTCTCGAGACAACAAACATTGTAGAAATTTATATTTTATTTATCTTTGGATTTATGAAATGAATGGCTTTTATGATTATTGTGTGATCTGGAGCATGGCGTTGGGCTGATTCCTACTTTAGGGGGTAGATAATTGATTTGGGTTTGATTTTATACTTGTGATAGTTGATTACTTGTTGTTGGAATGGTGCTTGATTATGTTGGGTAATTGGCCACTACTTAGCATTGCTAGGATTTAGATGAGATCGAGATGAGATTCTAGAGCCCGAACTAGGTTCCTTCAACGTTAGGTGGACTGGGTTTCATAAGCCTAATCGTTAATCTTTAGGTGGACTGGGCACAAAAGCCTATTGGTTCGTATGATATAGCCGATGGAGGTTTAACGGATAGACGATGACAATAATTGAAGTTAAACCAATTGAAGGGACTATCGTACGACCCGGATTAACATAATCAACTTGACTCAAGCTAAGAGAGAAATTAATAAGAGAATCTACACCCTAATGCTCTTCTCATAATCCTATCATTTATCTTTGTGATTGGTGGTGTCTTTAGTTAGTTTTACTTGCTTTAGATTTACTAGTTTAGTAAAAGCCAACCGACCTCTATTTAGGATGTTTAGGTATGTGTTTAAATTCATGTGCTTGTTAACAATTGTAGCATAGAAAGGTAATCGCCCAGACGAAGTTTCCTCGAGAGACACGACTCCGGTTAGCTCATCGCCCTATAACTACCCGTCCTCTCACGGGTCCAGTTAGTAGTAGTTTCGCGTGTGTAGGTAAGCTGGACACCAAACACATGCACTTCACTGCGGTCAATTCTTCACACATGTTATCACTCTCAATCTAGCATACGAAGATTTACTCAATCATATGCAATACTTGTTCATTTGGTCGGTCCTTCCAAGCACATATAACCGGATTTCTATCTTTCTATCACTAATTCTTCTCTAGTAAGTAATTTAAATTAATGACTAGAATACATAAATGGTGATCAAGTATTCATACAAGATATAAATAAACTCATAGAAATAAAGCCCCGAGAGATAGCAGGAAGAAAGTAATTAAATCATATTATAAAATCCATAGTATCAAAACTCTAAAACCTAGCTATGAAATTAGCTAGACATAATTAAATAAATAATTAAAAATAGAGTATAAGTGTTCATGACAAAATAAATAATAGAATTGAATAGCATGGGGAAATCCAGTTATCTTGTCTCTTTTGCAGCAGCAGCGCGTCTTTAGCAACCTTGTCACCTCATCTCGAGTAGATGGCAAGCATTTTCTTCTCCTCTTCTCTCTTGGTGTATTCTAAGTGTATTGAATGGTATGAGGTGTCCTTTTCTCACGTATCATAGTGGAGATTTTTATATCTAGGTTTAAAATCCTGAATTGGAGATAAAAAAATCACATCCCCACGGACCCGCACACATGGGTCGAACCAAGCATTTCTGTCGACCCAAAGATGCATTTTTACACTGGGTGGACCCAAGTGAGCTCGATCGGGATGACCCAGGCCTTTATAATTTACACTGGGCTGGGTCGACCGACACTTTTCGGGTCAACCCAGACCATTTTTGCACTGGGCTTCGGATTTTTTAGGGTTTTGATTATGTAATCCAGTTCATTTGACTTTAATTCAGTATTTAATTAAGCCCAATAGTCTAATTAAATCATCCTTCAACTCTTCAAGTCCGTATTTGACTGTTTTGTTTCAAATAATCAACGAAATCACAACTATTACTGCAAAACTAGCAAACACATAAAAAACTCCAAATGATAACAATATAAGCACAAAAGCTATACAAAAATACACAACTTCATATAATAAATATCATCAATTCATATCCAACAGTTGTGTAAAATACACAGCTGTCACGATGTAAGTACTTTATCAGTTCTATCTTTTTTGCTGCGTTAGAATCGGTTTACTTACATGCTAATTCAACATAAGTAATAATTAGAATCACACATAAAATATGATTTATATATAGAATTAATGAGCATCCATTTAGATCCCGTGGGGATACAATTCGGAAAAAAAAACCCCAACAGCATGTTCGGAAGAGTTTACTTGTGAGAACTAGAGGATTTATAGAGTGTGAAAGAATCTCAAACTTCAATTCACGAAAAAGTGTACAAATTAGAGAAAGGGTATCAAGTGAAGGGAGTTCAGTCGTGTAAAAATCTTAGTATATATTTATATTGGATAAGATGATTATTTCTCACTGGAACATGTCCTCCAAAGTAGGTGTTTACATAACTGAATTAACACATCGTGCGTTATTTACTTGTTTTATATATTGTTCAATATACAAACATTATGTTAGTACACTTAATTGAACACATTAAAGAACATTATAGTTCTGTGCAGCGTCTACAATTACAATTGGCATCAAGAGCAGGTCGATTTTCTTAAAGAAAGATTCTTATTTTTGCTAGATTTTGCGCATAGCTATGACGATGTCTACCTTGAAGGAAGGAGGTTCCACAGTGCGTCCACCACTACTTGAAGGAAACAACTAGGCAAACCGGAATACTTGTATGCGTGTGTTTCACAAATCAATAGATGATTTGGCATGGCACACTGGATGGGACCACCCCAAAATAACAGACAAGGATAGCAAGATTACTCTCACTCTAATCAACAGCTGGACGGAGATTGACAAGACTATGTAAACAATGAATTCTAAAGCATTGAATGCAATCTGTGTTGTAGTTGACATGAATACTTCAGCTCTATCTCAACCTGCGAACTTGCTAAAGAAGCTTGGGATGTGCTGGAGACAATTTTGAAGATATGAGCTATGTCCGTTTGTCAAGAATTCAAAATCTGACAACCAGGTTTGAAAACATTCGCATCGGTGATTCTTTGGCAGAATACCATGTTGTAGCTTCCACGGTTGTTGAGCTTGTATGAATTAAGTCAGTGCTTCTTGAATTAGATGTTCATGTCACTCCCACTCCACCGATTAACTGCGACAATATTGGTGCTACCTATCTCTGCGCCAATCATGTGTTTCACTCCCGCATAAAACACATAACTCTTAATTTCCACTTTGTTCAACAGAAAATTCAAAATGGTGATCTTCGTGTTTCTCATGTTTCATGAGTTGACCAGCTTGCAGATGCCCTTACCAAGCCGTAATCATCTCCTCACCTTCGTCAGCTACATCCAAAATTAGAGTTTTACCGATCTCCATTTTGAGGGGGCTTATTGAGCCGCATGACTCGGCTTCAGTTAATAACAACTAAAGTCTTCTTTTATCATTGTATTTCTCATGTATATTTATTTGTATTTTTGTATCTCATGTATATCTCTTTACGAGATAATTAGTTAGAATATATCTTTAAAAGCTCTTTATTTGTATTTATACCTTTCTAAGATTTATTTAAGAGTGTGAAATATATCAGATTATATTTTTCCTCATACAATTAAATTAAAATATGGTTTGAGTAATTCAATTTCTTCCTTTCACTACCCTTCTTTTTTTTACTTGAAATTAAAGAAAATAAAATTTCCCGCGATGCATTGTTCCACAAAAAAATATATATCAAAATCTACGGATATAAGTCACCTAACGTTAAACTATGAGTGTGTTTACATGACATGTCGGAAAATTTATTCTAAATGTTAGTACTTAGTAATCACATGTGAGTTTTAGTTTAAATTGGCCCTTTGTGATATTTATTAGGTATAATTACAATTTAATTCTCAATCTTTGAACGATCTAATAAAAATAAATCAATATTTTAATAATTATAATTTCATTTTCAACATTTGAATATTTAATTGAAACAAGTCAAATAACCAAACGTTTAATAATTATAATTTAATTCCCAACATTCATATATTTTAACATAAATAAATGACTCAGTGTTTTTGGTGAAAAATCATTCTGGTCGTTTGTTGACAAAAATATCATTCTGTTATATAAATTCTCTAACCCACTTGAAAGTAAATATGTCTGAAATCGTCTGGAAAAACATTTTTAACGAAAATATTAGGTCATTTCAGTTAAAATATCCAAACATTAGGGATTAAATTATAATTAGTAAGTTGGGTTATTTTTATTAAAACAATCAAACATTGATAATTATTTTGCAATTCAATCTACTTATTATGTGAAAGTAGTTTAATTCACCCATTGTTTAGAGGGTTAAATAGATTCATTTGCTCTCAATCTACCTGTGTCGAATAAAGACACCGCCATTTTATTGGCTGATTTGGAGCAACTACAATTCATATTCACTATTTGACTAACCTTCTTATTCATATTTTAAAGTGTTAATTGCTACAAAAAAATCATCATCTTTAAACGATTTTATAATTTAGACACAATTTTCAAAATATTATAATAATAATTCAATATTTTGACTTCGACACTTATAACTTTTTTTTTACTATTGAAATTATGATATGTAATTAATTTTTCCACGTGAACAAATTAATTTGGTTTAGAAGTGTTAAAAATGAGGATTTTTATTGTGCAACGCTAGTTTTTCAATCATCAAACTTTTATAAAGATGTTTATTTTGCTACAAGTCAAAAGATTGGGCTATTATTACAACGTTTTAAAAGTCATGTTTAAATTCGTTCAAAAATGATGAATTTTATTGCAATTAACCCTATTTTAAAATTGGCAGAATGCTTTTTGAGCAGATGATTTTTGTGCTACACATCAAAAAATATTAATTTTTATTCCATTTTTTTCTTCAATTTCAATTAATTGTGCTTTAATTTAATTTTACATTTGATGATTAGGATTCACTTTTTCCAATTAAGACATAACCATTCTGTTGGGATGAAATCCCATTTGATGGCGAGCAAGAAAATCCATCGAAACACAATCAACCATAATTTTTTTGACAAACTTTTCATCAACAAATAGAATAGAAACTAATTTCAAAATCTGCATCGTCACACGGCTCCTGCCATTACCTAATAATGAAATTGAGGCCTGGAAATAAAAATGTAGACATAGAAAATTGAAAATTAACTAAAATAAACCCATTTCCTGCTGCAATTAGGAGAAAGTCAACACCACAGGAAGGAAAAAATATGAGATGGTGCATCACTTCTAATCTAAGTAGAAGTCCGCATTGTTCAAAATGAGCAAACTACAGATCTCAATACATAACCAAAGCAAAGCAAATACATAACTCAGAGAAACAGAGGGGAACAACAGATCCTACCCAAACTCATCACCGACATTCGGCGATCTAGTCAGCTTCAGCATCAGGAGCCTCGCAGATAGCCTGCTCAGCTTCCTGAACCTCCTTCTCTGTCTTCCTGCCTTTCTTCGATTTATAATACAAGCTCATGAAGGTACCTATAGCTCCGTACTTCCTCCTACAATGCTCGTAAAGGCCAGCATCGAACATTCTCCAGAAGTTCTTCTCACTCAGCTCTGACACAGCATACTGTGGCTGGTACCCGTGGTTTTCAATCAACCAACTCTCCATCCTACGGACTGCCTCAGCTCCGTCAAATTCTTCACCTCTCAAGACTGGTCCAGGAGAGTAATACACTCCAACATCAGTATACATTTGAGCATAATGAGTATCACCCTGTCTGCGCTGTAGCTCAAATCCTGGTTCAGGATACACCATAGTTTTCATCGGGAGCTTGTACAGCCGATGTGGGCAGAGCCAGATGGGATATACCTATATAACATTCACTTGGTTAGTATAATTAAAACTACAACATTCGATTGTAAGACATAATGGTTGTCAACTTAAGATAGGAAGAGATCTAGCAAATATACCTCCATCTCTCTATGGACCCATTCCAGAGCATCTCCGACCTTGTACAATGGGACAAGCATATCCTGAATGACGTGCATCTCATGGTAATAATTCCTGATAGCTTCACCTTGAGTAGCCTTAAGAAGAGAAACCTTAGGGGGCATCAGCCAACCAAAGAGAAACCTGAACCACCACTGATCACCAAATGGAAGAATGAGTTTCCCCTCCCAGTACAAGCATCTAGTATGCCTGTGGTAATAATCTCTAGTTGGGATATACTCGACAAATTCCCCCTTCTTCAAAGCTGTCTGAGCATGCTGGTAAAACCAAGGTTTGAACCACCAGCCTACACTGTTGGTTTTGTTTCCCTTCTTTTTGGCTTCTTCTTTAGAAGCATATCTACCCGTCATGAAGACAGCTTCTGTTGGAGAGTAGATCATGGTTTCAACAAAGTCTGGTACCTTGTCAGGGTTGTCCTGATCCCCATCCCTTGGTGCAAATGAATCAATATAACCTTGGGCGAGCTCCTTTAGATTACCCACAAGAGGCTTGTATGTCAGCCTCATATATTCCTTTACTGGTATAAGCTTAATCTCAGCTGCAACAAGCAGTCCCAGCGTTCCCTGAGACCATGGGATAGCATAGAAAAGGTCAGAGAATTCATTGTCTTTTGTAGCTCTAACGAGCCGACCATCTGCCAAAACAATTTCATAAGCCACAACGGTATCCGAGAACAGGCCATATAGATGGGAGCTTCCTTCGATACCATAGCCATTGATCAGACCACCAACCGTAAGATCATCAAGCTCCGCAACAACTGCAAGTGACAGATTCATCGGGACAGTGGCCCTGGAAATCTGGCCCATGTTGACCAAAGGCTCGACTCTGGCAATCATTCTCTCCTGGTCAATTTCCAGAATGTTTCTGAAGGCAGAAAGGTCGACCTCAAAATGCCGAGCACGCTTATAGTCCACATTGCGCATTCCAACAGCAATCCAAGGCTTACGGGCTGTGCAGACTAACCCATCCTTCTTTGGGTTCCTCTCCTTGAGTCGCTTCACAACTTTCTCAACATTTTCGTCATGTTCCTTTTGGCGCTGCTTGAATGATTTCCACTCAGACCACACATCCCCAAGATATGTGAGGAAATATAGTGTGAAGGAGATTGGAAGAACAACAAAGATAACAATTATCCATCGGAATTTGACAAAGTAGTCAACCCAAATCTTCTTCCTCTTGGGGCGTAGGGGGGCCTCAAGATCCGACATGATAAAAGTAGAGGCCTACAGACATCGAAACAAGTATTTATATTAGTAAAAATAGCAAGTGTGTTTATGAGGTAAATATCAATACAAAGCACGAGCATGAGCGTAAGTTCTCATGCAGAGACACATGCAACAGTTCAAAAATATCAATAGTTTAGGCCAACAGCAATCAAGTAAGTTCAAAAGAAAATTAGAACTCCAGTTTAGTCATATAAAAATTTCATGAGATGCAGTATTCACAATCACCATATCATTTCTAATGGAAGCATGCAGCCAATGAAATCATAACAGCTGTTCCAAATATAACTGTCTGCAAGCAACACAATCTCACAAGTTTGTCCCTTTCCAATAACAGGATATACAATTGCAGAAGTTAACCAAAAATATCCGTCCCCAATTTAAGTCAGTCCAAACCCACAATAGTTTTATAAATTCGACCCATCTTAACAAAAACAAATAGTATCTTAAGTTTATTTTGCAGTATTTCTGTACAAAAAAAAAACAAATGCCAAAAGAACATTTTAACTAAAAATCGAGAAGGCGGTTCAACCATGATGTGCGGCACGAGAATATACTTAGATCTTTTGTGTAGAGACATACCAAACTCAGGAACAAAGAAACATACATTCAACTAGCAACCAACAAAAACTCATGATAATAATTAAATAAACAGTCACAAAATTTTATTGACGATAAGTAAATATATACATATATTTTTTTCAGAACCAATGCCTGAATCGTATTTCAAGTGCAGTTTACAAAGTTGTATTGGTTTTCGTGTCTGAGTACATCAGAAAATTAAAGCTGTTTGAAAGGTTACAAAAAAAGGATGCCTGAACTAGTCAGGTCTGGTTGCAGAAAGCTTTAGCTCTTTAGCAAATATAAGATTTTCCAAATACCTTGTCAAATAAAAAGATTTTCCAAATACAAATCATGCATGAATTAGATAGATCTGCAAAATGAAGTATGCATGTAGCTCACTATTCATAGAAGAACAAATATACAAATACATACACCAAATCAACACCAGAAACCCCCAAATTTGACCAGATCTTAGCAAGAAGCGCTAGAAACTATTGACAGAACAAATGAAATTCGACGTCGTTTCTGAAATTAATCATGATAATCATATCATTTATTTTCATAAGCACCAGCGCCATTTCGCAGTAACAGCAAAACTACTAGAATTAAACCGCATATCCAACACCACCCAACAATGCAGATAAGCAGAAAGAATACTACAGAAATCCGACTGTTAGAGAGAGAGAGAGAGATGTAGCACCTGAGTGTGAGCGGCGACTGGTGAGTGACTGATGATGAGTGAGTGGGTGCTAAATATATATATGTGAAATATCTGAGGCGATAACACCGAAGATAAATTGCAACGCCGTCTCGGAAAGGGTATTTTAGGGAATTTGATATATTAAGCTAATTGGCGCAAATGGGGTTTGGTTGTATTAATTAGAATCAGATCAGCTTCGCCTAGATCTGATCTGTTTATTTAAACTAATTAATTGCATAATTTTCATTTTGCATCAACATTTTGAATTTTTGACTCTAATTAAGAAAATTATTGAAAAAATAATAAATAAGCAAACTTTCTAAGTATTTATTTATTTGATAATGAATTAATACTCAATATAAATATTTTATATAGGATATATATTACTCCTTTCGTTTCATAATAAGTGTCATTCTAATACTTTAGTTTTGTTTCACATAAAATGTCATTCTACACAATCGAGGTAAAAATTCCACATTTTTCTCATATTTACCCTCATTTAATGCATTCAAACAATCATACTTAATTAATTTAATGTATTCACATAAGAGTGTATAAGATAATTTTATTATCTAATTAATAATTTTATTAATATGTGTGCATTATCAAGAATGACATTTATTCAGAAATAGAGGGAGTAGTAAATTAACTAAATATATTTAGAAATCAACATGTATATTGGGACATTTAAAAAAAACATACTTCCTTCGTCCTATTTTGATAGGCTTCGAAGGATCAAAAAGCAACGTCGCTATGAACGCTTGGCTGCCACAAGCCAGTTATCCATGTGGTAACTTTTCTAACACCTCTAGCTTCAAATTCTGAAGGTCTAAAGGATCGTTAGGCCACGCTTTCACGGTTCATATTCGTACTGGAAATCAGAATCAAACGAGCTTTTACCCTTCTGTTCCACACGAGATTTCTGTTCTCGTTGAGCTCATCTTATGACACCTGTGTTATCTTTTAACAAATGTGCCGCCCCAGCCAAACTCCCCACCTGACAATGTCTTCCGCCCGAATTGACCCGCCGAAGCGAGTCTTGGATCTAAAAAGAGGGGCGATACCCTGCTTCCAATTCACGGAATAAGTAAAATAACGTTAAAAGTAGTGGTATTTCACTTTTCGCCTTTCGGCTCTCACTTATCCTACACCTCTCAAGTCATTTCACTAGAGTCAAGCTCAATAGGGTCTTCTTTGCCCGCTGATTCCACCAAGCCCGTTCCCTTGGCTGTGGTTTTGCTGGATAGTAGACAGGGACAGTGGGAATCTTGTTAATCCATTCATGCGCGTCACTAATTAGATGACGAGGCATTTGGCTACCTTAAGAGAGTCATAGTTACTCCCGCCGCTTACCAGCGCTTGGTTGAATTTCTTCACTTTGACATCCAGAGCACTGGGCAGAAATCACATTACGTAAGCATCCGCATGGAATATTTATTTATTTGATAATGAATTAATACTCAATATAAACATTTTATATAGGATATATATTACTCCCTCCGTTTCACAATAAGTGTCATTCTAACACTTTAGTTTTGTTTCACAAAAAATGTCATTCTACACAATCGAGGTAAAATTTCACATTTTTCTCATATTTACCCTAATTTAATGCATTCAAACAATCATACTTAATTAATTTAATGTATTCACATAAGAGTGTATAAGATAATTTTATTATCTAATTAATATTTTTATTAATATGTGTGCATTCATCCAGAATGACACTTATTCAGAAATAGAGGGAGTAGTAAATTAACTAAATATATTTAGAAATCAACATGTATATTGGGACATTTAAAAAAAACATACTTCCTTCGTCCCATTTTGATAGACTTTTTTTTTATGTCCCGATATATAAGCATATTTCTAAATATATTTAGCTAATTTATTAATATATACCCCTATTTAATATGTTCATATTAGATATTAATTCAATATCAAAGAAATAAACATGAGTATATTAGAAAGTTTCTTAATTAATTGTCTTTTCAAATCTTTTTTTTAATCCCCGTGAAAACTTATAATCACCCAATTAAAATGGGGAACGGAGGGGGTACATGAATTGGATGGAGTGGGTATTAATATATTATTTTGTTGCCAAAAGGTCAAAAATATAATGTGAAATGATATTTTATGATTTATTTGTATTTTTATCGGCATCATTACTATATCACGTGTAATAATTAAAAAGAGAAAGTAGTGTACTCGAGCACAATGCGACTACGTTAAATCTATTGAGATTATTTAAATTGTGATTGGTCCCATTATAATGACAGTACTACATATATTTCTCCTATAGTAATATATAGTTAGTATTTTATTTTATTTTCTAAGGGTTAGTAAAATGTATTTTTTTTCAAATACGTTGGTAAAATGTATTTCAAAATAGTGGATCTCATGACTGTAATTTAAATTTAGGGCATAGAAATGATGTCAATTAGCCTTTTTTTTAAATGGCAATTAGTCATTAATGAGTAGTTTATTAGGTTATCTGTAATTTTTGAAATGGCAATCATTGATATCCCATGACATCCTATTTTTCATTGCGAGACGAGAATGAAGTAAGAGTGCATTTTTAAATAAATCAAACGATAATTAATTATAAAAGAAAAAACAAACACTGTCTTATCAACGGCTAATTATTGATGATTGTACAGACAATGATGGATGGTGGTATTAATTTGATTAAGTAAATATCAGACGATAATAGTATTAAAAAAAAATTAAAAAAAAAAACTCATTTAGTCTCCCAAAGGATAGTCATGACTAAAACAGTTCGTTTTGCTTGCTTTTTTATTTTTTATTTAGTAAAAATAAATTCTCATTATTTCTAATAAAATTATTAATATGTGTTTAAAATGATCTAAATTATGAGCAATGTTTCATTTTGTATGAATATATTCAAGTATATGTATATAGTATTTTTTGTTGCAATTTTTTTTCCAATACATAATAAATTTTTAGTTAATAATAATTGATCGATACATGACAGCTGGGTGTATTAAAAAAGGCTTAAATGTATTTAAGCTTTTGTTTTTGTATTACTTCAAACGTAATTGATTTATTGATTTCAACTAAACAGTCTGCACCACAAGCTTAAAAATAATTAGCTAGGGATCTTTTTCAGGTAAGTGTGAGATCATTTCACGAATCAAAATTCATCAAAATTCAAATTCATACATAATTATGGATTAGTAAAATTATAAAACATGATTGAATATGCTTTTGAATCTAAATATTCAGCTGTGTTATAAATTTTCACCTTTAAAATAATTTAACAAAATTTTTGATCTTAGTGATGGACAATGTGGATCGATTCAATTAAATACAATATTGTTTATAGATAGTCCGATAGATAAATTAATATATTAATAGGAAATGGACAACGTAAAGCGAAAATCTCGAAACTGGATCCCACCACGATTCGCGGATTGCTGGCGGTCACGTTCTGTTCCAGACATCTGCACGTGACCTTGATTCCAACTCCCTATTATTACTAAAATAATTATTTTATTAACTTTTCTGTTATTGGCATGTAATAAAATATTAGCAGCTATTGGCTCTAAGAAAATAGCAACTTTTAAATTGTTTTTTTTTAGCAAACTTTTAAATAGATTTGAAGACGAGTTAAATTGCATAATGTGTTCTGCATTGCTAGGAACACTAAAAAAAATTCAAATTTAAACCTTTTTCATTGAGCTGGGGTGCACGTGTTCTTTAGGAAATAATTTCACTTTTAATCTCCTTGAAACATGATCAAAATACTTTTAAGGGCAAATTACACTTTGATACATGACCTTTTAATCTTTTAACAAAAATGTCCTGATCTTTATATATTTACAGTTTGATACCCAACTTTATAAATTTTTATCAAATCTATCCCATGGTCAACTATCTAGTATCTTATAACATATGTGGACAACAAAAAATCTTATGTGGATTTTTATAATGCCACGTCATACCTAAAAAAATAAATATTAAAAACTTTATTTATTTCCATGTAAGTTTAATAAATCAGAAAATGAGAAAATTATTCGGGGTTTGTTTAATTTGAAATATAATAGATTCATTAAATATTTTAATGTTATTTTTTATATAATTATTTTTAATGAATATTCATACATTATTTAATAATTAACTATTCACATAATATATAGAAGATTTAAATGTTTTTTTTTAACCTTATGAGTTACAACCTTTGACAAATGGATAATTATATGTATTCTCATCGAATTTTATGTATGACTTCTTCAATAAGTGATGGTAATAATATACATAAATATTTTAATTGACGTTAGATCAATATAAAAAAATGAAATGATTTAACGCATTTTTATATAAACTGTATACATTCCCAATATATAAATTGACATAACTTTATCTTCGAGTTACATAAACTATAGTTTAAAAGTGAGGGTAATTTATTTAAGTTATATGGAAATTTAAGTTTATAGTATTTTTTTTAGGTAGATGTGGCATTATAAAAATCCACATCAGATTTCTAGTAGTCCATATATGCTATAAAGTACAAGATAGTTGACTATGGGATATATCTGATAAACAATTATAAGGTTGGGTATCAAACTGTAAATATATAAAAGTCGGGACATTTTTGTTAAAAGGTCGAAAGGTCATGTATCAAACTGTAATTTGCTCTACTTTTAATCTCATATCTGATTTTTTTTATTTCAAAGTTCATTCACTCAATATTTGTTGAGCCAGATTTTATTTATTTTTATTTTTTTGATCCCAAAATTAACAACTTACCTTACTACTGCTTGGGAATGCTAATTTTGAAACCAAAAAAATCGAAAAAAAATGGAACACAAAAGCCGAGAAAAAAATTAGGACAAAAATATGTAAAAATTGAGATAAAAAAATGTGTAGAAAATGAAAATATGATTGAATATTTTATTATAAAAATGAAATCAACATATCATATATGTATTATATTAGGTGATTACAACACACATAATATAATGTTCTTGACTTTTGTTATCCCGAAATTTTTATTTTTTGACCTTTTTGGTTCCAAATTAACATCCTCAAGCAATTGTGAAGGAAATTGTTAGTTTTGAGACCAAAACTTTGGAAAAAATAAAATGTGAGACCATAAATGTTGAGTAAATAAATTTTGAAACTAAAAAAATCAGATAAAAGACTAAAAGTGTTATGATCCTATTTTAATGGGACAAAAAGTAAAATTATTTCTATTATTTCGTCACCAACAATCACAGTAAATCGTTACATGTGATAATTGTATTTTTTTTTTAATAAGATTAGATTTGATTAAAATAATGTTATAAATATTGTGTGTTATGACTCTGGATTATTCACCGTGGGGCTGTATAAACTTTACCAATTATATATTACAAATATTTTGGTACTCAAATGAAATCTTATGTTCAACTTCATGTTCCAAATATTAAATTTTTGACATGTGTATTTTGAAAGAAAAATAATCCAATAATTATTCATTAAACAAAATTAATTGCATATGGCGGAATAAGACATGTACAAATAATTAATTTAAACAAACGTGAAAATTATAAATATAGTAAAACCAGGTGTATAAATATTTGAGATATATTAATATACTCTAGATTGTAATTATATATCACTTATTAAATTTATATATATATATATAAAATAATTAAATACTACCCTATACATTGCGCCGATGTATAACTAGTAGCTGATTGAAATAGATGATCTCTCTCTCTCTCTCTCTCTCTCTCTCTCTCTCTCTCTCTCTCTCTCTATATATATATATATATATTAATCCAACTATATCTGAACCACGAGATCCGACTTTAATAAATTAGTGATGTAGTGATACAAGTTGGTGCTTCTCCTTTTGTATTCTTTTTTGGCAAAAACTCACGTGGATAAGGTGCATGAGTCGGTTCATCAGACGGATCTGTTCCGATCTGAGTGGACCCGTATCTGACCCGCGTAAAAAAAAAAAAAAAAACAAAAAAATTCACCACCCATAGTATCAATTCGAACACTAAATAGTACCAATTCGTGTTTTTTTTTTTGTTTTTTGGGGTGTTTTTAGGGGTTTATTTTATGTTTTTGGGGGTATTTTTAGGGGTTTATTTTGTATTTCTTAGGGTTTTTTGAGGGGTGTTTTTAGGGGTTTATTTTGTTTTTTTTTTCTTTTTCTGTTTCTTTTTCTGTTTCGTTTTCTTTTGCCTTTTAGCGTGGGCGCCACGCTCCCGTCGCATATGCGGCGGGAGGCCCCCTTCTGCACATGAGTCATGCTCTTCTTTTTTCCTTTCGTTTATTTATGTTTGTCATTTCCCATCTTTCTCATTTTATATTTTCCTCGTTTTCAATGGTGATGGATACTGAAAGTGATTATATTTTATAGGCACCCAATAATATTTTTGCTTTCTTGATTTTTGAGATGTGAGAAAACATTATCCCATTTGTTTAATGTATTTTTTTTAAAACCACACACCCGACCTGTGGTATTGAGGAGATTCGAATCCGTGATTTTTAGTCTCCAAACAATCTCACTCCACTACTAAGCCATCCCCATCGGGACTTTGTGTAATGTATTTACTAGTTGGTGGTTCTCTTCGGAACCTCTCAACCTCCGCCCTACCCCATAGGTAATACTCACATGGTAATTTTTCATGTGCGTTATCACTTTATGGAACCGAATTGGTATGCTGGAATGAAATGTAATAGAATGATCATTCATATATTTATTCTCGTTCCGATAATTAGTATGATTTAAAATTAGGAATTATCATTCCCGAAGGAATCCACATTCCCAAATGAAGGGAAATAGTAATTACATCCACAACCATGAGTTTAGTTATTCTTATTGACCTAAAAATTAATATATGATATATTTGTACATAATTATGTCTTATAGTATTATTTTCACATATTCAGAAAAAAAAAAAAAATCAAATTAAATAATTTATTTTTTTTGTAATTAGTTTTATATTATTTATTTGTTTTCAAAAATAATTTAAAAATATATGTTAAAATCAAATTTTGATAGTTTTTATAATTTTGTTGAAGAAAAATGAAAGTGATGCCAAAATAAATATAACATAAAAAATATATCATAATACAAAATAAAATAATTATGTATTTGATATAATTTAATATATTCAAAATGAAAATTTGAAATGATAAACTATTTTTCTATGAAGTAAAAATATTTTTATTAAGTTATACAAATTATTATATATTAATTAATTAATTACTTTAGAATAAAGTTTTTCTATGAAATAAATAAATTAAAATTTGCTAAAAATAGAAAAAAAATATCACATGCTAGAAAAGAAAAATGACATTTAGAAAAAAAAAAGGCATGTGTTCATATTTATGAGCTACAACGTAGACTTTATTCAATTATAAAAAAATTTGAAAATATATAAAATATTCATTATATTAGATAAAAAATAATATTTTATTCGGTTTTTTATTTTGTAGACATACCAATTATAAGAAATACCACTACATTCATACCTAATTTCATTATATCATACCAATTAGTGATTCCACATATTTAATAATCTCATTCTTTCTCTCTTCCTCGTGACATAATCTTAAGTCATGTAGACAGTACCACACGGGTAAGATATAATTTCCCCTCTTTAGGGTTACTCGGGATAAAAAGAAAGCCAAACATACAAATTTTGGATAATTTTTAATGTTAACTAAAATTTATAATTGATTGAAGTTTTATCTATAAATTTTAATTATTTCAAAATCAATATAGGGTGTCATCGACCCTGATCCCCTGAATGAGATCTTCTATTTCAAATTTGGTGTTTCAACCCGTGTTCCAACGATCAAATTTATGAGGTTTTCTTCTATTTTTTTGGTCAATTTTAATTTATTATATATTATTTTAATTTTATGATTGTTTTTAGGGTTCACCCACCCAATTAGGGTTTATAATTATTTTTTAGTATTTAATTTTCAAAGAAATGATTATTAGGTTGATTATTTTAAAAATATGATTTATAATTTTTAAAATTTAAATCTTTTATTGATAGGTGTTACTAGATCGGTTATGTAATAATTAATTTTTATTTTTACAATATCCATTATTAAACTTATGAATTCGATTGTCGAATATAGATTGGAACACCAAATCTGAAATAGAGAATCTCATCCCCTTATCCCGGCACTCAGTCTCATTGTTAACGTTTTCAAAATTTTCTATTTTATATTATAAATTAAAAATAAAGTATATAGTAGTTTAATAATTTTTGACCTAACCTCATTAATTACACCATTTAACTGTCAACCTCTAAATTTATTTTCTAGAGCCATAGTATGGAATACCTATGCGATAAAGGCAATAATCGTAGACTCAACAAGCACGAAATTGAAGATTTATACGTGAAGGAAATGTCAAACAATATTATATTCTCCGTCAGTTTCATGAAAATATCATTCTGCTATTGTAGTTTTACTTTACAAAAAATGTCATTCTATATAATCGAGATGAAAAATTCACATTTTTCTCTGATATTTCCTCATTTAATGTATTTAAATATTCATTCCCTTACTCATCTAACGTATTCACATAACGGTACATTATTTAATTTCATTATTATATTAATATTAGTACATTTATTCAGAATGACACTTTTTGTGAAATGTAAGAAACATGTATTAATATATACTCAAATTTATTTATTGTATTTAACATGCTAAATAAAATAAAACTTCCTGTGGTTCGCACAATAACACTCACTCGTGACTGAATAATTTAGGAGAATGTTCAATTTTTTATTTTTTTGGTCAATTAGAATTTAGAGATGAGCTATTTATTCAGAAAAAAGAAAAGAAAAGAAAACTATCAATTTTAGGATCTAAGAAGTTAGTTATCTATCAATCCATAAAACTCATGTTAAATTTTAAAATCATGTATTTCGAATCATTTTTATTTTTAATATTGTTTTAATAAATCATTTATTAAATTTAATAGATAATTAATAAATAATATTTTGTTGAAAATCAATATAGAAATTAAAAAAAAAAGATTATTTTTAAAGTTTTGGATTGGCAGATAACCTGTTTTTCATGTTATAAATCAATAAAGTCCTGTTAAATTTATTATTCAATTCTAAAGAGATGTCAACTGCGCCAATCTCGTTAATATCATCACCACTCTAAAATAATGAGAGGATGTCACTGTCAAAAAGGGCTAATAGTTCATAAATTCTATATACGATCGAGACGCGTTTGAAGTCGATTGAAGATTTGTAGAGCATGTTTGACTATTTATTTTTTAATGTTCAATCTATCGTATAGTTTTCATTTTCAATTTTTTTTACCCTATCACTCTCTTCAATTATTTTAAATCAATGTTGATTCCAATTATGATTTTTTTATTGTTTTACGTATGAATTTCATCCAGATATGACAACCATATTTCATTCTTATTAACTACAAATCATTCAAACTTCTGAGAAATTAACTCAGTATATATATACCACAAATAAAATATACTTTATGTTTGAATGGTAAGAATATATCTAAAGCTAGAGTCAAGATTGTTGAAATGAAGACTTAAAGATTGATAGAGGCCTTAATTATATATGCTAGAGTTAGATAACCTGAACACTGAAAATAGACACAGAAACATAATGTCAAACTCAATGTTACTGATAGTTGAAACACTATCTCTAATATAAAATGTTGGAATTAAACAACACAATATAACACGAAGATAAATTTTAAATCACACACAACATGTATGTGATTGTCTCGGGGCGAAATTAAGCTTTCACAAGCCAACACAATAAATCAATTGATAATGTCAAACGCTGAGCTCTTGACACATCAACAAAGATATATGAATTCTATTCTAGTCTATCGCTAAATTGAAATCAAAAATACAAATCAACCTACCAGTTAATTTGTATACAAACTTGCAATGATTCCAAAAATCTTCTATCTATCCTAACTTGAACAACCTATTCTCATGAATCGGTTGTACAATAAAACTCAAGAGGAAAAGAAGAAGAAGAAAAAGAAACGAAATCTATTTGCTAAGTTTGTGACTCGAGCTTCGTTAATCTTCACACGCAGCGGCAAGATACTCTATGCTCGAATAGCTTCTTCAAGTGTAGACCATTTTTCTTAAATATGTTCTTCACTTGAATCAACACTTGTAGTCAACGTCATCTTCTAGATCGTATGTTTGCAATAACCGCCGTTCACTTCATGACTTTAAGAGAAACCGTCTCGTCTTGTGAATGGAGAGAGCAAACCACGATCTAAACTATTTCTCTTACTTGTTCATGCACGTTGAACTTCAATAGAGGTGGTTAAAAAGAAGATAACTCAAGTCCTATAAAATAGGAGATAGAGTTTTGACTTATTCAAACTCTATTTAAAAATTAATAAAACAAACATATATATATATATATATATCCATTTATTTGAAATATAAATTTCGTGGATATATTTGATTTAAAATATACAAACTAAAATATAGTTTATTAAATAATTATAAAACCTAAAAACTAAGAAATGATAAGATTAAACATGACGACTGTCACAGCCAATGTCGTAGGGAGTCAGTATGACATTAAGTTCAACATTGAACATCAATGTCAGACAGTACTCAACAATCTCCCCCTTAATCTTAGTCTTTCTGCACAAAACATACAACTCACTGTATTTTGTACAATTAGAGTCGCAACGGAAAATGGAGACAAAAAATCTCCCCCTTAATGATTACTCCCCCTTAAGCTAATCATCATACAATAGGTAATATCCCCATTATAACACCAATGTTAAACAGAAGTTCAACACAAACAATCAAGACACATTGAGTGATTAACAAATCACTCAACATCCCAAAAAATATGCTCATCATGCCCAAAGTTAAACAAGACAAAATAAAAACATAGATGTAATATGCATCCCAAAATAAAGATGCAGTAAGCATCCTAACATTAGGGTATATGTCTAGCACACATCAAAACAAAATAAAGATGCATCAGCATCTTAAATGTGTCCAGCACATATAAAAAAAACTTTAATAAACATTGTTTGAAACAAAATAAAACATTGTTTATAAAATAGGGGCTGACACATGTAGCTTCACATTATCTTCCGCTTTCCCTTGGACACCCTTTTCTTTGCCTTGACATCAGCTTCGGCATCTTTGACATCCTCAGACTCCTCACACACATCTTCCATATCGGCATCTACTCCCCCCTTTTTGTGCTGAAAGGACATGAGTGAATGCATCACACACTTGAAAGAGATGTTGGACAGCAGTGGAAATGTGATCAAGCTGCACAAGAAGAGTCTCCATTGGCATCATGACAATGGGAATGCGAGGAGAATCAACAACTATAGGATCAGGAGCTTTGGTTGACTGATGTGAGCCTGTAGCAACTTCAGAGGAGGATTGTTTGAGTGCAGCAGCATCCGAGCCATAGGGTAGATCAAGTATCCGTCCATCACCCGCTTTTGGCTTGACAATAGATATTGTCGATTGTTCAGCAACAAGCTTCGTCATGCTTTCTTTCATGTCTTGATTTTTCAGAATGGCATGAATGAGACACGAAAAAGGTTAAAAACAAGAAATGAAAAAGTGAAAACACACAAATCATACCGCCATTAGAGACTAAAACAAAAGGAAAAGGTGAAAATGTGATTAGGAGGCATCAAACGCGCACACTATGATCGAGGAGCGAATGTTAAACTTCCACACACCAACCAATTGAACCACAATCACATCAGAGTGAAAAATTAAAGTAGTCAAATTTAGAATAACAACTTCTTTTCTAACCCATTTCTATAATCAATTCTTTTCTATTCAAGAAATAATGTAAAAGTCTCATATACCTTTGCTTTTTGGAAAAGTCAATCCCTTTTTTTTGTCTTTTTTCTTTACAATTTTGCCTATGTGGTAGTTTTTTTTAAATGGCCAAATTAGGATCGAGAATGAAGAATGAATGTTGGCAGCTTTATTTTTTAAAAAAAAAGGCAAAATATGATTTGGTGTCTTCACGTTAAAATTGGTAGTTGAAATTCACTTGCTTGCATTAAAAGTATTGAATACACATGTTGGTTGTAAAAAAAAAAAACTCATGCCATTCACAAACACAAGGTAGTAAACGTCGAGCTGCCCAAATTTCTTTGAGAAATTGACGTCGAGCCCCCTTTGAATTTGTTTGAGGTGTATTTTTTTTAATTTTCTTTCCGTGAAGTTGTTCGAAATTATCGGGTTTAAATGCTTTTATAAAATTTTAAGTAATTTATACGTAATTTATGATAATTTCATAACAATTGTATTAATAGTTATTGAAGTTGTAAGAAAATATTTTTTTTGTAATGTTTGAAAGATTATATATGCATCGATGGTTGTAGATTTGCATATTTTGTGGTAGATTAACATGAATTTGTATATTTGAATGATTTTTGAAGATTAACATAAACATGTAATATTTTGGAGATTCAGTAATTTCGTGACAATATTATCACAGTTTAAGCCTTTTCGTGACAATAATTGACACGAAATAAAATGAATTCGTGACAATATTGACACGAATTTCTTGTCTCGTGACTATAATATGCTCTCGAAAATATTGTCACGAATTAAAGCCTTTCGTGAGAATATATTCTCATGAAATGCCTTCTTTTCGTGAGAAAAATTTAATTAAAATAAATTTTAATTATTGTCACGAAAAGGAATGAACCGTGACAGTAATTGTCACGAGAAGACTTAACCGTGATAATAATTATCACGAGATCATTGAAATGTGATAATATTGTCACGAATTCTCTGCTTATGTGACAATATTCTCACGATATTATTTATTTTTTAAATAACTTTAATCACTCTTTATTGACGATTTGCAGCTGTCTTGGTAGCGTATTGTTGTCTGACATAGTGGTAGATGGGAGAGATCGGAGTATGTGGATGATGAAGACCAGCTCATGCACCTCCCATTTGATAATTTATCTCGTAATAAATTGGTAGAAGAAATCCACATTTTTATGAAAACATCTCCAACAAGTGTAAGTTATACACTGAGTTATTTGACGAGATCATTGACGGGGATGACACTAAAAGGACTCTTGAAAATGGATTTTGACTTAGTTCGTTTAGTCCGGGAGCAAGATGAGCCCATTGTATACGTTACCGAGAAATCAATTCAGCAAACTCCAATAGTAATGTCGTCAAATGATGATAATGACGACCCAATTGGAGATGATAGTCTTGATGACCTGTCTTACGATGATGATGATGATGACGATGACGACGATGATGAAAACTATGAAAACGAAGTTCGTCGTAAGCAAATTGTTGAATTTTATGAATGGATTTGCGAGCCAGGGCATATCGATGAGTTGTGAATATTCTCCAGCATGGTGAGCCTCATAACTTTTCATCAGAGGATGTTGCTCCTGATGTTGAGGCTCCTAATGTAGAGTTTGCTCCCCTCAGACATTGGTCGATTCCTGTGACCCATGTTGACGATGCACTAGCAGTGGTAGAAGATGACTCATACTCGACTGATACTGATGCACTAGCAGTGGGAAAGACTTTCTTGGAGAAGAAAGATTTGGTAATTGATGTGGGAAAGTGGCATATGCAGCATCAAGTGGAATATTCGGTGTCACGTTCAAGCAAAAGTCGACTAACAGTTATTTGCAAACAGAATGAGACTTGCCCTTTTAAATTAGTGGCAAGTGCTAATAGCAGCTTGTGGAGAGTGACTAAATTAGAGGATAATCATGCATGTCGGTTGGACCTGACACGTAATGCGCCACAGAAGTTATCCTCTCAGGTTATTGCTGATTTCTTTAAGAAGGGAATCTTAGATGAGGGTTCTATCTTGAGGCCGGGAGCAATGATCGTTGAGCTATTGAGGGAATATGGAATTGAGGTTGAGTATGGTGTTGCATTGCGAGCTAGGAATCTCGCAATAGAGCTGGTTTACGGTTCTCATGATCAGTCTTTCGCTGTATTGCCTGCATATTTGGAGATGTTGAAGAGATGCAATCCCGATACGGTTTATTATTTGGAGATTGATGGTGATGATCATTTCATGTGCACGTTTGTTGCTCTAGGAGTTTGTAGAGCGGCATTCAGACTATGTATGCGTCCAATTATCGCCATTGACGACACTCATTTGAAGGGGAAGAGCAAGGGTATTCTTTTCGTCGCTGTGACGAAAGATGATAATGAGTAGTGTTTCTCTCTTGCCATTGGTGTGGGTCCTATTGAGAATGATGTGGCCTGGACATGGTTCTTGGAGCAGTTTAAGAGGGCTTTTGGAGATCGTGATGATTTGGTAAATGTTTCAGACCAACATGTGAGCATCAAGAATGCTGTTAAGGCAGTGTATCCTACTGCCGTCCATGGACTGTGCTATTACCACATAGCGAAGAATCTAGCTCGAGCAGGTCGTCATGTGATTTCTATATTTCGAAGTGCTGCATTTGCATACAGAGAAGAAAAGTTTTTAAAATATTTATCGATAATCAATAAAACATACATTCTTTAAAACAAATGCTTACCGATTATAAAAAAAAATCGTGAGAATATATTTACATGAAATCTGTTCTCGCGTAAATATATCCTCACTACATGTCTTCTCGTGAGAATATATTTACACGAAATCTGTTCTCGTGTAAATATATTCTCACGATTTTTTTACATGAAAATAGATTTCGAGAGAATTATTATCACGAAAACAGATCTCGTGTGTATATATTGTCACGAGATCGTTTTCGTGAGTAAATTTTCTCATGATATCAGCAGAAAATCCAGAATTCATAAGGCAAACACACGATTCAAAATCCACAAAATTCAGCATATTTCAAAACTTCCCAACATTCAAACATATTCTCATAACGAATACCCTAAAATTCGAACATATTATCTGATTTAAATTGGCAAAAAAAATGCATCCAATTCCACAAATTTAAATTGACGATTTCGACATAAAATCGTTCGGGTTCGAGTTTAGAACCCTAACCTGTTGAAATTCGAATTCGACAGCACAAGGCTCCAAATTCTCCATGGCTCGATTTCTGTGTGTTCTTCGATTTCGCGACAAAAATGGGTCGGTTTTCGTGAGTTTTTTTTTTGGGAAATTTTCATGAGTTTTTTGCTGTGTATTCGTGTGTATCTTTGGCAGACTAGTTTTCACCCGTTAGAATTCGTGTATATATTTTTAGTTGTCTCCCTTTCGTGAGTATGTTTTTGTTTTAAAGAGTAAAATTCCTTTGTTGTTACAGTTCGTCCCTTTCCTTTCGTGAGAAAAAAAGGGAAGAGAGTCAAACTTTTTTCTCTCGAAACAAACAACAATTTGTCATATTTATGTTTTTGTCATGTAGTTAAATTTCAAATAAAGGAATCAAATGTAATGTTTGACTGAGCCCACCATTTACTAAGGGTATTTATGACATTGTGAAATAGTTTGAATATAAAAGAATGAGTTAAAAAGGTAAGCTAAAAAAGAATTTGCTATTTTATTTTGAATAATTGTATCCATTTACACATCATATTTTAGTATACTTTGCAGAAAATATATTTTTTATTAAATTTTTACTAAATATTTTTAATGACAATTTTACCCCTCCAATTTTATTTTAATATATGTATAGATTGATAGATAAATATTTCAAACCGGAGTTCATTGATAATAAACTTCATTTTTATCAATTAACCACCTCCATTAATCAATTTATTTTTCATTAGGTGTCTCATCGTCCAAAGTCATCATCGTTATGAATGATAATTTTAACTTTGAGTGTTAATTATGTAAATATGTAAAAGGGAAATATCACATACATTTTGGCTGCTTTTTTAAAAAAGGATCTTTCATAACCTCGTTTTCTTGCTCCTAAACGCACGCGGTATATGAATATTCCAATAAAAATAATACTCTCCCCGTTTATAAATAAGTGTCATTTTAGTATTTTAATTTTATTTTAAAAAAATGTCATTCTACAAATTCGAGACAGAAAATTCACATTTTTCACACATTTGCTCTCATTTAATGTATTCAAACATATATATTTAACTCATTTAATATATTCACACAAAAATATATTAGGTAACTCAATTAATTTATTAATTTATATGCATTCATTCAAAATGACACTTAATTAGAAATAAAGGGAGTATAAATAACATGGAATGAATTAATTATGCGTAAGATCAAAATGATGTCGTTTTCTGAAAAAACAAACGTGGCGTCTTGTTTTGTTCGAAAATAAAAAAAGGGCCTGTGCTATTTTTGATAAACGGGCCGAGAAGCCCATTTCTATCGGCCCGTCGCCTATCTGTTCCAAAGCATGATGATAAATATAATGATTTTGAAGCAGACCAGTATGTTGACAGGTGTGAGGTGTTTCCTCGTAGCCGTTACAACTTAAGAGATCTCTAAAAAGCCCCCCCGCAATCATATCCCCCCAGAAAAATTAAGCAATCCAAGAAAGTTACCCAAGGGCATTACGGTCATTTCACCACCCACAGCCTTCCTCGGTAGATTTTCTCATTCGGTGCAAAAAATCAAACCTCTTCACTCTTCACTCTCTACACTCGCCCACTCTCTCTCCTCCAACGATTACTTTTGATTTTCTCTCTCTAACCGTGTTGAGGATCGCGGCGATCATGGCTTCCTCCTCGTCGGAGCACACCGCCAAGCCCGAGGAAACCGGTGGCGGAGAAAGCTCGGAGGCGCACCCGCCGCCGGCGTTGGGCGGCGATCAGCTCTTGCTATACAGAGGTCTGAAGAAGGCGAAGAAGGAGAGAGGTTGCACGGCGAAAGAGCGCATCAGCAGAATGCCTCCTTGCACGGCCGGCAAACGCAGCTCCATCTATCGAGGGGTCACCAGGTATTCAAAATTCGTCGAACATGTGGTGTGCGCTTAGCTTCGTTGCTTGTACCTTGTTCTTCAGAGTAGTCGTGTTGGATATTGTTGTGGTGGATGAGTTAATTTGGTGCACCGATTGAGATTGTGGGCGTTGGAGATGTTAATGGTATATGTTTTGAAGCGTGAGGCACTATTGGCTTAGCTAGGGTGCTTTCCTGCTTGGAAGCGTATTGCTCTTTGCATTTTTGACCATTATTTTGGCGTTGATTTTAGCTTTTAATTGAGATTTTGTTATGAGAGCAGGCATCGTTGGACTGGTCGTTATGAAGCACATCTATGGGATAAAAGTACATGGAATCAGAACCAAAATAAGAAAGGAAAACAAGGTAAATTTATGTATATATAATTACACACACACACACGCGCGTGGCATGTGTGTTTTGTTCTGGCATGGATGCTAATTGATGTTTCAGTTTTGTGAAACGATGATCTTATCTATCTGTTTTCCTCTTTGCATTGCTGAAAAATGGAATGCTGGTGCATGGCTGATTATGATGCAGTTTACTTGGGTAAGTATTATGGTAATCTTTTGTATTGAAGCAAAACGGGACTTAAAACCATATTGATATTTTCCATCCTAAATCGCTCTAGGTGCATATGATGATGAGGAAGCTGCAGCAAGAGCCTATGATCTAGCCGCTCTTAAATACTGGGGCCCTGGAACGCTTATTAATTTTCCGGTGAGGTGTTTCTGAGTTAGATGTCATTGGTAAATGGATTCGTCTGTTTGAAGTTTGAATTTCTACCACGTATATTAACATTGTAGAATGGTACAACTAATGCGGAGATTGCATTTTACTTTTCTTAACAAACTAATGTGGCTGAACAGGTCACAGATTATGCAAGGGACCTTGAAGAAATGCAAAATGTCTCTAGAGAGGACTATCTAGCATCACTTAGGAGGTTAATATCTAAATTTGTGTTGCTGTTGATCATGAATGGATTTAGTTCTTATAAGCCAAGCCTTTTGCAGGAAGAGTAGTGGTTTCTCCAGGGGTATCTCCAAATATCGTCCCCTATCCAGGTACATTTACACATTACAATGAGATTTGCTGGCAACTGCACAAAATTTGGGTTCATCATTATTCTTTGAATTCTCTATTGATAGGAGAGCAAGTGTTATTATTATTATTATTATTATTATTATTATTATTATTATTATTATTATTATTATTATTATTATTATTATTATTATTATTAAATGTCCGAATGATTGTAAAACTGAAGTTCAGGTTTTTATGATTTTGTTCTCAAAACTTCGTTTCTCAGTAGTCGATGGGATTCACAATTTGGTCGTATGCCTGGAACTGACTACAGCAACAGTGCACTTTATGGTGAGACTGGCTTTGAATTCCAGGATACAATCGTCTTAATGCTGAATAAGAATCTGAATTTATGCCATAGAGGCTATATTTCTTAATTTTCGTAATGAATCGTGTGCTGGCCTAAGTGTGCTACTATTAAAAGTGCAGGTGATGAGACAGCCACAGGAAGTGAAAATCCAGGTGTTTATAGTGTTGACAGGAAAATTGATTTGTCAAATTACATCAAATGGTGGGGTACAAGTAAATCTAGTCTGACTGATTTCCAGTCAAAAGCAGTAGATGAAACAAATCCTGGGGTTTCTGATGATGTTGCCAGTGAACTGAAAGCTCTTGAATGGTCAATTCAGCCTACTGAACCCTACGAAATGCCACGACTTGGCATCTCTCCAGAGAGATTGAACCATAAAAAGATATCTGCCATGAGTACTTTGTTGAAGTCAGTAGCGTACAAGAGCCTTCAGGAGAGAATTGCAAAAAAGAAAGAGAAAGATGAGAATGATGAGAACGAAAACAAAAACAATATTGATAAAATCGAGCTCGGGAAGACAGTTGAGAAATCATGCCATGATGGTGGAAGTGAGAGACGTGATGTTGCATATGGGATAACTGGAGGATTACCCATACCTATTCATAAGAATGTGTATCAACTAGCCCCTCTTCTGTCCGCTCCCCTTCTTACCAACTATAATAGTATCGACCCATTAGCTGACCCCCTTCTTTGGAGTTCTCTCGTCCCTGTTCTTCCTGCTGGATCATCACACATGAATGAGGTCTGCTTCTTTTACTGAGCTTTATATATATATATATATGTTAATTTCATAATCTTGGTTTGCATATGGTGCATATTCTACTAATATAAATGTTTAAGCACCGTGTTTCTAGAGTATATAGCTTTGAAATTTTCTTTTAATTAGAAGTTCAATATGCCTTTGTGTACATATAGATCTTGATACATATATTCTATTTTCTTCAAAGAATATCAACTTAGAATACAATAAGCAACCCTAGTATCCGGAAAATCTGATAAATTCCATTTCATATAAATTTTACATGTGAGAAGTAGAACTATTCCGTCGCCCCTTTCAACTTATGGAACTGGTACAGAGCTTTTGATCCATAGTGTACTAGACCCGCTGAAGGTATGGCATTACGTGCAGGTCACAAAAAATGAATCTGGCTCAGATTATACTTTCTTCCAGCAAGGAGAGTAATGTTACACTTGTGTCTATCCCAGCTCAAGGTAGAATCTGATCCTTATAAGGTCTGGTCGTATAAACCCTTAATATACACTGCATTGCATCTGGAACCGTACGTGCATGTGCCCGACGGGTCCCTTATCATGGTACCTGATGAGTAGCAGAAACTTGGATGAGTATTGGATGGAGTTGTGCATATCTTAAAGCTGTAAATTATTTAGTTTTATATCCTTTAACATGTTTTGCCTTTGGAGGACTTAAGAGTCTAAAGAGGCGACTTCTCTTGGCATGTATACAACATAGGCAGAGTTATCATACAGACCTTCTCAATTTTCCTCTCCTTAGAGAGCAATTTTACGAATTTCTTGGTTCTTCCTTGCTTGTGTAAACGTCGTCGTATTATGTAGTGTATTAATATTTCATTGTATAGTTTCTTTGATAATGAAAGAGAATCATACAATACAATATTTCACATTTATGGATGCCGTGCCATCTTTATAGTGAGCAGTATCTATCTACTATTATCAATGTCGAGCTCCAACTCAAATAATTTTACTTGATCAGGCTTTGAGTTTTTTAATTGAGCTCAAAATAATTCAAGATGAATCATAAAACAAGTAATTGAAGAGAGAAGAAGAAGAGAATAATTCTATTTAGCCAAGGTATGCAAGAAGTTTACATAGGTGAAAGCCAAAAAAGTAAACCACAAAGCTGAATGCCTATATACAATAATAATAATAATAATAGTAGTAGTAGTAGTAGTAGTAGTAGTAGTAGACAAACGAATACAGCAAATAGTATCTAAACTTTTTTTTTAAAGAAGGAAAAATTAATCTTATTGGAACAGATTTGATGGAGAACTGATATACTATCTGAATATTTGGTTGTATAAATAATTTTTTTATGGAAAATGCATATGCGAAAAACATACAATTTTTAAAGAACCAACGATTGATAAAACTAGAATAATTCATATTAATCTCAACCATGAACAGGGAAATAAAAATAAAAAAATTACTCAAATCAACTTCTTTAAATATTGTTCTATCGAGGACACCCAAACACGCCATGTATAAGTGAAAATACCGTGTTTGAGATTTACTATTCTCCTTTTTCAATTTAAAAAAACTTATTCAAATTCCTATATAACACAATTAAATATTTATATAACTAAACAGTATTGAATCCAAGTCGATTGAGTTGCACTCATAACTTCTATGTTGAAAAAAATTGGTGAAAAAAATAATAAGGGTGTATATATTTGCACTACAAAAATTACTTTTTGCACCACAAAATAAATTAATTCAAAAATAATTAATTATGAATTTACTTAATCATCCTTACTACACGAAAATAAAAAAATCAATAAATAAAACAAAATTAAAAAAAGAAAAAGAAAAAGACGATTTGCAAGCGGATCTTCTTCCCCTTCTTTTGCGTTTCTTATCTGCTGGAAAATTTCCACAGATTTACAGCACGGTTATTCTCTGTCGAAAACTTCTCCACCAATTTGCAGAACCACCACCAGTGTCCACCCTCCCGACACCAACTCTTCTTCTCCTCCACTCCACTTTTCGTCACGAGTGATTCGAAAATTACAGTTCAAACACAATGATAGTGTTCGAAAATGTTTTTTCGAATCTACAGAAATTTGTTCGAAAATCAGATTCTCGAACCAAGTTGGGTATTTTTTTGTATCTTGTTCAGAAATGATTTTTTGAACAATTTGGATATGTTCAAAAAATACTTTTCGAAGAACCTAGACAACATTCGAAATTTTCAGTTCGATCGAAAAAGTGATTAAAATCGATTGTACATATGCAGTTTAGCGATTATGGAATTGGAGTGTATGATCCTCTTCACAGGGGAATAGGGGAAAACGGGAAAAGGAGTGTGTATGATCTTCTCTTCATAGTATTTGCTGCTATTTTGTCCTATTTCCAGTTTCTTCTGCTTTCCTTTCTTTGTTGATGTTGTCAGTAGTCTTTGGAATCGGTTGCGCCGAGCAAGGAGCCAACGGTTGTCGGCATCGTTGTGGATGGACGGAGAAGAACAATATGACGGAGAAGGGTATTAATTTTATTTCTTTTGTGCTTCCAAAAATATTTTATTTGTTTTTTTTAAGTAAAACAAATAATTTTAATTGGAAGGATATTATCGTAAATGTACGTGGTGTAAAGAGTAAAAATAGTGGTGCATGGAGTGAAGTGCAAAGAGTAATTTTGATAGTACAAATAGAATCTCCCAAATAATAATTGCAAGAAATGACATATCACATATGTGAAAAGGGGGGTGAGAGAGAGTGGAAGAAGCAAAAGTAGGACAAAATTTAATAAAAGAAATTGAATTACGTTGTCTAGTTTGGGGAATTGGGTTCAAATTTAGGTTTTTGATTTTTCTGAAACCGTCCCCGCGCTAGTGCGCCACCCATTTCTCTATAATACAATCCCGCTTTGTTTATCGGTTTAATCAATTTTTGTTGAAATAGTACCATATAAATCAATAACAAGATATATTGTGTTGCTGTTTCCTATTTGCAGCAAATTTAAAAAACGTACCGCTAATTTGAAAGAAGACCCAAGCAGGAACACTGCCCGCTCTCTTCCTCTTTCGTGTATGCTCTCTCTCTCTCTATCTCTCTCTACGTGCCGAGAGATTTGTGGGATGAAAAATTCTATTTTTTTTTCTGATCATTGTTTTGTTGTAACTCTTGGTATGCCAAATTGGTTCTTCAGTTTCGTCAAAAATAAGTTTGGGGGCGCTTATTTTGAGTTTTTTCCCAGTTAAATGTGCTTTTGTTTGGCAATTTGAGCACCCCAAGAATACTCTATCTGGTTTATTGACAGCAAATTGTGATTTTTTCTTAGTTTTTGGGTGAGTTGAAGTTGGAATTTTGATTGGTCTGAGGCGTACCTTGATAGTTTTAAGTCCTTTTTTGGTGTTGAATAAAAAAATGCACGTTGCTGATATTATGAAGATTGTTTGGAGTTCTAATTTTCCTACTCTGTCTTTTTAGTTGCAGAAAATTTCTAAATTTAGATTCATTTTTTTAGCGGTTCTCTAATTATTGGTGCATTTTTCTGTATGTGACTATATCCGTCTTTTTCAATAGGGCCCAGCTTTAGGTTCCGTTGCTAGTTCTTGTCTTGAAACAAGCTGTTTCGTTTAATCACATTTTTTTTATAACGATCATTGTTTGAATTTTTATGCAGGACATCCGAGGATACGGGTGTATTGGTTGATGATTGATGTTAATGTTCGAATAGAAATTTTTATTTTATAAGAATAAAATAAGAGATTTCTCAATTGATAGTCTTACAAGGTTGCTAGATGACCTGAAAAAACAGAGAGTAATGCGATTAACGCATCAATGTCGAATAGGATTTTCATCAATTCTATCTCAAGATTCATTTTCTTATAACCGTTTTCTCCATTCAACGGCCAAACAATCATCTTGTTTTCCTTATACAGAGGAGGTCTTGGCATCCCATCTTGCACCGCTTCTACAAAACAAGAATCCCTCTCAGTTTCCTTCCGCTCTTCAACAAACACAGCAAATTCACGCCCAATTCGTAGTTAATGGACTCCTCAACAAGGGTATTTCGAGGACAAGGATTTTGGGTATGTATATCACGCGCGACAATTATTTTGATGCCAAGAAACTATTTTGGCAGCTTCAGTTGCGCTATGCGTCTCCTTGGAATTGGATGATTAGAGGGTTTACTCGGATGGGTTGCTATGATTATGGGATTTTGTTTTATTTCAAGATGCTCAGTTTCGGTACTAGTCCTGATAAATACACTTTTCCTTATCTGATTAAAGCTTGCGGTGGTGTGCGAGCTGTTGATTTAGTGAAATATTTACATGGGATGATGCAAGATTTGGGGTTTGAGCTGGATGTGTATGTGGGTAGTGCTTTGGTCAGCTTTTATGCCGAGAATGATTGTTTGGACAATGCGAGGGAAGTGTTTGATAAATTGCCTCAGAGAGATGTCGTGTTGTGGAACGGGATGCTTAATGGTTACTTGAAATGTGAGGGCATGGAGGGTAATTTGATTGAGTTGTTTGAGCAAATGAGGAGAAGTGAAGTTGAGCCCAATGCTGTGACTTATACTTGTGTTCTTAAATTGTGTGGCTCGAAATCAATGATGAAGTTGGGAACTCTGGTTCACGGTTTGGTCATGAGGTGCGGCTTGGAGATGGTGCCTTCGGTGGCCAACACGTTGGTGGCTTTGTATGCAAAGTGCCGTTGCCTTTTTGATGCACGGAAGCTGTTCGATTCAGTTGTGCAGGCTGATCTTGTCACATGGAACAGTATGATTGGAGGGTATGTCCAGAATGGATTTATGAACGAGGCGTTGGGCTTGTTTCGAAGATTGATGTATTCGGATGTGAAACCGGATTCAGTAACTTTTGCAAGTTTGCTACCTTTGGTTCCTGAATTGGGCGATCTGAACCTAGGGAAGCAAATCCACTGTTACATTGTTAGAAACGGTGTCTGTCTCGATTTGTTCTTGAAGAACGCTCTTATAGATGTGTATTTCAAGTGCAGGGATGTGGATATGGCTTGCAAGGTCTTTGAACAGAGCTCTGATGTGGACATTGTCATCTGCACCGCGATGATCTCAGGGTTAGTTCTCAACGGGATGAACCCTGATGCTTTGGAAATTTTCCGATGGTTGGTTGGTAAGAAAATGAGGCCCAATGCTGTAACCTTTGCAAGCACTCTACCGGCCTGTGCAGGCTTGACGGCCTTAACATTGGGTAAAGAGTTGCACGGTAACATTATTCGGAGAGGGCTTGAAGGAAGGTGTTACATTGGAAGCGCGTTAACTGACATGTATGCTAAATGTGGAAGGTTAGATCTTGGCCAACAAGTGTTCCTAAGGATGCCTGAACGTGATTCTGTATGTTGGAACTCAATCATCACAAGCTGTAGCCAGAACGGGAAACCTGAAGCAGCCATGGATATATTCCGCGACATGGGATTGGAAGGAGCCAAATACGACTGTGTTAGCATCTCAGCAGCTCTCTCGGCTTGTGCAAGTTTGCCCTCTCTTCATCATGGTAAAGAGCTACACGGTTTCATGATGAGAGGCGGATTCAACTCGGATCTCTTTGCTAGTAGTGCACTGATAGACATGTATGCTAAATGTGGTCACTTGGACTTGGCACAGCGCGTTTTTGACTCCATGGAAACCAGAAATGAAGTATCTTGGAACAGCATCATCGCTGCTTATGGAAATCACGGTCACCTACACCAATGCTTGGCGCTATTCAATGCAATGGAAGACGAGGGATTCCAACCTGACCACGTGACGTTTCTTGCAATAATGTCTGCTTGTGGCCACGCAGGAGAGGTTGAAGAAGGGAAGCGCCACTTCAACAGCATGATTCAAAAATACGGAATTGCTGCTAGGATGGAGCACTACTCGTGCTTGATCGACATGTTAGGCCGAGCTGGCCGTCTAGGAGAAGCCTTCCAAGTAATCGAAGCAATGCCCTTCAGTCCAGAGGCTGGCATTTGGGGAACTCTACTCGGTTTGTGCAGAATTCACGGCAATGTTGAGCTTGCAGAAGTGGCATCACATCATCTATTCCGGCTAGACCCTCAAAACTCCGGCTACTACGTGTTGCTGTCGAACTTGCACGCCGATTCTGGAACATGGGGCAGAGTGGATGAGATTCGCAGCATGATGAAAGAAAGAGGAGTGCAGAAAATACCCGGTTTCAGCTGGATTGAAGTGAATAACTCCATCCATGTGTTTGCAGCTGCTGATAAGAATCACCCACAGGCTTCTCAAATTTATCAGCTGTTGAATGATCTTCTTGTGGAGCTCCAAGATGAAGGATATGTTGCGAGATTCAGCCATTGATAGATGTAGACATAGACACATAAAATTTTTGTGTTGTTCATGATCTTCTTATAGTATAGATAACATATACTCCGTATATGATTTAGAGTAGATGTAGAGATGATTTAATGATTTATTGCTAATTGATTTCTCAAACTAATAATATTGTTTACTTTCGGACATACAGCATCTGCTTTGAATGTTTTTGTATTTGAGAATAAGGGAGGAGAGAAGAAGAGGGAGAGTATTGAAAGAATAGGAAAAATATAATCCCACATCGGAGAGTGAGGGAGAAGAGGGAAGAGAGGGATAGTATAAAATGTGAGGGGGAGAGAAGAGGAAGCTCATACCTTTCTCGGCCTTTTGGCTAAGATCAAGTGTAGTATCTGTTCTTATCAGTTTAATATCTGATATGTGGGCCATTGGCCCACACGATATTAAATTTATTTATTGAGGGGGAGGGCCCACCAAGGTAGCTTGCTATCTGGGTTCTCGTGCGTCGCCCATGCGTTGCACTACTGCACGGGCCAGGCGCACCCCACCAATTCTAGTTCAATATTTATCAATAATTTCTATTATGATGGATTTTGACTTCTGGGTACCCACTAGGTATGATAGAAGCAGCAGCTGTGTTTTAATGACTTGTATTTTTACGCTTTCCAAAAAGGCTCTTAAAATGCATCTAAATGAGAAATGTTAAATCGAATTATTCAAACTACACATAGATGTTATAAAAAAAAATTAATTAACAAGTCAAAACCAATTTATAGTTTAGATACGATTTTTAATGGTTAATTCGATCCACATCTACTGTCGTTCGATTCGAACTCGTCAACTTTCGATTTCTTAAAAAAAAAAACAGTAATTAGTCAAGTTGTGATGATCGATGCTGAAAACGAAACTTAATAATTGGTTGAGTGCTTTATTTGTTTTATAATTATCGCAAGGAGTTTGAACTTTTCATAATCATATCTATATACTATATCTATATTATATATTTGAATGAAGTAGTGCAAATAGTTTTCCCGCCCATATCTACGCGGGACATGCATCTACGTGAATAGTGAAAATAATTCTTATAAATGTCACTTCAATGAATTTATCAAAAAAAATCTCACTTCAATAATTCTCTTGCAAAAATAATTTCATAATTAATTTTTGAAATTTTATTTTGGGCCTACAGTAATAGTCAGCAGAAATGGCTTACTATCTCTTCAAGTCGGTGCACAAATTTTAAAGTAAGTTTGAAATTCAAAATTTAAAATTTAACAGGCTTCAACTTTTTTCAGTCTTTAAATAAGATTGCTACACCAATTGTCCAATTTCTCTCATGTTTTTTCTTTCTCATTTTATTGTGTTCTATTTTGCTATGATCTTATTACATATGTGTGTTTGTTGGCTTTGCATTACTTATTATAAAAATCCACTTCATTATTTACAAAATATTACAAGCTTCCAATATTTGAAAACTGAGAAACTAATTAAGCCTTTTTTGTGCAGATGGAAAATATTTCATTAAAAACCTCCATTTGGTAGAAGTCTCCCAATTACCTGAAAAAAAAAAAAGTTCTCAGTTAGTCCAAATATTCACGGTAGAAGTCAACAACCAATAAATACTGAAATTTCAAAATATTTTTTTGGTAAGTTGTATTCCTATTATATACAGAAAATGTTTTAAATTTTTTTATATGTTTAGATTTTTAAAGCTTTTATATATTAAGTTCTTTCATGCTCGTATTCTTATATTATATATAAAAATAATAGAATATTGGATCAAAAATCTTGATTTATATTCAAAAAAAAAAAATTAATGAAACATGTCCAAAAACTATAAAAGCATAAACTTGAAAGTTTGAATCTTAAAAGCATTCACCTCTTTTTTGCTTTTGTTTTTTAATGGTATTTTGACATAGCATTGGAGAAAGATACACATTGAAGGAGGACATATCAGTATTATATTTAATTACTATAATCCCCTAAAAAATATCAAGCACAAATACAAGAATCAACATATGAAAGTTAAGAATATAAATATTTCTCAATCAGCTCTTTGTTTAACGATTTTTTTTTTTTGAATTTCTGCTTTATATGTTATTTTAGTGCTAAGAGTGTGCACCTTATCTTATACTATGTTCTTAGTTTTATTCGGTAGATCCGGCGCTATCTCTTTCACGAGTTATCTACAAAAGAGAAACATGTTGGCTAGATGAGTTTCTCTAACATTGAAAAATGTATTCTATTATTTCCATTTAAATTTCTGTGATCTGTTATCTAAGCCCTAAATATATTATATAAAACACAAGAATGTCTAAAACATTTAAATAAGCCCAAGTTCTGAAATTATACCTGAATCTCGCATTCTGAACAAAAATTGAGCTCTTCCCTTTTTGAAGTGTTTTTAGTGGGCACAAGTTTATTCTAACTCTAAAGTGAAATGGTCAAAAAAATTTGAGAATATCTTCATACTTTCAAAGATTGGACAAAGAAAAATTCAAGTTTGAGCAGTGGATAATTGAATTCCGACGGCTAAAAAAAGAGAGAATGAAGGTGAGGCAGCGGCGGTAATGAGCACAAGCGTTTTCTTCAACTTCACCTTTAACATTATGACAACTTAATATTGGGTTTTGCTATTTAATTGGAATATTTGTAAATTGGCCTTACTCATGGAAAATGAGGCCTTCAAATACATTGACGCCCTATTTTTTGTGAATTATTTTATACTTTATTCAATTATTGTTATTTTTAACTAAGAAAATTTTTTTGTTGAATCTCTATTTGGAAAAATATTATATGAATTATTTTATACCACAGATATAATTTTTATGTTTTATTGATATATTTTATACGAAATATTAAACAATTGTTTTGAAATATAATTGAAACAAATCTTTTTGAAAAATGAATAATTACTAAGAAAGTTTTAAATTATGAAATGAGACACAATGTGACACCAATTATAAACCATATAGCATCATCACATATTCCACCGCACAACGGCGCAGGTGTAATACTAGTTATTTATAATTTAAACGGTATATTGCAATTACCTGTACTTTGGGGATTTTTTATTTTGCCAAAAAACCAACTCAAATGAAACTATCAACAAATCAATACTCACTTTTCAAAAACAAATCCGAATCTAACATTTGATTAATTTTCTGGTCCGCAAATCCTACTAATTGATTGTGTTTTAAGATTTTTATATTTCCGCGTTCCATAAAAAATCTCTACTATATAAATATTAAAATACAGTTAATTACGTAAAATTTTGGGACTACAAAATGAATAGAATGTTAGATTTGTAAGAACTTTAAAGTTTAAACAAATGGTTACTAATTTGTTAATAATTTAAAAAAAATCAAAATATAAGTATCAAATTGCAATTTGTGCTAATTTAAAATCCACAACGTTAACTGAAAATCCAAAACTCAACAATCCTTTAAAATTATTTGTTCCACAATAAATATTACAAAGAGACAATATTAATTCTATGAATATTTTTGAAGCAGCTTACTGAGGTGGTAAGCCAAGAGAGAGAATTACATCTTCAAACTTGTTTCATTCTCCACTTTTGCTCAAAACAACAGCAAGATCTCGAAGCTCCTCGAATGCATGCATAGTTTCGGCATCAAATCCTCCAGCAAACTGCACACATATATATAGGAATACATTCAGCCAAAACTCCTTAAGACTTGTTTGATTTGATGTTTTATTACTTAAAAAAAGTTATGGACTAGAGAATTTCATCCGTAAACAAACAAACCTGATGAATTCTGAAGGCAAATCTGACTCCCTGCAGTAGCATATAATCCAAGGCTGAATCTTTCTCCGATGTTCCTTTGCATTGAAGTTCCATCGCCACTCTCTTCATGTACATTTTTGCCAGTTTCACGGACCCAAACTTTATCTGAAATCCAAACAAGAATTTATGTTTATGTATGCATACTTTCTAAATCAATGCAACTTCTTTTGCTTTACTTCTTGGTTAAATATATGTTACCATATTTCTTTCACTGTCTCTACTACTAGTCATCACATAGAAAGCAGAATCCCATCACATAAAAATCGAACCTTGCTTAGAATTCCCATGTCTAGCATCCATTCTGTGGGAATTAGGAATTCCTTGCAGTTTCTCATCAATGAATCTCTCGTTCGAAGGATACTATGCACGGTACGCTCCATCCTAAAATGGAAAATTGTTTATGTTTGCCAACAGCAGTCTCACTTCAAACTAGTAGAAATCTTGAAGAAGCTAAAATGTTTTAACATGCATCTATCTTTCTCACCTCTCTGATAGTGCTGCCATTTTCTTTAATGCAATGTCGCATGGCAAACGAGGATCATCCTTGTAAGTTGAGATTTCCTGCTCCAACTTCTTTAGATCTCCATATCCAAATGCTGCCTCTCTTAAGGTGTCGGCCTTCTTTTCTGGCCACTCGAAATGCTTCAGAACTGCCCTCTCGTCCACCTGCAACCACAAGTCGAAAAGAATGAAGGCCTAATATGAAAGCTATACTTGCTAAATGATATCAACATAATTATATATGTGTCCTGACTTAGTCAATACACTACTGTCCTACGGTTCAAAGAGGAGACTCATGTGAACAAAGTTTTTTCTCTCAAAGCTGGTCTCTTCGATGGCAAGGTACTTACAAGAAAGCAGAGTTCATCATCAAGCCATTTCACAAATGCAACCACATCTTCAATGTTTTGGTAAACCGCGTTGTTGACCTCTCGTATGAGGGAGTTCACGAATTCCCCTTGAGTCTCAACATCTGCTTTTATCTGCACAGAGAAAGATTATTAAGCCAAAGCTGCAGAGAAAAACAATGTCTAACGTAGTAGCAAACAGTTTTTGTACCAAATTCCGTTGAGAAAATCACGATAAGAGAAAGCAAGGACTCACCGCTATCAAATGAGATGACCGGTTCTCAATTTCACCAATCATGCTGCTACGAACATTTGCAACATCTGATGCATCTGCAGTCCCTGAATTTAAGCAGTCTTTCCTACACTCCCTCTTCATGAGTGAGTGATAAAATTCAACAACTTGTGGAGCTCGTTGCACCATCCCGTTTGAGGCCCTGGACATTGATTTTGGAGGAGGTGGAGGTGGAGGAGGAGGGGGTGGTGGAGGAATTGCTGGAACTAGACTCAGAATTGAATTTTCTTCTTTTAGTCCAGCTAAATCAGCGCATGAAGGCCTTGGAGGGGGGTTAGGGATTCTTAAGGCCCTTTTTTCAACATCCAATGAAGCAGTCACTCTACAAATTTCCTGACAGTTGGTGTACACATGAGGCCTATTGCTAACTTCCAAATCATATTTTTGAGAAACCAGTACCTCGCCCCTCTTATCTGATTCCTTGGAACACATAAAACTATCAGATTGCCGTTTTTTGTTAAGAATCGTATCTTCTTGAGAGCAATTGGTTCCACTAATAGAATGCCTTCTTCCTGAACCTTGCTGATCTTCCCAATTACGAATAACAAGATTGTCTTTATATTTCATTTGTTGCAAGTCTTCATCAGTAATAGGCCATTTTTTAAACTTCTTGACAAGATATAACCTCTTTGTGGCAAGATCATCGGAATCTTCATCAATATTGAAAGGTGAAAAGGAAATAGATTCCCTCCTCTTATCAAAAGAATTGGGGCTTGATGGCGTATCACAAGTTATGTTAGCACAACTGCGCAATTCATCTCTTAAACACGAATTTACCCATCTAAGGTAAGCAAGCTCTTCAACTTCATTCATCCGGCTTATTTGAAGACCTTCCACTTGCTTGCATAGATCCTCATTCGTGTTCTTTAGCAAAGAGGCCTCGGCTTTAATATTCTCGAGAACATCGCTCTGCAGATCAATCAATACAAAATGAAACTAGTAATATAGAAAGAACAGCCTACTCAATGAAGCCAAATCAAAATTTCAAGTGCCACTATAGAAATCCTCGGCAAATACTACTTCATGAATTGAGGGAAAAAATAGAAACAATCAAACATAAACAGCAGTTCATATAATTCTACATACACAAAACCATTGAACTGCCATACTAAAATTGCAAGAATAAAGCTTAGCACTCATAGCGATTGATGCATATAATGGAAGGTGATCAGAACAACAAAACTTCCGGTCAGTAAATAGAGATATACCTCAGAAATTTTGGCAATGGTGGCTAACTGAGACTCCAATGAAGAAATCCTACCAGAAAGATTCCTCTTTTGAAGCTGCAGCTCCATGTTCAAGCGCCTCAACTCAACAACCTCAATCTCGACTGAATTAACACTCTCATTCAATTGGCTTACAGCCATCTCATCTTGCTTCCCCATAACAGAAGCCAAAGACACCAACTGTCCAGAAAGGTTGGCCTTATCCTTCTCGAGCGACTCCACTCTCTTAAGAAGGCCATCAACTTCAATCTTCTTCGATTCAAGCTCCTTCTCGAGCTCCAACTTCTTCGAACTCCTCTTAAACTCGGACAACTCAGCTTGCAAGCTCAGCTCTCTATCCTTGGATTCTTGCAGCAAATTCCTCAAATGATCAATCTCATGAAACAAATCCTCGGAAGAACCAACAGGTTTCGTTTTGCTCTGGCAATGAACAGCTTGTGGATGAACTTGCGTAGCATTTATCGAGCACGTGAGATCAGCGATGAGCGATCTCTTGATTCTTGAATTCGATACAACGGTCAGATTCTTCGAGTTCGCGATATCCGAAGTGTTGAGGGGCGGCTTCTTGACTTGAGCTGTGGTATGCAACACTCGAGTTTTAGTCTTCTTTTCCGCAGCTGAGAATCCCTTCACTATGTGAGAGCCCCACGAAGATTTCATTCTCGAAAAATTGCTGTTTCCTTTCACATTGCTGCGGTTGCTATCTTTAGAAACCTCATTTTGATCAGCGAATCTTGATGTTTTCACTCTGTTCTGAGATGGGATTTCTTCTCTCATCTTGGAGCAGCTGTAGCCTGTAAAAAAATAAACTTCACAATCCACTCCCTTATCTCATCAACCAACCTTACAACCCTCAAAAATCTCAACCTCAGTCGAAGCAACAATGGAATTCAAGAATTGATAAAAATGGATTCTTTTCTTTTTCCCCCGACAGACTAGCCCAGTGTGGATTCAAATCAAGTTCAAGAATCTAGAAGGCAAAAGGGTTTTAATATATTTATGCATACATATAAAATTCTTGATAAATATTTTAATTAATGTTATCAGAATAATTTAAGGCGGGGCTATATCTTGGGCACAGTGAGAAAAGCTTGCGACGATGTTTCTGTTCTGTTGTGATTTTCTGAAACTCGAAAGAGTAAAAAGTGGTACATTGTCGCAGCTTTCCTCTCTGTTCTTTTTTCCTTTTCTGCAATCTTTCTCAGTTGCCATTTTGAATTTTGAAATTTTGAAATGTTGGTGGTGGCTGCGAATCGCAAGAATGCCACGCGTCCCAATCCACGGCTGTAAGAGCAGAGCGTCAGTTCAAATTCGCGCTCCAAGTGTGACAACACCAACGGTCGAATTTCAACCCGACCCATTTCTTTTCTCCTTCTTTCTTCTTCCCTTTTTTTTCTTTTTTCTTTTTATAAAAAATAATCATATAATTTTTTGTTTTTTGTTTTTTTATTAAACTGAAAAGGTACCCCATAAAAGGGGCATCTTTTTTTTTTCTTAAAAAAAAAATACTCAACATTCATTATGTTTGTTATATAATGATCCTAATATTCCGATTTAGAAGGTGTTGACGTAATTTAAACTTATGTAATTTGATGTGTCAAATCTAGACTTGAAGATCTAGATTTACTTAGACCGGCATTAACAACGACCACTCCAATTGTGGTCGCCTGCCACATTAATAAATAAAAAAAAATTGTTGAAATGGAAAAGTTACGGTCGACCATGATTTTTTTAATCTTTGGTGGTCTCAACTCAACCATTTTTGTGATCAATGAGATGGAGACATTTGTCCTCATCTACTGGCTAATCAATTTTATTTTGATATATATAGATAAAACTGATATATTTTGTATATAACTAGTATTTTCCATGTGCGATGCACATATTTAATTTTTTAAAATTATATACAATTTAAATTATAATTTATAAAAATTAAAATAATTTTACTATTTAAATAGAAATCATGTAAAATAAAAACTATTAAGACACAATATTGAGATATGGAGAATATGGTGCATAACCAATTATTAGCAAAATCTTTTTTTCAATGAAAAAAAAAAGTCAATTAATTTATTTTTATTTATACATACATTTATTTTATGATTTAAATTTTATATAAACATACATAAATATATTAAATTATAGCATACATTAATATATATGGTATAATATAGAAATTCAATTGTGTATATTACTACAAATGTGAACTTTCACTGCACAAAATTCTTCATTCACGATGAGGCTGGCACCATTTTATTCCAAGTCATCTACATATATGTTGATTATACCTACCAACCCAAACAAAGATAAATATGTTTTTAAAAAGAATGTTTCAAATAATACATACCATTTTTGCTTAAAAAAATATTGTGTTTATATATAATAGTATTCAAATTCTCTTTATTACAATTTTGATGTCCAAAACTGAATTTCATATGTACATGAGTTTCTTAATAAATATTTTATTTATATAGATATGAATAATTACACCTTTTAACACAATTAATCACATTAATGCTTATGGAAGAGACAACAAAAGCAATTAATTAAACCATAATATTAGATGAATAAGTTGCATATCCATGTAAGAATTTAAAATGTAATTGTGAAACTCTTTTTTTTTTTGGCCGCACGATTGAAGACATATAAGCTCTCTAATAAAATAATATGTTGAAAAAAATGATTGGTTAAAAATATAAATGTTAAATTGAAGGATTGTGTCAAGTAATAAATTGTGTCAAGATCAAAGTCAGACAAACTCGTAACTAAATATTTCATGTGTTTCTTGTCACAAGTTAAAATATCATAGGAGCGAATTAATCTCAACTTCATTGCCAAATTCTTCTGTAACAGCCCGGTCCCGAGATAGGGATTAACGAATGGGGACAGGGTGTTATTAAGGGTTTAATGAATAAGACGGAAGATTAACAAAGAAGGTTTGTGAATAAAGATATACTTTTGAAAGATAGGCGATGATACTCGGGTTTACTTAATTAAGAAAGAAACATGCTTTAGCGGAACTAAACGGTTAACTAATCAGATACCAACAGGCATAGACCTATTTACAGGTCAAAAGGGATAAGCAGATACCAACATGAACAAACATCTTCATAGGCGAAAGGAAACATACTCGAGAAGCAGGAATAAAAACTTATAATGTATCTTTATATATAGATAACCATGTCTGGGAAAATATTCATAGAATCTCAATAATCTTAATAGAACTTGAACGGAATTAGAAAGAGTGAATCAGAGTAGCAGAACACATAATGGGATTTCAAAAGAAACTTATATAATAACAAAACAATCTTGACAGCCAACCCACATCCACAACCACCACCACCACCATCATCAGCATCTCAACCTGAAAACATTTGAAAAAGAGGGCGTGAGCACTAATGTACTCAGTGGGTTTTAATAAAAGCTTCTTTAATAACTCGAGAAATATCCAATAATAAACTGGCGGTATATGGAGAGCAAAGCGCAAAAGCCCTCTCCATATCCGCAAAACCTTTTCTTTACTTTTGGACCCAACCTCGGCTCAAACCTGATGTCATCTGCACCCTTAGGCATGCCATAGGATAGAAGAGGGGTTACCTCAATTATCCAAACGAGTTTGCAAGAGAATTAACCCAGCAGTGACTCACCTTAATGATCAAAGATCATGAAATCTGAGCTCAATCCTGGTTATAAAAGCTATAGTCTTCCTTCCTTAACTTAGCCTTCCTTTCTCAACCTTTATCCTCAATTCCTCAGCTTCCTTAACCTTACTAGAATTATCAAGCTTAGAGCAACGTCTAAGGCTAATCCTTTACTTAAGCATGACTTCGACCTATAAGGGATTTATCACTACCCTAAAAGGCAATGCTTAATTAGCTAAATGAACTTTAGCAAAATCCAACATTCAGATACGAGGAAATGAACGTACATAAATACGAATTGCAACTAAAGTCAATTCCAAATATCTCATGCTAAGCATAAACAATACTGTAACATTTCTAGCATTTCTAAACATGCTCGAGAGCTCAATCAACATATAATATCTTTCATTTCCTTCCTTCCTTGTACAGAGATCAATCAGGCAGAGCAAAAATATTTTATTGGATATCTCATTTACCCTATATGCTTCTAGAGCTTATTAGCTCAAACTTTAGATGAGTATAGATTTACCCACCTCGACTATTGAGCAGAAGGTAAAGCAATGAGCTGACCATCCTTCTTCGGATTTTCACAGGGCTCACTTCCTCCTACAAAAGTCGAATCATCGACTTAGCGATCTCTTTCAAAGAAATCGAACATCTAGAACGAGAAATAGCAATAACCAACCCAGAGACCTTAATCTGAGACTTAAATACAGATTGCACGACTTAATGACTTTATAAAATTTGAGAAGAATTTACTTGGAGAAATCATATTTTGATACTCGAATTTTAGACGAAAATAACTTGAAAATCTTCTTAAATTAAACTTGGAAATAACTCGGGATTAGTTTGGAAAAACACAACTCGAAAGGTTCGAAAAGAGGGTACGAACATAGCCGGAAAAATTGGCATGGAACAACACGAGGGGGAACCGCAGCGCACACTGGCGCCGACGGGTAGCCCTCGCCGCGGCGCCCCCTTGCGCCGGCGGGCAAGCTGTTGGCCCCGGGGGGTGTTGCGCAGCGGCGCACCCCCTACCTCGGCGGCCTCTCTCTCTACGCCCAATTTCTGGACGATCTTCTTCTGGGTTTCTTCAGTGTTCGTCAATTCTTTTGACGAACACGAAGAACACTTATAAAAATTTTTAAAACATGCTTCAATAATTTAAATTAACATGAAACGTCATGTTTTAACTTAAAAAGAAATCGGCATTATAACAATATAAATACGTTAATCCTCTTTAAACATCTAGAATAACGATGAAATCTTTAAATATAACTTGAACGGGATTTAAATGGAATAACAAAACTAATTACACGAAATAATGACGAGAATTATAACGACCGGAATAAAGCGAGCAATATAACGTAAACGTTATTAACTTGGAACTTCAATAAGAATCGAAATACAACTTTAAACGGAAGGTATTTGAGTAGTAATGAAGTATACGAAGAATACAAAGAACGGAAAGTAAATGCGAAATTGAAATTTTATCTCATTATTCTTACTCTATAATGTATGTATAAATTCACTAATCATTATTCTAGTAATTTTATCTCATTATTCTTAATTAGAACGTAGACTATATTATATGATTTCATTTATGTGTGACCATTTTTCTTAGATCATTGTGTGATTACACCTTAATTTTTTAATACTAAGAGTGAATTCTAATTTCTCATATATTATCCTATAGTGTATGATTTCACTAAAAATCGATGATTCATCACTCATTCAATTAATTTTGCCAAAAACCTTATTCGATAGTGTATATATCAATTCACTAATCATTACTTTAGTAATTTTATCTCATTATTCTTAATTAGAGCGTAGACTATATTGTATAGTTTCGTGAAAAAATCAAAATCATACACTCATCCAATAAATTTCACCAAAAGCCTTAATTTCACTAAACCTTTACTCATGTAATTTCATCTCATTTTATATTAGTAACGTCCATGTTTATGTAACTCTGTATTTTTCTTAAGATTTTCTCTATAAATCAAATCTCATGGTATAAGAAATCGAAACCTTACTCTATTAATTATTCTAATTATATTGTAATTTTTATTAAAATTTTATTTTTTTTTTTGTTTTATGAGATAAGCTTTGATTTGGATTGAATTTCTTATAAGAAACAAATCAACTGTAATTATTTCTTGAGCACTCCATTACAATTCCCAACGTACACTTAATTGGTCAGTTTTTTCACTCCAGACAACATTGAGCCGTCATTTCGAAATATATTTGAACAAAAAATTTGAACTAATCCCTCCATAAAAAAAGAACAAGAATTTGAAATTTTTTTAAAAAATAACGATTGAAAAATTTGAAAGATATCCCTCGAAAATTTGAACAAAAAATTTGAACTAATCCCTCAATCCAAAAAAAGAACAAGAATTTGAAAAAAATAAAACAAATTGGAAGAATTTAATAAATAATATTTCATAATATTTATTAGTGTACAGTGTGTTATGTTTCATAAAAATATTAGATTCAATTACAATTTTTCATATCATACTAAGATATATTCGAATAAAATTTCATTTCATGACACTAATTTAGATTTCATCTAATTTCACTAAATCTTACTAATTAGTAATTTCAAATAAATTTTGAAAAACCACACTCATATTTTATTTGCAAATATAGTTTAAATATGGTTAAATATTAATAAAATAATAATAAATTTGAAATAAACTTTTTAGATTCAATGCTCTAAGCACTCATTAAGTTTTTTACAATTTCTTTCTTGTCAATCGATCACAATTCCCAATGTAACCTAATTGGTTCTTTTTTTTTAAAAAAAAATGATCCACTTTAGAATAGATGAATTATTAAATAAATGCCACAAGATCAGATAATTAAATACCCAAGTCCATATTATATTTTTGTCTTCCTATCTTTTTTTAAAAAAAGAAAGTAAAAGGATTGTGAATTCATTCTTGTTATTCAAGAATCAAGATATATTAAATGTCGATGTCTTCAGTATTTTAACCAGATGTAAATCTCTTAGGACATAAGGTATGTTTCAAATAGAGAAATGGATTTACGTGTGTGGGTTATAATATGTATGTTAGGTTTTAATTTCTGGGGCTAAAGGATAAAAATGTCCATTTTATTTATATTTATATTTTATAAAATTGTGGGGGTGTGAAGAGTAAAATGATGATTGTGTTTAGAATCATCCTTAGTAGATAGGTTATGCCTGTGTAGACCTAACATAGGTCGGATCATAAGGTTTATGTCAAGTAGCATGCTCTATTTTCATCTCTTAATGGCAATATTAGTGAATGCTAATTATGTTTGCCACGTTTTTTTTTTCTGCCTCATGGTATGTAAATGATGTAGGTGTGTATTTTTAACGATATCATGTGGAAAAAATTACAACATTATCGTTTACATATTAAGAAACAAAATAAAAAGAAAATAGGACGCACATAATTAACGTGTACTTAAAAAGTAAGATATGTTCCCAAAATATTTAAAAAAAATAAAAATGAAAAATAAGGTACGCAACAACATCGAATTTCCCCTCTCGTGCACCCACGTGTAAATATGACAAAACTATGATCGCAGGACTCTAAATTAGTTGCTCGATCCGGCCTATTTTTATTGTGTTGGCACATTGGGTCGGGTCGGGTCGGGTCGGGTCTGCCCAACCTTCTCCATTTTAGACTGAGCTAGTGTAAAAAATTAGAGGCCCGACCCACCCATTTTACATTTCTAACCATGGATAATATTTTTTAGGTCGAGAAAATGTCATATTAACACCATACACATATGTCATATGTGTAATGGTTACCAAACATTTTAAAAAAAAGTTAATGAATCGCTGAAAATTAATTTAACTTCTTACTTCAGTCAACCAATTTAATTAACAATTTAAAACCAAACCACAATTATAAATAATCATAACTCTTATTATAAAATAATCAATCCTGACTAAAAATAACCATAAGTCATCATTATTAAACATTCAACCCTACTCACTAAATATTAATTAAAAACTAAAAATTACAAACTAGAAAATATTGTGAGCTCTAAGTAGTAAATGATAAACTAAATCTATGTAATAGCTATTAACCAGAAATAAATAATAACAAAAAATCATGTTATAAATCCTAGATTAACTACAACCAAAAAAAAAACCCATGTTATAAATTACTGTATTTAATTTAATGATGTGATTGCACTGGTATTAGTTATTTTTTTAAGTTGAGGATTTTTTCTTAAATAATCCTTCAGCACAAGGTTTCTTTTTAAGTATTACATATTAATTAATTTAATAATTTAATTATACATTACATTCAATTACTTTGCATAATTTTTTTTTTCCTTTTTAGAAAATTAAAATTCATTTTGCCTAGTATAAGTTTGATTATTGCTTCTGCATTTCATCTTCTTTTCTTTTCGTTCTAAACTTAGAACTTTCCTTAAATGTTCACACAATATTAATAGCACGTACCATTACTACTAATATAAACATATTAATTGTTCTTAAACTTTAAACTTAAAAATATATAAAATAATTTTCGTATATGATATTGGAGAAATACTAATTAATAAGAGAAAAACCTCAAAACGACAGAAAAATGGCGTGTAGCCGTGTAGGAGATCCATCTCCCCAAAGTCGTAAGTAAAATAGAAGCGAGTTTGCTTTTGTATAGCAACTCTACTTCTTAAACGCGACTACATCGGAACTGCTCGGAACAGATTTACAGCAACGGCGAAGCCTTCAGTGTTGAGCTCAAAATCTTCAATGTAATGTCGAATTGAAGAAAATCAAGATGCTCGGTGGTGGTTTATCCGTGTCCGAATCCGCCGCCGAAATTTTCTCTCTGGTAAATTGCACCCGGAATTCGCTATTTTCTTGTGGGTTTCCGGCATTACGGAGGCCCATTTCTGTGGCTGCGCCGAGGAGAGAGAGGCAGAGAAGAATTTCAGTAAGAAGCGCTTTGAGCGATGGCGGCTTTGGCGGCGGCATTGTTCTTGATAAGGAGTTTGAGTTTACACCGTCGTTCAGCGAGTATTTGAAGGAGATGGAATTTCTCAAGATTGACAGAGGTAATAACGATAGCAATAACAGTGGCCGTAGCAGTTTTAGTCTGAGGAAAAAGAAGGTTGTCAAGAAAATTGTGCGGGAAGAAGAGAAGAGCAGTGATGAGGTGACTGCTGTTGAAGAAAGTTCAAGGAAGGTTAAGAAAGGTGCAATTTCTCAAGAAGTTTGGAGAAAGGGCGACTTCCGCGACTCAGAGATGGTTTACAAGAAGCAGAATAGAGATTTGAAGATTCGAAGTAGAAAGATTAGAGATGGCAGTGTGAGTGAGTCGTCGGATACGGAAAGAGCTGCATTTAAGCCGTTGGAATACGATGATGATGTCGTAGCAAAGCCAAGAGTTACGAGGGTAGACATGGAGGAGAGAATCCAGAAGCTTGCTAAATGGTGCGTATGATCAACTGGTTATACCAGACTACTAGTATATGTGCTTGTATCAATTTCTTTCTGATTGCCAATCTTGCTTAGATGCTTAAGTAACTAGTTAGATGTCATGCTACGGTGAATTGTGATACGGGGTTGTATTTAGTCTGGTACATTAACAGAGCTCGACAGATAGGTAGTATCCTCGCACTAATGAATGATAATAATATTCTGCAAGTTGGCACTAGCATGATATTTTTGTTGTGTTTGTTTGTTTTCCCAATTAAAGTGGTGATTTTCTTGAATACCTTAGTTTATACTAGTTGCGTAGTGGATGGTCTCCGTTCCTATCTCTGCTTGGCGCCTTAAGAATTAAGCATATGTATGAACTATAAATTGTAATGACTAGGCAAACTTAGATTTGGGAAGTCAAACTATGAAGATGTGATGTGGTAAGAATTATTTTTTAGTGTAAAATGTTAGAGATATATTTTCGTGCTTGGCATGCTATGCTGTTTTTTTTCCCTTTTCTTTCAGACTCTTCATATGCTAAGACATCATTTTTGCAGTAAAGTGGTTAGTGTTATCTCGAACTTGCCAAATTGTGCGGGATAATATTGTGAACCAGAATCTGTAGTCCACTTATAATAAAGTAGTTTACTTTTACAGTCTGAATGGTGCAGACGTTGACATGCCTGAGTGGAAGTTCTCTGAAATGATGCGAAGTGCTCAAATAAGATTCTCAGATCATTCTATTCTGAGGATAGTCCAGGTGTTGGGTAAGTTGGGAAACTGGAAGCGGGTGCTCCAAGTCATTGAATGGCTTCAGTCTCGCGAGCGCTTCAAATGCCACAGGCCAAGGTACTCCGTCCCTACTTTTCAGTCATCACGCATCACAGCCCCATTGTGCTCTAATCTATTTCATTATGTGAAGGATTCCTGATTAACCAATTTTAGTCATATAGAATGAAATCGATTGAGGCTTTGATTAAACATAATATTCATAGGAAATATGACTATATTCAAGAAATAAAATTGTGCTTTTGTGGATAATGATGCTTAAATGAGAAAGGTTGTTAGACTTCACTAAAGAGATTACCTTGGTTGAAGTGATGCAAGGTATTTTCTTGTATAGATGAATTATGTTCCAAATGCTTAAATATATGTTGTGATGTTCTTCAAGAAGAAGAAAAAATACTGTATAATGGTAAATTTAGAGGCTAAAATGTCTGTTTGCAAGAAACCTTTTTTTAGTGAAAACTGGTAATTGGAGTTGCATTAGTTTTGGATCCATATTGAAACTATCCTTCTGCTTTAGTTATATTATTATTTTTATTCTTCTAATTTGTTCGTATTTTCCAGATATATTTATACTGCTGCACTGGATGCTCTTGGAAAAGCGAGGAGGCCAGTAGAGGCTCTCAATCTCTTCTGTAGGATGCAGGTAAAAAATGTTGTACTATGCATGCTTGTATTAGTACCTAATGGAGACGGATAGCTACATCATCATCTGACTTTCTTCTTCTTTTTTTTCTATCTGATTACTTTCTGTAGGAGCAAATGGCTACCTATCCTGACGTAGCAGCTTATCATTGTATAGCTGTCACTCTCGGACAAGCAGGCTATATGAAGGAACTCTTCGACGTGATGGATACCATGAGGTCTCCTCCCAAAAAGAAATTCAAAACTGAATTTCTTGAAAAGTGGGATCCACGGCTGGAACCGGATGTTATTGTCTATAATTCTGTAAGTGACATCTAAGAAGTATGCATCTTTCTGTCATCCATAATTGTTTTTCTTGTCTCTACTGGTGTTCGATGTTCTCTGCCATACTCAATATTATATACAATTTATATGTTCCGACATAATTTATGATTTCTTGGTCATAGAAGTATGTATCCTCAGTGTAGAATATGCACATCAGTATGCATTGGTTCCCATTTCTAGGTAATAGCCATCCTTTTATTTTTTAGAATACAGTTAAATGTGGAGCCTTCTAGCCTCCAAATACTATGTGAAACTGGATATCATAATTATACTGCATGCTTCTTACTCGTGTGTTCTTTCTCTATTTTGGCAGTTTACAATTCTCAAGATCTTTAACTCACACTCCTTCATTGAATTCTGAATCTTGTAGTTGTGCAGTACTTGCCTAGACAAAGAGAGAATTTCGTAAGGCTTAATTTATAGTGTTGCTATTTGTCATCTAGGTCCTTAATGCTTGTGTTAAGCGTAAGAATTGGGAAGGGGCATTCTGGGTTCTGCAGCAGCTAAGCCAACAGGGTCAACAACCCTCATGCACAACATATGGACTAGTTATGGAGGTAAGCCCTTAGTGCTTCTGGCATTCTTTGCAATTTGCAATTCTTAATCATATTTCGACTACTGTGTTTCATAGTTTCCTTTGTCCTGAAAGTCTCAGGAATTCAGTGTTCGTTGTTCATATCTATTAAATCTTGCTCAAGAAGTCTGTAATAAAACATTTTTTAAAATGCTTGCTTGTCAAATTTTATGCTTGTATTTTGCTTTCCTTTTTTGTTTTGATGCCTTTTCTTCACTTGTATGGTTGTGAAATTCTCCTGACAACATGACACTGTTGGAGCAGGTCATGTTAGCATGTGGCAAGTACAACTGGGTTCATGATTTTTTCAAGAAGGTGCAGAAATCATACATACCAAATGCTTTAATATATAAAGGTAACTTATTGAAATATCCTTTCAGCCTTCTGCATCGTAGATATCACACATAAACCTTTTTCGTGTTGTCTGCAGTTCTTGTAAATTCTTTATGGAGGGAAGGAAAAATTGATGAGGCCATAATGGCTGTTGATGAAATGGAGAGAAGAGGGATAGTTGGTAATGCTGGCCTATATTATGATCTTGCTCGCTGCCTTTGTAGTGCAGGAAGGTGCCGTGAAGCACTAAAACAAGTAGGTATTTTTCACATATGTCGTATAGTTTGGTTTACAATTATGTTTTTTAATTTCATTCATTTCCACGATAAAATGAGTTTAGCACGAGTAGCATTTTGCAGTATCCTTCTATCTTTTTATGGGTCCAGTAATTGAATGTTACATAGGACTTTTCAGAATTCAACTCTGTTTTCCACTTTTTCATTTTTCTTTCCTATTTTGCAGATTGACAAGATCTGCAAAGTTGCAAATAAACCACTTGTGATAACTTACACTGGTTTAATGCAAGCATGTCTGGAATCTGGCGACGTTGAAAACGGGGCATACATCTTTAATCACATGCAGAAGTTTTGCTCCCCAAATCTAGTCACGTGTAACATAATGCTCAAAGCTTACCTTGATCATGGAAGGTTTGAAGAGGCCAAACAGTTATTTCTGAGGTTGCTGGATAATGGCAACTTTATTAGCCATGAAAAAGATTACAAAGTCAGGGTTATACCAGATATCTATTCGTTCAATACGATGCTAGATGCATGTGCCAAGGAGGAAAGATGGGATGATCTTGAGTTTGTATATGCACAGATGCTGAGATACGGGCACCACTTCAATGCCAAACGCCATCTTCGACTAATATTGGATGCACGCCGTGCTGGAAAGGTATTGTTCCCAAGAAATCATTTTTGCTTGATATCACACTGAAATAAATAGGTTATTTCAATTATTTAGTCAAGATACTCACTTTCAGTCATTTTTATGCTTCATTTTTATCCGAATGAGGTCCAGTAGTGGATCTGTATGGTTTATTAAACCAGAGGTGAACCAAATAACTGATTGCTCTTCCAGGAATCGCTTCTGGAAATGACGTGGAAACGCCTGGTACAAACTGAGCGGCTTCCCCCTCCTCTGCTCGTCACAGAAATGTTCTGCACTAAGTTGGAGCAGGGAGACTACGCTACTGCCCTCTCTTATGTTAACTTCGCCTCTGATGAATCACAGGTATTTTCCAGAAAGTCCTGGTCAAAATTTTTTGTTGAGAACGCCACCCGGTTTCCAGACCGTGCTCTTGACAAGCTTATTCATGAGGGAAGCATTCTTCTTCACAGGAGCGAAAACCCTGCACTTGAGCATCTGTTAGATTCTTGTAAAGAATTTTTGAGGAAACAAACATCAGAAGTAGTAGTAGTAGGAAGTAGGTTTCAAAATAAGGCTTCTGCTTTTGTATAATGAAATTTACATGGAGTCTGTAAAAAATTGAAATAATGTTTGTTTGGTCAAGTTATTATGTATATTTGTTGATTTCTGTGTTCTATTGATGCGTATCGTTGTGCCCTTTTGGGTAGACTAGTTGGTGGAACGGTGATCTCATGATTTACTTAGAAATCGTACATTCAAATTCTATCGATACTTTCTAAATCGAGCCAGTGAGTCCACTCATTAGTGTCAAATAAATGACCACATTCTCTGCAGCCTGGCATTGTATTTTAATTTTAATAATACAACACAACTGCTGATTTAGTTATTGTTTCGATCTTATTTTTCCAAGTGATTTCTAAATACATGGTGCGAGCTTGTTCAATAATTTTTTTAAAGTAATAAAATTTTCATCTTTCTTGTTACACTTTCCCCTCTAGGTGAATTATTTTTATTTACCGAGTTCGAATTTTACATATTAAATTCTAGTGTAAAGAATTATTATTTTTAAAATTATTTATTACATTCATCAAATCAAACATAAACGAATGTTAAATTGATAGTTTTGAATTAAGCGTCAAATATTTATGAAATTCTATAACGCGTGTATCACAGTACATCATCAATCTTTTTTAAATTAAAAAAAAATATTAATGTGTCGTGCTTTTTAGTTAGTACTTTTAGAATTTTTTGTTTGATTTTCTAACACGTCAACTAAGGGTCAAGTGTGTAACCCTTTCGTATTTACGAGAAATATGACATAATTTTGACCTTTACTTTGTATTTATACTTTTATTGACTCGAATTTTTCTAATGATTTATGATATTACAACATGAGTTTACGCGTCCACGGTTTTGGAAATTCGACTTTCTACGCATTTCTTCCTTCACTTTTCTCTGTTTTCGTTCTTTACAGATTTTCGCATCCTTCCAAAATTTATTCATATTGTATTTGAATGGCAAAAAAAATTATTTTTCTAACCTTGGATTAATAATTGAAATCGCTCGTAATTCGAATCTTAAATCCACAGTTAAACTCCGAATTAATAAATAAACCATCTTTTCAAACCAAGCAACCCTCTTAGATTTGGCTAGATTGCAGTTTCATGTTTTTTTTCAAACGTTTGAATAACCTGTGTATATTAGAAAAAAGAAAAAAAGTAGGAGGTGGGTCAAGAAATTAGAAAATTTAAATATATGAAAAGAAAGAGGCTGCTTATTGCATGACAGTTAGACAAATAATTGAGACACCTCCCCTCCCAATATTCCTATCTATTTGACTTGCAAATATTTTCTTAATTGGCCTCTAATTGTTACACCTAATATTTTGGCATATTCTAAGTAGGTGCAGAGCATCTTTAACGTGGATTATATCCTCAAATTAATTAATTAATTGGACGACTTCTATACTGTATAGTTACAAAAAATGTTAGTGACTATTATACGGTGACGAGATTTATCAATAACTCATTCTCATAAAAAGATAAGCGTTGGTAACATTGGAACTTGAATATTTTAGCAGTCTACTAACTCTACGTAATAACAAGTCGTTATTATCCATGAAATGCAAGTGCATTAATTTACGTTACACTTGAGTAATATATTAAATGTACGTGTATGCATTTGTAAATTAATAGTCTATATAGCATTCGATAAAATTTATATAATTTATCTGTAATAAAATTGTAGGTATTACATTTGTGAATAAGAGTTGGGTGTTGCCTCAAATGGCAGTTCAAATTTATGGTTGCATTTTCTTTGTATTTTACTATCAAATTTATGATTTTAATAATATTTAGTATAAAATAAAAATTAATTATAACATAAATAATCATAGTTAACATTTATCAACACAAAAATAAATTAAAAAATTAAATTTTTAAAAATCAACCATAATAATGAATTATTAATTAAAAACTAAAAATTAAATATTAAAAAATAACGATAGAATGCAACAATTGTAAACTTAAACTAAATCATAAAAAAAATGAAAAAAAAATAAAAAAAAACTCATAATTTGAAAGTGAAATACAGAATGTAATACAAAGAGTGCAACAGAAAATCTCATGTGCTCAAAGTTAATTATTGAACGAAAGCATAAATTTTTAAAAACAATAATGGAAAAATATTGCACTACACTCCATTAGTGCACTTATAATTAATGTTTAATTTAAATATATATATGTATATATAAGGACTATTTCAATTCCTGAGAATAAATACATGTATTTATGATGGACTTTTTTAGTATTGTCTCCTAATAATTTTAGTTTCTTCCAGTGAAATTCACAACACCAACACCATATTATATTTAATTAGAGGAAATTTGTAAGCAGATGAAACAAAAGAGCAAATAAAAATATAAGTTACACTATTCCCTCAATAATATTAAAAAGTAGTAATTTAATATTGGGGGTTGGAGAACGACGGCCCTACCCTACAGCATCAAGGTCTAATGATTGTGTCTCTTTTCATAGTAAATGCACTGCTCATTGACCTTTCTAACTTTTACAAGTTTTCGCATTTAAATATATACGTGTCTCTTTTTTTTTCCCTAACAAAAATAAATTTGCACTATGATAGAAAATTCATAGTATTAAACTTAATATATTTGTTGTTGTGTTTTTCAGTTTAGGGAGGGAGGGCTAATGACTAATGCCCTTAATTTCATTTATAAAAGTTAAGGCTTTAAAAATTTAAAAGATATCAAATTAAACTTCAAATAATGAACAAAATAAAAAAATTATTATAAAAGTGATTAACGGTCATAAAATGTAACTTATTTCCATCAAAAAGTTCATTCCAATATAAATAGTTGGCCAGATAGAAAATATTAATAAATTGAAGATGATGATAAGATAAACCTTCGAAATTTAAATGGCCAAAAATAAATAGCAAAATACTTTTTTAGCTAAAAAATAAATTTATGTTTTTCAGCCATGCATACAAAAGATCTCTGATACATGTGCACCATGAGGAGGATGTTAACGGATGCAGATACACCCGAGAAGCACATGGAATCTTCTATTTCAGATTTGGTGTTCCAATCCGTACTCCACTATCAAATTTATAAAGTTTTCTTCCATTTTTCGTCAATTCAATTTAATATGTTTTAGTTTAATTTTATGATTATTTTTTAGCGCTCCCCCACCCAATTACGTTTTATAATTATTCTTTAGTATTTAGAGATGACTGGTATGTAGAAATGTAATCAAGTGAGAATGGAATGAACTTAGTAATGGAATGGTGATGGGAATGGAATGAAATGACTATTGCCATTCCTTTGGCCGGTATCACAAGTAATAAGATAGGAATGAAACTTACATTTTTGAATTGATTTTATTATAACATATCTAATTAATAAATAAAATACACGAATTGACTTATTTAGTTCTAAATAACAAATTACTCTTCTTTCAAAAATACTATTATATTTTAATAACATATTGTTGAATATTATGCGATTTTTTTTACTCTATTAACATTTGTGAAACAATTGAGTATACTTTTAATAAGTATTTCACTAATGATTAGCGGGTTTGTATAATTTATGTAATCATATAATATCATTTGTACTTTTGTGAAATATTACAAAATTTTATGAATCTTTAATAAATTATCAATGAGTTTTTTTAAAAAAAATCATAAATTTATTTTTTAATAAAATATTTTATAAAAATATGAGATTTCACTTGACAATACAAAAAAATAAAGTATAGTTTTGAAAATAAAAATAAAATTTATTTTGATAATCGAGAATACATAATACCATGGGAGTGGGAGTAACGGCTAATCCTATATTCGTGGTAATGTGATTCCTTCGAGAATGACCATTCCCAATTAAAAAAATCATATTAGCCATAGGAATGGGAATAGACGTGGGAATGTGATTCCATTCCCATGCCATTCCATCACATCAACCATGCCCTTACTTTTCAAAGAAATGATTATTATGATTGATTGTTTTAAAAATATGGTTTATAATTTTTAAAATTTCAATCTTTGGTTGATAGATATGGCTGGGTCGATTATGTTATAATTAATTTTTATTTTTATAATATCTATTATTAAACTTGTAAATTCCATCGTGAAATACGAGTTGGAACACCAACTATGGAATAAAAGATATTATCCCTCGAGAAGGGTGTTAACAGATGTGACTGGAAAATCATGTTTTTTTTTTTGCAAGAAAAATATTTTGCTATGTCTACTCTTGACTAAAAAGGTCCGTTATCTAGTACTATATAAAAAGAGTCTTATTTTATAAAATTTAATTTGTCTATTATATCCCTACAATGTATATAATTTAAGAACAATAATATAATATTATATATCTACTTGTAATTTTAAATTATTAACAAAACAAAGTTTCCTTCCAAGAACTTGACGCAAACGCATTTAACACTCTTCTCGTATTTAATTTGGATGAATATGATTAATCTCAAATAATAAATCTTCTTAAAAATAACATAATATGCATCAATACGGTTGGAAATATCAGGACGGATATTATATTCTATTGCTTCATATTATATATGTAGCTTTTTTTTTTTAATTTGTAGTTGCATTAATATGGTAGCATATATATTTTTATTTTATCGTTGTGAAATTGTAGAATATTCACATAAAATCATGCATGATAGCACAGTAAATCGAAGAACTATTATTTGAACAAAAACTGTTGTGAATGAATTGAGATTACACCTGATAGATATGTGTTTGTTGCCTTTTATACAAGTTATATTCAGACTAACTAACATAGCTAATCTAACGGTGGAGATCATTGATCCAATTGAGCGTTGATCAAAGGTAGCTAGCTTGTGGTCCTCCATGCAAAATAACAACTTGCTGCCACGTGGAATTCAGGGAAAATATTGTCAACTTGTAGAGTTGTCATAGTTAGGAAGATAAAATCGAGAGAGAAAAGAATTCTTGTATTAATTTTCTTGTATGTAACAATTGAGATCATAATTCCCTCTTATTGAGAGATTGTTACATTTCATAAGGAAATAAATATTCTATTCTAGGATGGATCAATTAGATCCCAATTTATTTGTTTGATTGATTATTTCCTTTTGACACTCCCCTCAAGTTGAGTGACGGGATCACCGACACTTAACTTGGCAAGAACTTCAGAAAAATTGGAAGCATTCACAACTTTAGTCAAGATGTCGGCAAGCTGTTGTTCTGACCGAACAAAAGGTAACTCCACAATCCCTCCTTCGATCTTCTCTTTGATAAAATGACGATCCACTTCCACATGTTTGGTTCTATCATGTTGAACCGGATTTTCGGATATGCTAATTGCCGCCTTATTGTCACAGTATAATTGACATTTTTGTTTCGGAGAAAAACCAATCTCTGTCAACAGTTTTCGTAACCAGAGAACTTCAGTGATTCCACTCTTGATCCCACGAAACTCAGCTTCGGCGCTAGACAAGGCAACAACCTTTTGTTTCTTACTCCTCCATGTGACAAGGTTTCCTCCTACAAAGGTAAAATATCCTCCAGTGGATCGTCTATCTGTCAAACTTCCTGCCCAATCTGCATCTGTATAACCATGGATCTCCAGATGTCCATGTTTTCCAAGTAATACTCCATATCCGAGAGTTCCTTTAAGGTATCGAACAATTCTCAGAGCCGCCTCCATATGTTTTTTTTGAGGATGATGCATGAACTGGCTCATAACTCCAACAACATATGCAATATCTGGTCGAGTGTGAGATAAATAGATTAACCTCCCCACCAGACGCTGATATGTACCCTGATCAACCAATTCTGCGCCCTTTGTAATCTGTAGTCCATGATTTTGGACTATTGGTGTGACTGCCGGTTTACAGTCAAGCAACCCTGTTTCAGCCAAGAGATCCAGAACGTACTTTCTTTGACGCAAAAAAATGCCTTTTCCTGATCTCAACACTTCAACTCCAAAAAAGTACTTCAGGTCTCCTAGATCCTTCATCTTAAATTCTTGAAACAACTTTTGTTTTAGCCGGGTAATTTCTTCAGTATCATTCCCAGTGATGATCATATCATCCACATAAATAATCAAGCAGGTTACCCGGTTATCTCTTTTTCGTAGAAAAAGAGTATGGTCAGAATTGCTTTGTTTGTATCCGTACTTCACCATAGCCTCAGTGAACCTCCCAAACCAGGCTCTTGGAGACTGTTTGAGTCCATACAGTGCTTTCATCAGTCGACATCCTTCATTTCTTCTAACTCTCCTGAGAAGCCACGAGGAGCTTCCATATACACTTTATTTTTCAATTCTCCATGTAGAAAAGCATTAGTTACGCCGAATTGATATAGAGGCCAATCAAGGTTGGCTGCAATAGACAGCAGAACTCTCACGGTATTCATCTTGGCAACCAGGGAGAAAGTTTCAGAGTAATCAACTCCATATGTTTGGGTATAGCCTTTCACCACTAGCCGAGCCTTATATCTCTCGATTGTACCATCAGGTTGTCGTTTGATGGTAAAGATCCATCTACACCCCACAGGTTTCTTATTTCCTGGTAACTGAAACTTTTCCCATGTGTTGTTTCTGGCTAATGCATCCATCTCTTTCTTTATAGCCTCCCTCCATTGGATGTGTTTCATAGTTTCTTCAACAGACCGTGGAATCTCCTCTTCTCTTAGGAGAGCACACTCGTGACTCTTTGCAGTTTCAGTCAGATTGCCTTTAATGAAATATCCGATAGAATACTTTGTCTTTCTTCTAGTGTATTCTGGAGAATATCGCTTCGGAGGAACCCCTCTTGTACTCTTAGGTGGCAACACATATCTGTTTGTTTCTGTATCCGCCACAGTAGTAGGAATTTGTTCTTCATTCTCACTGTCTTGATTATTTATCCTGTCATTATTATCAGTCTCAAGAACAGAGGGAGTATCAAGAGTGTCATGATAAGTTACCTCAGGCATCAGGAGAGGAGGGGAAGAATTTTTAGCATTGACATCAAGCTCAGTGGACTGTATAGCAGCAGACGGTATCTCAGCGGTGCTGTTAACTTTGTCTGGTGGATCAACTTCCGGAACAGAACTTGACATTGGCATAGATAACCAGCTTAAGGAGTCATTCCTTCCCTGTTTCTCCCCCTGACGACTAAGATGGTGGTAAAAATACTCGGTTTTGAGGAAGTCACAGTTCATGGTGGTGAACATGTGACGAGTTTTGGGATCATAGCACCGATACCCTTTTTGATTAAGACCATAGCCGACAAACACACATTTAACTGCACACGGAGATAATTTGTGCCGTTTTTGTTTAGGGATGTGAACAAAGACCGAACACTGGAAGATGTGTGGTTTAAGAGTAAGGGGGGCAGGGATTTGAGCTTGGGTAGACAGACACTGTAAAGGGGTTTTAAGGTTCAGGGCTTTGGTGGGAAGACGGTTTAACAGATACACAGAGGTAGCCAAGACTTCTGGCCAAAACTGTGTGGGAGCTTGAGATTCGATTAACATAGCACGGGTCATTTCCAAAAGAATCCTGTTTTTTCGTTCTGCTACACCATTTTGTTCAGGGGTATGAGGACAAGATGTTTGATGGATCATGCCAGTGGTGTTACAAAATTGTGTCATACGGGTATTAACATACTCCCCCCCATCATCAGAACGTAAGACTTGTATATTTTTCTGAAATTGAGTTTGGATTAAGGCATACAAATGAGTAAACCTATCAAAAACCTCAGATTTGTGTTTCAGAAAATAAATCCAGGTCATACGGGAACAATCATCCACAAATATAAGAAAATACTGAAAACCAGATCCCCCAATAACAGGTACAGGTCCCCACACATCAGAATGAACCAAGGAAAAAATATTATTAACCCTAGTATTATTAAGTCTATAGGACTGTCGATGACTCTTGGACAGAAAACATGTCTCACAATACATATCCGAAGGAATCACTAGATTAGGAAAAAGCAATTTTAAATAACCCGTAAAGGGATGTCCTAACCGACGATGCCAAAGCCAAGCTGTCCGGTCACCGGATCTGTGAGTCAGCATCACAGCACCTTGTTGAGCTATTTCGTCCACATAGTATAGTCCACCATGCTCAGTGCCACGCCTAATAATCTCCCCCCGTCTTGATATCCTGTAAAAGACAGAAGTGAGGCTGCATTAGGAGGGTGCAATTGAGTTCTCTGGTGACATGACTGATAGAGAGAAGTTTATGTGACAACGATGGAACAAAAAGGCAATTTGACAATTTTAATATGAGAGAGAGAGCAATAGTTCCGGCTCCTTTCACTGGGGCTAATTCCTTGTTAGCTGTTTGTACATGTGTCCTCCTGAAAGGTGTAGACTGTACAAAATCCATTTTATCAAAGGACATAGTGTTGGTTGCACCACAGTCAAAAATCCACTTTGTATTTTTTTTTTTGTCGACACTAGGGGCAGTATAGGCTGTGGAGAGATGTGTGAGGATCTGAAATCGATTATTCAAGTGTATAGGGGTTAGATTGTAATTTTCCCTATTTTTATTCTCACCAGAATAAAGCACCGATCCCGTTCCATTCATTTCACCTTTATCTTCTCCAGATAAAACCCTAGCGTCGCCTCTTGCTGCTGAACTTCCGTCAACCATGCTGCCGCCCCTCTCTGCTAAGCTCCCGTCAGCCATGCCACCGCCGGAGTTGCTCGTACCGGCACTGGTAGCCCGGTCGGAGGCTTGAGCGACGGTGGCGATCCCGCCTCTATTTTTGGCCGGAAGCTTGGTTTTCTTAGTTTCATCCCACCATTCGGGGTACCCTACTAACTGAAAGCATGACTCCTTTGTATGTTTCTTCATCCCGCAATGAGAGCAAACAAGATGGGTTTTGTCTTCTCGCGGTCGATTTCCCCTTTGAGCAGATCTATTCCGGTCTTTGGCCACAAGGTCGACTCCGATGCCCAATGATGTGTCTTTGCCGTCGACGACTACCGACCAGAGAATCCGGTCCCTGGTAGTCTTACGCCGAACCATTCCATATGCAAATTCCACTGAGGGCAGGGGTTCTATTTTGAGAAGATCCTTTTTCACAGGTTCGTACACATTGCTTAAAGCTGTGAGGAATTGGAATAATCTCTGTTGTTGTATAATTTTGTTGTATCTGTCGATGTCTTTTGAACATTCCATGGGATTTGGCTCTTTGCGATCAATCGACATCCATATGTCCTGAAATTGTGCCCAGAGTTCTTATAATGTTGAATCTCCTTGTTTCATGGTATTTGCTTTTCTGTAGAGATCGAAAACTTATAGGGAGTCGATTCCACTCCCGTATGTGAGAGCTAAGCCTTCCCAGACGGCTTTGGCTGTGGGGTGTTTGAATACACCATTGATTAGATGGGGTTCAACATTTTGTACAAGCCAAGTAAAAACGCATTGATCTTCTTGTTCCCATCTTTGATAGGTTGGATCAGATGATGGCGGTGGGTCACCGGTGAGGTAACTACTTTTCCTCGGCCTCCAATTGCTTTTTTCATTAAAATAGCCCATAACGGATAATTATCCCCGTTGAGCTTGAATCCGATTGATAGAGATTCAGTGTTTGGGTTTTGTGAGGATTGCAATCCGAGGCTATTTTTGAGAAAATTTGCAAGTTGGATGGTGAAATCATCTAGAGTGTTGGTAGGATTTTCATTCGTTGTTTGATTCTCGATTGGTTCTGTCATGGTGACTTTGTTTTGTTGGTGACAGGTCTTGGCCGAGAGGTTTGAAGAAAGGCTCAGAGACGATGATGAAACAAGTTCTGAGTCTCCTGCTTTGATACCATGTCAACTTGTAGAGTTGTCATAGTTAGGAAGATAAAACCGAGAGAGAAAAGAATTCTTGTATTAATTTTCTTGTATGTAACAATTGAGATCATAATTCCCTCTTATTGAGAGATTGTTACATTTCATAAGGAAATAAATATTCTATTCTAGGATGGATCAATTGGATCCCAATTTATTTGTTTGATTGATTATTTCCTTTTGACAAATATCTCATTCATACGTCCGCAGAATAAGTTGCATGGGCTGCATGTGTGAAATCTTTACAGGCCCCCTCAATTGCAACCTAGTGTAGATCTCCAAGGTTGAGATTGGAGATGAGAAACCTAAAACGAGGGCCAGGAAGAGCTTTAGTAAAGAGATCAGCTAACTGAGCATGGGTACGCACATAAAGGGGTAAAATGAGCCCTTTCTGGAATTGAAACTGCGCAACATGACAATCTATGTCAAGATGCTTTGTGCGCTCGTGGAAAACTTGATGCTGGGTAATCTGTATCGCTGTTTTACTATCACAATGGATAGGAATAGGAAGAGAAACAAGAACTGCAAAGTCGGAAAGCATGTATGTGAGCCAAATGATCTTTCTTATGGTGTAACTTAATCTCCTGTAGTCTGCTTCAGCAGTGGAAAGAGACATAGTATCCTGCTTCTTACAACGCAATGAGATTAAAGAAGAACCGAGGGATACACAATACCCTGTGAGAGAATGCCTTGAATCCTTGCAAGAGCCCCAATCTACGTCACAGTGTACTGCGAGATCACAACAATTGGAAGCTGTATAGTGAAGTCCAAGGAAATGACTTCCCTTAAGGTATCTCAAAACATGTAATGCAGCACCCCAATGATCTTTGGTGGGTGCCTGGACATATTGGCTTAGCTGTTGAACAACATAAGTGATATCAGGTCTGGTAAGACCTAGATATAGCAACTTACCTATCACTCTTCTATAAGATTCAGGATTAGACAGTAATTCCCCATCTTTTTGCAAAGCAATGCCAGGTGCTAAAGGAGTATGAGTTGACTTCCCTCCAAGTAACCCTACTGAATCTAGGAGGTCTAGAACATACTTTCTTTGACACAGATATGTACGAGAAGAAGATCTAGCAACCTCCATTCCCAGAAAGTATTTAGCATCCCCAAGATCTTTTATAGTAAATTCAGTGTCCAATGACTGTTTAATCTCATCAATGAGCATAATAGATGGACTCATAATCAGAATATCATTCACATATACAAGTAAAGTAATAAAGGTAGAACCAGTCCCTTTGAGAAATAAGCAATGATCATTGCCAGATTGTGAGAATCCAACAGAGAGCAGAAACTTACTTAATTCTTGATTCGATTCTCTGGAAGCTTGCTTCAAACCATATAAGCTTCTCACAAGTTTGCAGACTGAACCAGCACCCTCCTTCACATATCCCTGTGGTAGAGACATGTAAATTTCATCAGATAAATGACCATGTAAGAAGACATTATTGATGTATATCTGATAAAGACACCAACCAAACTGTGTTGCTAAGGCAAACATCAGTCTCACAGTCACCGTCTTGGCAACTGGAGAGAAAACCTCTTGGTAATCAATCCCATATTCTTGATTGTATCCTTTGGCCACTATCCTGGCCCTGTACCTTTCAATAGTGCCATCAGATTGGAGCTTAATCTTATAAACCCATTTGGAGCCTATAGCATGCTTACCAGGTGGTAGTGGTACTATATCCCAGGTATGATTCTCCTCTAAAGCCTCCAGCTCTTTTTCCATGGTAGTAACCCATTCTGGAGACTGACATGTTTCTTTGTAAGTAGTAGGTTCTTTCATAGTCTACACATTCATGAGAAAGTCAGTGTAATCAGGAGATAAAACAGGTGAAATTATGTAAGGAAATGTTTGTGGAGTAAGGCTATAGGAAGCAGATGCTGTTTGGTTCCGGTTTGTCCTACGCAACTACTTCGATCCAGATCCGTAAGAGGACGGGGTAATTGTAGAGCGGAGACCTAACTGGGTCGTGTCTCTCGAGGAAAGCTTCGTCTGGGCGATTATCTTTCTATGCTACAACTGTTAACAAGCACGTGAATTTAAATACAACCTAAACACTCTAAATAAGGGTTGGATGGCTTTGACTAAACTACCAATTAAAAGCAAGTAAAATTAACTAAGCAACACCAATAATAACAAAGATAAAGGAAAAGATTATGGGAAGAGCATTAGGGTGTAGATTCTCTCATTGGTTTCTCTCCTAGCTTGATTTAAGTTGATTATGTTAATCCCGGACGTACAATAGACCCCCTTCAAGTGGTTTAACTTCACTTACTGTCACCGTCGATCCATTAAACCCTTATTGGCTATATCATACTATCCATTAGGCTTATGTACCCAGTCCACTTAAAGACTAACGATTAGGCTTATGAAACTGGATTCACCTAACGTTGAAGGAACCTAAGTCGGACTATAGAATCTCCTCTCGGTCTCATCTAGAGCCTAACAATGCTAAGTAGTGGCCAATTACTCAACATAAACAAGCACAATTCCAACAACAAGAAACCAACAATCACAAGCATGGATCGAAATTAAATCAATTATCTACCCTCTAATGTAAAGAACTAGCCCCTCATCATGCTCAAGACAACACAAACATTATAAAAGCTTTCCATTTCATAAATTGAAAGATAAATAAAATATAGACTTCTACAATACTTGTTGTCTCGAGAGTTTTGGGACAAATCCCCACAAATAAGCTAAGCTAAGGAAAGAAATACCAAAAAGGAGAGATCCTCGAGCAAGCCTAGCTTCCGCGGATAGCTTGCAGTTGGATCCCTCTTCTCGTACCTTTTCCTTGAGCTTGAGCTTACTTGCCTCTTATCCTTCTCTTGTCTCTCTCTCTCTGAAACAGTGGTGTTGGTAAATGGTGAAGTGATGGAGTGTGGTGCTGGGAGAGGGAAGTTGTCAATTTCCCCCCTCTCCATCTCCATAGAAGTCCCTCCAATGAATGGAGATTGTGGATGATTTATTTGTTGAAGAGAGAGAAATCAAAAGCTGGAGTTATTGCTTGATGGTTTTCCGAACTCCTCCTACTCCCAGGCTAGAACTTCGTACATTAAATTCTTCAGCTGGCCAAGTGGTGGACAACATTAAAGAGTAGATCTCTCGAAGATACAACTTAAAACTGATCGAACTGGAGCTCGAACTGATCGAGGAGAGTAAAAGTGATCGTGGCTGACTGATCGAGGAAGGCTTGGACTGACCGCCAAAGCTGGCGGCGTGCCGCACGCTCGCGGGGCTGAAGAGGCCGCGCGCTCGCGGCAGTCGAGCGCCCGCAGGGGTGCCGCACTGTGAGCCTCTTCTCGCGGCCGCGGGACTTGCGCACCGGCAAGGCCCTTCAACTGCGCTCTTTAATTTTTTTCTTCCGTTGGCGCTCTCATCAGTTGAGCTCATCAGTTGCAACTCATCAGTTCGAAATCTTAAGTTGGGAAACTCAGCTCATATCTTCAGTTAGACTTCCAGCTCTGCTCTCGGTTCTTCAGCTGCAGCTCCAAGCTCTTGACTTCATAAGTTCACTTCATCAGTCGGAAGACTTAAATTGATCCCATCAGTTGTGGCACCAGCTCAGTTTGGGGTGTGACTTGAGCTAGGCCATCAATCTGGTCCATTATCGTCGGGCTGGGGACGTCTCCAGCCTCCCGGACCCCCAGACAAAGGGGACATAGCCCCCTTGACCCCCCGGCTCGCTGACCGGGCAATGAGACCCCCGATTAGCTTAGCAAAACGGGTGATTCAGGACCTATCAAGAAGTTGGAGCTTCAATTGGGAGCTTATCCTCTTAGTCACTTTTTTACCATAAAATCCTGCCTTTTGACACAAAAGCTCAAGTTTTGTACAAACATGGCCCAACTCACCAAAAGAGCAAAATTGAAGACAATTACATAAAAACATCACGAAAACAGAGGAAAAAACATACTAAAGATACTAAATTCCTATGATAAAATAGGACAAATATACACCAAACAGATGCAGGTATATAGGGGTCTGCAAGATTGCACACATAATCTTGCAGATATGTTGAAGGATGACAAATTCTGGTGCTCCTTCGAATGTATGGAGTAGGAGTCTTGACAGGAAGGTGTTGATCGGGAATCTCATTTGAAAAATCAGTAGAGAAGGTGGAGGAATCAACATCAATGGTGGGATGATCAGTGTTTGGTGTAAGATTATCATCTGAGGCAACTATGAGTTTGGAAGTATCATTAGTAGCATCAGATGGATCAATGGGAGAATCTTCTGCAAAGCTCTGAAAGGGCAGAATAGGCTGCTTATTCCCTTGTAAAGGGAACAATTTTAGGAAAAAATCAACCTCTTCTAACACAGACCTTCAATGTAGTGAAATCATAAAGCAAATATCCTTTATGCATAGGTGCATAACCAAGAAAAATACACTAAAAACTCCTACTGTCAAACTTAGATTTATAAGGTAAAGTATTTGATCTATATACTAGACACCCAAAAGGTTGAAGTAGATCCAAATCAGGTGATTTCCCAATCAGTACTTTACCGCACTAGGTAGTCTGTTAATCAACCAAGTTGTATATAGAATGGAATAAGGCCAAAATGTTGCTAGCAACATACTTTGGAACATCAAGGCTCTTGCTACCTGCAAGAGATGCCTATGCTTCCTCTCAACTATCCCATTTTGTTGAGGGGAATAAGGGCAAGATTTCTGGTGTAATATACCATGGTCCTGAAACAGTGAAGAAACATGTTGATTGATAAACTCACTACCATTATTTGTCCTCACAGCTTGAATACTAGCCTGATATTGTGTCTGCACCATGTTTATTAAACCTTTAATTATGTTCCAGACTTGGTTCTTTGCCTTGAAAAGATATGTCCAAGTGGCTCTGGTATGGTCTTCTACCATTGTAAAGAAATAAGGGGTTTCTGTGATGTTTCTTTCTTTGCAAGGACCCCAGGCATCCATGTGAACCAATCCAAAAAACACCATGCCCTTTCTATGAAGAGGAGGAAAATGAGTGCGATGGTGTTTTACTTTGTGACATATGTCACAAGAAGTAATAGATTCAAGCTCCTCTTGTCTGAATCTTTTCTTGTATTGAGGCATATGTTGCATAGTTGTCAAGGAAGGATGCCCTAACAGTTTATAAGTTGTAAGCAGATCAGAAGCAAGATTGGTTGTATAACCTAAGACATTTACCACAGCTTCTTGTGGAAACACATATAGTGATCTTTTCATTTTACAGATCCTTAGAACACTGTCAGTATGCCTCCTTTGAACCAGACAATGAGATACCATAAATTGGATCTTTCCATTGAGATCTTTAGCAAGTAGGTCAACATTAAATTGTGGGTGAAGTGTGGTGCAAAACGCACATTCTTTAGCTCAATAGATTTGTTTTTAATTGAGCAGTACCAACCAAGAACACCTAAACACTATTCCCATCTCGCAAGAAAATCTGCAAAGAATGCTTCAATTTCTTGAGATCTTACAACAATCCAACATGGCAGCACATATGGTTGTTGGCCCTAGAATCAACAATCTACTCCTCCTTTGTGATATCACACCTGCTCCAAATGCATAGTGTCCTTTGAAGTCAAGAGAGGAGGTTCCTAAGTCAACCTCAGCTAGGTTAGATATATTTACATTACTCTCTGACTGCAGCCCTTCTTCTTTATTTCTTTTACCAAAATAGAAAGACAGATGCTTATCTAGCTTAGATTGTATCATCCTACTCATGCCACCAAGTGATTCCTTAGAAGGTTCCCTATTAAATATTTTCTGAGTTGCTGTTGAATCTGCCTTGCTATCCTCCATTTTGTGCAGCGCTGCATTAGCTTTACCTTTGCTCTTGTCTGCCTTGAACTTTCTGTACCAGTCTGGGATGCCAATAAGATCAAAACTGTCAATCTTCAAGTGTCCTGTGCCCCCACAGTGCTCACACTTCAACTTTGCCTTCTCCTCCTTACTGAGTTTCTTCTTAAAAGCTTCCCCTTTATAACAATTTTTCTGATTGTTAAGCATAACACTGTGGTCAATGCTATCTGAGAACTGAGTAGAAACATTAATTTGATCTTCAACCTGCAGAATCATCCCATACACTTGACTCACTGTAGGTAGTGGATTCTGAATCAAAATTTGTTGTCTGATTGTTTCATAACAATCGTTTAATCCCATAAAAAATGCATTAGATGTTCTTCTTCAAGGTCTGCCTTTGCATCTTCTAGTGCATCACAAGTGCAAGTTCTAGATGTCTTCAGAAGTGCTAGATCATCCCAAAGTGCATTGAGGTTATTGAAGTATACCATGACAGTTTGAGTGTGTTGTGTATATGTAGCGATTTCCTTTCGTAATTTGTACAATCTAGGGCCATTTTTCTTACCAAATCGCCGCTCCAATTCTTCCCAAAGATGCCTAGAAGTATCTAAATTTTGGAATCCTCTCGTGACCTCTTTCACCATTGAATTACTGATCCAACTAAAAGCGAGGTAATTAACCTTTAACCACTGCATGTAGTCTATAGAGTCTCTTTTAGGAGCTTGCATACTACCATCAATTAAAGCAAGTTTATTTCAAGATAATAATCCCCTTCTTACAGATCTACACCAGTTATGATAATTCCTACCATCAAAGAGATCTATGGTGAGAATTATACCCGGATGCTCGCTCGGCATAATGTAGAGCTCGTCGTTCGCAAGTATCCAGTTATTGGTCACCTCAATCCGAGCATTCCCAATTTGGTAACCATTTCCTCGCTCATTGTTGTTACCTCCAGGAAGTTGATGAATCAAATCTGATTCTGATCGCATTGTATGCCGTCAAGCTTCACTTAACCCTCTACTTTCTCTCCATTCGATTGGAAAAGAGTTTGTCATAAACCCTAACTCTTCATCTTGCGCTTGCCACCATGAAAACGCTTGATTTTTCTTCGTCATATTTTATTCAACTAATTATCTATTCATGTAACAGGAAATCTGTTAACCTCACTCTTGATACCATGCAGAATATTCACATAAAATCATGCATGATAGCACAGTAAATAGAAGAACTATTATTTGAACAAAAATTGTTGTGAATGAATTGAGATTACACCCGATAGATCTGTATTTGTTGCCTTTTATACAAGTTATATTCAGACTAACTAACACAGCTAATCTAACGGTGGAGATCATTGATCCAATTGAGCATTGATTGACGGTAGCTAGCTTGTGGTCCTCCATACAAAATAACAACTTGCTGGCTGCATGTGTGAAATCTTTACATAAATTTAAAAGTTAAAAGTGCATTTAAATCTTGAATCTTTGTTGTTATTGTAGGGTATCAAGGCTCCCGGAGGTTACACCTCTTACTTTCCGCCGTCACAGATCGGTCCGTACATCCCTCAAGGGACAGAGAATCAAGCAAGGAAGGTTGTAGCAAGGCTTAGGGTTTTCTGATGCTAAAGACTCCTCCAAACAGTAACCAATGCACACCGAGACTGAAAAAGTAAGAAAGACAGACTACACACAACCCTCATAATGGCTCAAACTTCTGGCGAGCCCACGACTGACCCCTACTATCCCAGGCTACAAACATGAGGAGACCACGTAGGAATCCAAATGAACTGAGACCATAAGCAGTGGGTCAGTAAGAGCACAAAGCTCTCAAGCCTAAGCTTGATTCAAGGGATCGCAAGAAGCAGAGAAGAAGAGCACTCAAAGAGAGAGAGAGAGAGAGAGAGAGAGAGAGATAGAGTTTGAATGTAGAGGGTGAGTGAACAATGAAGCCCTAGGCTTCTTTTAATGAAGTAAAGGGTAGCCGAGAGGATGCAAGGAAATCAGCAAATTGACAACTAGTCAACAGGCCGAATAAATGAGGGAGATGGGCCAACAGTAATTGGGCCTCAGCAATGAGCTAACAAATACCCAACATTCTCCACCTTTGGTCCTTTGGTGTGGACTAATCTTCGAAAGGAGCTTTGCAGGACTCATCATTGCCTTTTTGTTTCTCCCTGCAGGGTCACAAAGACAAGAGAGAAACATAACACAAATTTAGGGTAGATTAACACATAATCAAAGAATGAACAGAATTCATAGATAATCAAATAAGTTCACAGAGAACAGAATAAAGATAGAAAGAGTTAATCAAGATCATAATTTAGAATTCTCTGGCATGAGACAAGTTTATCAACAGGCAAACACTTAGTTCCCATATCAGCTGGATTGAATTCAGTGGGAATTTTCTCCAATTGTATTTCTCCTTTTTCAACCATATCTCTGATGAAGTGGAACCTCACATCAATGTGTTTTATTCTGTCATGAAACACAGGATTTTTGCACAATTGAATAGCTGATTGACTATCTGAAAACAAAGTAGGTGAGGTGTTAGCAAAACCAATTTCAGATAACAATCCATTTAACCAAATGACTTCTTTTACAGCCTCTGCGGTAGCCACATATTTTGCCTCAGTAATAGAGAGGGCCACAATGTCCTGGAGCTGGGATTTCCAGCTGATGCACGAGCCACAAAGTGTAAACATATATGAAGTGGTGGACTTTCTATTGTCTCTATCATTTTCATAGTTAGAGTCCACATATCCCACAAGTTTCACCCCATCAGAAGACTTAGAGAAAGTCAAGCCATAATTTGAAATAGATTTCAAATATCTGAGAAGCCATTTTAAAGCTTCCTAATGTATCCTTCCAAGGTTTGACATGTATTTTCTTAAGCAAGAAACAAAATATACAATATCTAGCCTGGTACTCATCATGAGGTACATCACATAACCAATGACATTTGAATAAGGCACATTAGACATATCATGGATTTCAGAATCAGTCTTAGGAGACTGGTGACTTAGCAGAAAATGAGCAGCTAGAGGCACACTCACAAACTTAGCTTTGTGCATAGAGAATTTACTCAAAACTTTTTCAACATATGAGTTTTGATTTAGAACAAGGGAGAAGTTCTTTCTGTCTCTATGAATATGCATATCAAGTATTTTCTTAGCATCACCCAAGTCTTTCATGTCAAAATTTTCACATAGACACTTTTGAACATGCTTAATAGTCTTACAATAGGGACTGATAAGAAGCATATCATCCACATAGAGAAGAAGGAACACAGGAGTTGAATCATTTTGAAATACAGACAGTGATCAAAGTTGCTCTTTTTGAATTTCAAAGATTGCATACAAGCATCAAACTTCTTATTCCATTGTCTGGGAGACTACTTAAGACCATATAATGATTTCTTTAACAGGGACATATGATCAGGTTTGTTCTTATCGAAGAAGCCTTCAGGTTGTTTCATAAAGATATCATTTTCAAGGTCACCATGTAAGAAAGCAGTTGTAAAATCCATTTGTTTTAATTCTCAGTTAAAGTGAGCAACAAGAGATAACATGATTCTAACTGTAGTAAATTTTACAACATAAGCAAAGATTTCATTATAATCAATCACTACCTTTTGAGTAAATCCCTTACAACCAATCTAACCTTATATCTCACAGAATCAAATTCATACTTAATTTTATAAAGCCATTTGCATTGAACAATAGAGCACTTAGCAGGTTTAGGAACAAGAATCCAGGTTTTGTTATCATGATAAAAACTTCATTTCTTTTTCCATAGCATCAATCCATTTTTCTGAATCTTTAGAGTTTAAGGCAGCTTTATAAGAAACTAGTTAACAAGCATCAAGATTATTGAACACAGTAAAAGCAAGTATAGATTGATGACTATCAGCAAGCCCAACAAACCTTTGAGGTTGCCTAACAGTCCTTCTTACTCTGTCTCTAGTGAGTTAATAATTATGAAGAACATTGGGATCTCTCCCTTCTTCAGAGTTGTCCAAGTTTTCATTAGGATTATCCTGGAGATCATTGAGATCTCTGCCATCTTCAAGATGATCCTCATTACCATTCTCAGGCATATTATCAAGTAAATGCACATTATCATGCTTATCAAGTTCACTTAGCACAGGCAGATGTTCCACCTCACTTGGAGATGTCACAGACATGGGAGCAGGAGAAGATAAATAAGGAAATTCACTTTCATTAAGTACAAAATCCCTTCTTATTATGATTTTAAAATCAGGAACACTCTTATCCCAGAGCCTATAACCTTTTACCCCTTATAGATAGCCCAAGAAAACACATTTCCTAGACCTAAGATCCAACTTATCATGCTTTTGGTGAACATAAGCAGAACGTCCAAATATTTTCAGATTTGAGAAATTAATGTCTTTATTTGCAAATACAGATTCAGGAATTTTTTCAAGCAAAGGCACAGATGGGGATCTGTTGATTAAATAGGCAGCAGTCACAACTGCTTCTCCCCAGAATTTGTTAGACAAACTAGATGAAGCCAGCATGCTTCTAACTCTTTCAAGAAGAGTTCTGTTCATCCTCTCAGCAATGCCATTTTACCGAGGGGTATAAGGGACAGTTTTATGTCTCCTAATCCCAAATTCAACACATAGATCATCAATCAAAGCATTGCAAAACTCAAGACCATTATCAGTTCTTAAAGTTTTTATCTTTTTTCCAGTTTGGTTCTCAATCTGAAGTTTCTATGCAAACAATTTATCATACACATCAGATTTATTTTTCATTACAAAAACCCACACTTTTATGAAAAAATCATCAATGATTGATAAAAAAAAATACCAATTTCCACCATGAGTATCAACCTTTGCAGGACCTCATACATTAGCATACAAATATTCAAGAATATTAGAACTAACATGAGATTTATGAGAGCCAGAAACAGGGAATTGAACCCTATGTTACTTTCCCATCACACAGTTTTCATAGAAAGACATGTCAAAGATGTGATCAGATCCAAATGCACCATATTTATGCAATACTTTCAGACCTTTTTGACTCATATGCCCTAATCTAGCATGTCATAGCATAGCTTTATCACCTTGCACAGAATTAGCAATAGAGGGGACCAAATTCAAAGGGCTAGCATTGCACATATACAAATTATGTTGCCTAGGAGCTTTAAACACCACCATAGCACCTTTCAGAAACTTGATTCCATCTACTTCAATTTTGGCAAGCAAACCATCATCAGTTAAGCATGCAACAGAGATCCAGTTATAGCTCAAATCAGGAACATATCTGACATTTTTCAGGGTAAGAGATGAACCAGAGTCAAATTTTAAATAGATTTCACCTATGCCAACCACATGGCTTTTCTTTTCATTTGCCATGGATACAGAGCCATTTTCAACAGCTTTCAGATTAGAAAACATGTTTTTTACAAGGTAACATATGAAAAGTGCATCCAGAATCAATTAGTCATTTAGAATCAGACAGAGAATTAGACACAGAGTTCACAAAGGGCTCAGAGAACATATCAGAGACCATTAGAACATCACCATAAAATGTAATTAGGTATGAATGTAATGAATTTAGGAATTGAATGAGGGTCTGAATAGAATGACGATTCTTATGATTGGTATGTCTTCGGAATGAAGAACGTAATGAAATAACATTTTTTTTTATCTTATATAATGAAAATATTTTATGTAATTTCAAATTTTTTTATAATTGAATAAAGTGTACATAGTAGCTAATAAATATCAATACATGCCTTAATTTATTTTTTATATTCTAAATGCCATTTTTTTAGTATATGGTTTTTTCTAATTTTTTTAGAAAATTATAATTTATTTATTTTATTGAAAATTTTTATTCTAAAATATTTAATTATTCAATATATAATAATTTGTATAAGTTAACAAACATAATTTTACTTCATAGAAAAATACTTTAACATTTCAATTTTCCATTTGAATATATTAAATTTTATCAAATACGTAAATATTTTATATTGTATTATAACATATTTTTATGTTATATTTATTTAAGCATGACTTTCATTTTTCTTCAACAAAATTATAAAAGCTATCAAAATTTAATTTTAACACATATTTTTAAATTATATTTTGAAAATAAATAATAATAATAATAATAAATTATTTAATTTGATTTTTCATTTATTTTTCTAAATATGATAAAATAATATTATAAAACATGATTATGTATAAATACATCATATATTAATTTTTTTGGTTATTGAGAATAGCTAAACCCATGAAGAGTGGGTGGAATGGCTATTCCTTTGGGGATAGGGATTCCATCGGGAATAATGATTTTTGATTTTGAACCATACCAATTGTCGGAATGGGAATGAATTAATGGAAGTGGATTAGGAATGATCGTTCTATTCCATTCCATTCCACTGTATCAATCACGTGCTAACAGCTAGAAAGAATCTTGAATGAAAATAGGGCGTATGCAATATTTTTTATTAATTTGAGTTAGAATCCAAACTATCACAAATTAATATTGGATTAATTGTGTCTACAATCACGATTTTTACCTGATTTTTTTGTTTTAAATATCACTTTATATTTTATTGTATTTTTAACAAAAATTGATTTTTTTTGTAAATTAAACATCTTCTTTACTGTCGATTGAATGAAATTAACATTGAATTGAAATTACACATTCCAATTTATACAACAATCATATATTGTGGCTTAGTTCATTTGACATTGTGATATCCAATGTCTAATTCCGCCGCTATGTCAGTTTTAATTCAATTAGAAATATCGCAGATGTCTAATTTTCCAAAAAATAAATAAATTATATTTATATTAAAATTACAAAAATTAAAAGTTGTATTTAATACCAAAAAAAAACTTGGCAAAAGTGAAGTAATTAACCCCGTTCAAATTTAGGCTTATCAAACATTTAAAAACTGAAAGTCTATATAACTAATTATGTAAAACATTTATTTACGATTGATTTACTAAAACACACAATGCTCAACCATTCTATACACTCGTAATTATCTTATTTCAAAAAGTATAAACACAAAGCTAAAAAAAAATTATAAACATGAAGCTACGTGCCTACATTCTTTCAAGGTGTTGCCTATAGTTGTGTGAGAGGCAAGACAAATTATGTGGCTCATGCTTTAACTTCCTTAGCTGCTAGTAATCTTTCTTTTAGCTATTATACCGGTGCTTTATCGGAAATTATCTTGTCGAACGTACCGTCTTTTGAACGGTCATTTTCTTAATTAATATATTCGCATTTTCCCTAAAAAAATTATAATTTTAAAAAAGTAATTACACTATTCGAAAGTGTTAAAATAAGCCTTGCTTGGTCAATCAATTTCTTTTAATCAATTACCTTAAATTATTAACAATCAATTCAATTTTTTTTCCTGTTTGTTTTCTAAGACTTAAATTCGAAGAAAATTTACTTAATTATGAAGATATATAATTCAGGATAAAATGTTATGTTTAGATCGATTACTTGTTATTCATATGCATACAAATAAAATAATTCATTTTAATGTACTTAATATATTCTTAATGTTTAAAGTCATGAGATATTTAATTGAAATTTTAAAATTAAAATATATCTTACAACTGTTTAATTTTACATGATATATTTTTTGTAGTAAAATTATATAAATTACGCGCAACACGTGTGACCACTACTAGTCACACAGAATAAAGGTAAGTCAAATTAAAAAAAAGTTGGAAAAATGTGCAGTCATGATTTAAATATAATTTTGAATAGCTTTATGTAAAATACTTCATCAAGCTCTTAACTTCGAATTTTGCAGTCCACTACACAATAATTAACCCGAACAAATTTGTGTGTACAACAATTGTGCACAAGCTTTATACTATTAGGAGTAAGATTGTAGAATTTTCTAGGCACTAGTCTTCCGGCCAAGAGAGGTCTAGGGTGGCCTAGGGTCTACGCGGAATCTAAGTCGAGCTTAGACATTTTATTTTTTATAATTTATTTATTTATTTTAATTTAAAATTTTTAAAATTTACATATATAAATTCATAAATTATAACATTTAAACAATGTCTTACATATTACATATATATCATATATAGATACTATTATACTATTAATATAAAATACATTTATAAAAATATAGATAATATAATATATTATCACATACATATTATTTACTTATATTGAAAAAATTGTACTCAACACAACTTTATATCTAGTGTATTGGTTAAGAACCCCTAATGGGGTATGGGTTGACTCCTGCTAAAGCCAAGCTTTCAATTTATTTTTTTAATGCTGACCTCATTAATTCGAAATTTTACACAATGAAAATAATGAAAAATTATCACCTAATCGGCGCCTAGACCCGTGTAGCCGGTTCGACCGCCTACAGTGCTGATTACAGCCTTTCCGACTCGGTCATGGGCCGTCTAGGCGGTCCTAGGCGATGAATTTTACAACAGAGATTAGGAGTATAATTTTTTCAATTAAAAAAATAGTAATAATTACAAAAATATTACCTTCTTTTTAACAATATTTTCCAGTAATATTTTTTTTTTCTCATCTTATATAAGACTTATATAAAAATGGTGTATCTAAGACCAACCTATTAACACAACATCTACTAAACCAATCAAAGGTTCTTCAATTGCAATTTGTTATCCAATTTGTGCTTCATTTTTTTTTTATTTTACCCCCTCTCCCCAAACTTTCATTTTATTTATCGTTTTAAGTTGTATACTCGTATCTAATGATTTATCATTTAACATATCTTTGCACATTCTCCCTCAATTTTAACTCTACCAAACTCCTACAAAATCTCTTACTTTTACTATAGGAAGGGATAAATCTTTATATTTTTAGGAAAATATATTTTAATAGAATTTTATAGAGATGAATATATTTGTCAAAATATTTATATCTTAATTTAATTGAGAATCCTAAAATGACAAATAAAAAATTAAAGAAGAGAGTGTAATTTATCACACACATCTTCTCTAAAGAGTGTAATTATCATGCGCACAATATGTGAGTATCACGAAGAATACACCGGATGGGATCCCGCGTCATACAAATGATAAATACGGTATAAAATACTTTACCAAATACAACATCAGGGATTACAAAATCAACATTAATCAAATAAAATGTACGAGGCAAATAAAAAAAAAAAAAAAAGTTTCCTGGCTGCATTAATTTAATCGGTTGTGTAATATAAATCAGGTTTTATTGCAATAAATGCGACGCACGGAATTATAGCTCGGGAAATTAGCAAAGCAGAGGTGTTTGGCGTTGGGAAAAAGAAAGGGCATGAGTTTGATGACACGTGGCCGTATCTGGGGAGGGGATGGTGCTCCTCTACACATGCATGACAGTTAGGTTGTAGTTGTACTGTACAACGCTTTTTTCTGATCGTGCAAAAAATACAACACTTTTGCCTTTATTGCTCATTTAAATTGTTGTATAGGGACACCTGTTATTTCATTTAGTTGTTATCTCTGTCACTGAATATATAATACTTAATTGCTAAACTAGGTTTAATCACCATAATTTATTTTCACCAGATCAAGTAAAATACAATATTGCCACCCTACAGTTGAAATATCTTCTTAATAATATCTACTTCAACGTGACTGAGTTTTTCTTTGATAAAAGAAATACTACAGTTGACTGTTTAAATGTTTGAATCAAGTCTTCTGATTTAAGTAATGTAATACTCAATAATAATTGGTCGACTTGTGATAATCAATCCATAGCCAATAATAATAATAATAATAATAATAATAATAATAATAATAATAATAATAATAATAATAATAATAATAATAATAATAATAATAATAATAATATCAGGGAAAAAAGGAAAAAATAAGGGAAATCTACACTGTTTTTTAGAGAAGGGAAAAATAACCTTATTATAACAGATTTGATGGAGAACTGACATACTATCTGAATATTTGGTTGGATAAATAATTTTTTTTATGGAAAATGCATAATTTGGGTTTTCTTTTAATAGTATAATAACATATAATATAATAAATATATAATAATTCCCAAATTACCTTAAAGTAGTCCTTGGTCTTAAATTAAAAGATAATCTAATTATGTATGATTTGAAAGACATACAATTTTAAAAAATCAAAGATTGATAAAACTAGATTAATTCATATTCATCTCAAACATGATTTTTTTTTACTCGAATCAACTTCTTTAAATTGTTCTCTTACGAACAACCAAATAATCCATGTATATAAAATGAAAATGTGTCACCTCACTTCCCCCTTTTCAATTAAAAAAAAAAAACTTATTCAAATTCCTATATAACACAATTAATTAAATATTTATATATTTAAACAGTATCGATTCCGAGTCGATTGAATTGCAGTCATAATTTCTATGTTGAAAAAAATTGGTGAAAATAATAAATGCCAGAAATGACATATGTGAAAAGGGGGGGGTGAGAGAGAGTGGAAGAAGCAAAAGTAGGACAAAATTTAATAAAAGAAATTGAATTACGTTGTCTTGTTTGGGGAATTGGGTTTCCTCTCCGCTCACATCAAAATCAAATTTGGAGTTTGATTTTTCTCAAACCTTCCCCGCGTCACCTATTTCTCTATAATTAATTAATACAATCCCGCTTTATTTATTGGTTTAATCATTTTTTGTTGAAATAGTACTATATAAACCAATAATAAATAAGATATATTGTGTTGCTATTTTCTATTTGCAGCAATTTTAAAAACGTACGCTTAGACCCAAGCAGGAGCACTGCCACCTGCTCTCCTCCCTTTTCTTGTATGCCCTCTCTCTCTCTCTCTCTCTCTCTGCCCCCTCTTTTTTTTTTTTTTTTTTGGAAAAATAAAAGTTTGGGTTTCTTCGCGTTCTCTGTTAATGTCGTGGGTCTGTGTCAAAATTTGATCTTGATTATGATTTCTTGAGGGTTTTTTAATTTCTTGTGATTGAATGCATATGAGTCATCGTTGTTTGTCCTTTTGTTATATGGCAGGCCTTTTTCTTTCTTTTCATCGGTTGTATTGTTTTTTCAGATCTTGTGATCACTCAGATACATGCATACATGTGCCGAGAGATTTGTGGGATGAAAAATTCATTTTTTCCCTCTGATCATTGTTTTGTTGTAACTCTTGGAATGCCAAATTGGTTCTTCAGTTTCGTCAAAAAATAAGTTCGGGGGCTCTTATTTTGAGGTTTTTCCCAGTTAAATGTGTTTTTTTTTTGGCGATTTGGGCAATCCAGTAATACTCTAACTGGTTATTGACAGCAAATTTCGATTATTTCTTAGTTTTTGGGTGAGTTGAAGTTGGGAATTTTGATTGGTCTGAGGTGGATCTTGATAGTTTTAAGTCCTTTTTTGGTGTTTGAATCCATAATGCACGTTGCTGATATTATGAAGATTGTTTGGAGTTCTAATTTTCCTACTCTTGTTTTTTTAGCTGCTGAAATTTTCTAAATTTAGATTCCTTTTTTAGCGGTTCTCTAATTATTGGTGTATTTTTCTGTATGTGATTATATCCATTTTTTTCAATAGGGCCCAGCTTTAGGTTTCGTTTCTAGTTCTTGTCTTGAAACAAGCTATTTGGTTTAATCATATGTTTAAATATTTTTTTCTCCAACAATAATAGTTTGAATTTTTATGCAGGACATCTGAGGATACGGGTGTATTGCTTGGTGATTGATGTTAATATTTGAATAGAAATTTTTATTTTATAATAATAAAAGAAGAGATTTATCAATGCTGAGCTTTACAAGAATCAGAACTCAGCCGAGGTCCAATAGATCTCTGTCTTTAGGAGGTGGAGTTTTCTTTCATTTTAGCGTCATTGATCATCTTCACTTCTCCTTTTTAATGGCTTCTTTATCAATTCTGATCTTATTTCTATGTTTCAGGCATTGATTATGCAGATCCAAAGAAGAAGAACAATTTTTGTGGAAAAATCTTAATGGTTTCAACCCTTACAGCATTATGCATTCTTATGCTCAAACACTCCCCAAATTTTAACACCCCTAGCCAAGTAATATATGTCTTTCTACATTTCTTTTACTCTGATGTTCAAACTGCCATTACTTTAGTTGCATGTTTATGTGTTTTTCTTAATATTAAATGAGTTGTTGAGGCTGTAAAGAATTAAATTAGCTCTCTCAAATGATTATCTAGTTACTTTAAATGGTCCTTCCAAGAGTTTCATTTCAACTTAAAAAAATAATTTCTCATTCTGAAATGTTATCAAACCCTGTCTGTTTTGGTCTTGCAGACTGCTTTAAACTTTGAAATGTGATCTCACAATTTGTTGTTTTCCCTCAACATTTGATTGCGAAATTTTGATTTGAATTCTGTCAACTTTCCAATAAGCTGCTAAAGCTTATGCTATTCTTTCTTTCGGTTTATCTGCCTCTCTCAAATATACGTCTTTGATGTCTTTATATAGTTCTCCAGTCATGAATCTGGTGTGACTCATGTCTTGGTAACTGGAGGTGCTGGATACATCGGCTCACATGCTGCATTACGACTTCTTAAGGATTTCTATCGTGTGACTATAGTGGTATCCTTCTGATATTGACAGTTCTTTTTTAATTCTCTGTTGCCATAATTGGTGCCTGGGACGTTGAAAAGTACGTACATTTTCAAATGACAGGACAATCTTTCTCGAGGAAACCTTGGTGCCATTCATGTCCTGCAACAATTATTTCCAGAGCCAGGGAGGCTTCAGTTTATTTATGCTGATCTGGGGGATACAAAATCGGTACCCTCACTATTCTATTTGCTCATGATTCCTTTTTCTGTGATGAGTTCAAAACTGTTACCTTTATTTTTTCCTGGGTAAACATACAGGTGCAGAAGATTTTTTCTGAAAATGCATTTGATGCAGTGATTCATTTTGCTGCTGTGGCATATGTTGGAGAGAGTACTCTTGATCCACTCAAGTGAGTACCTTTTGATAAAAAAACATATGAAATATGTGAGGCTACTGAATATGCTTGGGATTCTGGGTTCATTGTTGCATAGAGGACTGGGATATTGGTATCATGATAATCTGTATTTGGAAAATGTTCGAGTGAAGCAAAATCTTGCCAGAAAATAGTTGAGATAACTATTGGTACAATTAGGACTTGGGTCCATTCGGAGATATATTATTTGATACTCAGCTTAATCTCTTGATATGGCTAAATGCTGGTTGAGAGTTGCCAGAATAAACTAAAATCCCCTACTGAAATCAATAGTTCTGTCAACTTCTATCTGTGCTTGAGATCTCAAATTTCATAGAATTGCAAAGTTGACTTTTTGTTTGATTATTATTCTGTGATGCCAATTCTTTTGATTTATCTGTTGTGTACTTTTTTTTGTGCTCTATTCATTTAAGAACAATGGAGCCTAGCAATTGCAATGTGCGCTTCTCTTCCTTGGAGAAGAGCTTTCCCTAACTGTTTTTGTAACACAGGTATTATCACAATATTACGTCGAATACTCTTGTGGTATTAGAAGCAATGGCAGCTCACGGAGTGAAGACATTGATTTATTCTAGCACGTGTGCAACTTATGGGGAACCTGAAACGATGCCTATTACAGAAGAAACCCCACAGGTCAGAGTTGCTGAAGTTTACACTTCCAGTCTAGTGCTTGCTTTGTGTGATGAGATCTATCGACTAACAAGCCTGGTTTTCTTTGACATTGTGCAGCTTCCCATAAATCCATATGGAAAAGCCAAGAAAATGGCTGAGGATATTATTCTGGATTTTCACAAGAACTCTGATATGGCTGTAATGATTCTGAGGTAGGTATAAATATTTGTTCGCAACATTTCTTGTCGACTCTATAGTCTTTACCTTGGTTCCTAGTATATAAAGTTATTCCAAATTGCAAAGATAACCAAGTAACTTTTCCTGCAAACTGCTTGCTCACTCCTAGCCTACTGTTGAGCAACTGAAACTCATTTATTTTCTAGACCATAGTTTCCTGGGGAGTGTTGTTTGCATTGTTGAGCTCTGCCCTATCATCGGGATATCCATGCTTTCTGCACCTTCACTAGCATAGTCTAAATAATTTTTCCACTGTAATTAAAATTAATGGTAAAGAGTGCATAGTGGAGAATTGTATGCGATGAAGCATGCTTTACTATTTTGTACTTATTTCATGAATTACCAGATACTTCAACGTGATTGGTTCGGATCCTGAGGGAAGGCTGGGTGAAGCTCCCCGACCGGAACTACGCGAACATGGACGGATATCTGGTGCTTGTTTTGATGCTGCTCGTGGAATCATTCCAGGTCTTAAGGTCTGTCCATCGCGGCTCACCATAACATCATTGAATGCATAATTTGTTCATTAGAAACTTGTAGAATTGTTTGCATGTGTGTTCTTTCCCATATATAAGCCTTTTCTTTTGAACATTTATATATTCAAAAACTGAATTTCTTCCAAATACAGGTTCGTGGAACAGATTATAAGACTACAGATGGCACATGCATTCGGGATTACATTGATGTCACTGATCTGGTAGATGCTCATGTCAAAGCCCTTGAGAAAGCAAAACCCGGCCATGTAGGCATCTACAATGTTGGCACAGGAAAAGGTAAACCACCTTTCAATGTTAATGCCTATGTTAAATGATACGGACTCGTACCTGAAACAGTTCAATCCATCTCTCAGGTAGATCAGTGAAGGAGTTCGTGGAGGCCTGCAAGAAGGCAACAGGGGTGCCCATAAAAGTTGATTTCCTTCCCCGCAGACCTGGCGATTATGCAGAAGTATTCAGCGATCCAACCAAGATCAAGAACGAGCTGAACTGGACAGCAAAACACACTAACCTTCAAGAAAGTTTGCAGGTTGCGTGGAGATGGCAGAAGGAGCACCTGAATGGATATGTCACTCCTCTGGTGATGTCTGCGTAAATAGAAGTTCAACATTCATCATATTCATAGCAGAGAACTAACATGAACCCCGTCGGAGCCTTGGTTCTGGAATTTTTCCTAATGTTGGAGAGAGAGAGAGAGAGAGAGAGAGAGAGTTGATGCCAGGGGTCTGATGTATTCTTTTTTACATCTCTATTCAGATTCAGCTACATTTCATAGAATGGTAGGAAGAGTCCCATTTAAAAGTTATGTATTGGAGAGACATATTTAGTTGAATAATAGTTGATGAGATGAGAGGTATAGTTTATTCTTGTATTATATTTATATTACAATTCTTGACTGAGAATACTTAGATTCATTCATAGATTCTTTGATGATGGTTCAAGGGTATCTTGGTTTCTGAATCAATTAGTAAAACCATATCAATTTTAAAAGATTGATGTGCTTGAGAACTGTCCAAAAATGTAAATTTGGGAGACGTAATCTCACAACTTCATAACATTGTAATCTCACAACTTCATAACATTGTAGATTCACTCAACAGTGAAGATTTCAATGTAAAAGAGAGATGTCTCAAATTTAAAATTCATTACTTCCCTCAATTCAAAACAAAAATAAAAAATAAAATAATATATTTAGAGTTTGAGACCACCAATTCCTTTCCCAATTAAAAAAAAAAAAAAAAAAAAAAAAAAGAACTCGAGCCCCCCAACCCCCCCCCCCCCCCCCCCCCCAAAAAAAAAAAACAGTTGAAAAATGGAGATGCGGGGTATCGATCCCCGTACCTCTCGCATGCTAAGCGAGCGCTCTACCATCTGAGCTACATCCCCTTTTTGTTTTAATGAATGTAGACTACCATTTTATTCAATTTCTATTTCATCAATTTTTGTCTTTCCTGAATTCATGTTTTCTAGTTCGAAGACTAATTTTTCCTTGTTTGATTTCATTTTCGGATACGATTTCTAATTTTTAGTATTTTCGGTGCATCTTACAAAATCTATATATATTTTTAGCTTTTTTTCCGTTAGACGACACTGTTTAACAAGGTTTATTAAACACAAAATTCCCATAACTTATATCCTATCGTAGACCGTAGAAATCACAATGCATCAATATTTTTTCAACAATTTTTTTAAAATAAGAAACACTAACCAATGTGTAGTGATCTTTAAAGGTTGAATATAATACCCCTACATATATTATAGAATTTCCAAGAGGTTAACAATGAATTGAGCCTGATGAGGATTTGCAATGGGATAAATCTTTATATTTGGGGATCATTCATTTCTGATTTTTAAACCAAACAAAATAGCGGCCATAAACAGTCTATTCCAACGGCTGCTTCTAATGCCTCACTCAAAAGGTGAAAAAACCAGAATTTCCCAAGAAAGTAGAAGAACAATTCAACAACAAACAGATATTGCAGCAGTTAGTAACAAGACTGTTTTGCTACCAATAGATTTCTACAATTGTGTACTAGAGTCGTATCATATGCTATTGGAGGCTCAAACTCAAATACAAGTCTCAATATCCAATATAATGTTTTCAGCCGATCTAACATAAACAAAGTCATGTTGCACTTTTCAAATAAAAGAAGCCATTCAACAAATGACAACATCCACAGCCATAAATTTTTTCGAAAGATACACCAAAAATATACTTTCATCGACAGACGAGAAGCAATCTCATCACACCTAGTCAACTCTTCACGCGACTGTTTGAACTGCTCGGTCGAAGCCTTCTTCCGCACTAGATGCACGTTTGATGAGTATGTGATCTGGGTGTGACAGTTTCAATTGGCTGCACAATACAATTATCAGAAAATTCAACCATCAGAAGTTCTATCCTGTACCAAACAAATTCAACTTTACGAGCAACCAACACACTATTAATATTAAGGTCACTGCATGACATGAATGCCAGATGACTAGGCAATAAAGACAAAACATCGAAATAAACTAAAAAGTGAGATCGTAAAAACATTTTGTTTAAGCTTCCTTTCTGTTGAAAATGGCATTCCACTTGAGGAAAATATTACTGATCTTTTAACAGCATACAAAAACTTCATTTCTTTTCTTTCTATAAAAATAGCAAGAACTAAGTTCTCTAAGCAACCACCTATAACCTATAGGGACAAACACAATTATTGTAAGTGTAGGAAGAGATAACTGCACAGAGAACAGTTCTACAGTAAATCAGAACAAACATATATTGACAGATAATTTGATGAATGCTGACAACCTAAGTAGCGCACGTTCAGTTAATGAACCAATTCAAAAGTTCTACAGAATATTATGGAATAAATTCTACCTGAGGTAGCGTGATGCTGATTTGCCCAGGTGAAGACTACAAATAACCAGATTGCCTAGGGTCTCTGGATCCTTAGCATCCTGCGTAGACCAGAAACTTCACATGTCAAATTGGAAACAAATTGCAGTGTCTGTGACTAACTTAGTAAACAATAAATCTCTGTAGAATTTATTGGTGTAAAAAAAAAAGGAAAATAAAAATGAAGCAAAAGGCACTTGGGTAAGGTCTTGCAAATAGTTACATACATAAGAAGGCAATTCTCATGGAAAAGCAGTTGAACATTCCTTGCACCCAACCAGATATAGAGAAAATAGCACATAATAATAACAGCTAAAATTGTTTGAATCTTCAAAGTTATATGGGATATTTAAGAAAACTAGCAAATTATACTCACTCTGTTAAGGGCCTCAAGCAGAAGGGTCTCTGCCTCATCAAATTCCCCTTTGTGCATGCAGCATACAGCCTTGCCATTTAGGACCAAGCTAGTCATTGGGTACTTCTCTGAGAAATCTTGGAAAATAAGGTAAGCCTCCTGGATCTTTGAGCCACCCTGACTCAAACAGCAATCCGTAAGTCTCCAGACCTGCGATTTGGATTTCACAAGATATATCTCATGGAACAACACTTACCACAGCCAAGTTCAGCCATGCATTAGCAAGTTGAGTTAGTGTGTGGTCTTCATCTACTCCTTGCATGATTCTCAACTGTTTCTCGGCATAATCTGAACGGTGCATCTTAAGAAAAATATGGACATTCAAAGCATGCCTGCAGAAGCATAATATCATCATGCTTAAAGTATATATGCGTACTTTGACTATGCACCCACAGACATACACACAACACATAGGGAAAACTCTTGGCCAACTTAGTAAGATATAACTGATTGGCTGATCGCATACTTTGCTAGCAACATATGTAATTCTGGCTACCAAAAGTTTCATCAAATCAACCAGAATTTTGGGATTATCAATAGGAAATATCTAAGGTACCCAGCACCAGCTAAGGGGACTTACAACTCCATAGTTCCTCCAGCATTTGTATGTTTCAAAGCTTCATTATAATCCTGTTCATGCATGAATATGATCCCAGCAATAATGCGTAAGATGGGGTTGTTTCCAACTGCAGGATCTGCCAACCACTCATGGAGACTTGAAATCACTGCTTCCTACATGAATAATTACAGAGTTTAGTTAGGACAAGCATCCGACACTGATAGTCACCAAAAGGAATTACTAATTCTTCAACATTGTTTGCCAAACCACTTTTTGGCACAAAAATGCTAGACACCTATCAGATTAACTGGCCGAAAAGGGGAAACCGACCTAGATACTACTATACTAGTAGGAGTCTAAATTTATATTCCTTCATGGAAAACCTTAGCTAAGATCTTCATGTACATGCCGGAAAATACAGATCCACAACCATAATTAAAATTTCTCCTTTCATGAAATTTAGCACCGCGATCCACCAAATTTGATAAAATTACAAGCAAGATTCCACGTTAAAAGATCCAAAGCACAAGAAATCACCTTGTTGTCAGGACTGGAAAGATACAGAGCTAATAATTTCACCGCCTGAAGTGGCGTCGGCGCAGATGAATCGATCTCACTCACCACAAGCTACGCATCAGAAAAATAACAGAAATGAACAAGAAATCGATCAATGACCTCGAGACAATACAATTCAACTAACTTCAAATCTGATCACGGGCAAATTCTAGTTCGAGAAATGCTAATAACACTCATAACAGCAGATCTCAAAATCGAATCACAGCCGGACCATACCTGATAACTGCCGAGGGCAATGTAAGAGCGGTAAACGAGGGAGTCCCTCTCAACGACGTCGTCGGGTGAGAGATTAGGGATTTCGCTGTTGTTGATTGCGGCCTGGTACGCTCCCAAGTAAAAGTTGTTCCTCAATCCGAATAACAGGTCGGGTCCTCCTGCCGCCGCCATTTCCGATTATTTGAAGCTTGAATCTGGGGGCGAAGATCAGATCTTGAAAATGAAGAAACTTGCGAGAGAAATCAAACCAAAACGCGCAGCAGATCAGATGCGAACGATTTTACAATGTTGGAGAGGAGGGAGAAGCGGGTTTATTACTGCCTTGCGCTTTTATGCCGTACTGACGTTTTTAAGTAAAGTCGATCTCAGTTTTAGTGGGCAACTTCTACTAAGACCCCAAAATTTTATAGAGGCCCAGTTTGTTATGGAAGCATCCATACATATATTTTTGGGTAAATTATACGCAATGCCCTCAATATTTATAATTTATAACAATAATACCTCAACTTATACTTAATATTAATTTTACCTCAACTTTTCATTTTTATTCATAATTTTTCGACAACTAAAATTTGAGTTGCCAACATATGTTGAGGACTTGAGGGTGATAAAGGTGTTGGGACTCTTAATGATAATAATATTGATGACTTGCATGATGAGGAGACACACTTTTCAGTTGTCGGGAAATTTATGGAGGGTAGTATGATTACATAAATGAAATGTTGTGGGTAAAATTACTATTAAGTGTAAGTTGGGAGTATTATTCTGGTAAATTGCAATTGTTGGGGTATTAAGTATAATTTAACCTAAATTTTTTCATATTCGATTGAATTAAAAGATTAGGGCTATTGTTTAATGTCTTGGGAGAAAAAAAATAATTATCTTGAAAATATGATGCGTTCGGAAAGTATTGAGGCTGTGTTATTTAAAGATTCAATAATAATTTTTAAAGAGTGTATTTGAAATCCATAGTTAAGACTTGATTGAGTACACTCATTTATTTGGCAAATTAACAAATTAAATGAATTTCAAGTCAAGGAATTTAAATAATTGATTTTCTATTCATTTTAAATAAATTTCGAAATCTTTCAACTATAAGCTTGCTCAATTTATCTATTCAGTCATCCCAAAAAATATACATAATTAAAAGACTATTTCGTAGATGCTCTTGTGTTTTGAAGGTGCCAATCGAAAATTAAAGTATGCATTTATGAGCTAACTAGGCGTAGCAGCACATGAGCATTCATTTTACATCATCAAACCTAAGCTAGAGCCTAGATAATCATCTAAAGTTCTAATCTAACTCAAGCAAAAGATAATACATTCCTCGTAAATACTATACTATTTGTTATAGAGGTATCTCAACAAAATTAATGAGGAAAGAGTCGGACCGGGAGACCCTTTTGGGGCTCTGGCATCATGTCACCTTCGACCTTCTTATCGGGGTTGACTACTTCCCATTTATATCTCTTCACCATATTGTGCACAAATGCTAGTACCGCTAGCCGGTCATACTCTTTTCCAATGCACATTCTTAGCCCGCTGCCGAATGGGACAGGCGTGTATGGCGGCAGGGGCTTCGCTTCCATCATACCTTGATGGATTGAATTTTTTCTAGTCTTTGAAATGCTCTGGGTTCATGTTGGTTGTGCTCACCGTCCAATAAACCTTCATATAGATCAAGTTTAGAGTCCAATGTATCAAAAGTAGGAAATAGGTAGATGAGTAGGACTTATAAGCAAAACCAAACTCGTATATATTGAAATAATTGAATTTTCTACGGTTTTGTTTGGTATTTGATCAATAGAATTGAATTTCTTTTAGAAACAACGAATTTTGTTTCAATTTGTTATAAACTTATCATTCAAAATCGGAGTACCATATTTAGCATTTCAATTCAAATTTTTTCTATTAAATTAAAAAATTCGAATCGACCAAATGATCATCCATACCTTCCAACCCTTGAGAACGGTGTAGTCAAACTCCATCACCACTTCCCTGAAAGTTCCTTGAAGAGGAGTAACCAAACTCATTGCTTCAAACATCACATTCCAACTATACTTCATTTTCGACATATCTTCCCATTCTATTTCTAACAATGCACCTTCTTTTCGAAGCTGCAACCTCCATTGTTCTACACTATAATAAAAAAGAAATCACACTCCCAAATTTCAAGAATTTCGTACCCACTACTCTAAATCGTTGATATACTGTCAGCAAATACAAAACACATGTAAAAAAATCAATGAGTTTAGGGGGAAATTATATCCTACATGTTGGGCCGTACCCAACATATAATACACTATTTAAAAATTATTAAAATTATGTGTGATAGGCCATTAATAATTATTAAAGTGTATTAGTTATTGGAATACTATCCAACATGTAGGTAGAATATCCCAACTTTAGGATAGTACCCGCTCGGACCTTTTCATATATTTCCGAACTAAGGCCGACATACTTCACCACGACCGTCATAGCAGTTGCTACGGTGCTATAACCTGCAATTAGCATGCCCATAATTTTGTCAGCAATCTCGGCTTCACCACCAGTATCACTGTGATATTAGGGTTGTAAATGAACAGAGCTGTTCGTGAGCTATTCGGAGTTCGACTCGAAAAAAGCTCGTTCGAATTTCGTTCGTTTTCTAAACGAGCCGAGCTCGAGCCTCGAATCGAGCTCAATAAAATTATCGAGCCAAACTCAAACAGAGTAGTATTCGGCTCGGCCAGCTCGCGAACATGCTCGAGCTCGAGCTTAATCAAACATGTTCACGAACATGTTCATAAATATTATAAATATTTCAAATGGATAAATAAAATAAGCTATTTTTTTCAAATTCGAGCTCGAATATGTAAATTAAACGAGCATTTTTTCAAGCATTCGAGTTCAGGCTCATTTAGTAAATTTTCGAGCATTTCACGAACCGAGCTCGAATTGAATTCGAACATGATAAATATTATTCGAGTCAAGCTTGAACACGAGAAAAAAAGCTCGAATCGAGCTCGAACTCTTGAATATTCTTTAATGAGCCGAGCTTGAGCATCAGGGTATTTGACTTTTGGCTTGATTCAGTTCGTTTACAGCCGTAGGTGATATTAATCAAGTGAGACAAAATGTCAATTCATTCTGACGGAATCCATTATGCTCAAGTAGCGCATGAGGGCTTCAGGTTGGCGGACGACCTTCACTTCCTCCGCTGGTTGGATTTCGGATGGCGGCACCGTTGCCTTGTTCTTATAATATGGTATCTTATGATTTAATAAATATGATGTACATTGTGAATTTGAAACATGAGGAGTGTGAAATGATACCCTATCTCGTGTCTAGGTGTTTCTTCTTTAAACGAATTTACAAGGCTTTGGAAATATGGTGGGGGTTCCAATCTTTATATATCTTTTCTAATTTCTTACGTACGTGGAGATACATTTTACTTAGACCTATGCTATTTTTCGATCGTATCGAATCAATTATATATATATATATACTGCTGAGGAAACAGGGTAACCTGACTATAAAAGGCTCCCTGTCGCAATTAAACTCTACTTTCTTCAATCTCTCGAGCGTTATCAACAATCCGCACCCCATCGTCTGTGGCTATGACTGCCGTGCACCTGTCATTTACGCCCGAGTTTATCATTGTTCAACATTCTAGTAAAGCCTAAGCAACTTGGTATCATTGAAAAATAAAAGAGGAGGAACTCACGGGATTCTGGAGATGACACCGTGCTCAACGACGCCAACCACTTGATCAAGACTATCAGCCACTTCAGCTGTGCATGAAATTGATACAATTACATAGACAAGTTAAATTTTTAAAAGAGTTGATCAGGCAAGAAGATGAAAAGGACTATCTTAGGATGCAGAATGGTACCAAGATTTTGAATTGGAGATGTAAAAATTACGTCGAGAACGTTGTGCCCTTCTTTAGTGACAAGTGGAAAGTCACCTCCCAATGGACCCGAGTACCCTATACCAATAGATGGTCTTCTCCAAACCTTGATATAGACAAATTCGATATGTCACCATGTCAAATATCTATCAAAATCTCGGTTACAAGGTTATGGTGCACCAAGAGATGCCTAACTCTACTTACTTATAGAATAATAGTACTGGAACAATGCAATAAAGAGTAGTACCTCAGCATCGCCAAGAAATAGATCATCTATTTCTTCAGCAGTCTCCAACCAGTTGATCTAATATGTAATATCAATTGTAAGGTAACGCGAAACATTTATCGAAGTGAAGTCAAATAACTTGCGCTTGACCTTACAGATTTAATTAGAACTGGAATGGATCCCTCTACAGCACCTTGATATTGCTTTGCTGTAACGATGAGGACCAGTTTCCTAGCTGTTCTCAGTATGGTCTGTAAAGCAGAGTTAACCAATGTATCTGAACAAGAAATCCCAATGTGAAAAGGAAGCCATGCTTAAGTACGATTATGACCTAGACGGCTGATCAAAGCCACGAGCTTGTAAAGCCAGTAAAGGTTATCACTATGAGAGATGGACAAGAGATCATTAAAAAAGATACAATAGAAACCTTAGAGATGATAATTTGTATTAGCACTTTCACTTGCTCACACAAAAAACATTTCAGAAGTAAAGACGTTTTTTTGACTGACCTTTTCCTGAATTATTGACTCACCACCCTGCATCTTCTGGCGCCCAATGACCGCAGCAAGAGATTCTTCTTCTATAACATCAGCATCATCGAATGCCAAATCAATCTACAGGTCAGAAGATACAATTTTTATCTATTATACCATTCAAACGACATCACAGAAACTCACTATGTTTGTCCGTGTTTCTAGAAATAATGCTATTTGCTCTCTAAACACATATCACACATGTTATTCAATTAAACACGAGGTGGATAGACTAAGAAAACCCTGGTCTTGGAGAATATGTCAAAACTAAAAAAAATAAAAAAATTGCTCACTTTGGAGCTGTCTCTAAATTGATCCAAAGGGACACCTGCTTTTGCTGCTTCACTTGCACTATCAACAGATCTGCATCACAGGTTTGCAGGTTATTCCGAATGGAAAAACAAAGACTAGTACTATATAAATAACAAGCATCTTGCGTTTGGGTCACTACAGAAAATGATTGAAGCTGAGAAGGCATTTTTTTTTTACACAGCTTCACAATAAAGTCTCTCCGGGTAGTGAATGAATTTTTTCCTCAACAAACAAACAAGAACACAGGAAAAGATAACCAATCCATAATAGAGTGCAAACATTATTATCTCAAGCCTCTTTAACTTCAGTGTAAATTTGTCAATGCTGCATGATATCAGATAGAGACGGACTACGCCTTTCTTCCTAGTTCTATAATAGTACTTTTCATTAAGTATTTTCAACAATCACAATTGCTCAAGAATAAATTCCTCATATAGGCCTCTATAACATCATTAAGCCCAAAATGTGTAGACGCGAGCTCTTTCTTCCTATACTGGCATCAGTTTTCTAGATTCATGCTAATTTTCATACTCCACAAGAACAACAGCATGGTTTTTAAGCGGCTTCTTTCTGATTGTTTGATCATTTTCATCTACTACTGCCATTGTTCCTCAACTGCCAAATCCAGTATCACAATTCACAAGTAACTTAAGAGATAGCACGCATGCACTCACTCTCTCTCTCTCTCTCTCTCTCTCTCTCTCTCTCTCTCACACACACACACACACACACACACACAGAGCAAAGTTCCACCAGATAAAGTAACTCTACTTACGTAGGAATGCCAGTAACATCTTTAACAACTCCGGAACGAAGTTGGCGCCCCAAATACTGGATAGCATAACTGGAAGCGCGACCAGACCCCAGCCCTATCACCATTCCATTCTCCACAAATGAATCGACCTTTTTAACACACACAAAAACCAAATCTGAACTATCCATTATACACTAGTAAAAATCCACTTCATCGTTCTCGAATGTCACAAACAAAATCAGATAGAAATCGAGAAAAATCACATCCACAGGTCTTGAATATTGGGCAAAATAAGTAAAAATTGAACACATTCTAGAATCTTAGAAAATCGGTAGAGAGAGATTACAGTGTATTTGGCAGCTTGGAGGAGAAGGGAAGAATCGTCCGAGAGGCTCGCGCGAACCGCCATTGATAGTGCATTCCTTCTTCCACTTGAATTAGAGTTCGCACTGAAATTATAGAACGGAAGAATTGATGAAGATGATGATAACGCCATCATCGCCATAAATTTTCTCTCTTTTTTCAACTGTACTTCTCTAAATAAGTAAATATAACGTGTAAGGTTTTATTTTCGAAGGATACTACTCCATTCCCATTTTCATGTCTTACACTACCCACATCAGTCATATTCATCCACATCCTCAATCCCCAATATTTTAAAATTTGCACTCACACCCATCCAACTTGACATTCAATTAAAATATTAATTTCTTTTTCTTTCAATCTATATAAAATATTTATCATTTTATTTTTAAAATAAAATATTATTAATAATAATTTTTTACTATATTTAAAAAATCAAAATTAATTTATTAGATACATTTTTTTAATTCAAAAATAAAAAAAATACTCATACAATTATAAATTCATAATTTATTTGACAACAAAATGAAAATTACAAGAGTTCAAACAAAATAAAACATAATTAAATCAACTGCAATTAGAGAACTTGAAATTCTAAATTACGAGTACATAAGATGTAAATTACATATTCAATTAGTGCCAAATTTTTGCTAAATGTGCTCAATCAAGTCCTTTTTACATAATTCAAAGTGAAGAAGAAATATGAGATTGAGAATTTTCGAGATCAAATAAGATATGTGAGAAAAAGAGACTATTTTGGTGGTTGTAAAAACATACCAATATTGGCTCTATTTATAGAGAAAAAAAATATATGAATATTGAATTTTTTTAATTATATAAATTATTTAAATTTTAAATAAAATGACACCCAATCAGAGGGTGTCACGTGTACAGGGGCGGAGCAGCAACCTCAAGTCGGATAGCCGACTCGGTCGTCTAATTAACGTGACTTTCCCTTTTAAAAATAAAAAGTTTGTTGGCATTTTGTGGTGACATCCACTTGGGTGTCACCGTTGGGGATAGCCTTACCCGTATCCAGTTTACAAGTTTAATAACTAATATTATAAAAATACAAAATAATTATAATATAATTGATCTAGTCACATTTATTAACAAAAGATTGAAATTTTAAAAAATATAAATATATTTTTAAAATAATCGACCAAAATAATCATTTCTTTGAAAATTAAATATTATAAAATAATTATAAACCATAATTGGGAAGGATGAACTCTGAAAAATAATACACTAAAACATATAACAAATTAAAATTAACTAAAAAATGGAAGAAAATATATAAATTTATTCATGAAATACGAGTTGAAATACTAAATTTAAAATAGAGATCCCACTTGTTTTATTTTATAATTTGTCAGAGTTCATATGTAGTAGGAATATGATGAGCAAAGTCTATTAAAATAATATATGTACTCTAAATGGGCGTTTAGTTTCAATGATATATTACATAGATTAGATTGAGAATATATGTGAGTGAGTATTTGAAGGGATTTAAACTGTTTTAAAATGATTCGATCCATCAAATTATGAGTGGACTATGCTATATTATTTTTTCAATGTAATCAAACAAGAAAATTATACAATATTGTAAACTAGTTGTAAATATTTGAGATGTGCTAATATTTGACTTCTATATAATTTGGTGCAATTATAGATCACTTATTAAATTTTTTTATATATAAAGGGAGATGTTATTTGCACCGAAAAAATTTATTCTTTTACCACAACATAAATTAATTAAAAATTGGATATTATTGAATTTTAGCCTGACCTTTCATATAATTCACAAAAATATATTTATTTTTTATAAATAATATTTTAATATCTGACCTTTAAAATATACAACATATGTAGTCTGAAATTAATTTACGGACTTTTAGTTATTGAAGTGTATCTTTTGGCCCGAATTTTTTAATGACGTGTAAAATATTTGTGCCACCTCAATTGATTAAATAAAATAAAAATAAAATTATATTTCATTCAATACCAACTACTCCTGCTACACGTTAACAACTAAAAGCTCGAAAATTAATTTCAGGTTATATTTGTTGTATATTCAATTAAAAGGTCATGTATTAAATTATTATTTATAAAAGGTCAAGACATTTTTGTGAATTACTTGAAATGTTATGTTAAAATTCGATAATTTCCCATTTAAAAATAATCAATTATGAATATACTTGGCTATCCTTATTAAAAAAATTGATAAATATATTAAAAAAAAAAGACGTGAAACAATGTCTTCATCTTCTTCATCTCCACTGCTGTTAGTCCTCGCCACCGGTTAGTCCTAGCCAAACATATATCTTGTCGCCGACCAACGTGAAGAAGATGACCGACAACAATGCAAACCAGACCTATCCATCGTGCCTCGCCCCTATCCAATTTTGATAAACACAATAGCTGCCAACCCCCGATTCCAACCACAACCTAGAGATCTCCAGCTCAATCCAACGGCGACGCAGCCATCCTCTCCAACAACTCCACGGCTTCCTCTGCAGATAATTCCAACAACGCGTCTCCCGCAGCTGCATCAATTCTGTCTCGAGTGCCCTCCATCAGACCATTGTAGAAGTAGCACACCTGTTGATCAGGCTGGAATCCATGTTTTGGGCACTTTCGGATGAGATCTCTGAACCTTTCCCATGCTTCGTACAAAGGCTCCTGATCGAACTGTCTGAACTGCATGATCTAATTTTTCATCCTCAGTGTCTTACTTGGAGGATAATATTTAGCTAGGAACTTTTTGCATAGCTCAGACCACGTCGTGACTGAGTCAGCATCCAAAGAATGGTACCATAATTTCACCTTATCTCGCAAAGAGAACGAGAAAAGGTGAAGCCGAATAGTATCTGCTCCAACTCCATTCATCTTGACAGTCCCACAGACTTCAAGGAATTGCGCCAGATGCACATGCGGATCCTCCAGTGCTCCGCCCCCAAACTGATTCTACTGCACCATCAGAATGAGTCCCGACTTCAGCTCAAAGTTGTTAGCATCGATAGCCGGCATCTTCAATCCACCATAGTGTCCAGTAACCTCAGACTCCAAAGTTTGTCAGATTGGTGGTGCGGCTACAGGCTGCTCTTGCTGCTGTTGTTGCTGCAGCAATGCCTTTAGCGCCTCCATCTCTTAGCGCATAGCAGCCCTCTCCTCTTCTCTAGTGGCTGTCATCCTCTCAACTCTGTTTCTCTCTGCGTTCATGTGTCTTGCAGAAGCCTCGATCTCAGGGTCTAGTGGTACTAAGTCAGTTGAACCTCTAGACCTTAAATTCATGCACTACCAGCCAAACACCAGATAAAATCGAAACTAATAGAGAGAATTAAACTAAACCGATAGAAAAACTTAAAATACAGAAATAAAAATAAAAAAACACTCTAAATTAAAGCTCAACAAATAAATCAAATATTAGCCGTCAATTACGCCAGTCCCCGGCAACGGTGCCAAAAACTTAATCGGTATTTTATTTCACCTAAAATACTACTCATAAGTGTACGAGGTAATTTATAGCAAAATAAAGTGAGCAAGGTCATATCCACAGAGATTGGCAATGCAAAGCAGCTAAATACCCAACTTTGTTGTTTCACTTTATCTAGAAAACTAAATTAAGAGTTTGATTTTAATAAACTAAAATGCTGAAAATAAAATAAATAAGCCAACAGAGGTAACTGGATAAGCAAATGAAAAGACAGATCCTATGGTGTTTATGCTAAATGAATTTACTGAATTTTAGATAATTTATCAAACTAATTTAATTCTAAATATTGTAGGAGAATCACTAATTTAATCACAACATCTCTCTCGAGTAAGTTATGAAAGTAGATTAGATTCTAATTCTTATCTCTCGATCTCGAATAATTATCTAACTCCAATTAGCACCTCAGATTTATTCACCTCACGATACCTACCAATCTCTCGATCTAGCAGATTCGTGTTATGCCATCCTAATCCGTCAATCTATTAACCTCTCTCGAGTCAATAATAAATTAATTACACAATTGTAAACGCTGATCAATTCATTCACAAAAGACAACAATAATCGAGGATGCATAAACAAGAAATAGAAAGGAACAATAAATTACTTCAATTCATCAAATCCATAAAACAGTCACAACCCTAGGATCTCTAATAGTTTAGCTACTCATAGCATATTCAAAATTCATGAAAAATAAATATGAATAAATAGCTGTCATGATAGTCCGAAAAGAATAAAGCATAAAATAAAACTTAGTCTATGATGGCTTCTTCAATCTCTCTGCTATCTCTTCTCTGGCTTCTCCAAGCTGTCTCTGTTGTATTCTATAGGGTAAAAGTAATGAAAGTTTCGTACAAAGCAGAGGCTTATATAGTTGAGAAAGTACAAAGTCCAAACAAAGAAAGACTCTAAACTTGTGGAAACAGGTGGCACGGGCCGTGCCTGATGACAAAACACGCCCGTTAGTGGCTCGGCAGGTGGCACGGGCCGTGCCACTCATCCAGTTGGTTATTTCTTGCGGCGTCACTTGGCACGGGCCGTGCTGTTTGCAGCCTCCCGATATACTTCGCCGTTTTGCTCCGTTCTTGCTCGTTTCTCATCTGATTGATCCGATTCAAGTTGCAGCACGCTCCTCACTCGATCCTTTATCTTTTTAGGTACTTTTCAAGCTCAATTGAATCTCATAAAATAAATGGCATCAAATCCCTTCAAAATGAGCAAATACGTGACACTGCACAAAATATGGAAAACTATGCGCAATTTCTCAAAAACGCATGCAATGTACATGAACTTCCATCAAACTAGACCTCAAACTAGCATGAATTATATAAAAAATAAGAGTTTATCACTATGCATATATCGTCGTAAAAGAATCAAACAATTACGATGATAAAAAAAAGGCAAAACACATCATTAAGTCCTTGTATTATTATTTTTTATTTCGATAGGTTCTTATACAAATTTTTTTTTAGTAGGTCCTCTTACTTCTAAATTCAATATCATCAAGTCCTTTTTTTAACATAACTAACGGATTGTTAATTATTCCGTTATGTAAATACCACGTCAACTCAATTTTATTTAATAAAATTCCATGTCATATGCTAATTGAAAAAAATACAAAATCCATAATTTTCACCCCAATTTGTAAAGAGGCAGTCATCGTTTTCTTTCTCTTTGTTTGAAAGAAGACAGGTTATCGTCATTTCTCTCTCTTTTTCTTGTTTCTCACTTTCTTTTCTTCAATTGGCAGAAATTTAGAGGCTCTCAATTAAATCCTCATGAAGCAAAAGATACGATGCAAATACAAGAATCATTTGTTTAGAATCACTTAGAACCTACACGAGCAGTTGGGAAACAATCACGATGAATAGCATAATCCAATGTGTTTTCGTTAAACTAATTCTCAATTTTGCATCAATCGAGCAAATTAATTAGTAATGGCGATCGTCACATCATTCATGTATTCTAAATTTACAATAAAGGCAGTTCCTATAATCCATTATAAGAATCTATGACTAAAATCAACATCACAAATTCAAAATCATATATATATATATATATATATATATATGGATATAGATCAAATAGGGACAAGCCCTTGGTGTGAAAAATAGGGATGACTCTCATCCATTAGATCTGATGAAATTGACGGATAAGATTAATTATTTTAAGTAGTTTAATTTCGGTTTTTTTTATTTAAATTAAGTGATAAGGTTAATGATGTAAATTAATAAAAATCATGTAGAGTCCTATATCTGTGCAAATCTTAACTTCCCTAATTAAATGGTTTTAATTGTGGCAAGCTAATATCTCCATTGATTTGTACGGTTTTTTTTATGAATCTGGAAAAATTGTTTAGTTTACGGTTTCTTCTTCTTCTTCTTCTTCTTCTTCTTCTTCCAACTCATAGATCAACGATGGCGACGACGCGGCAATCACACGATTTGTACAAACGGTTTCTTCTTCTTCTTCTTCTTCTTCCAACTCATAGATCGATGATGGCGATGATGCGTCACTCACAAAGTGATTCTAGCGGCGACGGCGGTAGTTGCGCGGCACTCACATGGTGATTCTGGGCAGCGGCTCGACTATGGCGATTCTGGGCAGCGTATTGTATTAGTGTAGCATGTTTGTCTGTTGTAGGAAGCATTAACAGTACGTTTATATAGCATTGATTATTTGGCGGTTTGTTTTCCAGGGCTAATTCACTCTAGTCAAGATGTTTTTTTCTCTTGTTCCATTTTTTGCTTAATTTTGTTTTTAGTTTACTTATATTTTCCCGTGCTGTTTTATATGGTACAGTTGGGGTATTTCAATTTTTTTTCATTATATTATTTCAATGCTTGCGGTAAAAAATGCCACCATGATGCTAGGAATTGTCTAGGTAACAAATGATTTATGTCTAGTTTTTTTTTATCAATGTTTCATTTTGTGTTTCGTTTTGTTTCTATTTTACATAGTTTTTCTTGTGATGTTTTGTATGGTACAGTTAGGGTATTCCATTTTTTTTATTTGGGTACATTATTTGTGGTACATTACAATTCTTTGATTTAGGTTGGTTGATATTACGAAGCATTTATTCAATGAATACATAGCACTAACTGTAGCATTCACATAATCCTATGCAAATGAATATGTTTACGAAGCACCAACCACGGAATATGAATATATTTATGTTACTTACGAAGCATTATTTTGAGGTGTACGAAGCACTGTCTTTATATCTCTCTCACTGTAACATGAACTAATCATCTACAGCGTTGCAGACAATCATAAGTAGCATCGATGATATACATATGCTTAAATAGCATTAAAGATTTACATGAGTAGCATATCAAATTAAATTGGGCAAAAGCGCCAGAGGTATGCATAGGTAGCATCAACAAGCCTAATTCAAAGCAATAACTCACACGTTATTTTTACCAACTTAAACACTCAGTAGCACAGATATTCATAAATATCATCAAAGATGTGTATAATTAGCATTACAAATTTTGTTTTGTCCAAAACACCACAGGTGCGCATTAGTAGCATCAACGTTAATAATTCAAAGCTCCAAATCGTACAAGGTCATTTAACAAGCTTAACAATAACTAGTACAGTAATTTATAAGTACCATCAACGTCATGCATAAGTAGCATAACAAATATGCTTAATTAGTGTCACAAAAAAACTGACTTTACCAACATTCAACAAAAAGATATCGAAACATTTTCTTGGTGAACAATAGTCACACATCTCCACTCAGAACATCATTCACAGTTGGATTTTTCTTCATAGAGTTAGTTATCGTATGCTAGATAGCCTAAACACCTCTTCTTTTCTCGTGTTTATTTTTTTATCTAATTTCCTTGTCTTGGTCGGCTGTGTCATCACTCTGATTGCGCAACCGCATATCCTCCTCAAAATCAGAGTCGTCTGCATGAACCTTAGACTTACCTGAGACCCAACATAGAAATCATCCAAATAGGTATTAGGTAGCATTCAAATTTCAAAGTAAACAAATCAAACATTAATCATAATATAATCTATTTTTTTCTTAAATGATAAAGAGTATCAAATCATGTTTATATCAGATTGCACAGCTCCATTCAAAGTCATGGAAAGCATTTGATTTAGATATTATTAGCATTAATATTTCAGAATTGCGCATGATATCACAAACATATAAGTACATAGCATTTTTATATATTTAAATTAGCATGGATATACCTTTTACGGAAATTTAAGCATCATATTCCACGCTTTACCATGTCAAAATCAAGAGAGGACACATTAATCACAATTTAACACACATTCATCATCATTCCTGCACTTTCTAAACAAACCTATGAATTGATGAAAACACAAAATTTGTAATACAGCATTTCACGATTTCCATTCTCTGTTCGCTTTTGTTAACATAATATCTCAAAAATTATAAACCCACATTAGATTAATTAATCGATTAACAACACAAGCATTCACTGTATATTCTTCATGAAATTCACCCAATTTACAAAATCAATTAACTAAAATTGTAGATTTAATGATTCGTAATCATTCACCCGATTTTACACTAGGCCACAATAGGTTGAAGAATCAACATGTAAACCGTTTAAAATTCCGTAACTAACCTGATTTTTTCCGACCCATGATTCTACTCAGTCCTGGTTCAAGTCCGCTGCCGCTGGAAAAAGAAAACTGCCGTCGAGAGGGTTGAGGGGTTCAGTTCGCCGCCGCACACAAAACCCATCGTCCGCGTGATGAATGGTATTCCGGAATCTGCTCGACTCCTTAGAAAATCGCCGTTGATTTGTGGGGATGCTAGGTTTAGGAGGCGGCATTCTCAATTTTTCTTTGGAACTGCCATTTCCCTTTCAATTTCGTGTTCACCGGTTTGTAGGGTTTTAGTTTTTCATAGAGATATCGTATATCTTGTTCCGTATCTAGCGCTTATTTTAGTGCATAATACCATATGAAATTAATGTACAAATTTACCTTATCACCCCTCCATGAATTAATAAATACTAAAAAATTAATTATTACCATTTAAAAGACATTTAATCTGATCCATCCATCTTATATATTTGTAGGGATCAGATTTGTCCCTATTTTTCACACCATGAGTTGTCCCTATTATAACCACATCCTATATATATATATATATGTAAATCGTTGGGTACTGAAAATAGAGAGTAAAAAAGGAGAACTTAGAAGAAATTTGAGAGACGGTGTATGTGGGCATAACTGCAGAAGTGAGAGGATGAGAAAACGTAAAAAAAGTGAAAAAACAACAAGGACTACTATCTTCACGAAATATGGTGATAACTGTGAGTTTTATATATGTTTCCAACTAGGATATAACATGGAATTTAATTAAATAAGAATTAGATTATGTGTTATTTAAATAATGGAAAAGTTAATAAATTCGTCAGTTCCATTAGTTAAGGGCTTGAAAATATCAAATTTAGAAGTAGAAGGACCTACTAAAATAAAATAATTGTACAAGGACCTGTCAAAGAAAAAAAACAGTAGAAGGATCTAAAAATGTGTTTTGCGTAAAAAATTGCTTATATGATAGATTGCATATACTATCTTGTCATATAATATTTGCTACTATGAATTCATCACCAATTAGTCACTTTTAAAACTAACATATATCCTAAATTTATTTACCCTATTAGCTATGAATAACCACGATAAATTAACAAAATTTCTAAACCATTATTTTTAAATTCAACTAAATCAATATGATAACAAACACTTTTTATATTTTAATTATACTAATTGCTAATATGGACATAAAATGATTGCTAATTTCAATTCGTCAATGCCTTACTCTGCCAAAAATGAACCAACAACTATGAACAAATTGTAACAACATAATATGATATAAAAACGGCTGCAAGTATGAATGATACTATATGCTATCATGTCAAACAATATTTACCAATATGAAATAATCACCAATTAAGTCACAAATTTCAACAAATTCAAACGAAAAAAATATACAAAGTGTTGTGGTACAGGCCTAGCTGGGGGGGATTCACTACTTGGTTCCCTACCCCTGCGGTCTATCACACTAGCTATTCAAGTAGCTTGATACAAGAATGAAAGAAATACAGTAGATTACAACTTAGATAAGCGAGCAGCAGGCTTCAAAAGCTTCACAATGGTGTTGAGTTCTTCACTGGAAGCCTCAGAGAAGAAGGCTAGGAGAGCCTTCAAGTTTCTTCACAGGCTTGGGGGCTCTTATCGATAGATCTGGAACACAAAACACAAGCCAAGTAAGTTCAGAGAGTGAGAAAGCCATAGATCAAAGTGACAAGAAAAGACAGAGAGGTGGCAATGGTGGGAAAAGTGTGCTTGGGGCACGGTGGCTCAGATTTTCCCACTGAAGACGGCAACAGCAACTCCGGCGACCGAAAAAGACCCAGACTAGGGAGAGAATGGCGAAACGATCACCCACGAAGCGCACTCAAGTTTCCTTTCTCAGAGAACAACCCAGCCGTCTACACTTATAGGCCAACAGGAACCGCAGACAGATTCCGGCCAGAGAAACTGAGACCGGCGGCTAAAACACAGTGAGAGATAGAGCTTTTAGGGTTAGGGTTGAGAATTGCAGAGAGTGGCTTGAGAGAGAAGGGGTCTCTCTCGCCCATTATAGAGGGTTCCAGAACATAGGGAATGTGAGAGATCAATAATGAGAGATAAAGAGGGGAGTTGGAACGTCGGGTTAGGGTTTGGGGTTAAGGGTAGTGGGCCGGGTAGGATTTAATCAGAATGGGCCTGGGGAGGGGAAAGGCCAAATGGGCCAACCTCAACATTTCCATCTTTGGCCCTGTTGGTCTTTTCCATCACCAAGGAGTTACCTGCCAATAAAGATCACAAGAGATTATCATCATTGCCAATAGATTTTTACTCTAAATTTATCACAAAGACAGAATTAGAGAGGGAGGAATGAAAACTATGCGCATTCAATCCAGTCTCAACACAAGAGACCAACCCAAGATAATTGTAACATGTCTCTGGTCAGATGACCTTCATTGCACAATGTTACACCTAACATAAGTACCAAGGAAATCACCAAGTATTACACTGCCCTCAAGGCTTATCAATTACCCTGACTTCAGGTCAGGATAACTCAGAACATTCTCCTCTGATGCTCAACCCAAGTCCATGTTCAAAGACTTTTTGCAGGCTTCCAGCTTTGCAACTGGGAGGCACTTAGTGCCCATGTCTGCAGGATTGAACTCAGATGGGATTTTATCCAGCAATACTTCTCCTTTCTCAACAATATCCCTTATAAAGTGGTATCTCACATCAATGTGTTTGGTTCTATCATGAAAAACAGGATTTTTGCATAATTGGATTGCAGACTGACTGTCAGAGTAAAGCAAAGGCTTATCATCAATGAAATTAATTTCAGTTAGCACACCATTTAACCAGATTGCTTCTTTAACAGCTTCAGTAGCAGCAATGTACTCAGACTCAGTGGATGACAAGGCAACTATACTCTGTAACTGAGACTAATTTCCAACTTATGCATGACCCACACAAAGTGAACACATATGATGTGGTAGATTTTCTTTGATCCCTATCATTGGCATAGTTTGAATCAACATAGTTAGACCATGGGAAGCAGTGGACTTTAGATACCTTAGCAACCATTTCAGGGCTTCCCAATGAGGCAGCCCAGGGTTAGCCATGTACCTACTCAAACAAGATACAACATAGGCTATGTCAGGCCTGGTGCTGATCATTAGGTACATAACAGACCCTATGGCATTAGCATAAGGAATTCTTGACATGTCATTCAAATCAGGGTCACTTCTGGGACACTGGTCTTTACTTAATTGAAAATGGGATGCAAGGGGGACAGTTACAGGTTTACACAAATCCATATCAAATTTTTTCAACACTTGTTCAACATAAGAAGATTGATGAAGCAAGAGAGTGTGTTTACTTCTATCTCTGTCAATGTTCATACCTAGGATTTTTCTTGCATCTCCCAAATCTTTCATGTTGAAATTATCACTTAGGCAGGATTGGACATGCTTCAAGGTTTTCAGGCAGGGGCTTATCAGTAACATATCATCCACATAAAGCAATAAGAACATATGCACAGAAGATTGCATATAATACAAACAATGATCAAATTGACTTCTGGAGAAGTTTAAGCTTTTCATGCATGTGCCAAACTTAATATTCCATTGTCTGGGAGATTGTTTTAATCCATACAGAGACTTTTTCAGTAAGCATACATGATCAGGGTGTGATTTATCTTCAAAGCCTTCAGGTTGTTTCATGTAAATATTGTTTTCTAATTCACCATGCAAGAAGGCAGTAGTCACATCCATTTGTTTCAATTCCCAATCAAAATGAGCAGTTAAGACAAGCATTATCCTAACTGTGGTGAATTTCACCACAGGAGCAAAGATTTCAGTATAGTCAATGCCTTCTTTTTGGGTAAAGCCCTTAGCAACAAGTCTAGCTTTGTACCTCACACTATTAATCTCTTGCTTTATTTTAAATAGCCATTTACATTCCACAAGAGAGCATGCATCAGGTTTTTCCACAAGAATCCAAGTTTTGTTGTCATGCAAGGAATTCATTTCACTTTTCATAGCGTCTAACCATTTATCAGAATCAACACAAGTGACAGCTTCTTTATAGGTCTTAGGTTCAGATGAATCAACATTGTTGAACACATTGAATGCATACATAGACAAATTACAACCATCATACCTAGAGGGAGCCTTGATAGTTCTCCTAGGCCTATCTCTAGACAATTGGTAATTGTTAAGGTTCACAAGCTCAGATTCATGCTCAACAGATTGTTCAGGTTCATATTCAGATGATTCAGATTCAGATACATTCACATGAACATGCTTGTCAGATTCAGAATCATGATTAGATGTAGAATCAGAAGGACTAATGTTATCATGCACATGAGGATGATCATTTGGAACATTAATCTCAGGAAACTCTTGTGGAGGAGGGTCCACCTTAGACAAAACAGGAAAGAACATAGGAGTATCAATTTTCTCCACCTCACAAGGAGCAGCAGAAAGTGAGGATTCATTTAAGCATGGAAAGTCAGATTCATTAAATGAGACATCCCTACTAATGCAAGTTTTGAACCCAGACAGAGTTTTATCCCATAACCTATACCCTTTAACACCATCAGGGTATCCCAGAAATATGCATTTTCTAGCCATTGGTTCAATTTTACTGAGTTTTTGATGAACATAAGCACTGCAACCAAAAACTCTCAGATTAGACAGACAAATAGGTTTGTTATAGAATACAGATTCAGGGAGTTTGCCCTTTAATGGGACAGAGGGAGATCTATTAACCAAATAACAAGAAGTCATTAGAGCTTCTCCCCAAAATTTCTTATCAAGGTTTGAACCAGCTAAAAGGCTTCTAACTCTCTCAAGGAGAGTCCTGTTCATCCTTTCAACAACCCCATTTTGCTGGGGGGTTGTAAGGCACAGACTTGTGCCTTTTGATTCCAAGATCAAAGCACCAGTTGTCCATAGATTGATTACAGAATTCTAAACCATTATCTGCTCTTAGACACTTAATGCATTTATTTTATTTGGTTTTGAATTTCTGCAGACCACTTAGAGAATTTTTCAAAGATTTCATATTTGTTTTTCATCAGAAACACCCAGGTTTTTCTTGAATAGTCATCAATAATGGATAAGAAAAAAAGGTTACCACCATGGGTTGGGACCTTTGCAGGTCCCCACACATCTGCATGTATGTATTCAAGTATGTCAGAACTCAATTGAGCTTTAGGATATGGACCAGACACAGGGAAAGACAACTTGTCTTGCTTTCCCATCAAACATGGTTCACAGAATGTCATGCTAGAGACTTTATCATGCTTGAATGCACCAGACTTTCTCAAGATTTCTAATCCTTTATTGCTCATATGCCCTAATCTTGCATGCCATAAAGCAGTTTTATCATTTTGCACCAGATTAGCAGATTGGATAGGCACTGAGTAAGCATGTACAGCATATAAGTCTCCCTTTCTGGGAGCATCAAAGCATATCATGGAGTTCATTTTAAATTGAAAGCTTTTATGATTGACAGAGCCAAATAGCTTTTGATCAGCTAGTTTAGAGGCAGATAGAAGGTTAAATTTTAATTTGGGAACATATCTGACATCATAGAGTGTAATCATGCTTTCATTTTCAAATTTAAGACACACATCACCTCTTCCAATTATATCACAGTGTTGTCCATCAGCTAATGCAACAGATCCAGAGTTTAAGAGTTGCAAATTGTGAAACATGTGCTTGTGTGGAGTGACATGAAAAGTACAGCCAGAATCTATTAGCCACTCAGAATCATGCACAAATTTAGACACAGCATTTGAGAAATTTATGAATTGAAAGTCACAATCAGAATGCACCATATAAAGTTCACCATTCTCATGATAGTCATAGTCTTCATCTTTATACACATGATTTTCAGGGTGATCAAAGTGCATTACATTATTAGCCTGATTGTTCCCAAACCCCCTGCCCCTTTTAGGCTGTTTGCATATGTTTGAGAAGTGCCCTGGTTTTCCACAGTTCCAACAATTCTTTTTGGGTTTGAAATCTGAATTTTGGTGTTGGGGAGAGAAACTTTGGTTTCTGGGAGGATAAGGAGAGGGGCTGTGGCCAGAAGTTTGGGTTTGGTTCTGATTTCTGTGATGTTGGGAGTAAATTTCAACAAGATTGTGTGTTCTAGAGTTGCTGGGAAGGTTATGAACTCGATTAAACTCCCTTCTGTGCCTCACAACAACAATGTCACTGGGATTTTCAGGGTTTGGTCTAAAAGGCTTTAGGTTGCTGTTTCTGTTAACATAAAGAATTTCATTTTGTAAGGGCTTGGACTGCAATTTTTTCATTTCATTTTCTTTTGCCTTAAGCCCAGAGACAATCATATCACAAGTAACCTTAGACCCCTCATATTTTAAGGCTGATTTTACTTCAGGAATAGCACCAAGTAGGATCTGAGGGGCATACTTTTCAAGGGTGTCATCCCCAGCAAGTTTTAAGTCTTTCAAGAGTTTGTTAAAATCATGCATGTTTGAGTCAATGTCTTTTGAGGGATCCATTTAAAAAGTCATGATTTGATTTTGTAAAGAATATGCAGACTCTTCAGAATTAGCCACAAACAAAGCAGTCAAAGCATCCCACAGATCTTTAGCACATTTATGATGAGACACTTGCCTTACAACAACACTGCTTAGATTTAATAAAATTGTGGCTCTAGCACCAGCATTCATTTTAACAAGGGTTTTATCTGCTTCATTTTCATCAATTCTTTCAAAAATTACATCTTGCAGATTTTCTTTTGTCAAAATACATTCAACCCTTGTTTGCCAATCACCAAAATCATCCTTTCCATTGAAAGGAACAGCACTCAAATTATTCATTTTTCACAGATTCACACAGAATCACACTGAGAGCACAGAATTTCACCAATAAACCAGATTTTGCCACAAGAATAACAGGATAACGCAAAATCACCCAGAACAGGAGAAATCACCTCCACAGGCCCAAAGATGGGTGTACCAGGGGAATCTAGAGTTGAGGCTAGCCCAGTTCTCAGCACAGATTGATCTGTGGAGTAGGGGTTCACTCAGGTCAATCCCAAAACCCAACTAGGCCAATAACCAGACTTAGATCACTAAGTCTATCCACAGGAACTCTTTATATAGAGTTTTCAGTACAGATTCCAACAAAAAACAGGAATCACAACAAGCAGAAACATGCCAACAAAATTTACAGAGAATTTGGAGCAAATCAAGACAGAATAACACAAGTACAACCCAAAACCCCCTTTTCTACTGAAAGTCCCTTACCCAAAATAGCTATCGGGGCAACCCGCTTTGAGGAGACCCACAGGGGAATCCAGATGGTCCCGATCGTAAGCTAGTTTTGAGGAATGGCTTGGAATGCCAAGGGAGAGTCAGAGTCAAGAGCGAAAGCAAGAAAGGCACAGGATCGAAAAGTACCACACAGCAAAGTTTTAGGGTTTTAGGGTTAATACCAGAGCCGATTCTTCCAGGCAGGGAAGAACCGGTTATACCTTATTTTAAGGAGCCCGACGGGGGCGAGAGAGGCGCGGCCCTTACCGGCGGCGGGGTGTGACAGATGTGGGCAGGAGAGTGCCCCCGGCTAGACCAACCGGCTCTGATACCACTGTTGTGGTATAGGCCTAGCTGGGGGATTCACTACTTGGTTCCCTACCCCTGCGGTCTATCACACTAGCTACTCAAGTAGCTTGATACAAGAATGAAAGAAATACAGTAGATTACAACTTAGATAAGCGAGCAGCAGGCTTCAAAAGCTTCACAATGGTGTTGAGTTCTTCACTGGAAGCCTCAGAGATGAAGGCTAGGAGAGCCTTCAAGTTTCTTCACAGGCTTGGGGGCTCTTATCGATAGATCTGGAATACAAAACACAAGCCAAGTAAGTTCAGAGAGTGAGAGAGCCGTAGATTAAAGTGACAAGAAAAGACAGAGAGGTGGAAATGGTGGGAAAAGTGTGCTCGGGGCACGGTGGCTTAGATTTTCCCATTGGAGACGGCAACAGCAACTCCGGCGACCGGAAAAGACCCAAACCAGGGAGGGGATGGCGAAACGATCACCCACGAAGCACACTCAAGCTTCCTTTCTCAGAGAACAGCCCAGCCGTCTACCATCATAGGCCAACAGGAATCGCAGACAGATTCCGGCCAAAGAAACCGAGACCGGCGGCTAAAACACAGTAAGAGAGAGAGAGCTTTTAGGGTTAGGGTTGAGAATTGCAGAGAGTGGCTTGAGAGAGAAGGAGTCTCTCTCGCCCATTATAGAAGGTTCCAGAACATAGGGAATGTGAGAGATCAATAATGAGAGATAAAGAGAGGAGTTGGAACGTCAGGTTAGGGTTTGGGGTTAAGGATAGTGGGCCGAGTAGGATTTAATCAGAATGGGCCTGGGGAGGGGAAAGGCTAAATGGGCCAACCTCAACACAAAGATCCAGGGGAAATAAACAAAATTACTAAACCATAGTTTTTAAAAAATATTCATTTGTTCAAAAATAGATTATAAGCCACACAAAATTAAGTAAATAAAACACAACATACTATCAAGATGTGGAATATTTATCCATCATTAGAGTACCTTTAATCGTGTTCAACCTTCACTAAGAATCTCTATCCGCCATTGTAAAATCTTCTCTAAAATAGGTTCAGCGTTTTATTTGCTATATATATGAGTTTGCTATCCATTTGTTGGAGGAGATTGCCATGTGGCCGTGGAAGCAAATGCATTCCCAAAATTTTCTGGGATGAAGGAGATTGCCATATCTCTGTTGTGAGTTTTTTTTTTCTGCAAAATATTGAATTTAGATTTGGTGTATGGGAGTTATTTCTATATTTTTTTTTTATGATCACATACCATAAATAATTCCTAAAAAATCTGGAAGTGTGAATATAGAGAGCATTATGTTACTTTTTCATCCCTATGAAATCAAGTGGGATTTTAAAAAGTCAATTATTTTGCAATTATGCTTCCCAATTTTCAATTGAAATTTGACCGTCATATCGAGTAGATAGATGGTGCAGATTAATTTCTAGTTTCTACAAGAAGATTGGTTCTTATTTTAACCGTACTCGAATTATACCTGAACCACGAGATCCGAATTTACTAAATTAGTGCTGTAGTGATACAAGTTGGGGCTTCTTCTTTTTGTATTCTTTTCTTTTCATTTATTTATGTTTGTCATTTTCCATTGTTTCCATTTTATATTTTCCTCGTTTTCAATGGTACTGATGGATACTGAAAGTGATTATATTTTTTAGGTATCCAGTAATATTTTTTCCCTCTTCATTTTTGTCATGTGATAAACCATTAATTCTCCCACTTGTTTAATGTATTGACTAGTTGGTGGTTAACTGGATATCTTTGGGGGCTATGGGGAAAAAGAGAGCAAAACATATAAATTTTGGATAATTTTATAATGTTAACTAAAAATTTTAATTTATTGAAACCTTATCAATAAACTAGTGCATTACTTGTGCGATGTGTGATGTTCGTTACATTACAACTAAATATTATTCATAAATATTATACATAAATACTATATATACACATATAGTGAGAGAGAGAATGCTTGATTTATTTGGAAAACAATAACTTGTATTTGTATTAAGTTGTTTTGTGGATCATAAATAAATAATATAAACTTTCCATTCATCCAATGTTGACTTAAATTTCAAAACTAAAGTGCTGGATTGAAGCACGTACTCGGTGTCTAGGTCACCCTATATTCGTAGAACACATTAATTAGATTAACTATAAAATGATACATTACAGATTTAAAATTAGAAACAAAAACAATAGTAAAACTTAACTTGTTTATTATGAAATATGCAATCAAGTCTAAATGTTTTATTTTCGTTTCTAGATTTTGGAGCATCATAGAAACACACGTGACTATTGTAAACCAATGTTGCTCCACCCGTGCCGAAAACATTATAAACTATTACAATGAATATGCATTCTAAACTGAAACTTAATTTTCTATTTCTAGCCTACATAACATCATAGCAATGCACGAGCCTTACACACGATCGACTATATAAATTTTCAATATACAAAGTGCATTTCACTAAAATATATTTATTTACTGGGTAAAAATTTATTTAGTCTGTTTGACAAATGATCCTTGTACATCCCCACCATTATATATTTTTTATTCAATGGAAAAATTATTATTATTCTTTTGCAAATTAAATTAATTTGGCCGTAGATTTGAACATCAAACATTTCAACATTAGTGAATCATCATATAATTCAAATAACATCTATTCAAATAATCAAAAGTTTATGCACTTGCCACACTACTGCTTGGTCATACAAAACAATATTTTCACTTTATCAAGAATATGGAAATAATATGTCAAGCTGAATAATATATAAATGAAGAGCGCATGAACCTAGTCAGACAGAGACTCCCATTAGATTATCAAGTTAAGACATATAAAATGATATTAAATTTGAAGATACAATTCAACTACGTTCCTTTTTATTACCTAATTCATAATAGACAGTTAGTTACATCAGGAGATAATGTAACAACAATAAACCATGAAGACATGCAGTTCAATCATCATCTACAGATAATAAGATCATTTTGGTGGATGAAAATTATTGCTTACCATGGAGATTCTCTTTTCCTGATTGAATATGAATCCTATGAAATGTTTTCTTTTTCTGCAATCGAGACAAAACTAGCTCCACCTGAACTCAGATATATCATCCCCAGTAAATTCAGGTCCCAATCGAGACAAAACTCCACCCAAACTCAGATATATCATCCTCAGCAAATTCTAAGACAAAATCATCCACCGGACGATACAACTCGCGACCCTGGTCATTTCTACGGCTATCCCATCTCCATAAAAGTCACGACTATGATCATTCATACCACTATCACATTCTCATTTTTATGATACATTTGGAAGTAAAAGTTGGAAGACAAGGTTTTACATTCTCATTTTCTTCAAAATATGTAGTTTCAACATCTAATTCATCTATCATAACACAACATAATCTTGCAACCCGACTATCGGGTAAAGCCTTAGCAAGAGGGTAGCTGTACTGCAAGGCATTCCCTGTCCTTCCACGGTTCAAATGCTCCTTCACGACTCGAATTCTGATTAACATGCACAAGTCAAAATCAGAAACGAAGAAACGAAGAAAGAAAGTAAGGCTGCTTAATGAAGCTGAGGTGAACAAAATTTGCAGTGGTAAAGTTGCAGAGCTTAAGACATAATTAATCTTTATCTTTAATCTAACATAATATATAAACTACATGATGCTATCATGAGTGTTTCCACGAGTAATTTGTGATAGAACAAAGAGAGCATGCAAGAGAAATATATTCACCAACCTGAAGCCAAAACAAAAATCCACGTAGGACAATCAAACATTTGTCTCGTTTATATCGGAATCTGGTGAGTTTTCTTTGCAGATCTGCATTCAATGAAGTGTACATTAGATAATGCGTCCAAGAAACTATGGACTGACATAAGGCTTGCACAGGAACATGTCTTTTAATAACACATTAAGATTGCAGATCTAAACTGCCAATTCGAGGTACAATTTCAGTTCTATCATCAATATTCCTTAGCTTCATTAATGTCCTTTGTCTCTTTACCTATTTGTGGAAAGTTGTTATCTTCTGAGTGCACTTGAATTGGCAGTTTAGATCTGCAATCCTAATGTGCTATTAAAATACATGATCTTGTGTGTCACGGGAATCTTGTTCTCGACATAGATGGAATGTAATGGAAAGATGACTATTATGCACAAACGATTCTATGGAACGACAAACAGAATATCATGAACATTTTTTAGAAACTGAATAATTCCACCTTTACTTATCAGAGCCCACCGAATCTTTAACTAACCTGGGTGGAGATAGGCGTAGGATCCATCCCGAATTTTCTCTCGACACTTATGGTATTCCTCTTTGTTATATGGTTTTCTGAGAACCTTTAAGACCTCCGTCCTAAAGTCCTCAGATGCAATTGGAAGACCATATTCTTCAGGCTCTTCATCCATCATCTGTTCACACATCATAGAGCAGAAATTTTGATTGATACCAGTTGCAGCAAGATCAAGAGGGAAAAAAAAAACAGAAACACAAACTCAAACAAAAGAAAAGGGATGAAGTTTTATTAAGAAAAGACGTACGCTGCTATGAAATTGCGTCGAAGGAACAAAATGGCCAAACATTCCTTTCTTTACAACCCTCTCATTGTCTAGGATTTCCACTTCTGCAGGAACAGTTCTACTACTACTTTCTCCTTTAAAATATTTTCCATCATACTTCTTAAATGGAATTGAGCATTCAGTACACTTCACATAATAATAAGGTTCCTTATTATTGACAGCACAATCGCCAAAAGCAGTCTTCTTACTTGGAAGCCCATCGTCTCCTTGAACTCCTTCCATTAACTCTGTCTGGGAACGTATTGTACGTTTCCTACCTAGTTGAACTTGACTGACACGTGTCCTTGAACCAGGATCCCGACAAATCTTCTCATTTTCTTTTTCTACCATGGTTTTCTTGTTGGTATCATACTCTTCTTTGACCATCCCCTTGAATTTTCCACCTCTCTGTTCCGTATATTTCTTAACTGGTTGAACATGAGCAACATGCTCACGTCGAGATTGTACCAGCCGGTCATCTTCAACAATTGCTTTCTTTCCCTTGTCCAATTGCTGTAAACATATCTGGTCTCGTACCTTCTCTGTCGTACCTTCTTTGACCACTTGAAATTCTTTTCTTACACAACGAACCTTGTTTTTCTCAGTAATTCGACGATCAAACTGCTCCTTGTCACGGACATTCTCCTCAATGACGTCACGTGTCTCAATTTTATCATTATGTGGATCGTCTCTGTCGTCCACAGTTAGAAGGCTTAACAGCATGGTCTTGTAAACCACATCGATGCTGCCATTTTCCTCCAAGAGTCTTGAAAACTCACTGGAATTGGCTGCATTCCCTGCTCTCGCCCTAGCACGTCTTAGCTCATAAATTGATTCACCAGTAACGAAAGGTTGATATTGGGCGTACAGTTTCTTACTTGCCATATTTCAACGCAACAAAGTAATGCCTATCTCTCTTCTCTTCTTACAAATCTAAAAAGTCACAAACAATTTAAGATTTTTCAATAATCTTCTAACAACTGAGACACATATACAAGGGAAACAAAATCAAATCTTCAAAAGAAATTAACAATTCATCAAAGGGCATCACATATATAAAAATGTGTCAATTAAGCATACATCACAAAACCCTAGCTACTGAATTAACGATTGCAATGCTAACACATTCAACACGCACATATATGTTAACAATTTATGGATCTGTAAAAAAAACACCCTTCTAAAAATCAATATAAGCAAAAAATTATTCACTATTAATAAGGCCCAAATTAAATTAAATTAAATTAAAAACAGAAAGAGCAAATAAATAATAAAAGAAAAGCACCCAAGAAGAAGCCTTCTTTTACCTCTGACTCTTACAAGTAAATGCTATATCTAGCGAAGCTTCCAAAAGGCTCTCCCTTCTTCAATCCTATCGCTCCTCTGTGAAGTTGATTTTTTTTTCTAGAAATCGTTGCAGCAATTGAAAAATGGCCGAGTTCTTCTTCTTCTTCTTCTTCATCGTTCAATTTGGATGTAAAATTATCTGGCGGCGAGACACTGATACACGTGTAGAGAGAGGGGGTGTTGAGTGCAATAAAGAATTTTTTTATTTTTTTTTATTATTATTATTATTATTATTATTATTATTATTATATCTTGACATATCATTTTTGTTTTTAGAAATGCAATTCGAATTTATTCCTTTATATAATTACTCGTTTTAAAGTGTTCACTCTCTAGTACTATTTTGCTTTGTTGTATTTTCATTATATCCATTTATTCCTTTATATATATGTACTCCTTTTAAAGTGATTAAATTACAGTTAACTATTATCTTTGCAATAAGATAAACACTTGTATGAGCGTTTAACGGATCTCCTTACGTTAGACGGGTCAAATCTCGTCTAAACCCGTCCCAAGACCCAGCTGTGCGTTTTTTTTTCTTTTTCCTTGCTGCTGGGCGCCCTTCTCCCTTTCTTTTTTGGACTTGGGCCTCAGCCCAGCTGAGCTGTTTTCACCCTTTTTTTTCCTTTTTCTCCTTTCTTTATCAAGCCCAATTTTTGTTATCTCTCTCTCTCTCTCTTTTTTTTTTTGCCTTTCGGCGGCTGGGCCCATTTCTTCTTCTTTCTTCTTACTTTCTTCTTCTTTCTTGTTTCGTTTCCTTTTCTTTTCTTTTTTTCTCCTTTTTTTCGCTTTCTTTCTTTTTTATTTTTGTGTCTTTTTCTTTTTTTAAAAAAAATAATTATAATATAGTCATTTTAAGGTATACATTTATTTTTAAAAAAATATATATTTTTTTCTTGACGGTTCACTAATTATTGAGCCAAAAAAAAAAGTATCATTCATTATAAGGTAAATTATCATTAACTATGAGTGGAGTATATCATTAACCAAAGTATCATTATTTATGTGGTGAAGTATTATTAACTCTCACACATGAGTATCATTATTTATGGGGTGAAGTGGAGTGTCATTACTATGGAAAAAAGTATCACTAATTGAAGAAAAGTATCACTAATTACAGAAGAAAGTATCACTAATTAGAAGAAAAGTATCACTAATTGAAGAAAAGTATCACTAATGGCAGAAGAGAGTATCACTAATTAGAAGAAAAATATCACTAATTGCAGAAGAAAGTGCCACTAATTAGAAAGAAAAGCATCAATAATTAGAAAGAAAAGTATCACTAATTGCAGAAGAAAGTATCACTAATTAGAAAGAAAAGTATCAGTTCAAACATATTGCAATTCAAAAATTGAATCATTAGCTACATAAAAGAAAATGTTACAATTCAAAAATTGAACATGATAGTGAGTAGTAACTACTCATTATATTAGTGATGCTTCATTTTTTATTAATAGTGATACTTACTTTATAATTAATCATACTTTTATGTTGTTAATTCAATAATTAATGCTTAATCATCGGTAATTTAAATTTTAATGAAAATATAATTTTTCTTCTAAATTTTCATTTTAATGAAAATATAACGTTTGTGCTAAAGAAAGAAATGAAAAAAAAGGAAGAGCACAAAACGTGCTAAAGAAGAAGAAGGGGGAAAAAGGAAAAAATAAGGAAAAACACTTTGTGCTAAAGAAAAAAGAAAAAAAAAAAGAAAACAACACGTTTGTGCCAACCAAAAAAAAAAAAAAGAGGAAACAGAGAGAGAGAGCCGTGCCGAAGAAAAAAAATAAAAATAGAATAACAAAGAAAAAAGGGGAAGGGAACCATTAAAAAAATCAAAAAGAAAAGAAAAAAGGAGAGGACCACTTTGTTGGGTCAAATAATATCCGTCTAACGCAAGGGAATCCGTTAGACGGTCTAACAAGAGTTTGCCCCTAATATTTAGAAATGTGTTAATTTTCGAAAAATATGTATTTCATATTTTGTACATGGATGAATTTGTATTTATCTTAAATTGATTTAGAGTTTCAAGATATATATAATTCAATAGTTTATTTTTTGTTTAATTACATAAGGTTTCGACCTGAACCCTTAATAATATTACTGAGAAATTTACGTCTATGATATATATAGATCTATAATTCATATTATGATTAATCAAATATAAATATATTCCTAGCTTCGAGTTTTTGTTATTATTTTAACTTATTATTTAATAAAATAATAAATACCCTGGAATAATTTTTATTATTTGATTTTATGAATTAAAATAAAAAAACACAAATCCTTTCAAGCCGAGTAGATCGTATAAAGCTTGTGTATTGGGATTTGCTCGTCTCAGTGATTTGTTAGTTATTGCATGAAAAATGAGTTTATTCATAATGTACGTACGTGCCAACATTTCATGTTTAATAATTGAAAAAAAAAAAACTTTATTATTGTATTAAAGAATCACCGTTATAAATACAAAATTATAAAATATATAATTGTAATCGTCATTTATTGTGAATTATATGTTATTGTTGTATATGGTATCATAAAACTTTACCTTTGAAGGGGGAAGATTGAAGTTACAAAAGATGATGACTCTAGTTAAATAATGTTTTTATTAAGGTATTTTACTAGATTCGATCATCTATTATAAATTTCTGTTTCATCCTTGCCTGCATAAATAAATGAATGTCACGTGTCAATATATTATGATTTTTGCTTAAAGGTTGGAGTGTGTAAAACTGAACCAAAATCAAAAATCAAATCGAACCGAGCTGTTTGATTTGATTGGTTTGGTGATTTTATCTTTAACTTTTTTTTTAATATTAAAATCAAAACATAGTTTGTTTTGGTTTCAATTTTAATAAATAATATTTCAGTTAAAACTGAATTAACTAAAATATATAAATTACATTATTTATTTTTATATTTCTAATATTTCACAAAAATTAAAATTTTCAAAATGTTCTCATAAGTGAATTAAAGAAAAATGCAAGACATGGAAACATTTTGAGGATAAGTTCATAAAAGTAGTTAGTTTCTAACTTTTGACGTGGTGTCACAGGTTGCACCTTACATTATCACGCACAATTCGTCCTCAGCTGAGATTGGCGGGGATTGCTGAGGATGTGCGGCTATGGCGCACGGGAGCGCATGCGAGCGTACTCTGATATGATATTGACGGACAATATGTTGGGCACCCACATAAGATTCGAGGAGGGCATTGAGCACAAAGTGGGAACACACTGGTTGGGTGCTGATGCCGCTCCCCTGATGAGCTCGATGGCAGGGCGAAACCAGTAGTTGTCCGGAAAGCCCCAAGAGGGGGAAAAGTGGGCATGCGTCGGAGAATGAGAAACTCCCATCCTGTGACATTTGGTATCAGAGAGGGCCGGCTCGTAGGCCCGTCTTGTATGGGCATTGCGGGTGCTACTTGCCGGTCGGTTCATGGGCGATGATCCTCCTAAGGTCCCCCCGTGGTTGGTGATCCAAGCACTCAGGAGGAGGACTTGCGTAACCAAGGTGCCCCGCAAGTGGCGATCCGGGCACTCAGGAGGAGGACCTGCGTAGCCTTACGGAGGATGGACAAGTAAACAGGTGCCTCGGTGCATAAGGCAATGAGTGTAAGTCCTTAAACGAGTGCACGCTATGTTCGAGGATGACCACAAATCAAGTGGGGGAGGATATCACAGGTCGCACCTTGCATTATCACGCACAATCCATCCTTAGCCGAGATTGGTGGGGATTGCCGAGGATTGCCGAGGATGTGCGACTGTGGCGCACGGGAGCGCATGTGGGCGTACTCTGATATGATATTGACGGACAATATGCTGGACGCCTACATAAGATTCGAGGAGGGCATTGAGCACAAGGTGGGAACACCCTAGTTGGGTGCTTATGCCGCTCCCCTGATGAGCCTGATGGCAGGGCAAAACCAGTAGTTATTCGGAAAGCCCCAAAAGGGGGGAAAGGTGGGCATGCGTCGGAGAATGAGAAACTCCCATCCTATGACACGTGGCACTGACGTGATTGTATTAAAATTATTTTTTTGGTTCAACATTACAACCACCCTAATAAGACTTTTTAATTTTTTAGAATCCTATTAAACCTCATCCAACATAAGCCCTTGCGTATAATGATTGTATGCAAGACCAATCCATAACTAAAACTTTCTTTAAATAAAATTTATCATACTTTGGATTCCCATTAAGCGCGCCAGAGAATAAGAATAAAAAAAAATCCATGATTTTCCATTTTTCTCAATGTTGACATGGAATATTATATTTTTTTACACAAAATCTTACCATTCTCAATAGCAGTGACGTATTCAAAATTTTAAAAGTGGGGTTACGATATATAATTATAAAACTACATAAATAAATATTATTTAATTTTTAAAATTCTACAATCGAAAATATGAAATTAACAGAAAAAATACACAACATTTAAATAAAATATATAACCGGGTCGTTGCTTTGTCATAGCCTTGGTTTAATGGTTTTTTTTTATTTAGACGTGCATTCGTCATTTCCTAATTGAATTAAAAAAATTATAAGAAATTCGTAATACTACTAAAATTATCCATTAAATTCACAATTGTAATACTAAATACAAAAATCATTACAACCAACACCAAATTGTGAAAGATTATTAGCAACTCTATTAGCTTCCCTCGACATATGTTGAAACGATAAAATTCCACCCGCTTTAACAACCTTAGCCACAAGTGGGGTCTCTTTTTTAATAAACGCATCTCCCTCATCTCTGTTAGCAAGCAAACGAATAGCTAATAGAGAGTCCAAGAACACAACACAGGGGAGCAAACCCTCTTGCACGCAAAGCCCAACTCCATATAAAATGGCGTTAATCTCGGCATCAAGAATTGATGATGGTGGAAGCGTTGTTTTTGCCAAAGTAGCCTGAATTCTTCCTTCATGGTCTCATACAATCGCCCCAGCACCAAAATCTACCGACATCTATTTATAGCTGCATCAACATCCAACCTATAAACCCTTTTGTCCAGTGGATACCAATATTTCTTTCCTACTTTCACACCTAGAGACATGGTCGCCATAACTTCTACTCTAGCTACTTGAAACTGAGTTAAATATCTCACGGATAGGGATGTCAACTTTACCCGTAGGGTAAAATTACTCATAGGTAAACGGGTAATAGGGGCGGGTAGTACCTGTAGATTCGGGTAACGGGTAAGGTACTACCCGTACCCGCTAAATTTTGTTAGGGTAAGGGTAGGATATGGGATTAAAGTTTTACCCGATTACCCTATCCGATTACCATAATATATTAAATATATATATATGTATGTATATACATACATATATATACTTTTTTAATTAATCTTCTAGTTTTGTTGTTATGGTGGCATCACAAGAACTTGATTTGTTTGTATTGGTTATATTTTGACAAAAGAACTCATTTATTAATTTTTTTCGTGTTTTTGAGATTTTTTTTATTGTGATATATTATCAAATAAATCTAAACGGGTAACCCGTTTTACCCGCGGGTATCCGATTACCCGTAGGGTAATACCCTACCCTATCCTCTAAAAAAATAGGATAATAGGGTAGGGTATGGGTAGGACATTTTATGTTGAGGTAGGGTATGGGGAAGGCATACCCGTACCCTACCCTACCCTACCCTACCTATTGACATCCGCACTCACGGAGGACTCAACACCCACCTCTAAAGAGTTGCAATAACCATCATGTTTCTCAGTACACAAATACCTCCAAACTGCTGCCAAAGTAACACCCCACACCTCATAATCATCTTTCTTAAACATTCGCCGAAACTCCTTTCCAATCTCAACCATAGAAAGAGCTCTCAAATCTTTCATCGTCGACTAGAATATAGATCCCTTCCTAAATCTTTTCACACGATCACAATACAGTAGGCTATGTGTTGTAGTGCTCCACATTCTGCTACATCTTTCACATAAGCCACTAACTGGGATATGATGCGCCTTTAAATTCATTTGCAAGGGTATGAAATCCATATAAACTCTCCATAAGAACACTTTGACCTTCGGTGCTATGTTTAAATTTCATATCAAATCATTCCACTCATTCTTATGCGTCCCTGACGTGGATCCTTGTTGAGCAAAATACCCTATCTCAAACAGGTACCCAGTTTTCACGGTATAGCCTTCCTTCTCCTCAAATTTCCATGAACATTTATCATCCTCCTCCACAACGATAGGGGTTCGTAGAATACTCTCCATAATAGGAGGCCAAAAAACCTGAAGCAATATTTCCTCATTCCAACTTCTGGTATTCGTAACAAACACCCCAACCTTAAGATTATGGTCTACCTGCTCATTCACCCTAGCACACCACAACGAAAATCACTCACAAAATCATCCTGCAAAATCCTCATTAAGCTCCCCGACCCAACCTTCCATCTAACGCCGTGTCGGATAATAGATCTGTTTCAATATAAAGATCTCCAGATGAAAGATGCATTCATCCCAATTTTCGCATCCAAAATAGACTCATGCTTGTAATATTTTGACGTCAGCACCCTAGCTACAAAAGAATTAGGCGACTTTAGCACTCTCCAGACTTGTTTCGCCATGAGAGCTTTGTTGAAGCTTGGCAGATTTCAAAATCCCAAACCTCTCCAATCTTTAAGCCTGCACAAATTTTGCCAACATATCCAATACATTCTTCTTTTATCCATCGTGTCTCCCCACCAAAATCGAGCACAAGCACGATCAACTTCATTCAATATGGAATCCGGGAGATGGAAACACATCATAGCATATGTCAATATGGATCAAACCATCGATTTAAGCAAAATCTATTTTCCCCCAGCGGAGAGTAATTTATTACCCCAACTAGCTTCTTAACCACTTTATCCCGAATATAACCGAATTGAGTTCTTTTATTCCTCATAGTGACCATCGATAATCCTAAATAAAGGAAATGCCCTTCAACTCTCTGCAATCCCAGAATGTGTTGAATCTTTATGATAACCCTCTCCGTTGTTAAAGGGCTAAACGAGATAGAGGATTTTTCAAAATTAATTGGCTGGCCTGAAGCTTTTTCATAATGGAGCAGCCCCACTGACAAGTCCATTTATTTTGTATTTTTCTGATCATTTTAGTTGCTCTAAATGTCTTTTTTAGTGTCTTTTATGTCGGAAAAGAACCAGAAAAGTGGTTTGGGTATGATAAGAGTCGAATCTAGCGAAAGAGGTATTCTGGCCTTCAAATTTACTGAAATGGATGAAATGAGCATATGGGAACTTCATCAGTAAGATCTGAACAGAAAGAGATGGTGTGACCATATTAGATAAGGATCGAGCTGAGCTGAAGATTTCATGCCCACAGTACTCGCGCAGATTCAGAAGAGGCAGTGAAGAGGGCACATGTGGAAAAATCAAGATTCTGTTGGGAGAAGATAAGGCTGGATAATTTGATCTAGTTTGAAGGATGTTAGAACAAATAGAGACTGCTGAAGAGATCAGTATGTGAAGATAAGTCAAAATCCCTGAAATTTCGGGATTAATCCAACAAACTAGGCGATAAGGCTTATCTAGACAAGCTGAAGCGGGGCACAAGAGATCTGCCAGACAGTTGAAGATCCCCATTTTTTGGGGACTTGATTTTATCATTGTATTGCTTTAAATACTAGTTTGATTGTTAGAAAGAGAGACACTTCGTACCTTATAATTTCTGCACTTTTATTTTCGCACTTAGTTCAGTTTTACCGCTGCTTCGACAGCAAGACAATCTCAGGCCTTATGCCCAAAGAAAGTAGGAAGTTGTTTAATGTTTGGTGTTGGTGTTGAACAATGAGTATAATCATTCATTTTAGTCTTTTGACAATGAATAAGACATGACAAATAAAGCATGCAATACTGTAGCTACTCACATTGACACACTGTTAGTTTATGAGACTCCGACAACATACAACAACATGTAAATACTTAACACAGATAGTCATATACTATACAATTTTAACAAAGCAGAGTTTAATAACTAGAAAGATACAACTTTACAAAGATAGAATAGCTCATTTTGTTAGCTAACAATAGCTTAAGCTTTAGCAATTCTTCTATTTGTCCTCTAACTACGATGCTCCGAGTTTTATCCTATACATAATGACTACGACTTAGAAGCCCATTAATGTCATTAACCTATTCTATAATGTAAATAAGGGTATAATGGTAAGTCTTTAGAATAAGGTCGCGAAAAGACGACGCTTGAAGGTTAAATGAGTAATCCTAGCTTTAAGCTATACCCAAGTCCTTGATTGAGAAAAATATATTTTAATCACATAGATTAAAATCGTATGACTAAATAAAATGGTTTAAAAGATAATAATATACTAATAAAGTGTCACATATCATATAATATACTTAATTTTGAATTAAATTCTACAATTAAATAAAATAGAAAAGAAATAAATTAAATAAATACATAAATAAAATCATAGTCAAAAGAATTTAAACACATGACTTAACAACTATAAAGAAATGAGACCTTAGTCACTAAACTAAATGATTTTATACAATATAAAATAAACTGCTTTAATTAAATGGTTTCATCAAAGGGGTTTTGAACCCTGGATCCTTAATCACAATTAGAATACTAACCACTGAGGCCCTAATCACAATTAGAACACTAAACACTGGATTCTAACCATTTAACTAAGACAAAAACTTGTATGAGACCGTCTAACGGGTCTCTTACGTTAGACGGGTCAAAACTCGCCCAAACCCACCTCCATGTGCAGGCGCGTGTAGCTCGCGCGCTTGTGTAATTTTTTTTTCCGTGGACTTTAACGTTACATCAAATTCATCAAATTTAAAGCTCGTCTAAGTTTGTCACTGTTGCAGTCCAATATATATTTGTGGACTTTGGTTTATGATCAGGCCCGTGGGCCTTGTTAATCAAAACTCTCCAATCATTTTTTTTTCTTTTCTTTTCTTTTTTCATTTTTTTATTATTTAAGTTAACGATGTGAGCATTTTTAATTTTTGACTCTTTAAGGCCTTTACCATTCATTATCTTCTATGTATAACAAAGATTTACTGTAAATTGTAAATTGACTCATTACGCAATAAAATTATTTCACATTTGATATTTCAACTTAGGGGTGTGCAAAAACCGGACCTACCGAATGGACCGAACCGGACAGACCGAAAAAGCTAATTTCGGTCGGTTTTCACTCTATGTAATTCGATTTCGGTCCTATGAATTGAGACCGAAGCTAATTTCGGTCGGTTTCGGTCTTGGGGATTTTAGGACCGATAAGACCGATAGACCGAACATAAGGCATACATCTATTTTAGATTTTTACTATTTTATATTTATTTATTTAATACTTACTAGTTATTCTTATTTTGTACTGTACCCAATAATTGGTGAACCCTACTCATTACTCAATTAAGAGATCATTGCCGAGATTTGAGAGTTGAGACTGCCGCCGACTGGACACTCACTACATCACCGCCGCTGAGACATCATCGCCGCTACCGCTGTAGTCCAGTTCACCGAGACATCCCATTCGCCCAAGTACCTATTCGTCCAGAGATATTGGTTTTGTATTACAATTTCTAACTTCTAAGAAATATTGGATTAGGGATTTGATAGCTTCCACCTCATGATTTCTACGGAATAGTGCTTTTGTATTACAATTTCGTTGATAACAAAGCTTTTGGATTATTGATTTAGTAGATTAAGGATTAAATATTTAATAGGTTAAATAGCTTCTGTAAATAATTTCGTGTTTTACAGCAACAAGATTTAGTGTATATACAACAAGTAGATTGCTCAATTTTGTCCAAACTTATGTTGGATTGCTCAACAGCTGGGAACTTATTTAGTAGATTTAATTAGGCAAACTTCCAGCATATTTAGATTTAATTATTCTGCAAACTTCAATTTCATATATTTTATGTCTTTTTTTGAAAATGCTCTCTTCTCTCTCTTGGTTTTCTTCATCGTAAATCATGGAAAATCCGCCGCCGTCGACCGTTCTCAATCACAATATGTAGGCCTCTCGTCTGCATGTTTCTACATCATCTAATGATTCATCACGAGTGTTAGATTATAATTCTAAGGATTCCTCACGAGCCTTAGGAAAAGAGCCTATAAATCCTAATTTAGCGGCCAGGGTTGCAAAGAATGTTACTGATAATTCGCCGATGCATGGCCCATCTTTTGCATCGATTGTGAATCGAAATCTATTACCTAGATTTCCAGATGTGTTTACGACATCGCTCAATAGAATCCAGCCAGTCAAGAGAGGGGATTTCTCATCTATTTCCATCCCTGAGGATTTGTATCAGAATCAGTTGGAGAAATTTCAATTCTCGTTGATAGGGCGCTTGATGCTATCAAAGGGGGATAAACCTTGGCCTATAAGGGATTTGCATGCAAAGCTTTCTCAGATTTGGGAGACAAAAGGGGTCGTGGCATCTAATATATCTTGGTAAGGGATTTTTTACGTTACAATTTTCTGTGGATGGAGATCAGCGCAAGGTTAGGGCGTCGCAGGTCTGGAATATCAATCCTGGTGTGATAAGGATTAGGGAGTGGGTACCGGATTTCACTCCGTATAAAATTCAATCTTCTTTGGCTCAAGTTTGGGTAAGGGTTTATAATCTTCCGTTTGAATATTGGCATAACGAGGTGTTGGTGGAGATCGCTACGGCTGTGGGTACGCCGCTAAAAATCGATGGAAATTCAGTTCATGGAGGTGTTGGTCATTTTGCTCGAGTTTTAATTGAAATTGATTTGTCTCAGCAGCCTCAAACTTCAGTTATGATTGATCGTGGAGAGGCTTCTTTTTTTGTGGATTTAGACTTTGAGAATTTGCCTCCTTTTTGTAGTGCATGTCAGGTGGTGGGACATATGGTTTCCAAATGCAGGAAGGTAAAGGCTAAAGAAGTTAGAGGAGATGAGGAACGTGTTATTTTTTCAAAGCCAGTCCTTGTGATCAAGGATGATGAAAACAAGGAGCGATGGGTGCAAAAGGGGGGTAAAACGACTATAGCTGGTAAGGATGCGGTAGGGGGGATGCAAAACCACGACTCAGTTGAGGTTTCTAATAAATTTGATATTTTGCATTCGGGTGAATAAGATGGAGAAGCTGGAGGATAATCAGGTGTATGATTCGGAGAGTGAGCAGGAGGTTTCCTCGATAGAAGGAGAGCCTAACCCGGCGTCGCTGCAGGAGGGGGTCTCGACTTCAGAGAAGGAGATGGTTGCTACTTATGTACAAGTCAAGGGGCAGGAAACGCAAGAACCGCAGAGACAGCATGTTATGGCAGCTGAATCTACGGTGCAAAAAAGGAAGAATAAGAAAACGCATCCGATACCGCCTGTGAGAAGATCTTCCCGTTTGGTGGGTAAGGAGAGGTAGGATTTGGCTACAGCTAGCAGGGAACACTCTCCTTCTATGAACGTAGGTGATGGATCTCTCAAATCGGCAATTGATGGCAAAATTGCTGAAATTCGTTCCCGCTCTGAAGCAGCAAGAGATTCGGGTAAAGTAATATCAAATTTTGAGGTCTCGTATGCTGATACGGAGGCGCTTAAAAATATGTCAAAAATCACCACGGAATGGGGGCTAATGGATCAAGAAGTGGGGGATTCTATTGTTTCTAAATCAGGGGTGGATGAGTCCCCTTCTCTGTCTTTTTGATTGATGAATTTCATTTCTTAGAATGTATGCGGGATTTCTAATGAGTCTTCCCGAGATATGTTAATGAACCATTGTGAATCTTTTCATCCAGATATGTTGGGTATTCTGGAGCCTAAAGCTCATTTCAATAAACGTTTTGATTCATTTTGGAGGCAGCTTCAGTTGACTCCTTTGTTTCAAAATGTCATAAAGTATAAATCTTCTAATATTTGGATTTTTACTGCGGCTAATGTGAAAGCAGATGTGGTGTTTTCTTCTGAGCAGTGTGTGGTGCTTTCATATGTTAAACATGATCATACAGGTATGGTGGCATTTGTACATAGAAGTAATTCTTATATTGCTAGGAGGGATCTTTGGTCGGATTTAGCAAAATTCCAGGGGAATTTTATTTGTCTTGGGGATTTTAATGCACTCAGAGGTAATCATGAGACTTCGAGCTCTAAGATGAGGAATAGAAGTGCTTGTCTGGAGTTTCAAAATTATATTGATGATCAAGGTCTGTTGGAAGTGCCCACTTGGGGTCTCTTTTATTCTTGGTCAAGCAGGCGTTTTCTACCGGAACATGTGGAAAGTCGTTTGGACCGAGTTTTGATTTCACCATCTTTTAGAGATAGCTGGGACTCGGTTACAACAACTTTATTGCCGCGTATTTGTTCGGATCATTCTCCTCTAGTTGTGAATTGTGTGTTGGAAGCTTGGAAAGGGCCACGTCCTTTCAGATTTTTATCGATGTGGATGGAGCATGAGACATTCCTTAGTGTGGTTCAGGCATCTTGGAGGGAACATGAAGGCTCAAGAAGCAAGCTTCGTCTAGTCATGAATAAATTAAAGCGTCTAAAGCCGGTTTAAAAACATTGGAATGTAAACTCTTTTGGTCATGTGAAAAGTGATCTTTCAACTTTGCAAAAGGACCTGCTCATGATTCAAGAGCAGATTTCAAAAGAGGGGTATTCAGAATTGTTAATGGAAAGAGAAATTAATATACAGGTTCAAGTTAATGAAAAGCTATCTGCACATTCTAGTCTCCTTCAGCAGAAAAGTCGTGTCAGGTGGCTTAATGATGGGGACAGAAGTACAGCGTATTTTCACAGGGCTTTGCAGAGTTCTCATGCTCGGTCCAGAATGTCATCTCTTTATATTGAAGGACGCTTGGTGGTGAATATGGAGGAAATATCTGATCATGTGGTGAATTATTTTCAAGGGTTGTTTAATTTAGCAAATGCCCAGTCAATGGACATGGATTGGCTGGCTGATGTGATTCCCAGGTTAGTCACTCAAGAGCAATCGATTGAATTGATCAGGATGCCATTGATAGAGAAAGTGAAAAGTGCGGTTTTTTCTATGGATATCAATAGTGCTGCAGGCCCAGATGGGTTTAATGCTAAATTTTTTCAAGTTGCTTGGGAGATTATTGGTGATGATATGTATAACGCAGTGGCAGAATTTTTTAAGTATGGTTATTTTCCTGCGGGATTAAATTCTAACTTCGTAGTTTTAATTCCAAAGGAAAATAGTGCGAGTAGAGTGGAAGACTTTAGGCCAATTGTTTTGGGAAATTTTCTCTATAAAATCCTCTCAAAAATTTTGGCCACTAGATTGAATCAGGTGGCTGTAACTATTGTGTCGAATCAGCAGTTTGGTTTCATTGAGGGACGTCATATTCATGATGCAATTCTTTTGGCTTCAGAAGGAGTTAACTGTTTGAATAGAACAGGGAGGGCAAATAACTTGGCTTTCAAGGTGGATATCCGAAAGGCTTTCGATACATTGCGCTGGGATTTCTTAGAGAAGGTGTTGGATTTATTTGGTTTCCCTCTGCAATTTTGAAAATGGATTTCTCATATTCTTAAATCGGCGAGACTTTCAATGCTTATTAATGGTTCACCTCATGGTTACTTTGGTTGTACGCAAGGTGTTAGGTAAGGTGATCCATTATCTCCATTGTTATTTGGGATTGCTGAAGAGGTGCTCAGTAGATCGTTTACTTTGGCAGTGTTGAAGAAGGAGCTAGTTCCCATGAGTTATGGCCGTGATATGAGCTTCCCTACTCATATACTTTACGCTGATGATGTTATTATATTTTGTAAAGCAACGGGGGGTAATATCAAGTTGATTTCTGGTCTGTTGAAGAAGTATGCTTGCTGCTCTGGTCAATTTTGTAATCCAACAAAATCTCGCTCGTTTTTTGGCAATGGGGTGTCTCGTGTGGTGAAATCTAAGGTTTCTAGGGTATTAGGCTTCATTAATGGCTCTATCCCTTTCAAATATCTAGGTGTGCAGATTTTTGAAAATTCTCCTAAAGTGGGTGTGTTTCAAGAGGCTGCAGATGCGGTGTTAGCTAAGTTTTCAAAATGAGAAGGTCGACTTTTATCGATAGCGGGGAGAATGTGTCTTGTTAACACGGTTATTGTGAGTTCTGCCTTGCATTCGATGCTCATTTATAAATGGCCATTGTCTCTATTAACTACAATCGAGAAGGCTTGTCGTAATTTTATTTGGACGTGGGATATTAGTGTTTCATCGAGATCGGCGGTTGCATGGGAACGTGTTTGTGCATTAAAAGAGGAGGGTGGTCTTGGAGTCACATCCTTATTACATCTGAGTAAGAGTCTTGTTATGAGATTGGCTTGGAAGGTGCTAACTAATTCAGCTGAGGTCTATTCATTATTCAGACGTCGATACTTAAATCATTCTTACCATGTTATTAAGAAAAAATCGGGATCATCGATTTGGCAGAATATTAAAGGAGAGATGAAGGAGTTGGTGGAGGGTTCGCATTTGATTTTAGGGAATGGAAACTCCATTTTATTTTGGTTGGATAATTGGTTGGGATATAGGATTGTGGACAAATTAAATATTCTAGTTGCTGCACACTCTTATTTGCAAGACTCGGTGGCTGATTTTCTTCTAGAAGGAGTTTGGTATTTCACGACAGACTTTATTCTCTCGTATCCAGACATTGTCTGGGACATTATACAGACCCCGATCACACAGGGAGAGGATGAAAGGGTTTGGAAAAGATCAGTTCATGGTGCGGTGACGACGAAGGTGGCTAAGCTATGTAACAGATCACATTTTCCAACAGTTGGGTGGGGGACTTGGCTATGGCAGCAAGCTATACCAGTTCGTCGTTCGATTGTTTGTTGGAGAGCCATTTTAGGCAGATTACCCACGATGGAAAAGGTTAGAAGGCTGGGATCGATCGACCCTTTATTTTGCATTTTATGTCGGAAGGAGGAGGAGACATTTGATCATCTTTTCTATGGTTGTTCGGTTGTAAGGCAAGTTTGGCAGTGGCTATTTCATCTCTTCCAGATTGAGGAGCGTGATTTTTATTCTTTTTTTGAGCTGATTTCGTTTTGTGTTAAATGCAAGTTTAGCTCTCAGATAGCTATTCTTTGGAGGATCGGGGTTATCACGCTTGTGTGGAGTATATGGAATGTCAGAAATAGGGCTACCTATGATGAGTACAAGCCTTCATGGTTTAGTATGGTGACTGCTGTGCGTATTGCTCTTAGGGAGTCGGAGTTTATTTCGGCTAAAATGGGTTTTATGAAGAATAATATGGAAGATCTTTCTATCCTTTGTGCTGCTGGAGTAAAAGGTCGAATTAAAACCCCAAATTTGTTGAAATCGGTTGTTTGGTTCCCTCCACCTCGAGGTTGGGTGAAAATCAATACGGATAGCTCGGCGGTGGGTGCACCGGGTATCTTGGCTTATGGAGGTATTCTCAGAAATCATATGGGATCTGTTATTGCGTGTTTTCATGAGAATTTAGGCGTCGGGTTCGCATTTGAAGCAGAGATTTGGGGTGCGGTATTAGCTTTGGAGTTTGCACTCAGTAGGGGTATGCGATTCATCTGGCTGGAGGTTGATTCGATGTTTGTGGTTAGCATGTTCTCTAAGGAATCATCATTAATTCCATGGAGAATCAAAGCACGGTTGTTGAGAGTATGGAGATTACTTCAAGGGTTGGAGTTCAGAGTTTCACATATTTATCGGGAAGGAATTCAGGTTGCGGATAAATTGGCTAGTACTCATTTTACGTCGGGTTGGTGGCACTACTCGATTCCAGACATTGCGGACTTGGTGGAGTCGGACTTCTTTGGTAGAGGATATTTTAGAATATGTGATAAAGACTGATTTTTGTAATTTATTCTGTGTAATCTTGTTTTCTTTTCTTTGGTCGGGTAATAATATTCAGCTCATTTAATTGGGAAAAAAAAGAAAATAATCGGTCGGACATCGGTCGATCGACCATTGGTCTCGGTTCGATCATAATATTATTTCGGTCCAGTCCGGGTAAAAATATTACTTAAATTGGTCGGTTCGATCCGTCTAGTTCGGTTCGGTCCTAGACCGGACCGACCGTTTGCACACTCCTATTTCAACTCATGGTCATGATCAAATTTGTGTGTGTTTTTCATTAATTATGAGGGAAGTATATCACTAACCAAAATATCATTATTTATGAGGTGAAGTATTATTAACTCACATATGAGTATCATTATTTATGGGGTGAAGTGGAGTCTCATTACTATGGAAAAAAGTATCACTAATTACAAAAGAAAGTATCACTAATTGAAGAAAAATATCACTAATTGCAGAAGAAAGTATCACTAATTAGAAAGAAAAGTATAACTAATTGCAGAAAGAAGTATCACTAATTAGAAGAAAAGTATCACTAATTGCAGAAGAAAGTATCACTAATTGCAGAAAAAAGTATCACTAATTAGAAGAAAAGTATCACTAATTGCAGAAAAAAAGTATCAGTAATTAGAAGAAAAATATCACTAATTGCAGAAGAAAGTATCACTAATTAGAAAGAAAATTATCATTAATTGCAGAAGAAAGTATCACTAATTATAAAGAAAAGTATCAGTTCAAACATATTACAATTCAAAAATTGAATCATTAGCTACATAAAAGAAAATGTTCCAATTCAAAATTTGAACATGATAGTGAATAGTAACTACTCATTACAATAGTGATGCTTCATAATTAATGATACTTATCTGTTGTTAATTTAATAATTAATGCTTAATCATCGGTAATTTTCATTTTAATGAAAATATAACTTTCATCTGGTGAAGTATCATTAATTGTGATGTGATGTGAAGTATCATTAATTACGGATGAAGTATCATTAACAAAATCATTATAAAAAAACATAAAAAAGAAGAAGGAAAAAACTGTCAAAGAAGAAAAAAAAAGAGAGCAGCACGTTTCTGGAAAAAAAAAAAAAAAGAACAGCAAAACACGTTTCTAGTAAAAAAAAAGCAGCAAAACATGTTTTTGGAAAGAAAAAAAAAAGAAGAGAGCTCACGTTTCTGGAAAAAAGAAGAAGAAGAGAGATAACACGTTAATTTCTGGAAAAGAAAAAAAAAAGAAATTATAAATTGAATTTAAAAAACGGAAGGGGGAAATCATTAAAAAAATCAAAAAGAAAAGGAAAAAGGAGGGGAACTACTTTGATGGGTCAAATAATATCCGTCTAACGTAAGGGGATCCGTTAGACCGTCTAACAGGAGTGTGCCCCTTTAACTAACTGTAATTTTTTAAAGTTATTAGATGATATTAATTATATAAGGTCCAAAATAATCTTAGATAAAAATGATTATCACAATTAGAATACTAACCACCTGGCCTCAAGATTCGAAGATAGACCTCTCAAATAATAATCTGGATTCTAACCATTTAACTAAGTGTCAATTTTGAAAGTTATTGGATGATATTAATTAATTATATAAGGTCCAAAATAATCTTAGATAAAAATGATTAAAACTGTAAACATAGACCTCTCAAATAATAATCTGGACTCTGACCATTTAACTAAGTGCCATTTTTTAAAGTTATTGGATGATATTAATTATTTAAGGTCCAAAATAATTTTAGATAAAAATGATTAAAACTGTAAATCTGGACTCTAACAATGAAGGGGTTTCGAATCCTTAACCTCTTATTAATAAATCTAAAATATATTCATTAGGATAAATGCTATTTTCAAAATTTATAAACTGATTTTAATAATTAACATATGCTCTTTATTAAATAATGTCAAAGATCTTTAAAATAATAATAATAAAAAATAACACACACACACATACACGCCTAAGACACACACGCACACACTCACGGATTCACACACAAACACACAATTGAATTAATTTTATCATCAAACCAATCAACTCCTAAAGTGTTCAAGAACACTAAAAATAAAATTAATAACATACTTTAAAGAAAATAATCCAAAACAGCCCGTAAATCACCAAATACATACTATAATCGAAATAAAATTGAAAAATAGAGAAAGAGATGAGGTATTGAAAGGCTATGGTTTTACCCATTTTTAGATTAAAAAATCGGAGGCCTAAACCTTAAAATTTCTCAAAAATATTCAAAGAATATGAAAGAGATGAGGGAGGGGAGTCCAAAAATATAACTGCATGTTAAGAATGAGCTCGCCAGAAAAATTCAGGCTGACGGCCCAGGCGGCGCCGGCTCCGACAGCGGAGAAGAGGGGGACGAGAGGGAGAGAGGAGGCATGGGGGCTGACCTAGAAGTGAATCCCCAACAATGAATTAAAATAGAAGAAAAAATAGTATTTATACCACTCCCTAAATAAACCCTAAAATCTAATTAAATCAAGAATTAAATCATAACTTGATCAAATGAAGTTCATCTAAGGTGAAATCAAGTTCTATATTTTTGTATTGACAAACACTATCATATACCATATTTAGTCGCCTCGTTTCGATAACGATAGGCCTCAGAAATAATTAAAACGCGAATGGGCTAAAAAGCACATATATTTGGGCCTCAATATTAAAATACCTAAATCTAGGCATTTGGGCAACATGCAAAATAAATAAAATAGAAGAGTATTGGGCCTATTTTAACCATTATTTTTATATTTTAAATTAAATTTAGATAATAAAAATTTGAGTATTACAGGTCTATGCTAAAAGATTTGTGCAAGTTGGAATTGTAGGGAGAGTCTCTTCATTTGTAGAAGAAAATATTCCGAACTCTCCTTATGATTTATTGTCCGATTTCGATATTAATTTTTTAAGTAGTGATATTGGTAGTTCATCCAAGCGACCAGAGGGTGTCAAGAAGTCCAAATTAAAGAGGAAACAGTAAGAAGATGCCTCTAGTGCAATAAATACCTTCAAGAAAGAAAATGAAAATTTGCGTGAACTAATTGCAAATTCAAACGCAAAAAAAAACATCTTTTTCTTGAGATGCAGATGAAAAAAATAGAGTTGGGGAAAGAAAAATCAGAAGTTCAAAAGGCGTAAACAACGCCTAGATGAATTAAAGAGAGATAACAAAATTTTACCAACCAATCTCGACACTGTTGCTGATCCAACACGAAGTGAATTTATTCGATTGGAGCAACACACAATTATGCGAAAGTGGAGGCAAGAACTACAAGCCAACTCTATTTTTAACACGTTTAGAATGGATTTTCCAGATGTTGGAGAAAGCGGAAGTGGTCTGTCTGATTATTAGAAAATATTATTGTATTGCTTTATTTATATTTTCAATGCTTCATTAGTATTTTTAATGCTTTATTTGTATTTTCAGTGCTTTAATTCTATTTTCAATATTTTTATATTTAGTAGTTTTATTATGTAATTTTATTAAATGTCATTTTAATTTTAACATTAAAAAAACATGATCCTTCTTATTTGATGTCATTTTAATTTGATATACAATTTTGTATTTCAATATTTTAAAGAAATAAATAAATAAAAGGATAAGATAAAAAAAGAAAAAAAAATTGAATAGTGATATAACCACTGCTACAGTGCTGCTGGAGAAATACAGCAGCATTGCGTCGCTCCTTATTTCCCAGTAAAGTATACAACTGCTGTTGGAGCACATATTCTTCAAATTTTGCTCTAGAAATAGCTATACGTCGGAGAAGCTCTTAATGTTGTATTTGACTTGGCTATGTTAATCCGCTTAAGATTTTAACAAAATTAGTGTTACCCATTCACTTTTAAAACTATTTATTTTACTCACTTTAAATCAAAATGCCATTGATTACAAAATAAAAAAATCAACAAAAAAACAGAATTGACAAAAGAAGAAAAAAACAAAACATGCTCACTTCTCCCTTCTTTATATTCTTCACGTGAACAAACAACCCATATTTTTTCAATCGTTAAATTTTCAATTTTCAAACATCAATTTCAGCTTTAGAAGTATCTTAGTGTTAATTGTCATGTGTCTATATGGGGAACATCTTAAAAATTACCCACTCATTCTTGTTGTAGAGAGGCGAGAGACATAAGAAAGTTGCAAAGAGGGGGAGGAAAATTTGGGGAGAGATGTCAATGTGGGAAAAATAATTAAAAAAATAAAACTTTTGCTGACTTGGATTGGGCATTTATATGGCTGGGAAAATATACCGTCATACCGTACCGAAAAAATACCAGAATATCAAACTTTAAGGTATATCGATATTTTCGGTAAGGTATGATACCGTACCGAGATTTTTCAGTAAGGTAACGGTATATAATTTTAAAAACCGAGGTATACCGACGGTATACCGAATTTTTTAGGTATATACTGTTAATTAGGCATATACCGTTGTATCGATATATACCGCATCAATGGTATATACCGGTATATTTGTGATATTATATAAATATATGTATGTGTGTGTAAATTATAGATATTTGAACTTGACATAAATTATAAATATATATGTGTGTGTGTAAATAAATGCCGCATTTACAGTACGTGCACAAACTAGTTGCTCGACATATCAATGCTCCTCTCTCTGTATATATATATATATATATATATATATATATATATATATTATGCATATTTTATACATTATGTTTCGTGTTTCGTGTTGACATAATAATGACACGACACGATAAGGCCAAACACGAATACGACACGATAAGAATATGTTCGACACGAAAACGAACACGAACACGATAATTTTGTATAAACACGAACACGATTTTTTATCATGTTGACATGACACGATATTGACACGACACGACAATAAAGCAATAATTAAAAAAAAACTACATCTTACATAAATATGTCAATCTGCATAACAACTAGAAAAATAAACTTAAAAAATATATTTATTACATAATTATATTAATTATTTAATTCATTCAAAAATGTATAAAAAAAGAGAAACTGAAATAATAAATATATATTTTTAAATTTTAATAATATTCTCGTGTAACAGGTTATCAGGTTCTTATTGTGTTATTGTGTTATTAGGTATTATTGGATTGGCCTGTTATCAGCTTATCAGATAACATGTTAATTTTATCGTGTTTAGCAGGTTGACACGAAACACGACACGACATGAAATTTCAGGTCGTTATCGTGTCGACACATAACGATAAGGTCAAACACTAACCCGTTATTTTCATGTTGTGTTCGTGTCGTGTCAAAAATTACTACCCCTATATATAGTATAAAGGTGGCAAAATCGGTCCAACCCTATTTTTGGTCGGGCTAAACCACAAAAGTAAAAGTTCGAAATAAATTTAGGTCGGCCTAACCTGACCCGAACAAGGTAATGGCCTGAATGGGTTGGGCCACCCAGCTGAAAAAACTGAAAAAATACCCTTCGACCTATGGCCCGTGGACGAACAATTTGCCCGATAAGTTAGGCTGGGCGGGATTTGCCACCCCTAGTTATGTATATTATACTTTAAGTACGCATGTATTTTCTTCCCATTGAAGAAATCTTGCGAAAAGTTGCTGCACCTTGGGAATTCTAGTGGAGCCAACAACAAGAACAACATCATGGATAGTGCTCTTATCCATCTTAGCATCCCTCAAACATTTCTCAACTGATTCCAAGCACCTCTTGAACAAGTCAATGTTCCACTCCTTAAATCTGACACGGGTAGAGTAAAAATAAACATTCTCATATAGAGAGTCAATCTCAATGGTGGTTTGAGCAGTATATGAGAGGGTCATCTTTGCTCTCTCACAAGAAGGCCTCAATCGCCTAAAAGCCCTTGGGTTGCCAGTGATGTCTTCCTAGTGCTTCTTCTTGGATTTCTGAACAAGATGGTTCACCGTTTTGCTGTCAAAATCTTTACCCCCAAGATGAGTGCTACCAGCAGTGGCATTGACCTCAAGGAACATTTTAGCCCATTCCATCTCCACATTTTGGTATAGAAGTGACTGCATTGTAGTAAACAAACTTCCCATGAGCTCTTGCACAACGTGTAGCATGAATAAAGTGGCATTCACAAATTTCTTAATGAAGGAATCTCGATATTCTATTTGCTTTGGAAGATTCTGAATTGACTCTAGGTGTATCAAGGCATCCAAAAGTGGTTTTGACAGAGGCGCGCTTTCCACACCTCGAGCAAGAATCCTTCTTTCCTTATCGACATTGCCAGAAACCAAGAATACAAAACCGGAGTACTGAGCGAACAATAAAGGCAAAGTTTGTGATTGCTCTTTTTCTTTCTCGATAGCAATTAGTTGCTCATATAAAGAATAAGCATCTTCTAACTTTCTAAGTCGGTGTTCCATGTTAGCATATTGATAACCTGGTCAGGCTCCAAGAATGTCACCATGTGGTTCATTGAATCGAGCAGTGAAAAGAAGGATCTCTGGTTGTCTTTTTACAAACACTTGAGTAGCACAAGCAAGGGCATTTTCTGCAAGCTCCATACTGCTACTAGTGAAGTCAACTCCACCTTTAGTAAAAGTGAGATACTTATGCCAATTTTCAAGCTCCGCAATAAGGGGACGCACATGGAAATAAGGCCTGCTAATTGATGTTTTAAAACTAATGATCTTAGAATAAAAGTCATTAACTTCTTGATAAATCTCTTCCCTAATCACGGTGTACTTCTTCAATTCCTCAACATCTTTTAAGCGTGTGTTTACAATCTTAGATGATTGCTCTGCAGCACAAGAAGGAACCTCTCTCTCACTCTCTTGAGAATCTGCAACAGTAAGCGCGGCTGCTTCTTTAGTCATTCACAGCTCAGATAGTGGAATTTCCAACGCCCTCATATAAATTGTCACAACATGAGGCCAAGCTTGTTGTGAAAATTCATACTCAATGTATTTGTCCCAGAGTGGGACAAATAGCCTTAGGATAGTGTCATGATCTCCGTAAGTGCAATAGAGAAGACACAATAATGCAACCGCATGACCACAACTCGCTCATAAACCTCTGTAACTTTGTCCACTGAGCTGAGACGTGCCTCATGATCAACATACTTCTTCCAGTTGCCATAGCATAGTGGAAATTCTGCTAAAAATGTATCATAAACTTTTCAAAGCTTTGAAATGTTGCCCTCTAACGTTCTCTCTATTTCATCTATTGAAGAGGCATCAAAGTCCAAAGAATTAGTTGTCATTCTGCTCCATAATCCTTCTTCTACGCCATTAAGGGCTTCATAACCATCTGTAGGATGATGCAAAGCAGCAGATTCTATGCCAAGTTGGGGCTCACAAATAAATCTTTTTCTTGAGCAGAGGCCTTTTTCTGGTTGAGGCATTTTGTCAAACACCTTTCGTGTATTAGTGTTGACTCTGCCCAGTTTAAAGTCATAAATGAATATGACGGATTTGCAGAGATCGATTTTGTAGGAATGTTCATACTTGAGAGCGGTTGTTGGTAGAGAATTTAGAGAAGGTTTAGCAATTTGAGTGGTGGCGGAAACGTTTGCAGAGATGGATAAAGTTGGTGATTGATTTTTGTAGCATATTTGTGATGGAGGTGGTTCGAGTGACAGACAAAATAATGATTTCGTCATGAACAAATGCTTGATTGAGTGAATATCGCATGAGATCTTACCACATTCGTTCATACCTGTCAGCTTCCCAGCGTGGTCCATGAATTCACGATAATTTTCATTCCAGAGCTTAGTTTCTCTTTCATTCATTTCATCGAACACCTTCTGTGTTTGACGAACTAGACTCTCGTTCATATGAATATTCATGGAATTCTCCTCCATAGTCGAATACTTCTCTAGAGTCGAATCCTTGTCCACAACAAATTCATTCATCTCCTTGCACACTAATTTCTTCTCTGTTGAAACCAATTGAAGTTGTATAGAGGTTATGATATCGTCCAATCGATCAAACTTTTCCTTGATTCCACCAAATTGTTCACGAATTTGGTTATGCAATTTTACTTCCCATGCTTCTCTTTTCAATATTTCAGCTTTCAATTTGAGTTCGGATTTCCTCAATTTTTTTTCCAAATCATCGAGATTGATATTGGCCATCTCCCGAGAATCGATGGCTTTAGATAACAATTGTAGTGAACCCATGGATTTCTCTATTTTTTGGATGATTTTCTGAAAATATGATAAGAGAGAAAAACTAGAAGAAATGGGAGGAGGATAAGAAGAATTAAGAGAGAAAAACCGAGAGAACAAATAGGAGGAAAGTTGATAATTTTCTCATTGCATTTTCACAGGCAAACCTAGTATTTAAACTATTACAATACTTTGAAATAAAACATCTTAATCTTAATCTTATCTTATCTTAATATATATAAAAGTAAGTAGTTATTCTACTTATAGTAACTTAGCATTTTCCCGCCATTTACACTTGCCAAAAACGGAAATATAATATAAATTAATTAAAATTTCTTTATTAATTAATTTGTTAATTGAAAATTCATTCGGATAAATCTGCAAATGGGTTTAGATGAATTCTAGAATATATCTATGTACCATATGTATTTATTTATTTTTATAAAATATTGTAATATATTTCTTTCTATAATATATATATATATATATTGTAATATTATACATTATTTAATTTATGGATTTTTTAGAGGTAAATTTATAGATGTAAGGCTAAAAAAAGACGTATATTAGGTAGATTAGCTACAAATTTGCAAAAATTCATATATATACATATTATTTACCATATACATCCTAATCACCAAAATATTCACAATACCTGTAATTACAATCTTTTTTAATAATGTATAATATCTAGCTCTATGATTAATACATTATATCTGTGAGATATCTTTAAGATAATATGAGATGTATATATATATATATATACACACACGTACACGTTTCGATAATTAGAGGATGAATTAAGGAGATAATTGTTTAGGGTGGATTTTGGCAGAATAATAGTAATTTTGTTAAATCAGTTGAGATGATATTTATTTACAGAAATTGAGAGAATTTATTACATTGAAAATAATTATGTTGATTGGTCACTGATTAGCGTTTTTCTTAAACATATCGCAAAGATACCAATTATGGTTATTACCCTATATAAGTTATCAATACATTAATTAATTAATTAAACATAAAATCACTCTCTCCATTAAGAGATTTATATCATGCATTAATTACGTACTTTGATTGAAATAATCACATTTATATTTTAAAACGTGTAGTCGTGTATATAAATTGGATTGATCGTCCAAATAAATTATCCGACATATTGAGGTTCGAAGAAGATATATAAAGGTCGAAGTATATAGAAGTCACTACAAGAAAAATGGCTATAGACAACGCGGAATCCGCGTCTTCTATTAGGAAATCGAGCGTTGTCTACTATAGTGTAGTCTATTGGGGGCGGTTAAAGACAATGCGTAAAATGCGTTGTCTATTTCTGCATAGACAACGCTTGATCTGTTAAAGACAACGTGTTTTTCACGTTGTCTATTGTATCATTGACAACGCTCGATCGGTTAAAGACAACGTGTAATACACGTTGTCTATGCCTTCATAAACAACAAGCATTTTGCTAAAGACAACTTGCAATACGCGTTGTCTATTACAACATAGACAACAGTACACAGGTTATAGACAACACAGAATACGTAAGACTATTTTGATTTTTCTTTTTCAGATTTAATTTTATTTATTTTATTATATACCTGCTTGAATTTCAAATAACAAATAAAATATGAAATTCAAAATCTCTATTAAAATATTAAAATTCATCATACAATAAATCAATGTATATATAAACCATAAAATATTATTCAAGTAACAATAATAACTAAATGTTCTATTGAAGTAATTTGTACAAGTAATAAATATAAATATTGAAAATTACAAACTGCATGGAACTCCTTCAAAATTGCAAAAACTTCATCATCATTCTAGTGAATCAACCACCCAAGTTCCATCAACACTTCGCCAAAAATGCTGCAGCTTCACAAATTAAACAATATATATAGCAAAATGAGTAATAAAAAACAACCTTAAGGCATTAAAATAATAAATCAAACAAAGTCTTTAGTCATCACTAAATATAGTTTTGTGCTTTATATGTGCGCAATAAGTGTTTTAGAAAAGAATTCCATACCTTGATCACTTCTCATAAATCATTTTTTTCTCCCTCACTTTCCAGTAGTCAAATTGAAAGATTTAATAGCCCTGCACACATTAAATATATAAATTGAAATAATATTTCATTGTACAAGATAACTTAAAAAAAGCTAAGTGAAAGAACATATGTGTTCACCATATCCTTCAGTTCAAGGTGAGTTTGATTATTCAATGAATCCCATAAATACATAGTCTCAATGGATATTAGTTCACAAAAATTAAGTAGAGTATCTTTCTACAAGTTTCTTTAAAATATAATTTGTTGAATCATCTACCCCTTCTCCCGAGCTCTCTTTGCATTCTACTTTTAAGAAATCAATCAATACAGGAAGAAGAGCAAAAAAAATAAAAGAACAAAAAATCTTAGAATGAGAACTGTATCAATTCAAGAATCAAGATCCCAACGCAGAAAAATGGTTATTTATATAAGTATATAAATAGCTTAAAAACTCTGATAATCCATGTAATTATACAATTAAAGAATCAAATCTATTTTCTTATTGCTACCTCTTCAACTCTCAGGTTTGTGTGTGTGATATATGTGTAATGAAATGAAATCCAGTCCACAACAGAAAAGTTTGATATTACTTCTTTAACTGCTATGAAAAAAATACATATTCAAACAAACATAAATTTGGAATAAATGCCATCACCATTTCCATCTCAGCTCACCTGCTCTCCAATCAAATCTAATCATGATCCTACTAAAATGGTGCAATTCATGATCCTACAAAAATTTGAACTTGATATAGCATTAAATCTATTTGAGTTTGTAATATACTGAAAATCTGAGCAGGTATAAATTTTGTAAAAAGCTAATCAAATGCAATTTACCTAACTAAAAGTATAATTGTGAAATTAGTTCCTTAGCCCATCTCGAATAAATGCATCATATCATTGATATCAATAATGAACATAACAACATTAAAGTGAAATTCCCATCATTTATATATACATATATATATATAGCACCAAAGACAATTTTCCAAATAGCAGATTTTCACCGCATGATACTTTTACCCTTCGGCAGCATGCATGGTAACTTTCATACTAGCTTTTTTTTATCTTTTAAAAAAATATAATTAAATATATTTTAAAAACATCAATATTGCTTCAAAATATTATCTGTAAACAAGTAATAATTGTAGATATTTTTATCTGCGACTAGTCGACTACCTTTGAAATCATGAATAATGAAGTAGCAGAGTTCTTGATGAAGAGTGTATTAAGCACAAAAAATTTTATTAAGGAATGAGTAAATGCACCAAAAAGAGAACAAACACAAAAACAATGTTGGGCCAAACGTTTCTGCTAATGAACATTTTGTCTCTTGGTGGAGTTTTGCAAGCAAAATTTTTTGTCTCTTGACTCCCTTGCTTATAGGTTCAACAATGCATGAAACTCTCAACATTTATAACTACACACTGTTACAAAACTTTCATACAACCAATACTCTATTTTGGTAGATTTGGGTATAAGAGAAGTAAGGAAGCACATGTATTATATCTATTCTACCTATTTTTCCAAATTAGTGAGAGTTGTTGGAGAAAGTGAGGACTGCACAGTTGCCACTACCTCTTGCTAATCCCCTATATACTGCCAGCCACTACCTCTTGCTACTCCTGGGATGAAAAAGAACTCAATGATTTAATCATTCATAATAACATATACATACAATGCAACCGATAAAACTACAACTGCAGAGATAGCTACTCGAGCCACCTCTGGCCTGCCCGATCAAAGCTCATTCGAGACCAGAGTGCTTCAACAGCAATCATTATTTGTTTATTAGTCTTAGATAATGAAAGTTATGAGATAGTCTATTGACAATGTGATATAAAGGTAGATAGATATATACACAACCACCAATCCTCCTCTTAGAGACTGCATAATATTAATACTGATCTTTTGGAATAAATTTAAATATTTACATATAAACATAACTGCTCATATTGATGCAACAATTGATTTAACCATAGCAAATAATGCATCATTCTCACCAACATGAATATAGGTGGCCAAACTATTACTGCTAGTTGATATAAAGACTCTTAACACATTACAATACCATCAATTATGTTGATTTATGTGCTTACTGTTTCTGATTAAACCATGAAACTATGAAATAAATTTGTATAAACACATGCATCTCTTCCGAAAAGGCAATAAACATATGATCTCACAAAACTGATAAAGGCGAGGGCTTTGCGAGGAATTTGAGTTTGTTTGACATACTCACTATTTTTTTCTACCCGGCGACGGCGAGGAGCAGCTGAGGTGAGTGGCAACATCAGTGAGGGCGAAGACGGAGGGTACAATTAGAGATTAGAGATTCAAGAAGGTATGGGAGTTGAGCGGCAATAGCAATAAGAACCAGTGAGTGCCGACAAACAGCGGTGAGGAGCAAAACAAGGATGGAGGGGAAGGCTGTGATTAGGGATTTAGGGAAGTAGTGGCGTTGAGTACTGGTAGCAGTAGCATGAATTTGATGTTGAGGAGAAGTGTGAGGGTGAGGCAGAAGCGGAGGCGGAAGAGGGTGAGCGCGATTAGGGATTTAGAAATTTCAAGAGGTGTAAATTTTTTTCTAAGTCCTCAAAATTTCCAACTCCCGCGTCGATAAGGTTATAAGGATGGATTTTAAAATGACGTCGTATAACATAAAATCAGAAAAGTGCGGTTATAGACAACATGGTACTAGAGCACGTTGTCTATAACTTTATAGACAACACATATTTTTATTCTAACAATAAAAAAATTGAAAAATTTAAAATAAAATGCGGCTATAGACAACGCGGTTGTGTAGACACGTCGTCTATTGTGTAATAGACAACGCGTGTATGAAAACACGTTATCTTTCTCGTGTAGTCTATTGCCATTATTCTTGTAGTGAGTTATTTTTCTCCAGTCATGGGAGATGTTGATCTTAACACAATAATATTCTATGGTAAATCCGACAGTAGAAATTTGTCCAACGTATCAAAATTAGGAGTGTATTTTCATCTTTTTTAATTGTCCAACGTATCCTGAGGCATCTATTGGTGAAATATGTCCTATAATCTTCGATATAGATTCATCTGGCAGCATATATCTCTGGTGATGATCTACTTTGATTCTAAATTATCTAATATTCATGTTCAATTTTTATTTTTTTTAGATTTATAATGATTTGAACATATTTTGATTGGAAGAAACAATATTTTCGAGTTGTTTCTCAGAAATGGCCACAAAGAGTAGAAGAACGATCAAGAAGTGGATGGGTATGAGTTGGGTTGTCGTCGTCGCCATGATGTCATATCTAGAAATAATGTTAATCTTGAATTATGTATCTATAAATTGAAATAGGTAATGTATCAAATTATACTCATTTAAAGAATTTTGGTAGAATATTTGTTTGTAATTTTTTATCATGTTCAACTTTGTGTTACTAGCATTAGCATTATGGTTGACAATTTTTGTATGCAATAATGATAATGTTGAGTGTTAATTTTTCTAACGTGTTTTTTATAAAGAAGTTTAATTTGTCATTTTATGTGTACACTAAATATTTACATTGTGCAATTTCATATAATCAAGGTGGTGGATCATTGACATTGAAAGACTATTTATTTATATTATTTAATTAATAAATTTATTTTAAGATTATATCACATTCTTAATAATTACTATACTATTTTTTAGTGTTATTACTAACAATATTAATTAGGAAATTAGTATTTTAATTTCTCAATGACCCAATCATGAATTTAATATTATTTATTTGGGTTAATTGCTAAAAAAATTCATCACAATAATAACCCAATCTTTTAATTTGTAGAAAATTTAACACCTCAATTTTTTTCTGATCATTAAAATTATGATATCGCAATATTTTTTTAATGTATACACATTAATTCAATTTTGGAGTGTTCGAATATGAGTGATTTTTACCGTGCAATGTTAGTTTTCTAATAGTCAAATTTTTTTGAGGTGTCTATTTTGCTACAAATTAAAAGGTGGTGAATTTTTTAGCAAATAATTCTATTTATTTTTATTCATTTTATGGTAATATTTACATTTTTAATCGAGAATAGTATATTTAGCATTTTCTTAGAGAATTATATTAATTATTTTGAAACACAAAATCTCATTGTGTTTTTTAATCAATATGTCCGACTTCAAAATAATTAGTCTTTTCATATTTAATTTATTTGATGAATAGAGATATTTTTTAATATCTAGAAACAAAATCTTTTCTCTATTTCAAATTCTATAGTGAAATCAGAAGTTTATTTTATTTTCTGTAATTTTAGAAAACATAATTATTTGGTTTGATAGAACCAACATTTAGTGTTTGCCTATCTGATAGTTCTGAAAATAATATATTCAAACACAAAATAGTTCACAAAAAATAATTAAAAAATTACATTTGAAATATAATAACAAAATACTTATCTTTTAACTCACAGTCTCGAAAAACTGTAGATATTAAAATTTGAACTTTCAAATGTTGTTAGGAAACAAATCATATGTTTCGCATAAGAAATAATTAATATTTTGTTGTTATATTAATTGAATAGAGAAATTTATTTATTTTATTTTTATTGAATAAAAACATATATATGTTTTACTTTATTTACAAACTTTTTAATGTTTTTTTAGAATTCAATAATATATAAAAACAATTATAAATTTATGTAATATACAATATATTTATAAATGATTATTTAACCAATTAATTACATACTCCCTCCGTTTCTTTACGATTATTTATAAAACAACAAATATTTTAACACAAAATAAAAAAATTAAAACAACAATCATAAAGATATGAAGGAAGGAAGGAAGTAGATATTAATTCTCATATACCTTAATTATATGGATATGATTCCATGCAATCCGTAATCTTAAGAGTTAATAATGAATTAGATTATATATGAAACATATTTATTGTAGCTTCGAAAGCTGCGTTAAAAATATTGACATATATTATTACAAAATAAATCTATAGTAGGACAAGTAAAAATTTAATTTAAATTAAAATGATGTACATGATTGTGTAATTTTGGTAATTATAAATGGGAAAATGGTCATTTTGGTACCTAAAGTTTAACCACTTATCAATTTTGGTATCCTATGTATTATTTTTGTCAAAATAATACCATAACAATACATATTTTAGTCATTTTTGTCCCAATTAACTAGAATAGCAGGTTTATAGGTCATTTGGGTTATCTGTGTAATTTCTTAAAGTTAAGAGACAAAAAATGAATTTTTTTTAAAAATAGTTACTTTTTTTTAAAATAAAAAATATTTTTTGAATTAAAAATTAAAAATATATATTTTTAAAAAAAATTAAAATTACATAAATTTTTAAAAATTAAATTAAATATTTTTAGAAAATTAAATCATATAAACTTTTAAAACTTAAAAATAAAATTATATAATTTAAATTATATTATAAAATTTTTATATAAATTAAAGTATATAATTGTTTTGAGAAAATTAAAATTATATAATATTTTAATTTTAATTTTGATCCTTCAATTTAAAAAAAAATATAAAAATGATCCATAACCCTGCTATTTCAGGTAATTAGGACCAAAATGATTAAAACAAGTATTGTTAGTATATCATTTTGGCTGAAGCAATAAGTAGGGTACCAAAAGTGATAAGAGTTCAAACATAAGATACCAAAATGACCATTTTCTCAATTGTAAAGATGATTGTGTAATCTATATCTATACTATATCTGAAATCAAGATAGACACTATAAATAAATCGAAAAGAATAAGTTTTCTCAAGGGTGGAGAATTGACCCCTAACTTAAGTATCAATCCCCATTCATATGAGGATTGAATGTAGGATCGTAACAATTCCCCCGCCTGACAGACCGGACGAACTTAAGTATCAATCCCCATTCATATGAGGATCGGATGTGGGATCGTAACAATTCCCCCGCCTGACAGACCGGACGAACTTAAGTATCAATCCCCATTCATATGAGGATCGGATGTGGGATCGTAACAATTCCCCTGCCTGACAGACCGGACGTCCGCGGACGGCTCACACTATGGGCGGCTGTCACTCCAAACCCACACGGGGCACCAAGTAGCCCTTTACCGTGACGAACAGTCCCGGCTCTGATACCAGTATTAGATAGCCAAGTCAAGGGTCCTAACTCTACCACAAAGCTAGCTCAAGGTTGGAGGATTGACCCCTAACTTAAGTATCAATCCTCACCCATATGATGATTCGATGTGGGATCGTAACAGGATCATACTATTTGGTTTTTGTATAAGTGAGTTAATAAAGTTACATATAATAATATATAACAATTCATTATGGTTGCTTAGACTCTAGGTTCTTTTATTTTTTATTATATATTATTATGTATTGATATTTAAATATTAAATTTTTATTTACCTTATATCTCATATCGGTTGTATAATGAAAATTGAGATGTAGGTTGCTGTATAAAAGCTCAAATTAATTTTTCAACATTTTATATATCCCACATCGGTTGTAGATTCACAAATTAGAATGTGAATTGTTGTATAATTAAAGAGTGGGTAATCTTAAATTGAAATTGAAATCTCAAATTATTTATGCAGCTTTTATTTCATTTTTCTTACCTCCCACATTGATTGTATATTGAAGAAATTGGATGTAGGTTGTATAAAAGAGTGAAAAATCTCAAATTTTTTATTTAGTCATATTTTGAACCAAAAATTTCAAATAAAAATTGATTGGTACCTAATTGGCCGATTAATGTTGTCGAGATTACATGGGTGGTGATGAGGATTTGGCCACCTGATTTTACACCCGACTTTGATGTTTCCGGCCAAGCCGATTTCTAAAACCTTGAAAAATACACAAATAATTTATAATTCAGCCGATCTAACAAATAGTTTATAGTTCAGTCGATCTAACTCATATATTTAAATACTAAATTCAAGATTGAATATGATTTTATTATTGTTCATAAATATTTTTAATAACATTCACTTCTCTGTGCATCGCCCAAGTGGTGTACTAGTATTACTTAACTAGATTAGGTCAACTTTGATTGAAATACAAAAATAATAAAAGCCCAATTAATAATTGAATAAGAGCCCACTAAGACGTTGGTGTGTCGTTTTGCACCAAAAATAAATGTTCCGACAGCAGTCGGTTTGCCCAAACTGCACAGTACAGCAAGATCGTTTCCCTAGAGACTCGCGAGAATTACCCTCACTTTTCAACCTGTAAAACCGAACCCTTCAACAGAGAATTTATAGAAATAAAATAAAAGATGTGAAACTAACGTAGTGATTAAATAAATATCCAAGCATTCACACAAAAGAATTATCTATATAAATGATTAAAAATTATCCGGAATTCAATCACACCACCTTGGCTATTCAACTGATCCTAGATTCAAGAATTAAATTAATTATTCCATGCAAATCGGTTATGGTTATCGAAGACACTTTCCGGCATAACCTTATTCTATATCTATCGACAATCAAGAAGACACTTCATGAATTGTTTCCCTAATCAACCGACAATCTTGAGAGACACTCTACCGATTTAATGAGTTGATTGCATTAAATTCCTAAGGGACCCGACACAAAATCAATTGACTCTGACACAGGACAATTTAATTAAGTCTACTATTCCCTTGATTATAAAAAATCGTTTTGCTCCAAATTAACTCCTATCACAATTTCGTATGATGGATTTAATTAGCTAGTAATAAATTCAAACCACTAAGTATTTGCAACTACTTCGTAAATTCAAATAAATCACAACTTGCAAAGCGGAGAATAGCAAATACACGAAAATAATTAATTAGAAGAAAGCGTTTAGATCTCACAGTTGAATCGAGCCAAAGATTCGTGGATTAATTTCCGGATGAACGACGTCTAGCTTGCTTGCATATTAATCATCAAAATATCAAAAATATTGTTGAAGATAAAAAATATGAACTGGAAGAAATTGTAATGATCGGAACAACGTTCTTTTTCTTGTCTAGCATCCGTCTGTGTAATAAATCCCACATCAAAAACTAGTAATATAGATACATCCATATCTCCCAAGATAATTTCCTAATTAAAAGAAGAGTTCAATATGGAAATAAAATCCTAGCCTATCTCTACTAGGTAATAGCAAAATAGAGGTAATCAAAAGCTGTTATTAAACTGGAATCCGCGTCCAGGTCTTGGGTCGGGTCAAAGTTGACGCCAACAGGCCGGAATTACGCGCATAGGCCCAGATCCTAACTTCTCGGTCCATCCTCCAGGCGGCTTGCCCAAACAGCTTGCTTCAGAACTTTCTTTCAAACGAACCTTGCTGCAATTCCCAAAACTAATGGCCACACTGCCCAATTCCAATTATCCACCTGCAATCTTCAAAGCACAACAAATTCTTCCAAAATAGATGCAAGGCAGATAATTATGTAAAAATATACATCAAAAACACCCCATTTAAAATAGGTGAACGATACCCAATCAAATCCCCCCACATTTAAGAAATGCTCGCCCTCGAGCATACAAAACAAACACAAAAAAGAAATAAAAGCAAACAGCAAGTTCATGGGCTGTATCGAATCAACAAGTATTTGGAGGAATGGCTATGACCGACTGTCCTCAACCCACAAACCTATCTCACTTATGAAATCATTCAACACCCTCAACTCAGTCAAAATCATGCTCTAGACCCAACCTCACCGTAAATCACTCTTGTTTTTCTCACAACAAAGAAGAGATTGAATTGGACAAATAAACACACAAGTCGTGACATGTGTTTCTCAGCTTCGGTTTGCTCTCCTGTCATTCTGATTATCATCGAACCAAGTTCAGTCATGGATCAAAAGGTCTTCTCAAAAAGGTGCAATGGGGCCTGGGTGATGGGTTGGATAAGTATGGGAACTTGGCTTAAAAGAGGGAACATGTAAGATCATGAACAACTTCCACACCCAAACCTCATTCTGTTATTCTTCAAGGAATTAACCTCCCTTTCTTCTTTTTTTTCTTTTCTCTTTTTTTTTATATATATAGCAGTCAGGTATTCTGCCTCTCTTTTTTTGTTTTTTTTTTGTTTTTTTTTTCTGCTCCCCTTTTGTTTTTTTTTTCTTTTTTTTTTCGATACATACATATATAATTGGCTAGCAACCCTCCCAAAACTTCCAACCAATTCATGAATTAGAACAATGCTTCCATGTTCCCTCGGACAAAAATAGGCTAGAAAACAAAAGCCATGGGTAGATTCTTTGAGGCTCAATTGAACAAAGAATTGGGGAATTTAAAAGCTCAAATTTGTGCTCACTAGTTGGAAAATTTAGGGGAAGGATATATATACGGTTGGAGGCCAAGAATGAGGGTTGTTCCTAAATGCCTTAATCACTTCCATGTCTCAACTTGTGGTGACAAATTAGTTAGGCAACAGAGCAAACCAAACATCAAAATCCACATCCGACACACTCTTCAACAAATAATGAGCTTTCAACAGATTTAACATGCTCATGGCTCAAAACTCACTTTCGGAGGCAATAGAATATGATCAAGAGCATAATTCGTCATTCCAAGTATCATATGGGTATTAAAAAAAACTTCATAAATGAGACAACAACCAAACTTGCCAGTCAAACCCAATCTTAACCATTCCTCCTCATACTATTCGGTCCTCCACTGCCCCATTACTGGCCAACAAACAAAACACACTAGCAAAGCATGCAAACAGAGAACTCAACATAGAGACACAAATGTTTTTTTTTTGTATAAGCAGACACTTACGGATCCCCCCACATTGAAGAACACACAGTGTCCTCATTGTGAAGGGGTCAAAACACAACAAGAAATCAAAAGAAAACACAGAAGCAGCTAAAAGAATAAGAAAAAACAGAAAGAAAGAAGGGGGATAGAGAGGGCAAACTTCACTCAGTCAATTTGCGAATGACCCCTTCAATGTCAGTGAGGTGGGTGTCGATATCATCAAGGCGGCGGTTGAGGTGATCTTCAAGTCCCTGGGTCACTGTGGTAAGCAAAACCTCAAAAGCGGGTAAAACAGAACCTGTAGAGGGAAAAGAACTCGGGTCTTCGACACCCGGTTAGGAAAGTTGATATTGCCCATCGGCGTTAACATACAAAAGCTTCATCACAGCAAAATCAGACAAAGAGAAATAAGTAGCAGACAGGCTCATCAATAGGGACATGCAGACTATGTGCAAGTGCAGTAACAACATGACCAAGGGTGATCTTATACACGGGATGCTTAGCAGTAAATTGCCACTGCCTAGCAATCCACGCACCAAAATTCAACTTCTCCTTTAAAACCATGCAATCCAACATAAAAATTTCTTGCTGAGTGACTGCATTCTGCAAATCTAGACGACCATAAAATGTGCAAGACAAGAATCGATGACAGAGACAAAGAGCACCATCGCGAAGATGGGTACTCCGAACAGACCGACTATACTCTGTATCAATAGACAACTCACACCAACGCTCTGAGGCATGAAGACCAAAAGTAGCAGACATATCACGATGTGCAGAAATATAATCATTAGACAAAATGGACTCATCAGACTCGAAATCCAACAGAACATTCAAATCATCAACAGACAAATTAAAATGACGACCTCCTAACGAAAACACCAAAGCATGATCATCATCCAAACTTCTAGAAGAATCATAGGAAAATGTAGACAAAAATTCCAACGTCAATTTTTTATAAACGGGCAAAGAATTATCAAGAAATTTACCCCAGCCAATACCATCAAAGAAAGCCCGAATATTCTCATTTTGTCCTAACACTGCGATGTTTTCCCAATGAAAAACGCGCGCACCTGCAAAGGAACGACCGTCGTTACTTTAATTTCGGCGATTGACCTCGGCAGCTGAGAGAAACGGGGGTGGCGGTGCAGATTGTCGGCGACTCGACGAGGCGGGGTCCGTGCTTGGAACACGGTGAGGAGTGGTGTCAGGGGAGTGGCTGGGTTCACGGTGCGAGGCAGAGGTGGTTTTACCCTGTTGACGCTGAGAGCGGCGGACAGGGGGCTCAGCGGCTATTGGTGAAGGTCTCAACGGTGAGGGTGTTGCTGTGATGTTGACGGGTGGCGATGAATGATTTGGGGTGTCAGAGCCGGCACCGGAGACTGTCAGCAACTTAGAGGGCGAGAGCGCACCGCGTGGCTGTGGAGTGGGCTCTCGCTTGCGTTTTCCGGCAGCCTTAGAGGTGGTGGGACTACCGGCCGGCGAAAGGCAAGGCGGAGTCAGCTTGCGCGGTGAAGACGGAGGCGGTTCCTGTCTCGGCGGAGGGGTAGACTCTTGTTGCTGTTGCCCCGCGGTTGTCACAGTGGTGGTGCGCCTTGTTGTGCGCCGAGGCTGCTGAACAGGCGGTGGAGTAGAGCTAGACGCCGGTGAGTATAGAGTGGGGTTCTCCTCGTGCAATGTAGACGGCTGCGGCTGCTAGGGCGAAGGGGTGCGCTCCGGTGGGTGGGAGGAAGCTGTAGCAGCTTTCATAGGACTCTTCTTCGTAGTTTTCTTTCTGCCCATGATGATAAGGGTGCGCAGAATCGGCGACGTCACAGAGGAGGGCGGGAAAGCGTGGAGGCGGTGAAAACTTCTGCAAAAAGAGCGGTGAAAAAAGATATGAGATTTTTACCAAGGCACAAGAGTTAAATTGGGGGAATTAGGGCTTCTAAAAGGAAAATCCCCAAATTAGATTTAGGGATATTGCAAATAGGTCCCTCCAATCATCAAAAACAAACATGGAATCCCCCCACATTTACAAAGAACCAACCCCTGTGGAAAAGTGCCAGCCGAACAAGAATTGCCCGATTCCTTTTAAATTTAATTTTTTTTATATAGATAAACAAAATTAAAATAAAAGAAAATATTTAAAACAACAGAAACAATAAAAAAGCATTAGAAAGAAAATTCACACACAATTAAATAAAACAAAAGAAGTACGAAAAGAAGAAAAGAAAACAGAAAAATAAAGATAAGCATAGCCAAAAAAATAAATAAAAAAAATACATAAATAAAAAAAAACCAAAAGAAAATAAAAAGAAAGGAGGAAAGAAAGTTGGGTTGCCTCCCGATTAGCGCTTCTTTTTTTTAACGCCGGTGGCTCGACGAGAAGATCCGGATCAAGTGGAAGTGGGACGGGCTAAGGTAACACCATCAAAATGTGACAACTCCATCTCGGCACAGTATGGTTTGAGGAGCTGCCCATTGACCTTCAATAATTTATGAGTGGCAAAACTACGGATTTCCACGGCTCCATGTGGACTAACACTAACAACTTCATAGGGTCCTGTCCAACGGGACTTTAATTTTCCAGGCATGAGTCGGAGGCGGGCGTTGAAAAGTAGAACTTTTTTACCGACCTCGAAAGTTTTTCTCCGAATGTATTTATCATGGAGAAACTTAGTGCGCTCTTTGTAGCGACTAGCAGTGTCATAAGCTTCCAAACGAATTTCCTCAAGCTCTTGCAACTGAAATCTCCTCTCATGTGCTGCTAAATGTGGGTCCAAATTGCACTGTTTGACAGCCCAGAAAGCACGATGTTCCAATTCAACGGGTAAGTGGCACTGCTTCCCAAAAATCAACCGGTAAGGGGACATACCGATTGGTGTTTTGAACGTCGTGCGGTATGCCCATACTGCATCATCCAGTCGCAGACTCCAGTCCTTACGGCTTAGGCATACAGTCTTCTTCAGAATATTTTTATCTCGCGATTCGAGACTTCGGCCTGGCCATTGGATTGCGGATGGTAAGTTGTAGCAACCCTATGTGTGACTCCATACTTCTTGAATAAGGCTTCCAAGGTCCGGTTGCAGAAATGTGTGCCTTGGTCACTTATGATAGCTCGAGGAACTCCAAAGCGTTGGAAAATTTGGGCCTTGAGGAATTTTGCAACTACCTTGGAGTCATTGGATTTGGTAGCTTTCACTTCGACCCACTTGGAAACATAATCAACTGCCAACAAAATGTAAGAATTCCCATAGGAGCTAGGGAAAGGCCCCATGAAATCCATGCCCCAAACGTCGAAGATCTCACAGACCAAGATAGGAACCTGTGGCATCTCGTTCCTTGATGAAATGTTGCCAAGTCGTTGGCAACGATCACAATGCTTGCAGAAGTGGTAGGCATCTTTGAATAAAGTCTCCCAATAAAAACCACAGTCTAAGACTTTGCGAGCTGTCTGCTTTAGCCCAAAATGGCCCCCACAGGCGTGAGCATGACAAAAGGTGAGAATAGAGGGAATCTCATCATCCGGAATGCACCTTCGGATAACTTGATCAGCACAAGTTTTCCACAGATAAGGGTCGTCCCATATAAAGTACTTGGCTTGACTTCTCAACTTGTTCTTCTTGGCAGATTCAGTACCTTTTGGAAACATCTTAGTGGTAAGAAAGTTTACTAGATCTGCATACCAAGGTGCTGTTGCTGCAGCGGCAAGTAACAGCTCATCTGGAAAATCGTCCCGTATGGGCAAACCGTCTGACTGGGTCAGCAACCTGCTTAAATGATCAGCAACATTATTTTCAGTTCCCTTCTTGTCTTTGATCTCTAAATCAAATTCTTGCAGAAGAAGGACCCAACGAATTAGGCGAGGCTTTGATTCCTTTTTGGAGAACAAGTACTTTAGAGCTCCATGATCAGTGTACACAACAACTTTGGATCCAACTATGTAAGATCGAAATTTTTCACATGCAAAGACAACGGCAAGGAGCTCCTTCTCAGTTGTGGTGTAATTGCATTGAGCGGGATTGAGAGTCTTGGACGCATAATAAATGACATGGCTGACCTTCCCGGTCCTTTGCCCAAGCACTGCACCAACAACATAGTCGCTTGCATCGCACATAAGTTCAAACGGGAGTCCCCACTGTGGTGGCTGAATTATTGGTGCAGAAGTCAGTTTCTCTTTCAACAAATCAAATGCTTCCTTACACTTATCATCGAAGATAAAAGGGACTTCTTTCTGTAGCAGCTTAGTCATTGGTTGGGCTATCTTCGAGAAATCCTGAATGAAGCGACGGTAGAAGTCGGCATGGCCTAAGAAGGCTCGAATCGCTTTCTCATTGGATAGGTATGGCAGCTTGGTGATCAAGTCGATTTTTGCTCTATCCACTTCGATGCCTTTCGCAGATATGACATGCCCGAGCACAATTCCTTGTTGCACCATAAAGTGGCACTTCTCGAAGTTCAAAACCAAATCGGTCTCTACACACCGTTGAAGAACCTTGTCTAAATGCTCCATACATTGCTCAAAGGAGTCGTCATGCACTATGAAGTCATCCATAAAAATCTCGATGCAGCTCTCTATTAAATCAGAAAAAATACTCATCATGCATCACTAGAAAGTGCCCGGGGCGTTGCACAAGCCAAATGGCATCTTTCTGCAAGCAAATGTCCCAAAAGGGCAAGTGAAGGTCGTCTTTTCCTGATCTTCTTGAGCCACAAAAATCTGGAAATAGCCGGAGTAGCCATCAAGGAAGCAAAAATAAGATTTCCCTACCAATCTTTCGAGCATCTCATCAATAAAAGACAACGGAAAGTGGTCTTTGCGTGTCGCGTCATTCAACTTCCTGAAATCGATGCACATTCGCCAACCCGTTTGCAATCTCATTGGTATTAATTCATTGCTCTCATTCTTCATGAGCTGGAATCCAGATTTCTTTGGAACAACATGCACCGGGCTAACCCAAACACTGTCTGAGATAGGGTAAATGATTCCCAATTGGAGCAACTTCAGAATCTCTTTCAATACCACTTCCTTCATCACCGGGTTTAACTTCCTCTGGGGGTCTCGGGATGGTTTGTGATCAGCTTCCAAAAAAATCTGATGCATACAGATGTCAGGACTAATTCCCTTAATGTCAGCAAGAGTCCAGCCAATAGCTCCCTTGTGTTTGCGCAGAACAGTAACCAGGCGCTCCTCTTGGGCAAACGACAGGTCCTTGCTGATGATGACTGGCAGTGTCTCTCCCTCCCCCAAGTATGCATACTTCAGATGCTCGGGAAGGACCTTCAATTCCAGAACAGGAGCCTTCACATGAGACGACAAAAATGGCTCTGTGTTGGTCGGTATGGGCAAACGGCCTGTCAGATTCCTTGCAGGAAATTCTTCAGTGGCATAAAGCTGCTGGATTATCTCTTGGATTTCTTTTTCTTCCTCGGAATCTCCAGTAGGTGCATGCATTCCTCCAAAGAGTACCTGTTCAAGCTTATCATCCCTGAAATTATTCTCAACAAAACTCATCAATAATGGAATCAACAGTGTCAATCATAAAAATAGCCTCAGGATCTTCCACATGTTTCATAGCTTCGAATATATTAAATGTGACAACATCCCCATCAAATTCGAAGCTCATCATACCCTTATCTACATCAATTTTTATTCTTGCCGTTTTCATGAATGGACGACCTAACAAAATCAATGATCTATGTGCAGAAAAAGAATCATCCATGTCCACAATATAAAAATCAACGGGAAAAATTAAGTCATTAACTTTAACTAGTACATCCTCTACAACACCTTGTGGGTATGCATTAGATCGATCCGCCAACTGGATAATGACTCTAGTATCTTTCATATGACCCAACTTCAAATCTTTATACATGGATAAAGGCATGACATTAATAGAAGCACCCAAGTCAAGCATAACCTTTTCTACCTTCTTACTCCCAATGATGCAAGGAATAGTAAACATACCTGGATCTCGGCACTTTTGTGGTAATTTGCGTTGAATAACAGCAGAAACGTTTTCACCAACCTTGATCTTTGCATCCTTCCCGTATCTCATCTTTTTGGAACACAACTTCTTCAGAAATTTAGCATAACGAGGAACTTGTTTGATGGCATCGATCAAGGGCAAGTTGATTTCCACTTTTTTAAACAATTCGAGGATCTCTTTTTCATCATCCTCTTTCTTGTGTCTTGCTAACCTGGAAGGAAAAGGGGCTGAGTCAATTTTATTAGGAACATTAGACTGAATAGATACCTCAACAGGGGTAGAGGGCGTAAGAATTGCTTCGGTGTCAGCTTCAGATTTGTCATCAGTTCCTACAGTTTGCCCAAACTTCTGGGTTTTCCTTGTCTTTGCTTCAACGTCAGCTAATTCCTTCCCACTTCGAAGTGTGACAGCACTGACATTCCCCCTCGGATTTTGCTCAGTCTGGGACGGAAGCTTCCCTTGATTTCCTTGCATTTTGTTCATTTGTGTTGCAAGCTGCGTGATCTGCGTGCCCATACTGCCGAGTGCAGCCTGAGTCTCCTGCTGGAACGCCTTCTGATTCTGTGCCAAATTATTCACCAGAGTATTGCTCTGTTCCAGGCACTTCATAATCTCACTCATACTGGGAGCAGGCTTGTCAGTTTGGGCATACTGCCCGTCTCTCGCAGGTTTCGGGGAGAAATCTCCTTGAGCAGGCAGGTCTCCAGATTGCTTGCATCGGAAATTGGGGTGATCCCTCCATCCCGGATTGTAAGTATTGGAATAAGGGTCATTGTTCCGCCTCCTCCGGAAGTTATCTCCTCGTCCTGAGCCATCATAGTAAATCCCCCTGAGTGCATCTTGTTGCGCATCACCCGAACCATAGCAAGCTTGTTCGGAGGGAGATTCTTGCAGGGTTGGGCATGCATCAGTAAAGTGCCCAATCTCAGTACAAACACCACATCGAGGCCCTTTTGTTTGTGCTACGGCCAATCCACGGACTAGAGATGTTAAAGCCTCAATTTTCTCATTCACATCAGATGTCTCAGCTCTTTCTATGCTCTTCACAGGTCGGTGGTGACCCTCGTCTTCATCATCATATTGTTGCCCACCAGACACCATGTCCATAATCAATTGCTTTGCCTCTGCCAAAGTCTTGTTGGTAAGTGATCCTCCACTGGCAGCATCAATAATCTTTCTATCGAAGTTTGACATGCCTCGATAGAAATAATTGGTGAACAACTGGAAGTCGGTGAATCCGTGGTCTGGGCACTTTCGGCATAGTTATTGAAATCTCACCCAATAATCTGCCAGGCTTTCATTCGGCTTCTGCTTGATGCTGGAGATGGCCATTCGAAGATTTGCTGCTCTAGTCTCTGGAAAAAATTTGCGCAGAAACTGTTCTTCCAGCTCATCCCAGGTGGTGATTGAAGCTGGTGGAAGATCAAAAAGCCATTCTCGTGCTCGTCCTTGCAATGTATGAGAAAAATTTAACAGGCGCAAGTTGTCATTTGTAAAGCCTTGAGGACGCAGGGTAGAGCAAACCCAATCGAACTCTGCTAAGTGTGTGTGCGCACTTTCTCTAGGTGCATCACTGAATTTGGATAGCACTTGTATGAATCCCGGCCGAATCTCCGCATTGTGGGCAATGGGAGGCAGTACAATGGAGATAGGTCTGTTATTTCGATGACGACCCAGCTCTCGAATCAAGGGAGCAGGTTCCTCCGCCTCAGCATTGATTAAAGCTCGATTATTCTGGTTGTTCTGATTATCACGTGGATTTGGGTTATCCGCCATGTTGACTAGCTGTTGCAAACCAGGTGTTCCTTCCTTAGGTTGGGACGTCTCCTTAGACTCCCGAGCAGCCCTCCTCAATTGGTGTAATGTTCACTCCGGTTCCGGGTTGAACAATAATTCTCCTTTGTGTGAGGAACGGGTCATGCACTGTAAAACAAACGAGAAAGCCACAGTAAGAAAAATAACAAATTGAAAAGTTTCGAGTAATTACTGCTTTAGAACCAGTCCCCGGCAACGGCGCCAAAATTTGGTGTGTCGTTTTGCACCAAAAATAAATGTTCCGACAGCAGTCAGTTTGCCCAAACTGCACAGTACAGTGGTAAGCAAGATCGTTTCCCTAGAGACTGGTGAGAATTACCCTCACTTTTCAACCTGTAAAACCGAACCCTTCAACAGAGAATTTATAGAAATAAAATAAAAGATGCGAAACTAACGTAGTGATTAAATAAATATCCAAGCATTCACACAAAAGAATTATCTATATAAATGATTAAAAATTATCCGGAATTCAATCACACCACCTTGGCTATTCAACTGATCCTAGATTCAAGAATTAAATTAATTATTCCATGCAAATCGGTTATGGTTATCGAAGACACTTTCCGGCATAACCTTATTCCTATATCTATCGACAATCAAGAAGACACTTCATGAATTGTTTCCCTAATCAACCGACAATCTTGAGAGACACTCTACCGATTTAATGAGTTGATTGCATTAAATTCCTAAGGGACCCGACACAAAATCAATTGACTCTGACACAGGACAATTTAATTAAGTCTACTATTCCATTGATTATAAAAAATCATTTTGCTCCAAATTAACTCCTATCACAATTTCGTATGATGGATTTAATTAGCTAGTAATAAATTCAAACCACTAGCTTGCTTGCATATTAATCATCAAAATATCGAAAATATTGTTGAAGATAAAAAATATGAACTGGAAGAAATTGTAATGATCGGAACGGCGTTCTTTTTCTTGTCTAGCATCCGTCTGTGTAATAAATCCCACATCAAAAACTAGTAATATAGATACATCCATATCTCCCAAGATAATTTCCTAATTAAAAGGAGAGTTCAATATGGAAATAAAATCCTAGCCTATCTCTACTAGGTAATAGCAAAATAGAGGTAATCAAAAGCTGTTATTAAACTGGAATCCGCGTCCAGGTCTTGGGTCGGGTCAAAGTTGACGCCAACAGACCAGAATTACGCGCACAGGCTCAGATCCTAACTTCTCGGTCCATCCTCCAGGCGGCTTGCCCAAACAGCCTGCTTCAGAACTTTCTTTCAAACGAACCTTGCTGTAATTCCCAAAACTAATGGCCGCACTGCCCAATTCCAATTATCCACCTGCAATCTTCAAAGCATAACAAATTCTTCCAAAATAGATGCAAGGCAGATAATTATGTAAAAATATACATAAAAAACACCCCATTTAAAATAGGTGAACGATACCCAATCAGACGTTCCTTTACCCATCTGGGTTCACAACAAATAAAGAAATACGACATATAATTTTGGGTAAAAAATTATGTAAGGTGACATTTTTATCCGAGCCTCCAAATTGAAATCTAGACCCATTTTATGAAAGTAAATGTTAATGGAATTATTTTGACACTAATATTAAATTTATAATAATAATAATAATATAAAAATAAGTTTGAATTTTTTTAATAAATAAATTATAGCGAAATTGGAGAAATCATGGTTATAAAATAAAAATAAAAGAAAGGAAAATTTGGCAAAATATATTTGGAGTGGTAATAAATAATACTCTTTTCGTTTCCAATTAAGTGTCATTTTAGATGAATGCAAACAGATTAATAAATTAATTAAGCTACCTAATAAACACTTGTGTTAATACATTAAATGAGTTAAACATAAATATATAAATATATTAAATAAGGGAAAATGTGTGAAAAATATGAATTTTTTGTCTCGAATTTGTAGAATGACACTTTTTTGAAACAAAATTAAAATGTTAGAATGATACTTATTCAGAAACGGAGGGAATAATAGGAAGGGACACACACACACACATATGTATATGTATATGTATATGTATATGTATATGTATATGTATAGGGAATGATCATTTGAACCCTCCTCCATGTGGGAACTAGGAGCCCATCTAATCCGTCCATGACTTAGATCTTGATGGCCACAATTCAGTAAAATTTTGGTCAAATAGAAAGTGGCATACTTGTGGTTATTTATAATTTTAAGTAAAATAGGATATTATGGTAACTCAATAATTATTATGTTGTGAAACATGACTTTCTATCTACTCTATTATCTCTTTATTTACTTCTCACGTACACCATCTTTTTTTCCTCTTTCCACTTTCTCTTTCTTTCTCATCTCTTCTCTCTCTTCCCAATCTTTCTCCTCTCTCATCTGTCCTCTCTCCTCTCTCACTTTCTCGTCTATCTCCCTTCGTTGTATTTTTTTTTTGTAAATCATTCACTAAATACAGATTGCAAAAATTATAATAATTATTAATAATTTATTAAAACAGTAAAATGTTATATCTATAAATATATACAAATTTAAGAGAGTTTTTTATGTGCAAAATCGAAATTGGTGTTACTGGTTCAGACATGACTTTGAATTTTTAGATTTTCTTAATTGGTTCGCAGATACTATTATTCATTTTTCTGAGCAATTTATGAAAAATTGTCAAAGTCAAGGCATGTGTTTTCTTTCAGAAATTCTGGCAGTTCTGCCACCTTCTAGTCAATCGGTCATAACTTTTTCGTTAGTTATCATCTGGAGCTACCGTCAATTTCGTCGGAAACTAGACTTCCGTGGCTTTCCAACGGTGTATGGCTTGTCCCCTGCATCTTAACGAGTCAAAACATAATTGTTTTCAAAGATAGACGTTGTGCAGAACGTTGTTTTGTCTACGAACTTGGTGATGACTTTGTCCCTAGAATCTAGTTGTGATTATGTTAAGGTATTTTTGATACCTTAAATGATGATGATGTATGCCTTAAGATGTTTAGTAGCTAGGGTTGAGATTAACCCTTAAGCTAAGAGAAAATTTAGAACGGATACTAGACCCTAATAGGCCTTCGTGTCGTGTTGAGTCCTGTCAGATTTAGGATCAACATGCTAAGTATATTTTTATATATTGAAGGCTAGTAGATCCGCAAGGGATAAGACCAGCGAGGAACTAGCAGCTGCAGTTTCAAGTATTAAGACATTGGTGAAATGTGGGCTTTCTTTTCAACGGACTCTTAGTCCAAATAATGATTTGATTTTTCACTCACCCGCAGTTAATTATTCTGATGCAAATAAAATATTGTCATGCATAAAATGTTTTGTTTTGTATGATATCCTTATCTGTATTTAGTTAGCTCGCAAGGGGCTTTCTAACTGGTAAATCGATCGGGCCTCGTGCTAACTTAGCGTGACCGAGGTTAGTGTACACTTGGGTCGGTGATATTAGGAAGAGGGAAAGGCTGAGCGGAGCTATTCCTGATTAAGACATCGACGATGCTAAATGTTCGTGAAAAAGGCTGAGCGAAGCTATTCTTCGACATTTAGTTATGTTAAGCGTTCGGCGGAAAAGGCTGAGTGGAGGTATTCCCCGACGCTCGTGGAAAAGGCTGAGCGGAGCTATTCCTCGACTTTCAGTGGGATATGGATGATCATACAACATAAAAGAGCGCTCAAAAACAGAAAGTGATTTAGTAAAACATAGGGCCTTTTCAGATAAAACCCCTGTGTGTTTACTCAGATGCATGACAAGAAAATGAGTTTCAGTTCAGAAATATTTTTTAGCAATGTGTTCACTGAGTACCCTTGTACTCAGCCCTGCATGTTTGTTTTTTAAATGTGCAGGTTGAGCTGGTGTGGAAGGGAGAAGTGCTGAGAGTGGAGTTGTCATTAGTACAAGGCTCAGATGACCTTGTGTTATTATTATTATTATTATTATTATTATTATTATTATTATTATTATTATTATTATTATTATTATTATTGTCTTTCTTTTTGCTTCCGCAACTCAGTTATATCACAAGTCCAACATTTCAGCTTTTGTTCTGGACGAGTCCTATAACTCGATAAGCATTTGAGTACTATTATTATTCAGTCATTTGTGAGTACTTAAAATTAGTCGGGAATTAGAGTTCTCAGACCAAATATCGATCCTGGAAGATAATAGTTCACTGTCTTATTTAATTATTTCTGGTTCGCGTCTTGATCCATCCTTCATTGGGGTCGAGTCGTGTCAGTCACACTTCATATTAATCAAATATTAATGTGGGGTCGTGACAGAAAAATTAATATATAATGTTGTGGTTGGGTGTTTGGGGTGGTTGCTGATAAACTATTAAATTGTATGTGGTTGGGTTGGATAAAATATTGGTGATATGTAAGAGAAAGAAATTAATTAAATATTGAGGGTGGTTGCCCGGTTGAGGTATTTGTCCGGTTGCTGATAATGATAGTCTTATTAGTTTCTAAAATGCCGAACGGTCGGCCGCCAGCATGGAAAAAAAGAAAAAGAAAAAGAAAAAAAGAGAGATGGTGTGCTTGGGGTATTCGACCGAGGGAGGCCAGCAGACCGCTGGTCTCTCTCTCTCCTTTCTCATTATTTTATTATTTTTTTTTATATTTTGTATTTTTTATGTATTATTAAAATAAATATATCCATTATATCTTTTATTGGATATATAAATTTTATTTGGACACTTGTCTCTATTTTATTGGATATGTAAATTTTATTTGGATATGTAGATATAATAATTATTAAAAATAAATATATCCATTATATCTAAATTTTATTGGATATGTAAATTTTATTTGGATATCTAGATATAATGCATAAATTTCTTCGTGATGACTTAATCGTCGTTTGTTTATTTCAATTCATGTTCGGTTTATTGTTATTTATGTTCTTATTTTGTTTATTTTGTATTTTATCATATTGTCTAATTTATAAAAGTTTGTTATTTTATGTTATTACAATTTTCAATAATAATAATTATTTATTTTAATTATTATTAATTATATTATATTTATTAATAAAAGAAAAAAAAATATATAATATTGTGGTTGAGTGTTTGAGGTGGTTGCTGATAAACTATCAAATTGTATGTGGTTGGGTTGAATAAAATATTGGTGATGTGGAAGAGAGAGAAATTAATTAAATATTGAGGATGGTTGTCCGGTTGGGATGTTTGCTCGGTTGCTGATAATAACAGTTGGCGGTCTAACTGGTCCAACCGTCTAGTCTAGTCCGAGTTTTTTTTTTGACAACCAAATACTCATATTTTATTAAAAAGCACAAGAATATGAACTATCGAGAAGGTCTATCACAAAAGATGGAGGCTCAACCCAACAATAAGGGCTTGAAAAATCACGAGCAGCCCTAGCTAAACCATGTGCCACACAATTAGCACTTCGACGAACCAAACTAAGAGAAAAGTTATTTGAATCGTAAAAAAATTTCGACAATTAGAAATAATCGAACCAAATTCAGAGATGGTCGTTGTGGAAGATTTTACAGCCTCAAACACTACCTTGGAATCAACTTAAAAAATAACACGTTGGATACCGAGAGACTTAATCCACGAAAGAGCCTCATGCAAACTCAGTGCTTCACCTTCATCAACCCGCAGACATCCCATAAAATGGTTAGTCCTAGCCACAACAAAACTACCCTCATCATGATGAATTACTGCCCCACAACTAGTCTCATTGGTATCCGTAAAGAAACTAGCATCCACATGATTAACTTTATAAAAATTACACGGCGGATTGTGCCAGCTCCCGCAACGAGCAATTGAACCATTACCACCACCAACATTACCCATAGAGGCCCTAGCTGCGCACCATTCCATCAAACAATCCCAACCACTTGCAACAATAACAAGTCCAGTCCGAGTTTGAAAATACTGGTTCATTTACACAATTGGAATGCATAACTAAATATCAATATGAATAATAAATTTTAACAGTTCCAAAAATTCCACGTTTCAATGACAAAAACTTATATGAGACGGTCTAACAGGTCTCTTACGTTAGACGGGTCAATTATAACCTGACCCGTCCCACAGAACCCACCCACCCGCGCCTAAGCCCACTCTTTTTTTTCTTTCATTTTTTTGGCCCAGCAACCTGCTGAGCCCATTTCACGTTCCCTTTCTCTATCTTTATTTCTCTTTTTTTTTTCTTTCATTTTTTTTGGCGCAACAACCTGCTCAGCCCATTTCCCATTTCCTTTCTTTTTCTTTATTTCTCTTTTTTTTTCTCTCGTTTCTTTTTGTTCTTCATTTTTTTTTTGCGGCTGGGCAACAGTTTTTTTGCTTTTTTCCCCTTTTTCTTATTCCTTTCTTCGTTAGTTTTAACTTTCTTTTTTTTCTTTTCTCTTTTAATAATTATTGTATATCAAGCGCAATATACATGTTTAAATAAATTTTATTTAAAAAATAAATTAATTCAATTCAATTTTAGGGTTCACTAATTTCAATTTAGGGTATCGATTTATTTCAAATATATATATATATATATATTTTGGTGGTTAACTAATTATTGAGCAAAAAAAAAGAGATATCATTAGTTATAAGGTAAAGTATCATTATCTATGATATAAAGTATCAGTAACTCTAAGGATAATTAAACATTAATTATCAAACCAATAACAAGAAGTATCAGTAACATTAGCTATGAAATGAAGTATCATTAACTATGAAGTTAAGTATCATTAGATATGAATTTGGCAAAATATCATTAACTATTAAGTGAAGTATCATTTTATATATATATCTGGTGAAATATCACTAACTGTGTGTGAAGTATCATTAATTAGGGATGAACTATCACTAATTGCATAAGAAAGTATCATATCACTAATTTAAGAAAAGTATCAATGATTATAGAAGAAAATATCACTAATTAGAAGAAAAATATCACTAATTGTAGAATAAAATATCACTAATTGAAGAAAAGTATCACTAATTGCAGAAGAAAGTATCACTAAGTAGAAGAAAAGTATCACTAATTGCATAAGAAAGTATCACTAATTAGAAGAAAAGTATCTCTAATTGCAGAAGAAAGTATCACTAATTAGAAAGAAAAGTATCAGTTCAAACATATCGCAATTCAAAAATTGAATCATTAGCTACATACAAGAAAATGTTGCAATTCAAAAATTGAACATGATAGTGAGTAGTAACTACTCATTATATTAGTGATGCTTCATTTTTTTATTACGAGTGATACTTACTTCATAATTAATGATACTTCTCTGTTGTTAATTTAATAATTAATGCTTAATCATCGGTAATTTTCATTTTAATGAAAATATAACTTTTATTTGGTGAAGTATCATTAACTGTGATGTGAAGTATCATTAATTATGGATGAACTATCATTAACAAAATCATTATATAAAAAACACAAAAAAAAGAAGAAGGAAAACTGCCAAAGAAGAAGGAAAAAAACTGCAAAAGATGAAGGAAAAAACTGCCAAAGAAAAAAAAACACGTTTCTGAAGAAAAAAAAAAAGAGAAGAGAAGAACACATTTCTGGAAATGAAAAGAAAAAAAGAAGAAGAAGAGAGATAACACGTTTTTGGAAAAGAAAAAAGAAAGAAACTAAAAATTGAATATAAAAAAAAGAGAAGGGGGAGATCATTAAAAAAAATCAAAAAAAAAAGGAAAAAAGGCGGGGGAACCACTTTGACGGGTCAAATAATATTTGTCTAACATAAGGGGATCCGTTAGACCGTCTAACAGGAGTGTGCCCCATTAATACGGTGATGACTTTCTCATGTTGCTTTTTTTCAAACAATAAAAAAATTCAATTTTTAGCCATGGTCATATTTATGTTTGTGTTTTGATAGTTATGAGTCATTGGGTGTAAAAATCATTATAAGTAATGGTGACAATGTTGATAACATTTCTACTGAAAATGTTGTATATGAGGGAGTATCACAAAATTTATAATAAATTCCACGATTGTGTTATTTTATCAATGTAATTAACTTTCATATATAGTTTGACTGTTATTAAATGACACTCATTAAATTTAAAAGCGCGACCATGCATTCAATACATTGTTTATATTAAAATATAAAATTAAATAATAAATTGTGCTCTTGCATCGTATGAGCGATACACTAGTTACCAATAAAAGCACCATCATATACCCAATTCTAATTGTAACATCACTTTTAAAACGTTGTAATAATGACACTATCTTTTGATATGTAGCAATATTTTGAGAGGAAATTGCATTTTTGGTCCAGTAAGATACACCCTTGTGCGAAAATGGTCCATCACATTTCACTTTTGGTCCACTATCTTTTTTTCTTGGTAAAAGTGGTCCAGTATTGATTTAAAATAAGACTTATAATCCCACTAATTTGACGATCCGTTAATTGATGGACGGAGATACATCATCCCATAACAACTTGAACACTAAATTAACATAAATCCCCAAATCGTAAAAATTGCGGGAAAATTATTGTCACTCTCTCACATCGCCTCACTCTTGCTGCTCACTCTCTCACGAACAGATTCTCAAATCATTCGCACCAACAGAAAATCAGATTTTGTGAATATCATAAGGAAATGTTACGGAAGGAAACATATTTACATCTTCCTCACCCAGATTACGGTAAGTTTGAGTTGTTCTTCCTTTTTTTTGTTATGAAAAAATTGCTCAATTCTTCACATCCCTGCAAAATTCCAGCCCCTCAACAAAAAACCATTTTCTCTATCTCTGTTATTCTTATGATTATAAAACAAGCCTATTTATTTTTCCCAAACAATATTGTTTGAGGAAATCTTTTTGCTCCTATTTTAATTTCTCAAATTTTCCTATTTATTCTTCTCTTTCGAGTTTTACATTCAAACTTACATTTTTTTTAATGTATATATATGAATGGCGTGAGAAAATATTGAAACTTGCTGAAAATTTATTAATGTCGTGAGGGTTTTTGGGTTAGAATTTTCATGCTCTTGAAAGTTGAATTATTGAATTTTTATTTTTATTTTAGCTGTGTTGAGATTTAGCTTTTTGTTGAGGATTTAAAAGAACACAAATGTACTCTAATGATCAAATACCTTTGTAAAATTTACAAAGTGTGATCATTGACCAAAACTTTGAATGTCTGACCTGTTGTTCCCTAATTTTCTGTAGTCGTGAAAGGAATTTTTTTTTGCATTAGGTTAAATAGTGCAGCTGATTATTTGCTTAGATATGTATTGTATGCTATCTTTGTCTGTTTTGACATTTGTGGTGCAGGAAACGAAAACCTTTTTGCATAAATTCTGTCTATTGAGCTAGTTTGATAAATGTTAATTAGGAGTATTGTTTATCGTATTAAAGTTAATAAGTTATGCTTCTGATTTGGTTCTGAACTTCTAAAGAGTGTTGTTTGATAACTTAATTCAACAACACCCAATTTAAATAAATTAAATTTCTTTTTTCGAGCTGAAAATGATTTGATATACTAAATTGTGTTTGAAAATATAGGTGGGGAGAATTATTTATATACTTTGAAGTTGATGCATGGTGGTATGATTATCACTAATCGTTATGGTGAACTAGAGTATATAGGGGGGAAAATTGTTGTATTTGATTTTGGTGACCGTAGAAGGATGGACATGAATTACATTAAGAGCATGTGTAAGCAAATATGATATTTGGGGACGAAAAAATTTTATTTTAAGGATCAAAAGGGTAAGTTAATGCCTATTGAAGATGAGGCTCAAATATTCTTACTTGTATTGGAGGCTGATAAAAATGACTTGGTGTATTTTTTTAGTATATAAAACGTTTTTCTCCAAAGGGGTGCATTTTTTTCCTACAAAAATAGTTTTTTTTTAATTTATAGTAAAAAAAAGTGTAAAAAGTGTTGGACCAAATTTGCACCGTTAAACTAACGGATTCCGTTAACTGGTTGACAACTTTTGCCAAGAAAAAAAGATAGTGGACCAAAAGTGAAACGTGATGGATCATTTTTGCACAGAGGTATATCTTATTGGACCAAAATTGCAATTTCCTCATATTTTGACATCATCAAATTTCTCCAACTATCAGAAATTCAACATGAATTTTTTCCCTCATGTATACAAGGACTTGGATGAAGTAAAATGATTTGAAATATGAATAATCTATAAAAGTTGTTTGCAACATGGGCACAACAAAAGAACTTGTAAAAATGTATCTATTTAAGAAGTTATTTGTAAGATGGGCACAACAAAAGAGTAAGATCAAATTTTTGAATTTTTTTTTCAACAACGTCGATGCTTCATTCGTATTCTAAATTGTTTAAGTTCGGCGGAGTTCATGTACATGTGGAAAAAATATTCTATGTCGGATTTTCTACCCTCGGAAAAAATATACTGGTGTCGGATTTGCTCCAAATTGAAAAAAAATGTCATTATTGCAATGTTTTAAAAGTAGTATTGAATTACAATTTAAATATGGTGGAAAGTGGCGTGTGTTTTTTTATTTTACAATTAACCCGATATATCAATAACAACAATAACATAAAGAATAACGAATGAGTCAAAGCCACTGATGATGAAAAGATGATGATTTTCAAATCTTTCTATTTTGAAATGGAAGATATATTTTATTTTTTAACACATCTTACCATTTTCAACAATAGATTATTTTAACTTTAATAAAGTGTCTTCAATACCTTTAGTCAGCTCCTATAAAAATCATAATATATTTATACATGTCATTCACTCATAAATTTATATTAGACAGTTCGATCTGCTAAAATACCTTAAATAAATAATATTTAACTAGAGTCATCATTCTTGATAACTGTAATATTCCCCTTCAAAAGGTTAAATTTTATGATACAATAAGCCACAATAACAATCTGAATTCAAAATAAATGATGATTACTTCTATATTTTATTATTTTGTATTTATGATGGTGATCGCTTTATATAGCAATAAATATTTGTTTCAATTATTAAACATGTAATTACTAATTCTTGGTATGTTACTTATTTTCCATGCAACAATTAACAAATCTAAAAAAATACGAGTAAATTGCACTGCGCAACTTTTGTGCGATCATTTCAACCTAAAATGATATATTGGTGATTTTATAAATTCATAAAATTTAGATCAAGCGTGCAAATTTAAATATATGTTGGATATCAAATAGGCGGCAAAAAATTTGGGAGTGTCGAATTTGATATAAGCCTACAAATTGAAATATAGTGTCATTATTACAATGTTCTAAAAGTGGTGTTGAATTACAAATGTGGTGGAAAGTACGTGGTTTTTTTTTGTTACAATTAACCCTACAACAACAACAACAACAGTGATGATGATAACAAAAATAATGAAAGAGTGAAAGCATGGTGGAAAGTACGTGATTTTTTTTTGTTACAAATCACCCAACAACAACAACAATGATGATGATAATAAAAACAATGAAAGAGTGAAAGCATGTCGCTTGAAGATGACCTAGTGGAGAAGAGGCGTAAGTTTGAGGGGTGAGCCAGTCACACTTGCTTTTCCAAGTGTGGTTTACATGCTATTATATATCGAATTTCAAATAGGCAGAAAAAATTTGAGAATGTCGAATTTGATACAAGCCTACAAATTGAAATATAATGTCATTATTACAATGTATTAAAAGTGGCGTTGAATTACAAATGTGGTGGAAAGTACATTTTTTTTTGTTACAATTAACCCAATACAACAACAACAACAATAATAATGGCAATGACAATGATGACAACAAAAACAACGAAAGAGTGAAAGTCTGTCGCTTGAAAAAGACATAGTAGAGAAGAGGTGTAAGTTTGAGGCATGAGCCAGTCACACTTAGTTTTCCAAGTGTGATTTACCTCTCTTGTGTGGTTTGCATGCTATTATACAGAAACAAGAATTACCAAGTACGCACCTCTAGTAACTTTAATTATTCTTTTCGAAGTATTATATTTTATTATTTTGTATTTATGACGGTAATTCCTTAATCTAACAATAAATATTTCTTTCAATTATTAAACATGTAATTACTACTTCTTGGCATGTTACTCATTTCCCATGCAACAATTAACAAATCTAAAAAAATGCGAGTAAATTGCACTGCGCAATTTTTGTGCGATCATTTCGACCTAAAATGATATATTGGTGATTTGTTTAATTCATAAATCCATGCATGTACAAATATGAAATGCAATTTTTTTAAAATTTTGAATATTTCTAAATATTATTGCTATGATAGTAGTTAACTGTGATTTTGATGACTTTTAAACGTGTTAAGCATTGCCCTAGTTATTATAGTTATTAAGTTTTTGTAAGTATATGCTTAATTAGTATATTTTTATATGTGATATTATCATTTAATGGAATTGTTAATTCACTATAAAAATTTGATTCTTTCCCCTTCCATATGTGTTTTAGGTGTTGTTTCTCCGAGATATAATGAAAAATCTTAAATGGTTGATGAATGAGTTGAAGTCATTAAAGATTGATTTTATGTACAGATTCTGCACTAAATCTTGTATTACTTTAGTGCAAGTTAAGAGTTTTGTTGCACTAAACTAGGTAAATTCAATGGTTGAAATGAAAGAATCAAGTAGATTTAATGACTAAAGTTAGAAAGCACAACAAAATATTTTAGAGAATATTCTTTTTTATTTAGTACATCACTACAAAAAATAACGCGTTTTAACGACGGAATTAGGGACGAAATATAATTTATCGTTAAATTACCGACAAACTAATGACGGATTGAACTTGAGACTATAAATGACGAATTAATGATGAATTTTTCTGTCTTTAGCTTAACGACGGATTTGTCTAATTTTTATTTTTATAATATATTTTTGATAATTAATGACAGAATAGTGATGCAATTTTTCAGAAAATTCTATCGCTACATTTTAATTTTTTTTTTTTTAATTTTAACTACAGAATTCCGACGGAAAATTTCGTAACTAAAAAGAAATTCATTTTCTTTTTTATTTTTTCTTTATTTTTTTCATTCTCTCTATATATAATTATAATTTTTTACTTTCACTTTAAATTAGAGACATAATTTAACATAGCACCTCATCGTCGCTTAGGCGGCCACCTAGCCCGATTTTTACAAGCATGGGTAGAATGAGCTATTTGAACAAAATAATCAAGGAAGAGGCAATAATTAAGGTCTCTACGTAATAATCGAGAGGGTTATTTATACCTTTTTCCCTATTTTTTTTAATATGAATCGAGTCAACTTTGCAGTTCCAAAGAATACTATGCATGTCTATTTTACTAAAAAAAATCATTATTGTAGCATTTCAAAATGAGAAGGTCTTGTGTGCATTGATTTATATAAGAGCATCTCCAAGAGATGGTTTCAAATGCCAAATCTAGAGCAAAAAACACCAAAAAAGCCATCCAACAGTTGCGCTACTTTTTGTCGGAAAATGAGAATGGAGGAAACATTGTAGCGCGGCCCGATTATTGTTCACAACTGATTTTTTTTATTTCCTATTTATTATTTCTTCTTTACTTATTTAATTGTTATTTGAAATATAAAATTGTACATCAAATTATCATATTGTTGATCGGCTGATAAAAAAAATCGGTATCGAACTGTCAGAATAGGTAGTTAAGTGTCACAATAGATAATTGAAGTATCACAATATAGTAATTGAAGTTTCACAATAAATTTTCCGACTTGCCGAAATTTTTGACTGAAACTTTTATCATTAAATAAAAAAAAATGATATAAATAACTAAAATCTATTAGGTCCGGTCATGTGTCAGCTGGATAATGAGGAAATGTAATACGTGTCCTTTGCATTATAATTTACCTGAAGGAAAGGTACAATATCATGAGCAAGATACAAGATGAAGATTTCAGAAGGGTGGTGTTGTTGCTGATCGTCTGCTCTCTCCCATCTTTTTTGAAATAAATATATATCTAAATAGAATTAGTGAGTCCTAAATTAAAATGAATTTTTTTTTATTCGACGACTCGTGCAATGCACTCACCTGATGTTAATACGTGAGCTCGTGTACTGCATTTGATAAGTATTTTTTTTTTCAAAATAAATATATCCTAAATGAAATTAATGAATTCTAAAATTAAAGTGAATCATTTTAACCTTTTCATCTAGCTCGGTGCACTTGACTGATTATGACATGTGGGCTCGTGCACTCCACTTGACAATTAATTTTTTTGACTTAATTATAACGAGATTAATAAATCATAATTAAAATTAATAAATTTTAATTGTGATAAAAGAAAACTCATAAAAACCAAGTAAGAGACTGTCCGTAGGCTACGAGTTATAATTTTTAATTTTAATCTTACGAGTGATACACTGATACTATTCTATTCAATTTTTGACCAACGACCAACGACGCAAATTCGGATTTATCAAGAAATAACACGTGTGATGTAACAATATCATACTTACACAATTGATTGCAAATTCGGATTGACTAAGAAATAACACGTGTGATGTAACATTATCATACTTACACGATTGATTGCGTTTCAAATTTGATGGGGGAATAGTAAATTTCATCAGAATTCGTGAATTTTGTTGACAAGTAGGTATTTTTTTATTAAAAAGCTTAGAAGGTTGGGGTTTTCAATATTTTGGCCTAAAATATGGGTTAAAGGGGGGAAAAGAAGGAAATTAGACTGTTAGAGTGAAGGGCAGCAAAAACCATCGCCGTTTAGTAGGCGACTGCAAATCTCCATCTTCCACAACACAAGTTCTCCATTTTCAAACTCGAACCAAGGTTTGTTTTTTTTTCCTTCAGCCTATCGTTTACATTTCTTATCTTTTTTTGGTGAGTGCGATTAATTTGTTTTTTTTTTCCTTTTTATTTTTACATGTTCTGTTGCGATTCTTAGTTTCGATTAAAAAGCATCGTATTGCTGCAGAATCTCGTTTTTATCGAAGAATAAGAGGGGAAGATATCAAGATGTTTCTTATTCTACGCAAATTGAAGAGTATTATATATAATTAAATTCGAAGAGCTAGAATTTTGATTTTTCTGTTTCTTTGCGGCATGATAAAATATCAATGTTAGACCTTGTTTTATTATTGTCATTATTAATTTGTTGGCTGAACGGGAAATAGATTCAAAATTTAATCTTCTGTATCTCTAGCATTCCGTCTTATTGCAATGATGCCTGAAGCTTCCTCATCATAATTGACGTGTTTGATTGTGAAGATATGCAGTTAAGCTGTTTGTCGAAATGTGTCACACACAATTTGTATTGATTTGCGAGTATGGTTTCAGGAATGGCTGGGAAAGCAGTAAAATCTGTTGCAAAAGCAGTTGGAGAATACCAGTATCCGTGGAGAGAGAAGTTGACGAAATACAGAGATGAGCTGTCAAAGGGTGTTTGTGGTTACTGGGAGCTTGGGGCTTGGAAGCCTCTAGCTATCAGTGCACGCCACCGAGCTCGGATCCGCAAAGAGGTCCTTCTTGCTGGAGGTGATTGGGAATTTGATCCAGAAAGGAAGGAGATGAAGACCAAGAGGAAAGGGCACAAGGTTGACAGATTGGCCGCTGAGAAACGAGCGAATACTGTTAGACTTATGGAAGAGATGCCCAAGATGTTGGATGGTTATAGGAAGAGAAGGTGGGAGAAGAAGATGAAAGAAGAAGAGGACGCTTTGAAAAAGGCGTTGAATGAGTAGCTACAACTTAACCCTTTCGATTCCGTGGTATTAAAAACTGGATTCCTTCTTGTCTAGTATCACCTTGAAACTTCTGATGATGCTTTGTTTAGTTCTCACATAATTCGTTCATGACTTCCATGTCAAACTTTTATGTTATGATGTGATTTGTTTAGTTTTGTGGCCTACTAGAAAAGGGTCTTGTGGCTGAAATGCTAATGAATTATGAGATACTGATGAATAACATGGCCTATATATGATTCTCTTTCATGTAAGAAATGCTTAAGAATCTCAACCAGTGATGGAAGCCCCTCACAATAATATTTTGTGTTTTCATGAATGAGTTTTTGTGGGAAGCGACCACTTATGAACATTGCAGTTGTTTCTAATATGTTTCATGATGCTTCGTTTAGATCTTGTATAAGTGGTTCATGAACTTCCAGTTGAGACTTTTGTGTTATGATGGTTTGTTTAGTTCTCACATAAGTCGTTCATGCTTATTAGTTTGTTGTTTCATCTTTGGCCTACGAGAGAGGGTGTGTTGTGGTTGAAATGCAAATGATTCATGAGATACTGATCTGTTGCATTGTGAAGTGCTTCGTGGATATGAGGTTTCTAGCACGGTTTTGATTTTCTTTCATTTTAATATCGTTTAGGAATCTCAGCCAGTTATATGGAATCATTCTTGTCTTGATGTTGAATGTCTTCCGGATCTCCTCTGGGGTTTTCCCCTTGATCATGTCAGCAACTGTTTGGCATGTCAGATCCAGAAGGCTCTTGATATTGAGGTAGTTAGCAGCCTGGAAATATAAGAAGTAAAAGCTATAGTAAACTAAAGCAAAATTTATAGATCTTTGGTTTTCCTGATAGCAAAAGGAACTTTCAGATTCATTTATCTTCAATCAGGCAGTATATACTAAAGCGCCGCCAGTTGGGAAAACCTGATTGTGCACAAAAGCTACTTTCTAACATTCACAACAAGTACAATAGGTGTAAGTGTAACAAAGTGTCCAAGTTAGCTTGTATGATAACCATCGAGTATACACACAATGAATTAGTGAATCGAGATATTAAAAATTGAGATGGCAGAAAATAGAAACAGAAAAGATCTAAATTCATTGTATATAATACTGCACTTCAGTAGATTGCAGAACAAACTGTGATTAGAAAGTTTATTTGATAACACCATATCAGATGACTAATAAACTAAAAAAACTAAATGTTGAGAAAATAAATGTTGGGGAATAAAGAACCTTGAAACGAAAACCAAACATACCCTTTGTTTTGTAAACTGATTGTTAAGAGTCTTTTGTCATATTTGTTTTGGTGATATCTGATGCACAGATCAAGGTTGCCTTCTACTCTGCCTTTTCAGGTTCAGCAATTGACTAAGGACATCCCTTTGATTTTAGAGTTCTTGAGATACTCTATGGTTGTGGAAGTACAGGTGAGCTTTCCTTTTCTCAACTTTGTTTTGACATTATCTTCAACCGATCCCAGACTCTCATTTGGTTGGTACTCTAACTCCTATAAATTGTTTCCATTTTTATATACCTTGTTGAGGGTGTTCCATATTCACTGACATTTTGGCTTTGCAAGCAAACAACTTTTTGTGTTGCTGCTTTCTGAGTCTGGGTTTGGTAGATTAAGAGATTACATGGCTGTATATTTGCATTACTGTTTTTCTTTCCACAGGGTGACAAGGTTAGGAGGCGTAACGAGTGGAATAAGTGGCTACTTTCGACTGGAGTGGTTAATTCTGATTCTGGCTCCCACCCCTCGAGTTCAGCACCTGAAAATGTTCTGGCCACCTCATTACAGGAGGTCTCTCTGGATGCCATAGCCCATGCGAATGGCAATGTTGTTGCAAGTTAAGGTCACCCGGAAATGGCTGCTGGTCAGTTGTCTGAGGAGTCCACGAGCCAGTCTGGGTTAGCGAATGGAGATAATGCTGAAGAAGTTCATTCAAGTAGCTTGTGACATGTCTGCAACAAAAGTTTTGCTCATCCAAGGTTGGTCATTTATCGTTAATCTCCCCCCCCCCCCAACCCACGTGTCGGTTTAGTATTTCATATTTACCTCCTCACTTGTACTATCTTTCTCTATGCAGCAAGAGAGATGACGGAGTACTTGTAATTTATGAGATACGAGAAGGAAGCTGAGAAGAATATGGAGCTGAACTAGTTTATCTCACCTCATGGACAACTGATTGTTCTTGTCCTCTTCACTGGTTGATTTTTGGAAGCCTCCAGGAGAGTCGTTTTACGGTGTACATTCCTCAGTACAACGGGCACTATGTAAACAAAAAATATTGGTTTCTTGCCCAAAATGAGAGTGGAGCTCTGCATGATTTTGGTTGATGATACTTGAATATCGTTATGATACGTGCTCACTCATTTTTGAATATTCTTTGTACTAATTTGCTTGCTTGGAATTTGCTGGGGCACATCATAATTTGCACATCTGAGGTCTAATCATAGGGCACTTTGAGAAGATGTGTTTTTTGTGCCGATTGAATGCTGCTCTTATTCTTGATATATTTTGTGTGTAAATATTTGGACTGGTTTAATTAAAATGATGTTTTGGACAGTGCAGACATTTCCCTTTCAAGGCCACAATTGATCTCATGTTGTCTGTTCAGATCATTAAGAAGTAACTTTACTTCCGAAGTCTTTTCTTCACCGAAGCTCCTCAAGATTACTGATTGGTTAGCAGTGGCTAGACATTCCAGTAATCTACCTGGTATTTCTCCTCCTTTAGATCAGAAAACTTCCTCAGTAAATTTGTGTTATCCTGATTCGCTTGCACGTATCCCCTCTCCAATGCACTGTAGGATTTGTGCAAATCAGCTTGTTTGATAGAAAGACTCTCCAATTCAGCCTCAAGTATGGCAGCATGCTGACAGCTCTCGCTGACGTCTGATTTCAATCTCCTGTTCAACTCTTGGATTTTGTCTTTTTCATCTTTCGCCAAAGCAAGCCCGTCAGCCATGGTTTTGAACTCCTGCTCCAGATTTCGATATACAACATTTTTTTAGGTTTTATGAGTAATACACGTGAATATGTCGGTGAGTATTTTCCATAGATGCAGGCAACTATGATTGTGTCAGATAATAAAAATTACAATTCATTATATGTAACATCCAATAAACCTAATGGTTGAATAACATTATTTAATGTCACTACTCACTGGCTAGTATTTGATCGGTGAATCGCAAGTTGTGAGATATATAATTAATTTTTAATAAAAGGTCCATACAAATAACATGGTTTAATTTATAGACAGTGCAACTAAGACTCTAGTGATTTATCTAAATGTAACTGAAAAAGTTAACAGTGTTAAATGAAAAGTGTGAATTTGATATATTTTGAATAGTTGAAGAGTTCGATTGTAATTTTTAAATAGTTTAGTTGTGTATTTTGGCTAAAAAATAGTTTGTATGTCTAGGTGGGATTGAACACATAGTTCGGGTGTTTTTTTTGGCTCTTTGCCCTTTTTTTAATACAAATAAGTTTTTAATATTGATACTTAGTAATATATATATATATATATATATATATATATATATATATATATAGGGGTGGATGTGGTAAGAACCCTTCCCTATGTGGGAACTGAGAACTCATCCAAATCACATAAATTTTGATCTCAATGGTCTAGATTTAATACGAAAAGGCGGTGGTAAACTTGTAAATATGTTGAACTTTTTTAAAAAAAGCGGTGACATATTGGTAAATACATTGAACTTCAAAAGTGAGGGTTTTTTTTTCTGTTAAAATTTAGATGATGATGTCAACATATTTATACAAATATTGTAGAAACTTTAAACAATCATAACTCGCTCATTTTTAATCGGATTTACGTAAATCATATATCAAATTAAAGCTTTTTTCGTACTCTTTCATTTAAGATCCATGTTACATATGTTTATTTGAAAAAATTAGATGAAAAATATAAAAAATAATTTTCAGGCATATTTTTCATACAGGGCAACCCCAGATTTATATTAGCATGGTGTATACCTATATAACATTCTAGCATGGCCAACTATAACTCACATAATTGTGTTTATGATATTTTAGCATGAAACTACTTGCATATTAGCATGATATATATGGCGTTTTAATATAATTCGCAATTCATCAGCATTTAATATTAAACTACTCTTATATTAGTATGGTACATATGACATTTCAGAAAGTTTTATATGCACCTGAATAATATTGAAAATGATATTTTTCAGTATTAAAAGTGAGTTTTTCATGGAAGATCTAAAACTCTGATTGGAATAAAATAAACCCTAATTGAGGTAAAATTAACCCTAATTGGGGTGAAATAAACCCTAAATGAACATTTTATATTTTTTATTCATATTTTATTCGGAGTGCCAGAGACATGCGACATCTTAAATGAAAGAACATGAAAAACTTTAATTTGATCTATTAATTATATGAAAAATATTGCGTTCATAACTTTTTAGCCTGAAACTACTCTCTTATTAACATGGTGTATATGAGTTTTAGCATGAGAATAATGTGTAAATTTGCTCTTAATAACATGTATTGTTTGTTCATTTTAGCATGATTATATGTTCATATTAGCATCACATTATTTTCATTTTAGCATGACGAAATTAAATGAGAATAAGAAAACACAACAATTATTGAATTATCATATACAATACGTAATTGAGATGTAATTAAATTCTAATTGGCGTGGAATGAATCCAAATTGGATGAAATAAATATAATTGAAAGGAATAAACTCTAACTGAAATGAAATAAACCCTAAAAATTAATGTTTTGTATTTTTCATCCATATTTTTCGGATAAACATATGTATTCGAGCTTTTAAATAAAAGAACATAAAAATCTTTAATTTAATATATTATATTCTTTTCATTGTATCATGACAAAATTACATGAAAATAACATGTAAATTTACTCATAATATTAATTATATGTGTTTGTTCGTTCATTTTATCATTGTGATATATTCATATTAGCATTATATTACTTTCATTTTAACATGGCCAAATTGCATGAGAATAATATGTAAATATACTCATAATAACATTTGTATTGTTCGTTCATTTTAGCATAGATATATGTTCATAATAGCATATAAATGTGTCCATATTAACATTATATTACTTTCATTTGACGGAATTGTTTGAGAATAGGAAAACACATAAATTATGAAATAAACTCTAACGAGAATGTAATAAGCCCTAAAAATGAATATTTTATATTTTTCTTTCATATTTCTTTGGATAAACAAAGCCATGTGAGATCTTAAATGAAATAGTATGAAAAAAGTTGTAATTTGATATATTATATGAAAAAAAAACATTACATTTAAGATGTTTTAGCATTAAAATATTCTCATATTAGCATTGTGTATAAGATATTTTAGCATGACGTTACATATCAGTATTATGTTTAAATATGGATGAAGTTATTGTTGTTTAATTGAAGGCTTTCATTTTATTGTGAAATTTATCCAACATCCAACATGTAACTCACACCAGTACCATTTATCACACATCAGAAATAAATTTGAATGATATTATCAATATCAACATAATTCATGTCATTTTAGCATGAACTATGAACCATTCCAGCATTATATATATATATATGTCATTTTAGCATGAATTATAATTAGTAACTAAATCATCGACGAAAAAAGAATGGAAAATTAATACCTAAATCAGAATTGAATACAATGTAGGAGATAATTAAAAAAAGAATACGTGAATTAACAACATTATATGAAGAAAGGAAATAAGGTAAAAATTTAATTCGGAGGATTTACACAAAAAATAGCATTTAATCAGAAAATCAAACATATACCATTGGAAAGCCAAGGAAGTCTAGTTTTTAGAAAAATTTACGGTGACTCAATACGATGTCTAACGAGGGAGTTATGCTCGTTTTACTGAAGGGTGGCGAAACTGCCGAACAGAACTGCGCAGCGCGCCGTTTGCGCAAACTCCAAACAAACTCCGAATCATTCGACTGATTAACCTCATCAGTTAGTTAACTGAACTGATGAGCTTCAGTCCGGAATTGATTAACCTCATCAGTTAGTTAACCGAACTGATGAGTTTCAGTTCGGAACTGACTCACTTCATCAGTTCGTTAGCCGAACTGATGAGTTTCAGTCCGGAACTGATTCGATCACTTCATCAGTTCGTTAGCCGAACTGATGAGTTTCAGTCCGGAACTGACTCATTTCATCAGTTCGTTAGCCGAACTGATGAGTTTCAGTCCGGAACTAATTCACTTCATCAGTTCGTTAAGTTCGTTAACCGAACTGATGCGTTTCAGTTCAAATACCAAGCTTTCATCACCTCAAAACATCTCAAACTGGACTACGCTTGCACATAACTAGCTAATTTTCTAATAGTAACGTCATTTAAAACACCAAAATCCACACATACTTCTTAAGCTTAGATCTGAAAATATATGACTAAAATGCTCATGGTTTTCGAAAATACCTTTTTTAAAATAACAAAGGAGAAGAGTTGGAAGAAGCTTGAAGGAGATGAAACGACTGAAACAAAGCTTCCAACGATGACGCCGGAAACCCAACGGTGAAGAGCGGATGAAGGATAGCTTGAGCTCTTCTCGACAAGGCTGTAACTTCTTGCTTTTACCACTCTCTCTCTCTCAAAATTTGTGCAGAAAATGGGGATGAAATGGAGAAGAAGAAATGAGGAGCTGCTATGTTTCCTCTCCCTCTTTCTCGAAAATTTTATGGCAAATGAAGGAGTGAAATGGAATGAAGAAATAAGTTGGATGCCTTGCCCTTTTCTCTCTCTCAACCTCTACGTAAATGTTTGGGTAAGGCTTTACCATTAAATGAGAGTAGGCTAGGCTGCAGATTTCCCCTTTTTCCCATTAGAGCCACAAGAGCTTTGGGTAGTATGGCTTGGCTTTTGGGGAACAAGGAAATAAAGACGTGGGGCATGGAGTGAGGTGAGGGAAAAAAAACATGCCTTGGGTTGACTAATCAACTACCCGGTTCAAATACCGATTGTTCGACTATCGTGATATTTTCCGTCTTCGGAAAAATCCCGAACTTAAACTGATATTGCTAAGAATAATTCACTTACTTTGAAACAATCAATTATCTAAAATTATTTGATTTTGAAATACTACTGGTTTTAAATTTCTCGACCATTAAAACATCCGAACTAGAGAATATCTAATTCTCTTGGATTTTAAATCACCATGTTTAAATTATCTGAATTTAAACATTAATGACTGGAGAATATCTGATTCTCCTAGTCCTAAAAATATTTATCGGAATATCTAATTCACGATAAACACACACCGCAAATTTAAAAGAATAGGAATTGAATTTATCTGAAATTGCAATTCCGGTTTTCCATAACTAAAAAGAGGATTAAACCCCAACTGGAATAATTAATTCACCTATGGGAATTAATTGATCATGGATTTCATGAAACTTAACGGATACTTTCGACCCTAATCTGACTGGAAATTACTATACTAAATAGTAATTGCAACAATTTACTGCAATTAAGCAGTAATTAATTTACGGGGTATTACATTTTCTTTTCTTTTATTAATAAATATAATATAATTAATTTGAATTAAAATAAATAATTATTATTATTGAAAATTGTAACAACACAAAATAACAAACTTTTATAAAATAGACAATATGATAAAATACAAAATAAGAACATAAATAATAATAAACACAACATGAATTGAAATAAACAAACGACAATTAAAATAGATGAAAAAAATATAAATTTAGTGTTGATTGCCGAATTTTTGCCATAATGGATATATTTTTTTAATAATCATCATATTTACATATCCAAATAAAATTTACACATCCAATAAAATAGATACAAGTGTCCAAATAAAATTTACATATACAATAAAATTTAGATATAATGAATATATTTCTTTTTAATAATACATAGAAAAAATTACAAAATACAAAAAAAAATAGAAAGAGAAGAGAGAGACCAGCGGTTGGCTGGGCTTTCTTGGTCGAACATCCTCCACAACCCAAAATCTTTTTTATTTTTTTTGCCACTTGGCATCCGAAAGGTTGCCACAAAGTGGACCGATAAAGGCAGTCTTAAGACTACCATTATCACCATTTTTTGATTTTCCACTTGGGGTCGAAGGGTTGCTAAAAAGCAACCGATAATTATGGTCCAAGGCCGGTTCGGGATTGCTTTTTAATGGGTCTGCAGAAAATCCGAAGTGACCCGCTCAGAACCGGTCATAATCTAGCAAACTGGCAACTTAATCTAATTTTAGCTTCCATCTTCCTTTTTTTGACTTTGCTTCACCATCGACCAAGAGCCACAGTTGGGAAAGAGTACACATTGAAGACCCTCAGAAAATGAACATAAGTTCTAAGAAGTAAGAACTATCAAAGAAGTTATTTTCGTTCACCACGTGAATACAAAGTCATAAATTAATGAGTTCAAACTAAATGTAGAGAGGGGAGGAGGGTGCGTTGTGTTTTGGGTAAAACAAAAGAGAGGAGAATTGGAGAGTAAGAGACACAGAGGTGGCCATTAGAGAGAGACCATGAGAGTAGAGTGAGAAGATGATGAGATTGAGCAGTAAAGAAAGAAACAACTACAAGCCTATAACCTAGTCGGCTAGGCCTAGGGATATGGATTCAAAGTTGTAAAATAAATGGGTTTCTTTGCTATGCAAATTGACAATAGTACAATACCCGTAACTAGAGTTTTATAATCTCACTACTATTTTACGCGTGCGCCGCGTAGTGACTGCCAACTTGTATAATGTTATTTAGTTCACAATTGATGTCATATCCACGATATCTCATGTTATGTTTGAAATTTTTTATTATAATTATTTATGTTATGTATAATATTTCTTTCATTTAATTACAATTTTTTTAAACACAAAATTAGAAGGGGATTCGGTCAATTGTATCTAATTATTAAAAAAAATTAAATGTTGAGCCTTGAAAAAATTCAAAATATTAGGGCATAACAAAATAAAATTACTCACCTCGTCTCGTCCCTATTATATAGTCAATGTTACTATTTTTGGGGTCTCCGATCCCAATTATATAATTTTGTTACTATAAGTAGTATTAATTATCATGGTAATGTATAAATACACCATTATTGGAAATAAAAAAAACACATTTAAATTTTTTCAAGTCATAAATATCTCATTTTCATAAGGACAATATTGAAAGTTTAGCTTTAATATCTTATTTTCATAAATAGTTTTAATTGAGACGGAGGGAGTGTTGAAAAAAATTGAAGGTTTAATAAAGATGAACAAAAATTATAAATTATATATTTTACTTTTGCATTTGTTAATTGAATTCAAAATTCTATATCACTCTAAAATATCGAACTAATCAACCATCACACCAAAATCACTATTACCATTTTATAAAAGAAAAAAACTATTTCGTGGACTACAATGAAATCTTGAAGCTCATTTTAATTTTTATTCAAACTTCTAACACACACATATATATATATATATATCATCAATAAATCAATATTAAAAATCTCAATGAACAAACAACTGAGTAAAACATATATTATAAAGTGTCATACCACATTATATAATTGATGCATACAAAATACATTTGAGTACACGATACAAACAAAATGTACAATACTTTGTCATGTGGAAGAAAAATATATACAAAATATTTATCAATTTTCTCAAAAAAAAAAAAAAAGCATCCAATTGTAAGTTCATAAAAGGCATATCATTTTCTTATTTTACAACATGGGCTCAGTGAATGGAGATTAAGTAAATTAAATTAAACATGGCCTACAAATATATAAATATACATATTTTTAATTTAAAATAGTAGATGAAACCCTATGCCACATGATTCCACTATTTCCACCGCCTCCACTATCTCTTCTAAACATTTTTGAGCATTATATTCTTCTTCATTTATTCTCATCTTCTAATCTCTCTTGTGTTCTCTCAAGTCATTGAAAATCTACAAATGATCTACTTCTTCAACTTCTTCCCAAAATATCAACACAGAAAAAGATTCAAACAAATCGACTATCACTACTATCATTTTTTTTTCGTATGATTTTTTTTTAGGTAATTTCCCTTCATATCCCCCACCTTCAATTCTAGATGCAACTATTTCTAACATGATTTTTATTTTGCTACCGAAGACCTACGTTTCGCATTTTTTGGGATGCGTGCATCAAATTTTCAAAACGAAAGATATAGACTTTATTGTTTGTGGTAAGTATTAATCAAACGTGTTCATTTTATAATGTAGAAATGATGGTTTTTTTTTTCAATGTTTGGGTTACTAAGCTCGGGATATTTTATGATCTCACCATTTCAAGCAGATGTTTAACTATTTTTTTCTTGTTTCACTATTCCAGATGGATGTTTATAATTAATAAATTATATATCAATGCACTTACATGAACTATTTGTTCAAAATAAGATGTAAATAATTGAAAAAAAGACCATAATATATCGTATTAACTAATTTTTTATTTGTTGTTTTTATAAAGTTTAAAATTGTAATAAAATATATTTATTGGACAATAGAAACGTTATAGAATGTGTGTTCATTTTATTTTTTTATTTAGAAGTACTGCATGAAAATAAAACAGATGATGGGTACGTAAAATTTATTGCAGCCCAATAAGAAAATAATTAAAACTCATATTATTTACAACTGATTTATAAAAAAAAATGTACTAAGAACGAAGCCAAACACATTTGGGATATCATTATAGTAGGGTTTGCTCCACATTAGGGCATCTCCAGTTGTTCTACTTAATTTTAGGTGCTATCACTGCCACATCATAAAATATCTATCTACTATTTACCTAAAATATTTCTCTCGAATCATTCTACCTAAAAATTAATTATTAATGGGTCCCGCTATCATATCCACTCATTTATATTTTATTATATTTTATTGATTTCTTTATTTTATATATAAATCTTATTTTACTTTCATACTGAAATTGAAATATATATTTAATTAATAAATTAATTTTAAAAATAATCCCCAAAAAATTGAATAATATTAAAATCAAAACACAAATTAAATCGATGCATGAAAAAAATATTTAAAAAAATACAAAAAACATATTACATGAAAAACTGTTACATAAAAAAATATTACATGAAAACTATACATCCATTTATTTTTTACTATATCTTATTAATTCAATTATTTTATTCGTATTACATAAAAAGACATTTCATAAAAAAAATTACACAAAAATATCATATCCATCAATTTATCTTTTATTATCTCTTATTAATTCAATTATTTTATTTGTATTGTATAAAAATATTTCATAAACAAATTACATAAAAATAATTACTAAAAAAATATTACATACATAAACACGCGCACAACAATTCTACAGATGTGACCCACTCATTCTCTTTCTGTCCGGATAGATAGAGATCTGGCTAGCTTTTCTCTCTCTTCTCTCTACCTCATTCTCACACTCGTTCTACCTTCTTCTAACTCAGCTTCTATCCGATAAAAAACCTTCGTTGGAGGTGCTCTTATTCATCTCACTATCTCCAATAAATCTGCCGCACCATCAATCCCCGTCTCTCCTCTCCATAGACAAAAACTCAGAAGCCGCCACCTCATTCTGCTTCCTCATCGTACGTTCTGGATTTTAATAAATCAGGTACTTTTTTACTCTTCTTTATCCGCAGTGATGGATATATATATTTCATATTTTTTACCTAGTATTTTAGTGCGGAGCTAACAAAATTAGTTCTTAAGCAACTTTGTTGTCTTTGATACAAAATCCAGAAAAATTTTGTTGCTTTTATTGGAAAGGTGCTCTTTCTTTCTTCCCCTTTTTTTTGTTTTTGCTGAATTTTTATTTTCTTCTTTTATATCTCCAGGTATACAATAGGTTCGGGCGCACACAAGCGTGTGTGTATTCTATCTAAATATTTAACATAAACATATATTAGCTCACTTGGTTCAGCGTATAGCATGGAGTTATGTATTCTTAGGAGATTGCAGGTTCGAATCTTGCGAGAAGCAAATGTTGTATTAATGTGTGGTGTGTGGGGCTCACGTGTCGAGCGGGTGCATGTTTCCTATTTTTAGCAACGAAATTTGGAGATCAATTTTAGCGATGGAAAATTACTCGCTAAAACACGGATTTTTTTTTTTTGTACTTTATTATTCATCTGTTCTTGAATGCAAACATAAATCAATTAAATAGAGTTTTGATACTCAATTTGTTTGACAATTCAAAAAATTAAAGTCATGTTCTAAAGTGTTTGAAAAGAAAACACACGAGCAAACAAATTTGCTTAAAGAAATAGAGTAAAAAAACTAAATTCCAGTCTAATAAGAAGTAATGTCATAAATCATTCTATTATTTGTTTCTCTCCCAACAACTCTTACTACGGATGTTCCTTTAGGTTATGACAATTTATATAATCATTATTGGATATGAATACTATCTATTTAATGTTTTGATTAATCTTATTCAATTAACAATAACATTGTAAATATTAGATTCGAAAAGTATATACTACAAGAAATTCACTCATACACAACAGCTATTATCCGTTGTGTATGATCCTCACCTAACCATTGTAGATAATGGGGTTGTCTATGGTCTGATCATATGCAACGGTTATTAACCGTTGCGTATAATCACTTTATACAACGGAATTGACTGTTGTAATAATGTTGCTGATCGTTGAGTATTCAACCTAAAGACAACGGTGATACAAGTTTACTGATGTCTATACTAAGTTTTCACAACAAATTGAAACTAAACCCATTGTATATACTTCATTTTTACAATGATTTATTTTCTTTACCGTTGTTATTAAGTGTTGCTTTATTACATTAGACTAATGGTTTTCTTGAACCGTTGTTTATTCTCATACTAAGACATCAATCATTTATTAGATCCGTTGTATATGGTCGACATATACAACACTTTTTATTAAACTGTTGTGTTCATAATGAAATTACAACAGTTTTTATTGTTACTGTAGTAATAATACGAACATCTATAGCGTTTCATTGTTGAAAAAAATGTTGTCTTCCTTTACATGGGAACGCCTTTATTATGCCCTTTTTTTGGCAAAGTGCAACCTAAATTAAAAGTAAACAAGAAATTCATTAGCATTAAAACTTTATATTAATAAAAATAAGAAAACATCATCCAAAATACTTATAAGCATTTACAAAATATTACACAAAATATTTTTGAATTCGATTACTAATTAACCTTTACTGATTAATTAAAATAAACCTAAAATGATAATTAAATAAAAATATATAAAACAATAATTCATCGATCTTCTGCAGTAATCAATATTTTCAAAATCATGGGGAGATGCTCAATTCTAGAGCCCTGAAATAGAGAAACAAGAAATTATTAGTCGAACATCAACTAATTAATTATCCATCCAAATGCATAAAATAAATATTAATCTCCACCCAAACAAGTAGTCGAACAACACCTAGTATATCGTACAACCACAATATAAGAGCTATTTGCAGAAGTAAAAAGCCAAAAAAATACTGTGCATAATCATTATTAATTCTACATAATCAATCACATAATTTTCCCAATTAAAACAAGCTTCATCGATCTTAACATGAGAACACAAACTTCATAGATAAGTTAGCAATTGTCTCACATTTGCTTTAGCTCACTATGAAGATATAAGACTTCTCACAGTATTCTGCAGTATAGTTGAGGCCTGAGGTTCGTGAGTTCTTAATTAGATATAACATTATAAAATAAATAAATAAATGATTTGTTAAAATAAGTAAAACCAAGAGGAAAAGTACATCCGTTTAGATGAATAAATAACATTCATCCCTAAATAAGTATATAATGAAGCATCTATGTTCACATTTTTTCAGATCGATGCTCCACTGACAATCAATCAACTAGATTTGATCGATCAACCTTCAATTATATTTCAATTAATTTGTAGAAAACAGTCTAATCTGGAACTCATATAAGAGACACATTACTAATCAAATGAAATTAGTAAATGAATTATCAAGCACAATAACACTACCTTCATATGAAAACAAGGGGAAAACATAAATAAGGTAGTCATTGTTTGCACACAAATTTGCACAAAAGTTCACACAAACAGCAGGCAACCCTACCAAAACTCAAAATTGAACTTCAAATTAAGGAAATAATATAATGAATTTCCTTACAAGAGAGAGTTACACACCCACAACCATGACAAAAAAAGAAAATTCTACAACAAAATGTACATAAATTACCAGATTATGGTGTCAATTTAAAGATTCTAAGTTGATAGATTGTGTTCTTGGAATCAAGCGACGAGGATGACAAGCAACTTTAGTGCCGGGAATTTGAATTTTTAGATTGTATCTATTTAAACTAGTTTCATTTGCTGGAAATTAGTTCGACACACGGAGATACAATATTTCATTTTCTGCACTTTAATTTCCTATTTTATTTTTGAAGCTGCTCAGGCAGCAAGAGCAATCCAAGAGGCCTTATGCCCTTGGGACGTAGGAACTATTTATATGCTCGACGTTGATGTTGAGTCTTTTATCAATTTAATTCAGTAAGTATTTCTTTTAAATTATGTCTTTAATTTCTACAAGTTTAATTTCATCTAGCATGCGTGGCTAGATTTATAATTCTGGTGTTTGAGCGATAGAAAATGGTTTAAGTAAATCTGGACTTGTGAGGCCGTGTGGGCATATTACTGCATGAAATATTTCTGTCGATTTTTGGTCTTAATCCATGTGAGTGTGTATTTGAAATACCTAATGTGGCTGATGACTCATTAGACATAGAGAGCACACCAATATTAATTAAATTGGTGAATCGTGACCGTGTGTTGATTCATATAGTAATTAGGAAATCGGTGGGTTGTTGTGGGCACACGAAGAATCAGTAAATACAAGAAACTTGAGTTTATCTAGGGCACACTGCTGCCTATTTATTTACATATCTTTGGGGAACCGGGGGTGGGTGATAGATTAGGGGTTTAATCGATGAGGAATCACTTTTAAACATATACAGAAAGGATGAATGAGGAGACGTAGCGATGAATCCAGTCTCCATAACTGGGTGACTTAGTAATGCAGAAAATCGGTGTGCCCATGATCGAGATAATTAAACTTAAACTAAATTCTAGTTCAAATGTTGGAACTTTTGTTATTAGATATTTTTTTTAGTTTTATTTTGCAGATTTATATTTTAGTAAGGTGACAACACAACCAAATCCCTTTAGTAATTGGTTACTTGAAGGTAGAATCACACTAGCTCTATGTAGGATTGACCCATACTAGCTACGCTCGTTGTGGGCGCAGGAGTTACAGATATTATTTTGAGCACGAAGCGACCGCGCGACAAGGGGCCACGAAAAGAATACAATAATACAACCCCTCTTACATGCTCTTTTGATTCCTAGGGTTTTCATATAGTCTAATAGTTTGTAGCCCACCCTACATCTAGACAATGTTTGGGAATACAACAGAAGATTGGGAAGTAGAATATTGGTGCCGTAGAGATTCGAACTCCATGGAGAGAAAAATCATCGTCCATGTGTTCTCCATCAATAATGGGATTAGACCTTTATTAATCCCGTGAGCAGCCCAACAACATTTTTAAGTACCGATTTTGATAGTTTCTATTTTCTTCCGCTGCAATAGATTCGAAATTGAACTTGCATGTTATTTCAACATAGGATAATTAATATCACACATAAAATTATGATTTACATGAGCTTAGAATTAATGGCATCCAAATAGATCCTATGGGGGTACAATTCGAAAAAACCTAACAAATATTTAGAGTGAAATCCCACCAAATCCGTAGTCGGCCTTTTGAATCTGCAGAGACATGAACTAGTCATTACAGACAACATCAGGGGGACTTGTCAGGTGTTGGAGTTTTCTCGAATTGTACCCCACAGGATCTATTTGGATGCCATTAATTCTAACTCATGTAAATTATAATTTTATGTGTGACATTAATTATCATATGTTGAATTAACATGCAATTAAGTTTCAATTTCGAATCTATTGTAGCGGAATAAAATAGAATCTATCGAAATCGGTACTTATAAACTTTATCGGGTTGCTCACGAGATTAAAGATCTAATCCCGTTGTTGATGGAGAACACATGATCATGGAAAACTTTCATGGTGTTCGAAATCTCACAGCTCCAATATTCTACTTCTTGATCTTCTGCTGTATTCCCGGACCTTGTTTAAATGCAGGGTGGCCTGCAGACTACTAAACGGTTGTGGAAACTCTAGGAATCAAGAGAGCACTTAGAGGGGCTGTATAGATGTGTATTTTTTCTTATAATTTTCGTGCCCCCTATTATATGGGAGGGGATGAAAATTAACTCTCCAAACCCTATTGGATTTGGGCCTCCAATTCTTGTTCCATTCCTAGTCCACTTAGATCATATCGGGCTACAACAGAGATCTAGAACTCTGTGGATCTTTATTCTCTCACTTAAGATCAGAATAGAGAACAGTATCTTATCGTGATCCTCCTCAATACACAAGCCAGTGTACTAGAATAATCAGTTAGTCAAGATAAACTAACTATCAGATTATTCTACAGTGTACCGATGGTGGGTTCAGGACCATCTAAGTCGTGAGCCTTTTACTACATTGCAAGGAATCCAATGATATGATCTTTATCGTGTTTTGACCCACATCATATCATCTACAATGCAAGTATATGAAACCATGCATATAAATATATAACAATAAATATATACACAAACAGTGACTGCAATTATTATTCAATCTATATTATCTTAATATTGTTTATTGTATACAAAGATAAGCTTTCCAGTATACAAAACCAACATCAGGTCCGTGGAAAACAATTCACTATTCCGAAATAACGTTTACTTGGGATATTACACGTAGCTGACCTCTAGTCACTCGAAACCCGTTCTACCTGTGCACCCTCTTTCGATGAATTAAATTGTGAGATCTTCTCACAATCTAGACTCTCTCTATCTAGTTCCCACAAGTATTCTCTCATGAGAAACCTTTTGACAGTGTATGAAAAGTATATCAATACACGATGACTGAAGCACTAAACTCTAGCCTAAACTTGACAACCAAAACTAATGTGGCTTTTTAAACAAATATAGAGCTTTTACAGAATCTATCTAACTCGGATATTTTAATCTATTTTGGTGTGTTCTAACAAGTTCTAATCTCAGGCTATTTATAGAATAATGTGTAGCCTTAACAAAGAAATCAGAAGTCATAATCCTATCAGATATCTAATAAGGAAATTTCCTTATTTTTATCAAAACCTTAATCCGCGGACAACCTTGTTAGAATTCTTCTATCTTTAGACTTTCGCCTTATCTTCAATCATGCGCTTACCAAGCTGATTAAGGCATCTTCTAGAATGATATTGAATCTCTTCTTGGTTGGCAAACTTCGAACAACTTCAACGATCTTGGAAGAATTAATCTGGACAGAAGATGTTCAAGTAAATGTTCACGAACTTTGCCATGAACATTGTTGATCTTAAACCTTCACTTCAGGTAGCACAACAGAATGACATTGTATGTTCATAAACTGACTATTGGCTATCACTTAAGCGTGTTGAACAATCTCAATTATATCTCGATGCATAATTATATCCATCTTCAGCTCAATCATGTCTTCATTCTTTAGTTGTCTTCATTAAAGTTCAGATCATGTTCTTGTGCATCCTTGTGAATATTGTCCAAAACGGCGTGTGTACTTGGAAAAACCAAATACTTTAGTGTTGATTAATGTCATACAGATCAATGACAATTAACCACTACTGCAAGTGCAAAGTACAACACTTGATAAACAATATTAGTGTAAAGCATAGCACTAACAAAGGATACATGTGATATTTTTTGAATTTTAAGTGGTAATTTTTAGTGTTACAGTTGAGACTGATTTTCACATATTTTTTATTTTTTTGTTGGTTACCTGCGAATTGAGTAACACATTTAAAATAAGGCTTATTTACAACTAGTGTCCGCAAGTATTTGTGTAGCGTTTGTAGGTGAGAAAAAACCAATCCATCCCATTTTGCAGTTGAGTTTGCAGCTGGGTTGGAGAGAAAATTTAACTGTAAAATATGATTTACAGTATCTCTGGAGTTGCTCTTAGTAGGTATTAAGTACCCTTAAAGGAGAACTTCAATTCCTTTTAAATTATATTTATGGATATATTCTTTTTTTTATTCACAAACCCAACCTGTGATATTGAGAAGATTTGAACCCGTGACCTATGGTCTCCAAGTAATCTTACTCCACCACTAGGTCATCCCCACCGGAACAGGTATATTCTTATTTGTTAAAATTGAGTGTCTGTATTTATACTTTGCTATTTATAAGGATAAATGACAACTTGTACCCTTGAATTACTTTTATGTTGCACAATCATAAAAAGGAATTAGTATTTTACACGTACCCTCCAATTAGTATTTACCTTGCAAGATATATCCTCAAATAATTTTTCATTGACCACAATAAATAACTGGACGTCATCATTCGGATCCTCTATTACACTAAACATTTAGTGCATACCATTAAATTTGGAAATATTTTTCGCACATAAATTGCACTAAATATAGTGACAAGCATTGGAGATAGTCTTTGCATACAATCACACTTACAACAATATAGGCATGTACAAATAGATGGTAGAATATCCATATTGCATTTACCGTGCGATTGGTTAAGTATGAGATTTAAATTCTTAATTAAGCAAATTAAATTTTCTATTGCAAATAGTATTTCATCTTTTATTACACAAACAGATAAATGTCATCAAATCACATCCTCCATTGCAAATTGTGTTGCATTTTCTATTATACAAAATGTCAATAAACTGAATCCTCTATTGCAAATATTTTCTCTGGAGCTTTACTCAATGGATCTACTTGATTCTCCAACCTCAACCACTGGATCTACCTAATTTAGTATAACAACATTATTCACTTGCACTAAAATAATGCAAGATTTAGTGCATCATTGGAACAGTTTAGTGCACAAATTGTACTAGTAATAGAGGTGCTCAAAACAAACCGGACCGACAGTTTGCCGGTTTGTGGTGGTTTGTGAACCGTCTGACATGGTTATGGTTTGTAACCGTAATTATAACTGTAACCGTGTTTCTACCGATGCAGTTCCGATTTGAAATCCTCAAAACTGACACACAACCAGTTTGCCTGTTTGTAATCGGTTTGTATATTTATTTATTTATTTTTTCACGGTCGAGATCACAATCCGTGTGATCTCAATCTACAGCTGGGAACAATTCCTCGCGGATTTTTGACGTGGAACCACTGGTTATGAAGCTAAATTTTCAAATTTTGTGCTTCACAACCGATAATTCAGGCGCCCTTTTAATTAAAAAAAAATTCAAATTTAATTTTTTTCAAGAATATAAAGTTTTCAAGTATTGTATGAATGTAAATTGTAATTTAATGGTAAATTATAATTTGTACGTTTGTAATTTCAATATAAAATTATGTATATAATTTTGTAATTTTTCAAAGTTTAATTTTTAATATTGTAAGTTGTAAATTGTAACTTGTATTCTTGTAAGTTTGTAAATTATAATGTCATATTTTACTTGTCATCCTTTTTAGAATTGTAATTTAGTTAAATTTTGCAAGTAAAATATGTAAAAAAGTTATAATGTGATATTATTTATACAAATTATAATGTAATATTATTTAATCATTCAAATTTAAAAAGACCTTGAAAACCGGCGGTTAACTAGCAAACCGCCACAAATTGGGGGTTGACGAACCGGCGGTCATGATTTGCAAGCCGTAATCGTCGGCACCTAACGGACAGTGCGATTCCGATTTGTACCATCTGGAACTGGCTAACGTCGGTTTATAACTGGGACCGGCATAAACCGAAATCGTGAGAACTAGTAAATATTTATTATCTAACATCAAATTAAGTGAAGTAGCAAATGTACCTATTTATTTATTTATTTACTTTTTTTTGTTGAGAATTACACCAATTTATATCCATCATCAACATTTTTCTTTTTTGCACCAATTAATATATATTCATCATCAATATTACCACATCAAAATATAAATTGAGTAATCTATCTATATATATATATATATATATATATATATATATATATATATATATATATTAAGGCAAAATTGTATAATAGACAACGGTTCTGGTGTAAATCGGTGTCTATTACACATTTTGTCTTAGACAACATTTTTTTGAATAATAAACAACAGTTTTGAATTAATAGACAACAGTAATGACATTTATTGTTGTAAATTTTCTTTCTTTCTTTTTTTTTTTGCATTTTTCACGACGGTTTAGATTACAACCATTGTATTTTAAGAAATTTTTGCAATCTTATTTATTATTTTTTTACTTGAAAATTTGTATTTGTAATATTTTTTATTTTATTTTTTTATGCATAGATGGATGATTTGTAATACTCTACATTTGTCGCCTAAAAAAATATCTTTCATTTGTATTGCACTATAATAATAATAATAATAATAATAATAATAATACTAATACTAATAATAATAATAATAATAATAATAATTTGTTATTTTTTCTATTTCAATTTCAATTCATCATTTAAAATAATTAAATAATTATATTTTTTATACATGTCATATATTCAAAAAAATTAAATGTTCTATAATCGTGGACAATTATACATTATTATTTATAAAATCGTGATGTTGGAAATATTTCAATTCGATCTTTCTAACATGGATTTTCATTTAGTTCCTAAAATTTAATATTCTTTTTGTTTGTCGTAACTATACAAAATTGATCTTCTTGTTTAATTAATTAACACATGTGCATATCATTTTATTAATTTTTAAAAATTGAACACAACATATAAAATTAAAAAATAATCATCATATTACAGATCTAAAAAAATAATAATTATTTGTGCATCACACAGGAGAAATACTAGTAATGAAATAAAAGCCAAAATTGCATGGTGGTGATTGCACATTTTGCATGCTTACAATTTTTAGGAGGCTGGTGGTGGCTCCACTGCAAGGCAATTCTCCTCTGTTCAAGGTTTAAATGATCTTCTCTCGTCAAATTCTGATCAAAATACACAAGTCAAACTCACCAATATGTACACTAACCCTCAAGCCAAATAGGACTGCCAAACATTTTTTTCTGTCCATATTGGTATTTTTTTAATTTTCATTCAATCAGTAAAGTATGTACTAGATAATGTGATAGATGGCTCCCATAGTATGCTTTATTTTCATAGCTATTTATTTAGATGGTATCTAAATCTGTAATATTAAATGAGTTTGGATTTGAAGTTTGATGAATAAGATAATCTCATATATACAAATTATTTTGTTATTTAATTATTTATCTAGTTAGGCAGTTTAATTCACTCAATGAATAACTTACCCGAATGATGATCAAGCCAAGCTTGATATCCACCTCCCTAAATTCATGCAACCTTGATAAATTCATGTCCGCTAAAATTATGGTTCATGCAAATAACTTTTCTTTAAAAAAAATTGAAAGCCAAACATTGACGGCTAAATATACGGGCCTGAAATTGCTAGGGGTAAGTGACCTAGGCCCATTAACTTGCATTTTATGTAAGAAATTTGTATCGTATTAGAAAGAAATCCTAAACACAACACTCATTTTTCTATTCATAACTCCCACTATTTCATGACATATAAATACTAATATGACGAGACATTTTTGTCCCTTAACTCCTAATATTTAAAAATCTAACATAGCCCGTATTCATGAGGACGATCCTCAATTCCAAATATGCGTTTCATCTAATATTCCGTCTATTGGATGATTATCACTTGCCAATAAAAAATATAATAAAAAACTATAACCAACAATCCCTAATGATTAATATTGAACATTTAACACTGCCTTCTGCTTAATCGTCGGGAAAATGATAAGTTCATATTTCTTTTGGCAAAAATTCCTATCATACTTTGTAAATCAAAATCCATGAAATCAGACCTATCAGATGGGGCGGGTTACGCGGGTCAACGCACGAGTCAACCCTAATCCGACCCGCCCCGCCCTCCCCCCAAAAAAAGTTCGCCAGACATAGTATCATTCTTAACACTAAAAGTATCATTTCGAAATACAAAAGTATCATTCCGAAGTACAAAAAGTATCATTCCGAAATACAAAAAGTATTGGGCCTGCAACTTGTCCTACACGAGTTTCTTTAATTCAAATTATGATTTATTTCATCTCAATTAATGTTTAGAGCTTAGGGGTTTGGGGTTTAGGGTTTAGTTTTTTTTAAAAAAAAAAATAGGGTTTTTTGGGGGGTTTTTTAGGGTTTAGTATTTTTTGGGGTCTTTTTAGGGATTTATTTTGTGTTTTTAGGGTTTTTTTGTGTTTTTAGGGGATTATTTTGTGTTTTTTAGAGTTTGGGGGAGGGGGAGATTTAGGGGTTTATTTTGTGTTTTTTAATATTTTTTATGGGTTTTATTGTGTTTTTTTAGTGTTTTTTTTTAATTACTATTTATATTTGTTTCGAAAAATTAAATTAATTGTCGAGCCTACGCGTTAGCGTTGGGTGAGTGCATTGCGCGAGTCGCCGAATTAAAAAGAAATCATTCACTTTAATTTTAGGGTCTATTAAATCAATTTTAGGATATATATTTATATTTATTTTTAAAAATTAAATAAATTCATTTCAATTTTAGGGTTACTAATTGTATTTTAGGGTATACAATTTGGAGGGGGGGGGGACACAAAAAAAAAACAGAAAAATCGAAAAAAAAATAAAAAATCTGAAAATAAATAAATAAATAAATATAGGCGCGTGTACCCCACACACCGCGTGTGGGCGTGCGTGGCCCGAGCGTGTGAGGTACACGCGCCTGTATGAATGTGATTTTTTTTTAATATTGGGCTGATCCGAATAATGGATTGGATTGTCTGATGGACCGGCCCATCAAACTGGTGCACAGGAGAGTCCCTCATTTATTTTTAATTGAATTCAAATGATTAAAATTTATTCAACGCTGAGCAACAAAATTAATAAAAAAAGTCAATTCATTCCTCATCAGACCCTAATTTTTCCCTTAAACGAGAAACAACAATATTCCAAGTCTTCCCTAAAAAAACGAAAACAAAGCCAAAACAAACAAACAATATTAAGTAATTAAATATTGTTCCAAACTAAACACACAAAAAAAAAAAAAAAAAAAAAATCCTTTGCAGCCCACGGATAGTTTTGCTAAATGCAGAGGTTTAATTATCAGATTTTGTCTAGACGCGCAAATCATTTTTCTAATTGTTCTTCTATAAGATATGCGTAGAGCACATAAATTTTCATTTGGTTTTTCAGATGATTGAGTTCTTTGTCCTACGAATTTTTACTAGCGTAAGGAGATTGAAGAGAACTGGATAACTGAAATTCCTAATTGAAGTGGGGAGTCACAAAGGGAATTAATTTTAATTTTTAGGTACTGTTTCTTATAGATTTTCAACATATAATTGACACATGACAATCATCAAACGGACAGAGGATCTCATTTGCAATTTTAGACCATTTTGTAATTATAACATGAGTACATGACTTTGTAAATAACACAAAAATTTTCACTCGTACCTTTCACGTGTGCAAACATATTAAAAGAAAAAAAAAATCAAACATACCTGTGAGTTTGAATTGACGAAAACAAAATTAGGTATGTTTTTAATTGCAAATTAAGATCATTAAATACAATGTTTTATTTGTAATAATCACAAGGTTGTAATTGCAAAATGGCCAAAGAGTTGTAATTTTTACAAATAACTCAAAAGGAAAAGCTATGAAATTCACTCTTCCACCCATGTCTAGTCTAGGGTAATAATAATCACTTGTAGACTTACAATCACATTAACATATTCATTGGTGATGTGATAGTGTCACATAAATTGCATATGTCCATCGTAGATAGATATATTTCTCCACAACCTATTTCATTATTGAACTCGTATATATTTGTAAACGTATAGTATATATCATCAAACACATATAATGTATTTACGAATTAAATAAAAAATGCTTATGAGATAGTAAGAAAAACACAAGTCCAAACCTAACCCTAAGGTAAAAGGGGTAAGAAAACAAAGAATAAAGAAGAAAAGGGAGTGAATTGATTGCAGCCCACCACCAGCACCACACCGTTAAATAGTATTAGCAAATTATATGCTTTGTTAAAGATAAAACATGATTACAAAAGAAGCAAAAAAAGGTGGAGTTGATGATTATGAGAATCGGGTTCTTTCTTTATTTTGCCAGAAATCCAACGTCTCTCGTAAAATCTGGCTTTCGGTCCCATAAAAATTTAATTTCTTGATATTTTTCATCTTAATAATCAACATGGCCCCCTTCTTTGTAGGGAGGCATGAAACCATGATATCATTACAATCCACATATATACCTTTTTTAACTATATATTATTTTCATTTTCTCCACATGCTTGAGCTTCTTTTTCACCTCCTAATTTGATCGTGTGATTCATGAACAATTCTTAGATATACAAGCTAAGTATACATGGTTACGTTGGTGAATTTATTCAAGTAAAGTTGGTGTTCCGTTAATAAAACTAATAAACAATGACTTGATAATAAATTGAGTATATATATATATATATAAGGGAGAGTAATGTGTGAGACCATTTTACGGGTTTAAATTAATAAAAGAGCCAAAATCCGATCTAACCACGATCAAACAACGATAAAAATATAATTATTCCATCAAATATTGGTTTTGATCAGATTCATAACCCGTAAAATGGGTCTCACACTTTTCTTTTTGTTTATTTACAAATATTCGAGTTTTTGTTCAATACTTTAAGACTCCATGATAATCACGTATTTTTCAATAAAAAATTATCAATTAATTATGTATTAAATTTTTAATAAAGAATTTATTTAAAATAATAAAAAAATCCCAACAATATACATACATGTTTTGTAGTATTGGATTGATATTTCTAATTAAAGTTGCAGAACTTGTTAGGAGCTAGTTGAGCGGTTGGGGGTGCCTACCGTCTAGGTGGAGTCTAGACATTTTTTATTTATTTATAAATTTAAACAAATAATTTTGAAATCTTCATTTTTATAAGTTCATAACATTTCAAACAAAGTATTACATATTGCACATATGCCTTATATAAGAAGCATTTGTGTGCACTAGGTACACCATTAAGTGCATTGACTTGGTCAACGTGTTGACCAGCAACGCCGGAAAACGCGCGTTTACCCGGTCAATTCCAAAAAAAAAAAGAAATGCTTCAAAATCAGTTAATACTGTAGCACTAAAAAGTATCACTCAAAAGTCCAAAAATATCACCTGTATCCTTAAAAAGTATCAGTCAAAATATATAAATAAAAAAACCCTCAAAATCATTATCAATTGTAATACTAAAAAATATAACTCAAAATTCAAAAAGTATCATTTGTATCCTTAAAAAGTATCACCGATTTTACCATTTTTCTTTTTAACGGGTTGACCGGGTCAACGCGCGTTGACCCGTGTTTGACTCAATCAAACGTGTTGACCGTCTGATATAAGCTTATATACATCTAGTGCATGTAAATTTTTACAGCCTAATATATAATATATTAATCATATATACATATATAAATATATATATATATATATATATATATTATCACACATTAAAAAGACCGAATAATGGTTTTGATTGCAGCCTTTTCGCTAAGACTAGGGATGATTGATTTTATAAGGTTGTGTTTGGTTTAGATGATAAGCATGGATTGATAGAATAATCCGGTCCAATCCAATGTTTGGTTTACAAGATATGGGCCCGAGATTGATAGTAGGCCCGCCTATTTATCCACCATTCAATTGATTATTAATATGTTCAGCTCAGGTCGGATTGTTAATCAGCCAATCTCATTTGTGATGTTAAATGACAAGAATACCCCCGTTCTTATTTTTTTTGGTCTTCTTTGCCCTCAATCTACTTCAGATTTGCAACCAAGCCAGGTATAATAATTCATTTGCATTGCAGTGGAAAAACCCTAAACAAAGCTTATCGCCGCTGCTTGTCGATTTCATCTCTGTCTCCTCCGGTGGGATACAATACTCCTGTCGTTGTTGTCCTCTGCTGTCCGTTCCAAGGTAGATTTTTCTTCCCTTTCCAATTTCTCCGAAATATGTCCAATTTATTTTATCTAGAATTGCAAAATTCCAATTCTCCACAATTTTTCTTTTGTTTTTCTCTCTCTTATCTCGTCTGCAATCTAGTAAGAACTAGTTTCCCGCTCCAAATAATTCCATTTCAATTTTTGTCCACCACCAGCCCTTCTCTCTCTCTCTCTCTCTCTCTCTCTCGATTCTTCCTTCATTTTTGTTATTTGCCAATTATTCGACATTCATTTTGCTATCTTGCCGTGGAGATTTGAGTACAAGTTTGCAGCTTGCTTAATTATGATTTGTTTCAAGTTTTTTTTTTAGAATTACACAGTCATTATTGATTCTTGTAGTTTTTGGAATTCTTGTTCTTGTTTAGATAAAAATTATTAGTAAATAGTTTAAAATATTAATACAAGTACCTGCAACCAGTTAAAATTGTTTAATGAAAATATCGAAACATGTGTTTTGTAAAGCATGTTAAGACTCAATTTTTGTTTAAGAACTAATTAAATTTTAAAACTACAATAAAAATAAGAATGTTTGGTTTTAATAATGGAAGTCTTATGTGGGGGCAATTTAGGTATTCTCATACATTTTAATCATAATTCTTCAATCCAAACACAATATTGAGAATCTATTCTAAATCATTAAAATCACAATCAAACAATCCAAACACTGATTATTTTTATCCAAACAGTGCAATCTTATCTATCACATCAACCGAACCAAACGGGACCTAATTGTAATTTTAGTTATGTTCTAAGTTCTAAATCAACAAAATTTAAGGTGGTAAGTTGGAATTGAATTTCTGATATGCTAGATATTGTCCGTAATAGAAACATGAAGTTTGATAAATGATTCCATTTGTAGTGCTCCCCATCTGAGTGCCAGAAAATGAGGGTAGAATGGTGGGCTTTTAGGTCAAACACCTTTAATTGTCACAATATGCTATCGCCATCATTTTTTAATGCTGACCACATCTAAAACTAAAAAAGGTCAGTCACACACACACACACACACACACACACACTCTCTCTCTCTCTCTCTCTCTACTATTAATCTATTATTCATCCGTATATACATACATACCTTCTTTTTCTAAAAATACATATCAAATCATATTATAATGATTTTGCATGAAAACATACATATTAAAGTCGAGTCAGCCTAATCAGTAGAAAACAAACAATTTTGTAACTTGAATAAATGTTGGGAGCTCAAATCATACTAACATCTTCGACATAGACCCATTCGGGGAACATTCACCATACATACATATATACATATAGACGTGATGTACACATGCATGTATAGTCTCTCTCTGCAATCGGTCACGGGTGTACGCGAGTAAAGAGATTATTTCACAAGTCACAAGAATCACTTTTGTAGTCACACAACTACACCACACCACACCAACGATCGATATATATATATATATATGTATATATAATATTAACAACAAAAAAGAATTCGAACGTTGGAGTTGGCGATGGCCTACCACAATCCTCTATGCTAAAAAGGCCAAACTCATCATTTACTTCCTCCCAAATAATTTAGAGACCAGAGTCGAAATTTAAAGCTTATTCGTGTCAAATGTGTATAAACTGTGGTTGTGTTGAAGGGACAATTATTCAACTACCTTATTAAATCTTTGGGTAGTTTTCCTTCACAAAATCATGCGCCAACGATGAAGAAACAGACATCACTAAACATCGACACTTGGAAAGAAAACGAGTAGCTCCAAAAGAAAACGTTCCAAAATTTTTCCACATTCCAACTCATTTTTCAATATACCCGTTTAATATAAACAAAACGTTCATCTGCACGCCGCCCAAAAAAAGTTGCAGATTCACTTCTGTCTTTTTCTTGCTCGCATACATTGCTAAATAGTAAGTAGCAGTAGTTAGTAGTAGTATATATTTGATTATTTTCCGAACAATTTCATAAAATAAATGAAAAGAAAAGAAGAGATAGGAAGGAAATAAATGCAGAATATTTGTTTAATGAAAAGACAGAGGTCGTAGTGCGGGTGCCTAACATCTTTGTGCATATTATTATATTTATTAAATGCGGATAGTAATAGTTAATGAAGTTCTGGAGTTTCTCTCTTTACAGGTGAGTGGTGGAGTTAGTGGGAAAAGGGTTTCTTCTTCTGTAAAAGGGCAGAAGCTTGTGGTGGAAACCATTAAAGGCTGTGTGTGGTGTACGCCTGGGAGAAAAGATTGTACCTCTGCATTTCAAGAAACTGGTAAAGATTCAATCTTGCGCTGAGAAACAGTTCTTGGGGACATGGGCGGTTGTACCTCTTGAAGAAAGCGTCGTACATTCCCATTCAAGGAAAAAATTCTGTGTTTTAGCTTTGAATAAAGGAAAGTTTTTGCAACCCAAATGGAGAGCAGGTGGGGAGTTGGATTTTTAGGTGTAATGCTGTGTTTGGGTGTGTTTCTGGGCTGCAGCTATGCTCAGGGTAATGCAGAAAATGTTACTGCTGTTTATATTGTGACACTCAAACAAGCCCCTACCTCTCATTACTACGGCGAGCTTAGAGTTAAGCAGGGCCACCATGTTAAACGCAATGAGTCTGAGAGAATGAGTAGATTGGACAGACCAAGGTACAATTTTTACTGAAACTTTTATTTGAATTCGAGTGTTCATTGCTTTCAAGATTATGGCAGGACTGATTTTTTTTTTTTTTCTCATTAATGTTTTTAGAGACCTTTTTTTATTTTCTTGAATCGAATGTTGTTTGCAATGTAGTGGCAAGTTTAAATTGTTTCTCCGAATTTCTTGTGGTGGGTGGGTTCCCCCCCTTTTACTGGTTTTGTACAAGGTGGGAATTGAGTTACACTTGAGATATATTTGATTTTGTCATTGATTCCCAATCTAAGTCTTGTACTATGGGAATATTTTGTTTTTTTCTGAGGGAATATATTAAATAAGTTATTCATGTCTGTAAAGTTCCTGTCTTAACTGTGAATCATTGCTCTCGTTCGTTAGGCGCTGGTAAGAAAATGCTATGTAATTGATAGGATGAGAACTTGGGATGTCTTGAATAATGAAAATGTTTGACTACAAAATTCTGATTTACTCTTAAAGACATCATCTATAGTTGATGAATGGCAATCATGGTTATAAATTTCCTCTTTGTTGACTGAGTTCTTTTTAATCATTGATGAATTGTGGTAGTTAACGTTGTTGCATTTTGCTGAAATCAGAAATATATCAAGAACAGATAGGCGCAATGGGCCGTACATAGACCGTGTACATGATTCTCTGTTAAGAAGAGTATTGAGGGGTGAAAAGTATCTGAAGTTGTACAGCTATCGCTATCTAATAAATGGATTTGCTGTGCTTGTCACTCCACCACAGGTTAGTCATCATGGTACTGAATTTGTCGCTGGCTCGTTGCCTAATTCGCCAAGTACTGTGTGTGTGTGTTGTTATGCGACTTCACATGTTATTTAGAGCATCATCAACTCTTTGCTAGCTAGTCCCCTTTCTCTTGTTACCCTGTCACCTTTGTTTATTTTATATTGTGGTGATATTCTCGAAGGCTTACAAGCTCTCAAGGAGAAGAGAGGTGTCGAATGTGGTTTTGGATTTCTCAGTCAGAACTGCTACTACTCATACACCGCAGTTTCTTGGTCTACCTCAAGGAGCGTGGTTGCAAGAAGGTGGATTTGAAACAGCAGGAGAAGGGATTGTTATAGGGTTCATTGACACTGGAATTGATCCTACACACCCTAGCTTCTCTGATGATACACCCGAAAGGCCATATCCTATTCCACAGCATTTCTCAGGAATATGTGAGGTCACACGAGACTTTCCATCAGGATCCTGCAACAGAAAGCTCGTTGGGGCTCGCCATTTTGCAGCCTCTGCAATTACCAGAGGGATATTTAATGCCACGCAGGACTATGCTTCACCATTTGATGGTGACGGCCATGGGACGTAAGTGTTTTCCCTCTGGATATTAACTTGGATATGGAATTTATGTAAATTATTATTATATGATTAGCCCTTTTCCGTTAGATAATATTCCTTGAAGCTTATTGACCTTTTACTCATTTGCATTGGCACGTGTGATTAGAATTTATATGTAATTTACTGCAGGCACACAGCTGCAACTGCAGCAGGAAATCATGGAATTGCAGTTGTAGTAGCTGGACATAACTTTGGAAATGCCAGTGGAATGGCTCCTCGTTCACAGTAAGAAACTTAGTTCGACTTTCTGTTTGGCTCATCTCATGATTGGGCCTATATTATCAACCTGTTCTTGAAATAACATTCCGTATATGAATAGGGTATAACATATTGCTTTTCCCTTTATCTTTGTACACTGAGTTATGCATTTACCAAATTCCTATATTTTGTAGCATTGCTGTTTATAAGGCATTATACAAGAGCTTTGGAGGCTTTGCTGCAGATGTGGTTGCTGCCATAGATCAGGTACAACTGACTAATTTGCTTAAGTAAGAATGTCAAAGTAATTTCTACTAAATTTCTTCTCTTGCCCACTTATTGAGTCCAAAACACGCACTCACTATTTGATATCACATTGAATTTCCATTATTACGTGTTTGCATTTTGTAGGCTGCGCAAGACGGAGTGGACATAATAAGCTTGTCAATAACTCCAAATAGGCGTCCTCCTGGCATTGCCACTTTCTTTAATCCCATAGACATGGCTTTACTGTCAGCTGTGAAGTCAGGGATTTTTGTCGTGCAGGCAGCAGGAAATACCGGGCCATCTCCTAAGAGCATGTCTTCCTTCAGTCCATGGATCTTCACTGTTGGTGCTGCAGCCCATGACAGGGTCTATAGTAACTCTATAAACCTGGGCAACAACCTCACAATCTCTGGAGTTGGTCTTGCTCGTAAGTCAAGCATTTTGATCGTTGATTGAATACTATGATGTTTGTTAATCACACATAAAAAATAAATCATGTGTATAAATGCTTGTGCTGATGACCAATTCACTTCAATTTGTTTTCACCAGCTGGAACCGACCAAGATTCAATGTACACATTGGTTTCTGCTATCCATGCTTTAAACACAACAGCAGCCACGAATGATATGTATGTTAGTGAATGCCAAGATGCCAGCAACTTTGATCAGAGTGTTGTCAAAGGGAATCTTCTGATATGTAGCTACTCTATTCGGTTTGTTCTCGGACTATCCACGATCAAACAAGCTTTAGAAACAGCAAATAATCTCAGTGCAGCTGGTGTTGTGTTCTACATGGATCCTTATGTCATCGGTTTTCAGCTCAACCCGATTCCAATGAGAATCCCTGGTATTATAATTCCATCCCCGGATGATTCAAAGGTGAGTACATTTTTTTGTGAGTTTCAGCACGTTGTACGAAAATGGTTGTTTGATAACACTATTTATCTTGAAGGTCTTTCTACATTACTACAATTCTTCCTTGGAGAGAGATGAAGGTTCAAAGAAAATTGTTAAATTTGGGGGACTTGCAAGCATTTCTGGTGGAATAAAAGCAGATTTCAGCCACTCTGCTCCAAAGGTTATGTATTATTCTGCCAGAGGACCAGATCCAGAGGACAATTTTCTTGATGATGCAGACATACTTAAACCAAATGTTGTTGCACCCGGAAACTTCATATGGTCTGCTTGGAGTTCTCGTGGCATGGACTCAGTCGAGTTTCAAGGTATATCTCCGAATAAACAAGAACAACTTCCATGTCGGAAAAATAGCAGCAGAATTCACCAATTTGACCATTGACAGGTGAGAGCTTTGCAATGATGTCTGGAACAAGCATGGCAGCTCCTCACATTGCTGGACTTGCAGCCTTAATCAAGCAGAAGTTTCCCTCTTTCTCTCCATCTGCAATCGGATCCGCACTCTCAACGACAGCATCCCTAAATGACAAAAATGGCGGGCCTATCATGGCACAGCGTGCTTACTCCAACCCCGACGTGAACCAATCTCCAGCGACACCCTTTGATATGGGGAGTGGATTTGTCAATGCTACTGCAGCATTGGATCCTGGTCTCATTCTTGATTCAAGTAGTCTCCCTACCTTCATAATCAAAGTTGAAATTTCATTAGCACACAACACCTTTAAATGATCTACGTTGTTGCAGGCTATGATGATTATGTGTCCTTCCTGTGTGGGATAAACGGGTCATCTCCGGTAGTCCTGAACTACACAGGAGTGAGCTGTGGGGGTTCTACCCTGAACGCCACCGGCCTCAACTTGCCTTCAATCACCATATCGAAGCTGAACCAGTCTGCTACCGTGCAACGAGTAGTGACTAATGTCGGTAGCAACGAGACGTATAGCGTCGGGTGGAGCGCGCCGTATGGAGCTTCGGTGAAGGTGACACCAACTCACTTTTCTATTGCAAGTGGAGGGAAGCAGGTGTTGAATGTACTGATTAACGCCACCATGAATAGCTCAATTGCAAGCTTTGGGAGGATTGGATTGTTTGGGGCTCAAGGCCATTTGGTTAACATTCCCCTCTCCGTTATTGTCAAGATTTCATACAATAACACTGCTGGCTGATTCACTACTGATATAGATTTTCATTTAACATTTCTGATTTTTTGATTGGTTACTCTGTAAATTCTTTGCGATGCAGAAGTAGTAGTTGCTTGCTGACAGTCATGAGCCTCTCTATTTCTATTGTAACCTTCATTACTTTTTTTTTTTTTTGGGTGACGAGGATAAATCTGTAACAGTTATCTAGTACATTGGGTGCAATATGGGTAAATCGAAGTTCAGTAGTGTTCCCAAGATCCCGCTTTAGTTATTTGTATTCACTATTCAAGGAATTGACTCAATTTACTGCTTTGACAAAATATTACTAACAGAGAAATTTGAAGAAAAAAAAAATTAAAATCATTCAAAATCGCATCAGGCAATACAAATAGGGAGTATATAATACAGTGAAAACCGCAGATAGCAAATGGATATATTCACACGGTAAGCTCTTTATATGTAAAGATAGAAATGACATGAAATGGGGAATATGAACTTTGGTAATTCTATTAGAGATTTGTTGTCGCAAATCCATTTTCAGTTTTGTGCGATTTTAAGTGAGATCGTCTTCGTCCAATGCATCTTCCGTTTCTATAGCACCCCTCTTGAATCCGGTGACATCGCCAGTGGGCAGTTTCCTTGCAATCTTGATGATCTGCAAGAAGATATTATTCCAAATGAATCAGTGACAGCGCGCTGTTCTCCAAAGGAAATAGAGAAGAAATAAATCACATTTTCGCACTATTCAATCTATATACTTGAAAGCCACAATAGATTCTAAAGAAGGTGTAGAACGACATTTTATTTCCTTAATCCAATGTTGATTCAATCAGAAGACGCAGAACTGAAGCCAAATCGTAGTCCAAACTCCAAATAGGGATGCAAAAGAATAAAGTCTAGAAAAAGAACATATCGATGTTCAATTTGAACTTTTTGATAAACTATAAGTAAAATCTAGTTCATTGATGCAGAATCTGAAGCAACTAAGCAGCTAGCACCAATGGCCAGGAAGCGAGAAAAAGCACTCAGACCGATGCAATATTTGAGTTAGAAATAGATCAAAAGGTTTACCACATGGTCAAGGTTGGAAACGATACTTGACTGAGCTGCACGCTTGATTTCCTCAACATCAGCATCAGCATATGCAGACAGAAGTCTAGATGCAGCACGATTCTGATCACTGTTCATGAAGGCATCAACCCTGCCAAAGAAGCCATCAAGAAGAAATTGCAGATTGTCATTGTGCATTACCAAGGGAGATTACTGAAAATTGACAATCATGAAAAACTAAGATAAATTCAGTAAGATCACTTGAGACTAAAAAATACACGTGTCAAATCAAAGATTATGTTATTTAGGCACGGAATATGTTTTATAGAAGCACAAAGGAAAAGCAAACAAAAGATGGGGGCAAAGGAAAGGAAACTTACTGGCAACAATCATTGTAGCACTTCTCAGCTTGCTGGAAGTCGTGTGCATATAGATACACAATAATTGCACTAAGATAGGCCTACATCCACAATAGTTTATATTAGTAGACAGCAGGATTTCAGACAATAATTTATGATTGTTACAAAAAATGTAATTTTCAATATTGGTATTACAGAGACAATTAATGTTCAAACTCATAGTGAAAACCACAACATCGAGTCAATATGAGCCACTGATGGCCAATGGGACAATGCACTTAATCACTGTTAAAAGGAGTGAAGTCTACTTTTCCATATTTGATATAGGGCGGGAAGGTACATAATGAATATATCTGCACCTTGCACTGGCTATGTGTCGCATTGCATTTGTCAGCTGCTAGGGCCAATCTTAGAAGAAAAGTTGCAGCATCTGTGTACCTGTTGGCAGGGAAACCAGAAGAATATCATTTCATGATTTATAAAAGGGAAACTTCCAGAAAAGAGTTTTCCATTTTCCCATGGACTAACATACACAATAGATCATGCAGAAACAAGTGACTGCCGTCGCTATATGAATAACCAGCATAGTAGTAACTACTAATATTTAGATTTACAGCTCGCCGCCAGGACGACTACTTCAAGTAAGCTGGCTATTAGATACTTATTTCCAAAGAGGCAACTAAGCATGAGAGTAGAATCAGATGACCAACAATTTACTTTACGCAGTCAGACAACTAGAAAATTCTAAGTCACTTATAATTTGCGCAATTAATTAAGATTTTCAATTAACGAAGGCAATCTTACTTCTCAAGTTTTATGTAAACACTTGTAGCAGCACGATATAGATCAAAGGCCATTTGCTCCTTCCCATCCTCTTCAAGAACAGTACAAGCATCAGTGTAAAGCTGGATAGCTTCACCAGGCAACGCGTCTTCTAAAGCACTTTAAGATAAAAACAACACTTTCATCAATTATCAAACACTTAAAAATAGAAAGATAATGCAACGAAAACAGGTTAATAAAAAGAAAAACTCTGAAAGGAAAGCTATTTTTCAGTTATTTAAAGCAGTTAGAGATCAAGATTGTAGATTGTGTACAATGTACATCAATCTAAAAATATTACCAAAATTCAGTCCATTAATATGCAATTCAATACTTTCTAAATAGATCAGTCAGATAGTCATAGTTTACAAGTTACATGTATCAGTCAGCAAATCCTTCAACAACCAATAGTAATAGACACATAAATAATCAGCCGAAAACCATCTATGCAATGAGAAACTCTTGAGAGTGTATTGCATGAATCTTAAATACGAAATAAATTTATACCGAGCACCCTTTCCTAGAGCATCTGATGCAGGTTGCGACCTTCCACACTCAATGTATAACTCAGACGCGCGTCTATAGAAGTCCGCCACTTCGTTCCAGTTGCCCACTTCCTTTGCAACAGCTGCAGCAGACTCCATATGTTTTGCAGCATCCCACGGCCTGATTAACTCATCAAGACCATCTCAAATGTCAGTGTCTACAGAAACTGATCAAATATACTCATTCAATTATATAGTACATCGGTGGAAAAATAAATAAATCAAAATTAAAATCATACGAAGCGAGCATTTCTTGTCCTTTCGAAGCCTTTTCAAATGCCTCCTTAGCTTTCTCATAATTCCTAGCAAGCCTGTACGCATTTGCTGCCATAGCAGAACTAAATTCCATTATTTTTTATTTGATCAAATCACTTCACTGATTTTTCTCAATCTTCAACTCTTATCAATATCGACCAAAAAAAAAATTAGAAAAAAAAAATCTTCAACTCTTAGCATAATCGTACCGGCCTGTTCGTACAAAACTGTTGCATTTCTCCAATCAGCATTCCATCTCGTCAAACTGAGTTTTGTCCTGCAAATTAAAAAAAAAAAAAAAAAAACCCCCCCAAAAAAGAAGGTGATTTTTTTAGATTATTTTGAGTATGAACAAAAGTAAGAAACGAATAATCGGAAGGCGAATTCACATTTTATCTGCTTTCGCGACCAATTTTTCGGGATCGGAAGTAGCCATCGCCGATCGAAATTCGGGGTCCCGGATTCACCTACGGGTCAATTCTTTCGGGTTTTCTGTAGTTATATAGTTATATTTCTTTAATGACCCGGATTCTTATTTTCCTTTCAAGTCTGGGTCCGATACTGTTACGTTCTCTCAAATTTTCTCCAGTTCCAACTGAAAACGCCATATAGAATGTGTACTGAATAAAGATTTTAAGCACTGTAGATTTTAGGGTGTGTTTGTTTTGGGATTCGATATCTAATTTTGGGATTTGGATCCTAATTCCTATAATCCTATGTCTCTCCAAACAAGATTTAGACTATACATCAACAAATCTACCACAATTCAATCTATCAATAGAATAAGGAGTGATCTACTGTGAGATGGTCTAACAATCTACCACCATTCAATCTATCAATAAAATAAGAAGTGGTTTGTGAAACTGTCTAACAATCTATTGTGTTAGACGAATCTCTATTTTGACCCATTAGGTGGTCTATCTTCATTTTTTTTATTATTTTAATGTTTTTTTCTTTCTCTTTTTTAGTGGCCTCTTCCCTCTTCCAATTCCCCTTTTCCTTTCTTTTTTTTTTTCACTTTTTCACTTTTTAAATGTTTTATAAATAAATAAATATATATATAATTTTTTTTGAATTAATTTAAAAGTTCACGTTATAATTTATGTTGAAAATAATTCATTTTTTTAATTAATTTAAATGTCCACATTATGATTTATGTAGAAAACACTTCATAGTTGATAATACTTCAATTTATATTCAGTGATACTTCGATACATAATAGTTTACTTCATATATAGTGATACATGATGTTTGAAGAATCAATATACATTCAAAAAAAAGAAGATAAATGAATCAACTAAATTAAAACCTCACATTATGATTTATGTAGAAAATATTCATTTATTTTCTTCTTAGCATGTGAAATTACTTCATAGTTGATGATACTTCAATTCATATTAATTGATATTTCGATATATAATTAGTGATACTTTACTTCATACATAGTGATACTTTACTGCATACCTAGCGATACGCGCGTGGCCAAGCGTGGACGGCCGTGTGGGTTGACTGTTTTTGCAAGTTTGGATGAGTTTTTTGGGCGGGTCTGGGTCCTATTCTAATGCCAAGATACCCGTTAGAAGGTCTAATACAAGTCTTTGCTATAAAATAATCATTTATCTCTCATCCATTTATACAATCAATTCAATAATCCAAATCCACAATCTTTCAATTTTATCAACTATCCTTTCCAATGCAAAATAATTTGTTTTATTTGATTCTTTATTAATCTCTATTATCTATATTTATTTTTTATTTTATTTTTCAATGTTAATGTTTAGTGTCTAATTATGTCATTTTAATTTATTTATTTTATTGTGTTTAGTATTTATTTTGTTGAATTTTATTTTGATATGTGTTGATTTTATGTGTTTATTTGTGCTTATTGCTCTAATGGTGGATTGTGCCAAGTGTTGCAAAACTTGAGCTTTTAATTATAAAAGCATGTATTTTATGGAAATTGGTGGCAAGTGGAAAAATTGGTTAAATTGGAGTCTTAAGCTGGTGAAGAAAAAAATGAGAAATAGCACCCGCGTGGGCGGGCAGGCACAAGGCTGAGACCCACGCAGCCCCGCCGCGCCCCCGCGGCGCCCGCCACAGCTCCCGCGGCGCCCGCCACAGCTCCCGCGGTGCCTGCCCCCACGGTGCCAGCCCCCGCGGTGCCCCTGCCCCCGCGGCGCTCCAAACCTCTCGGCATGCCCTCCCCGCCCGCGCGGGGTGCTATTTCTTCCCTTTCCGGACTAATTTCTCCCTCTATTTCAAGTGCAATCCTTCTCCATTTCACTCCTAATTCTGCACAGCTCGATCAATCATGAAAGTGAACTTTTGTGGCTCTATTTTTTGGTATTTTATGGCACAAAAGGTGAATAAGCTGGCAGCCCAGTTGAAGGCGGGGCAAACTGAAGGCCACAACTGAGGACATACCCAAACTAAAGCTCCAAACTGATGGCCAACTGGTGTCGAACTGGTAGCCAAAATGCCAAACTGATGGCTAGCTGGTTCCAACTGATGGCCAAGATGTCAAACTGGTGGCCAACTGGTGCCCAACTGAAGAAACCAGTTGAAAAGTCCAACTGAAGAGCCAGCTGGAGAGTCTAGAACTGAAGAGCCAGCTGAACTGAAGAGCCAGCTGGAGAGTCCAGCTAAAGACCCAACTGAAGAGTCCAACTGAACTGGAGAGCCAGCTGGAGAGTCTAGAACTGAAGAGCCAGCTGGAGAGTCCAGCTGAACTGAAGAGCCAGCTGGAGAGTCCAGCTGAAGACCCAACTGATGGCCAAACTGATAGCCCAACTGATGGTTTAACTGATGGCCCAACTGATGGCAAATTGATGGCTAAATTGATGGTCAAACTGATGACCAAACTAATGTCAGTTGAACTAATCACAAGCCGAGCTGAACTGAGCAAAAGTTGAAGCATCAAACTGAAGACTTCAAGCTGGAGCTAAGGAACATGGAGCTAAACTGGAGCGAATCAGTTGACTAATCCAAAAGCTGTGCTTTTGGAGTTTTGCTCTTCAATACCCTCCACCCACTTGGCCAACTGGGGAATTAAATGGACGTGATTCTAGACTAGGAGTAGGAGGAGTTTGAGGAATTATCTACCATCGACCAATAACTCCACCTTTTTCTCTTGCTCTCCATCAACTCTCAACCACCACATTCAATTCACGAGGAGAGAGAAAGAGAGAATGTCTCCCCTTAAATGGAGCAGAGAAAAGAAAAGGAAAAGGAAGGCTCCCAAAGGGGAAAAGAAGACTCCCAAAGGGAGGACCTCCCAACTAGTTTGAGGGACGTGACACCCTCAGACCAGTTGGGAGGGTCCGTTCCATTCACTTCATCATTTCCACCGCATAAGAAAAAGAGAGGATCAGTTTGGGAGACGTGACACCCTCAAACTGATCCGTTGAGAGAAAAGGAAGTTGGCAACCAGTTGGAGAGCTTGGCACCATGGGTCACCAGCTGGAGAGGATCTTGGGAAGAAAAGGGGGCAAAGGAGCTAGGGCTCCGGAGGAGGAAAGAAGCAGGGAAAAAGGCTCCCGGAAGGGAGGACCTCCCAACTAGTTTGAGGGACGTGACACCCTCAGACCAGTTTGGGAGGGTCTGTTCCATTCACTTCTTCACCTTCACCACCACCACCACCACTGATCCAAAGAAGAAGAAAGGAGGAGGAGAAGAGGTAAGAGGGCTAGAGCTCAAGAAGGAAGGCCCGAGAAGAGGGATCCGACTTCAAGCCATCCAAGGAAGCTAAGCTTGGATGAGGAGGCTCCGATTTGGTATTTCCTTTCCTTTTAGCTTTAGCCCATTTGTGGGGATTTGTCCCAAGACTCTCGAGACAACAAATAATATTGTATAAGTTGTATGGATTTTATCTTTTGGTTGTTGAATAAATTACTTTTATGATGTTTATGTTGTTTTGAGCATGTTGTTGGGCGAATTTCTACATTAGGGGATGGATAATCGATTTATTTTTGATCTTTGCTTGTTATTGTTGGTTGTTGTTGTTTGGAATCGTGCTTTTTCATGTTTAGGTACTTGATCACTACTTGAACATTGGTAGGATTTAGAGGAGTCTTGATTGTGAATCTAAATCCGGAAATTGGTTCCTTCAACGTTAGGTGGATGGGGTTCCTAAGCTTAACATGTTAATCTTGCTTGTATGATATAGCTAAGATAGGTTTAACGGATAGACGGTGACAGTAATTGAAGTTAAACTAATCGAAAGGGTTTATTGTATTGTGAGAGTAGCATTATCAATTTGAATAAAGCATAGTGATAAAACCATCGAGAGAATCACACCCTAATGCTCCTCTCATAATCCTATCCTCTATCTTTGTGTTTGGTGGTGCGATTAGTTAATTTTACTTGCTTTAATTAGGTAGATTAGTGTAACTTTCATTCTCCTTATTTAGAATATTTAGGATGTATTTCATTTTATTGTGCTTGACAACAATTATGGCATAGAAAGATAATCGCCCACATGAAGCTTTCCTCGAGAGACATGACCCTAGTTAGCTCACCGCCCTACAATTGACCCCGTCCTATTGCGAGAGTCCGGATCAAAGTAGTCTCGCGTGTGGAGTCAAATTCGAACACAACAGTTAATAAATTATTTTATATTTTAAATAATTAATTACAATGATAATAATATATTCCCCGTACACTTAAATTAAATAATAAACTTAATAATAATGCGAAGATTACAATAGATGAAATACAATTATAAAAAAAACAAAAAAATAATTTTATTTGGATTATTTTGATCCATAGTTTCAAGTGAGAGAAAATAAGTGAGAATTGATGATTTTTTAGTGTGATTCAAAATATGTCAAAAATAGGCTCATTTTATAGATAATGAAAAATTACGAATTATGATAATAATAATAATAATATTAAATAACATAAAATTTTATCAAATAAAAATATGTTTGACCAATGTAGATGGTAAATTTCTACAATGAATTCTGTAGTAGGTTCGGGCTCTGGCGACCGGGGAGATTTTTCGAGGCCAAAGAATGAGGTTGAAATGAGATCGAACGTGTGTATGAAGGATCGGGAATAATTCTTTGCTAGATCGATGATTACTTGGATATTTTCGTATATCCCCCTATGCTTCACCCTCGTTGTTATTTATATAGGGTGAAGTCGTAACCCATTTCCGATTTTCAAAGGATTCTCTACTGTTTTCGGGGATAGATCCTTATCCCTTTAAGGGTTTTTGACTGAGTCATGCTTATCCTCCAACGTCCCTTTTGACTTGGTCTCTTTGTTCGAACTCTGCACTAGCTCGCCCTTCGTGTTATCCCCTCTTCGATATTGACCCCCTCGACCTCTAAACATTGGACTTCGACACGCGTCTATTGGGCCCTAAGACCCTTGAATGAACATGGGACTTACTTATTGGGCCTTAACGAAAATAGACCTCTACAATTAGCCCTCATTATCTGAGGATCGAGGATCATGTAATGAATGTCGCTGTAACGCAAAGGGATGATCGTAAAATATTTCGAATGATTATTAAAGCCCCAAGTTTGACGTTATTAACAAATGATCACGAGATCGAAAAAGGGTCTTGAAAGCAGACATCGTAATGCTCCAGACCTGAATGAAGGTCCTGGGGAGCTAAAAAAGGGTCGTGAAAGCAGACCTCGTAAGGCTCCAGACCTGAATGAAGGTCCTGGGGAGCTAAAAAAGGGTCGTGAAAGCAGACCTCGTAAGGCTCCAGACCTGAATGAAGGTCCTGAGGAGCTAAAAAGGGGGTCGTTCAGACCTAAAGGCGAGTTTGAGGGTAAAGTAGTCTTTTAAAATTCCACTTGCCGACTTTCCAACTTCTCTATAATCTTAGCTGTCCGATTTGCGAGATACGCGGCTTAGATTAAACTTCAATTCTTTACGGGTTAAAACATTGATCCGCTCAACCCTTCCCTTATTTCTTTCATTCAAAACACGCCCAATCCAAATTTCCACCGAAGATTTCACTCAAATTTCTCTCTGAATCTTGCGCGCATCCATTCTTCCTGGAATTCAGTTTTCTTCCGCGCCCGGCTGCATTTTGATTCTCCAGGTTATCCCCTAATTCCTTCTCCCGTTTTCTTGATGATTCTTAGGTTGATTTTGAGGTTTTATTTTAATATTTAAAGAAATAGAAGGTTTTAGGCTTGGTTTTGTCGTGGATTTTGTGCGTATAAATCTGGTGGGCATTTTTAGAGTTTTTGGTTGACTGTCGATTAGTTCTTATCGCTAACGAGTTTGAGGAGATAGGGTTTGAACAGTGTAGGCTTATCGGAGTTTTAGGCATTGATTCTTGGTTTCTGAGTAGGGTTTCATAACCCCTTATAGATCCACATTCGTTCTAGGGTTTCCTTACCATGAGAATGTCGGGTAGCGATGATTCCGATGAAAGGACCCGGAGTTGGGATGGCGGTGCCAGGGTGGCAGAGTCGGAGCAATCATCCGGCTCTATTTCCGAATCGACAGAAGTTGTTATCCCTCTGACCAAACCATCTGGGGAGAGATCTGCAATTATTCTTCATGTCAGAGAAGGGTCGGTGGTGAGTCGCCTCAAGGCTTCGAAGGTGGCTACCAAAAAGCATGTGGGTAAATTGAAGAAGTGAAAACCCGAGGCTGCGAGCTCCCTCTCTTCGCATGAAGATTTCAAAGCCGCCGAGGTCGCTCCACTAGTAGGGGATGACTTAGTTAAGAAAATAACTTCCTCAGAATACTCGGGGTCAGGGGTAGAAATCCATGTCTCTAGGCCTTCGGATAGAGCCAACAGACCCCCTCCTGGTTTTACTACTTTTTATACCCTAGTTATCGACAAGGGCACAGGGCTTCCCCTTCACCCTTTTTTCACCAAGATCTCACACTTTTATGGAATTGCTCCTGCCCAAATATCATCAATAGGGTGGTATCATATGTTGGGCATGAACTATCTCTGGGAAAACTTAGGGTTTTCTGAACCCAGCGTCGGGGAGTGGCACTCCTCATACAGAATAGTGGCTAACCCCGGTCAGAAGGGTTTTTATTATTTTACCAAGTGGGTCGGGGAACGAGCCCCTCTAATAAACACTCTTCCCCCTTCGTCGGGGGATTGGAAGCCGAGATTTGTCTTCGTCCCAGCTGAAACTTCGATCGATAGGATCTTGCCAGCATCATTCACAGAAGCCCGTGGGTCTTCGAAGCCTGTCTCTATTTTTTTTTACTCCATACTTTGTGTCTTTCTGTGGGCTTTCATAAGAAAAGAGATGCAGCTAGCACAGAGACCGAGTGAATCGAGGTCGCCTTTTCCCTTTCCGAGAAAGATCATCGGTTCGAAGCCGTTCACCGAGGCCGAACCCTGTTCGACATGGGGAAGTTGAAGATTCATCCCTCTGATGACAAAGTGAAGGCTTTGGCTACCTCCAAGGTGTTGAGCCCCTCATCGTCCGGTGTCAAAAGACTTGCCGGGGCCACGCCTTCTGCCTCTCCGCCTTTGAAAAAACAAACCGGCCTCGAGGCTTCCACCCCTTCTCTGATGCCTCAATCCGTGATCGATGTCGACGCCTTGGCTCTTAAGAAGGCTTCGAAGGGGTCAAGCAGCCTTAAGGTTCCTCTAAGGCCTTTTCTCCTCGACGTCTAATCCACCATTACTGACGGCTGCTCTCCTTTGGAGTTCGAGAGAGATGGTCTGGAAGAGCAGACTCGACTCGCCTTCCAAATGCTGTCGAAGGTTTGCTTATCTCTTTTCATCCATATTTTCTTTATGCGTTTTACACTTGTGTTTAAGTGAGTGTTTGACTTAAATTGGTCCGTTATGTTACAGGCCATTTTCTGTCAATAACAACTTTAGAGTCGGGTCTCTGGACATGCTGAGGGCCTCGAGAAGAGGTTGATGGAGCTCTCTCAGGAGTAGGAGAAGATTTCTGAGGAGAGGTGTGACTTCACTGCGGAGAAGTCGGCCTTGCTCGTAGAGAGGGACTCGGCTCGTGCTTTAGCTGCCGGGGCTCAGGTGCAACTTGACCGGGCTCTAGATCACCAAGCCTGTCTGGAGATATCGAAGGCCTCTCTGGAGTCGAGGCTGGCTGCTACTGAGGCGAGGATAAGCAAGCTCGAGGCCCACCATGCAACTCTGGACTTCGCCTCACTGGTCGATTCTTTAGAGTTCGAACCATACAAAGAGCTCTTTTATCAGGAGGGAGGCTCTGCAGTGGTCAAGGCAATCAAGGAGAGAATGCCTGAACTTGACCTCTCCTTCCTTGATGCCGATAATGAGGTGGAAACTGAGGCAGTCAGGAGTTCAACGGACGGGGCCGGAGAAGAGAAAGGGGCCAAGGCTGGAGAGAATGCCGATGCTGTGAAGACGGTTGCTTTGGAGGTCGAGAAGAGTACGGAAGATCAACCGTGAACTCTTTTTCTTTTGCTTTATAATTCCTGAGGACAAGTCATAAACAACGATTGATATTATATTTTTTTGTGAGAATTTGTTATGGATGGTCTGTTTATATCCTTTATTTTCATTGTTGTTGCGTTCGTAATGATACATGGTAGGGTTAAAATTAATTTTGTCCGTCTTCCGAGGACTCCTTCTGAGGCTAATTAAAGAAAAATTGAACAAACGTGAGGCGTGAGTGCATTTCCGAACTTATAGCAAAATAGAGGTAGGTCGTCTGAGCTTTTTTCTCTCGACTCTGCTGGAAGGCGGGAGTAGGGGCCCCTGGACTTCGGGTTCTGTAAGTTACTCCAACGCTCAAGTTAGTAAAGAAACCTTAAATGATAAGAATTTTGAAAGATAAATAAAGGGCAGATACATTACTCTTTGTTTGTGAGGCCAACTTCGGGGTTGACGCCTCGTTGACTTTTGTGGGTCGGGTCTGTTAGTTACTCCGACGCTCAAGTCAGTAAACAAACCTTAAATGATAAGAATTTTGAAAGATAAATAAAGGGCATATACATTACTCTTTGTTCGTGAGGCCAACTTCAGGGTCGACACCTCGTTGACTTTTGTGGGTTGGGACCCCTATGCTTGGGGTTCTGTTAGTCACTCCGACGCCCAAGTCAGTAATATAATATAGTACTTAAAAAATTAAAAAAGGAATAAAAGGTTGAAGAGTTCAAAAATGGTACTGTTTTAAGTGGATGGCGTTCCAGCCGTTGGTTATCGAACATCCTTCTTTCGATCGGAGTTTGTAAGCTCCGTTCCTTATGACTTTCTCGATCTCATAGGGGCCTTCCCAGTTCGGGGCTAGTTTCCCCGCTCCAATTTCTTTTGTGTTCTGGAATACTTTCCTTAGTACCCAATCTCCTGTTTTGAATGTCCTTAGCCTTGTGTTCTTATCAAAGTATCTTCTTATTTTCTGTTGGTAGACGGATATTTTTATTGCGGCTTTATCTCGAAGTTCATCTATGGTGTTGAGGTTGACTTCGAGCTCGGAGTTGTTGGTTTTATCCGACCATTGAGTCCTTGCCGACCCTATTTCTGCTTCTGCCGGGAAGACTACTTCCGAACCATAAGTGAGGGCATAAGGGGTCTCTCTTGTAGTGGTTCGTGCGGTGGTTCGATAAGACCAGAGGACTCCTGGGAGCTGTTCAACCCATTGTCCTTTGTGTTCGAGGAGTTTTTTCTTCAAGGTGTTCAGGATTGTTTTGTTGATAGCTTCGGCTTGACCATTCGAGGCTGGATGCCTTGGTGTGGAGAAAGAGAGCTTGACGTTCCAATGACGACAGAAGTCTTGGAACTTCGAACTTATAAATTAGGAGCCGTTGTCGGTGACTATTTCTTTAGGGACTCCGAACCTGCAAATAACGTATTTCCACAAAAAATTGCATACTACGGTATCTCTTATTCGTGCGAAAGCCTCTGCCTCGGCCCATTTGGTGAAGTAGTCCGTCACAACCAAGATAAAGCACTTTTGATTCGATCCCTTTGGTAGTGGTCCCACGATGTCCATTCTTCATTTCATGAATAACCAAGGTATGGATGCGGTATGTAGAGGTTCTGGTGCCATATGACTCGTCTGGGCAAACCTCTGACATTTGTCACATTTTTTGGCATAATTTTTGGCGGCTTCCCTCATAGTTGGCCAGTAAAAGCCGGCCGTCAATGCTCGGTTAGCCAGGCTTCTATGTCCTAAATGATATCCGCATTCACCGTCGTGGAGCTTGATTAGAATATACTTTGCTTGGGTCGGGCTCATACATTTCAAATATGGTCCTGAGAAGGACTTTCTGTATAAGGATCCGGAAATCATGGCGAATTTTGGAGCTTTTGCTTGTATTCGTCTTGCTTCGATAGGCTCTTCGGTGAGTTCATTTTCTGTTAGGAATCTGCATAAGGGGGTCATCCAGTTTACCTCCATGTCGACGGGAAAGACTTCAGGGTTGTCACCCTTCCACACAGCGGGCCATTTGGCGTATAAGACCTAGATCTTTTTGTCTTGGCTAGTTTGTATGGCTGATCCCAAATTAGCTAATGCGTCGGCGTGGTGATTTCTTCTCTAGTGATGTGTTGGGCTTCGATATTTTCGAACTTGGCCGCCGCTTGTTTTGCGACCGCGAGGTATGATACCATTCTTGAGTCCTTTTCTTGAAATTCTCCTTCAAACTGATTTATTATCAATTGCGAATCACTCATGACTCAAAGTCTTTTGGCTCCTACGTGATGTGACCCGGGACTCAATGACCAACGAGACACAAAAGACGTGGAAGCTAGGAAAGAAACTACGTCGGTACGAAAGGATTCTATACTCGAATAATTAGACGACTAAGACTCAATTAAAATACCTAGACTTATGACACACAAAATAACACAAAATCCAAAGGAACAAGGGTTGTTTTAGGACGGCAATAAGGATGGTTAGGATGGTGATGAACGATGGTGATGAATAGGTTTAGAATGGCTAGGGTAGATAGGATATGATAGAGGTTCGAAGGACTTACGGTATAGATTGAAAACACGATGAATTTATGCTGAATGGAACCGAAACCTTGATGATCGACACATGATCAGGTCTTGATGGCTTGGGAGTGTCACGGACGTTGATGGAAGGTGTAGGACGTCGAAGATGGTGGCTGGATGATGGAGGTGTTGTGATTTGCAACCCGATTAATCCCCGGCGTATCTTGTACGACGAAAACGAATCTCAAAGTTACTCCTCGGTAGCGAGTTCACCCTAATTCCTCGTGTGAATTAGAACGTTCCCTTGATGTAAGACTCAAAGTTGCTAGGCTTCAAGAATGAGTATTTTCGACGGAAAACAAACAAAAGCTTTGAACGGTTGAGACACAAATTGAATGCAAAAGCAATTTTAATCAATAATGTCTAAAATATCAAAGTAACACGATTCCCCTATTTATAGGGCTTAATATGCACGAAAATAAGGTAGAAAAAAGGCCTAAAATCTGATCCAAAAAGGATCTCTAACTATACTAGAAAAATACCTAAACTAGAATTCTATTCAAGGTAGGAAATTGCCTTAAATACAATTCTAGTCAAACCTATGATATTATGAACGAAAATTACACTTATTAATTAATTAAAAACTGATCTAAACTATAGTCTAAAGTAATTAAATAAATACTATAGTCTAGATAAAAATCAACCCTTTAATTAAATTAAATCAAGGGCGAAAACAGCTCCATGCACAAATGCACTTCTTCTTGCTCTCTTCTTCAACTCTTCAAGTTATATTCTCCATGGTATGATCTTGATCTTTATTAGTTAATAAATTAACTAAAGTATGGCTGCACTTTGCATCTTCTAATTCCTCAAACTTCTTGCGAATCATCACTTGGAAATAACCTTGTAATTTCTTCGCTCGAAGTCGCGTCATTGGACCTTTGAATTGCAGCTCGGGTTCAAGGCCTTCAATGCCTTGCATAGCTTCATCACTACGTCAGCTACCAAATTTAATCCTGCTATGAGGGCCTCATATTCTGCTTCGTTGTTGGTGGTTTTGAACCCGTATCGTATAGATCTTTCTGTGATTATTCCTTCTGGATTGATCAGTACCAAGCTCATTCCACTCCCCTTCGAAGTGCTGGATCCATCGACTTGGAGGGTCCAGTACTTTGAATCATTGTCTTAGACGTTCATCAGCATTTCTACTTTTGGTTCGTGGGAAAAATCTGCAATGAAATCTGATAGGACTTGTGATTTAATTGATGTTCGTGGAATGAAGTCTATGTCGTACTCCCCGAGTTCGATAGCCCATTTTGATAATCTTCCCGCGAGGTTTGGCTTTCTTAACACGGCTCTTAAGGGGAACTCTGTGACCACCTTTATTGAATAGCTTTGGAAACAGAGTTTCATTTTCCTGGAAGTCATGAAAAGTGCTAAGGCCAGCTTTTCGAGCTGCGGGTATCTGGTCTCGGCGTCTAGCAGCGAGCGGCCAACATAGTATACGGGGTGTTGTCTTCCTTCGTCTTCTCTAACAAGGACTGCACTGACAGAGTTAGTAGAAACAGATAAATAAACGAGGGGTACCTCTCCGTCGATTGGTTTGGATAGAAGATGTGGACTTGCGAGGTATTCTTTGAGGTCTTCGAGGGTTTTGGCGCATTCCGGAGTCCATTCAAAATCTTTGTTCTTTTGTAGAGTCTGAAAAAATGCCCGGCTTCTTTCTGAGTATTTAGATATGAAGCGGCTGAGAGCTGCTAATCGACCGGTCAGTTTTTGGACGTCTTTAGGGGTTTTGGGGTGCTGGATATTCCGAACTGATCTGATTTGGCTTGGGTCAGCTTCGATTCCTCTTTTCGTTACTAGGTATCCCAGGAATTTCCCCGAAATTACTCCAAAAGCGCATTTGGTGGGGTTTAACTTCATGTTGTATCGTCATAGTACTTCGAAGGTTCGTCGTAGATGCATGACGTGGTCCTGAGCCCGTACTGATTTGACTAGCATGTCGTCGATATACACTTCCATTGTTATTCCGATGAGCTCTTCGAACATTCAATTTACCAGCCTTTGATACGTTGCACCTACATTTTTTAGTCCGAAAGGCATAACTTTATAACAGAACATACATCGATGTGTGATGAACGCTGTTTTTTCTTGGTCTTCGTGGTGCATTAGGATTTGATTGTATCTCGAGAATGCATCTATGAAGCTCATGAGCTCGTGACCTGCCGTTGCATCGACTAGGGCGTCTATATGTGGGAGGGGGAAAGAATCTTTAGGGCACGCCTGATTGAGGTCGGTGAAATCTATGCATAAACGGTTCTTTCCATTCTTCTTTTTGACCACCACGACGTTTGCTAACCATTCTGGATAATGAACCTCACGGATATGTCCGTTCTTTAACAGTTTGCCTACTTCCTCATCCACGATTTTGTTTCTTTCCGGGGCAAACTTTCATCTTTTTTTCTTGATGGGAGTCTTTTTCGGGTCTACTTGTAATTTGTGAGTTATAATGGAAGGGTCGATACTTGTCATATCCTCGAACGACCATGCAAAGAAGTCGTGATGCTCTTTGAGGAATGCGATCAATTGTTCCCTGATGTCTGAGGTTAATCTGGACCCGATGGATACCCTATGATCTGAAAGTTCGGGATGAATTTGTACTTCATCGAGGCCTTCGATTTTTGGTTCTTCGTAATTTTGATCTTCAGTGCTTGCGGAGGTTGATCCGACCTCTATCTGATTGACCTCGATGAATACTTTCTGTTTGAAAGTAGTGACATAACATTCTCTGGACGAGACCTGTTCTCCCCGTACTGATCGAACTCCCTACGGAGTAGGGAATTTCATGATTTGGTGATACGTTGAAGGGTACCGCTCGGAGTTCATGGATCCAGAGTCGTCCCATAATCACATTGTACACTGAAGGCGCATCTATTACCTGAAATTTGGTGAGGAGGTTAAGCCCCTCAATGTAAGTGGGAAGCGTGATTTCTCCTAAGGTCGTTTTGTGTTCTCCGCTAAAGCCGATCAATGTTGTTGACTTCTTTACGATGTTCATTTCTTTCACATGCATTCCTTTCAACGTACTAAGGAAGATCACGTTAGAGGAACTCCCGTTTGTTGATGAGAGTTCGCTTGATTAAACAGTTCAATATTAAAAGGGAAATGACTAGTGCATCGTGGTGTGGGTGTGAGAGTTCAGATACTTTACTATTGGAGAAGCTGAGGGTTGCTAGATCATCATGTTCAGCTTCTTTGGGTATGTTTCCTATATATTTGAGGGATCGACAGTGCCTCTTTGCCGATGACTGGGAGACGCCACTGATCTCCGAACTCCCGGTTATGCAATTTAGAGTTCGATCGATTCTCGAGGGTTCGACGGGCTAGGTTTCCATATGATTGTCTCTTCTATTCTAATTTTCTTTTCCTTTTGAGGTCAGGAGATCGATCAAGTGGCCTCTTTTGAGAAGCTCGATCACTTCAAGCTTAAGTGCGATGCAGTCGTCTGTCCTATGCCCATGATCGTTGTGGAAGTCGCAGAATTTGTTCTTGTCTCGCTCATTATCAGGCGTTCTCATCTTTGGGGACCACTTAACATTTTGCTCGAGCCCTTTCATCGCGTTCATGACTTCCGAAGGTGTTATGCAAAGATTATACTCAGGTAGCCTTTTGTTTGGGCGTCCGGGTATCCTCCTATCTCTGGGGTCGAATATGGGGTTACGAGGATAGGGATCTGCTCGATACCTTTCATTTCTGATGTGAGACCTGTGCTCCTTGTGGGGTTGATCATTTCGAGGTTTAAACTTGGATGAGTTTGCTTCATCTTCTTCCCATTTGATTTGTGCCCATGCTTTGGCGAAGACGTCTTCCATCGTTTTGCATGGATATTTAGTTAATTCTTTGTAGAGATCTGAACTCCTCTTTAAACCCTTTCTGAAGGTTGATACGACGGTGTCGACGTTGCATCCCAGGATCGACACTTTTTCTCTGTTGAATCGTCATACGAAGCTTCATAGGGTTTCCTCTGGTCTTTGGATCACTGTATAGAGGTCGTCAGCGTGTTTCTCGATCTTACAGCTACTAGTGAACTGCTCGACGAACAGGTCATTGAGCTGAGCGAAGGTGGAGATCGACGAGTTTGGCAAACTTGTAAACCATTGGAGTGCCGGTCCAGATAGGCTGTTTCCGAACCCTTTACACATTCCGGCCTCTCTACTTTGTCGCGGGATTGAAGTGGTGAACATCATTTGTTTGTATTGTGCTACATGGTCGTCGGGGTCAGCAGTGCCATCGAACAGTTTCATGGATGGAAAGATGAACTTCGGAGGCATCTCTACGAGACTGATTTCTTCTGTAAAAGGAGAATTTGCGAAGCTTGTGGGGCCGTCTTGCGGATGCTGGCGGGAACTCCGGGGATTCGTGTGAGCATTTCTTCCAACCGCTTCAGTTTGCTCTCGACCTCGATTTCAGGCTGGTTCTCGATGTATTTGAACCCCGTGAGGGGTCTAAGATACGGATCGCCAGCATCTTCTTTGTTCTGTTGTCCTTCGCTAGTTCCTGCAATGTTTTGGTTAGCAGTTTCGTTAGCGGAATTTAAAAGTACCTGTTTGCGTAGCTGACTGGTTTTTCGAGTTCGTGGGGGTTGTCGATGAAGTCCGTTAGGAAATTGATTCGGTGGACTGAACGCTTCCATTCGAGCTTTAAGGACTGAATTTTCCATTCAAATGGCCACGATTTCCACAACGGTGGAGTCGAGTTGTAGCTGGATCGTTCGCAGCACTTGGGCAATGTCCCCATTTCCTCCTACGAGAGGGGTTACGGATGGCGATTCCTTCCGATTGTCTTGAGGGTTCGGGTAGTACTGCTTCGGCCATCGATAGTCATCTTTAGTATGGTCGATCAGAGCGCCACGGTGGGGACCAAATTGTAGATGGTAAATTTCTACAATTAATTTTGTAGTAGGTTCGGGCTCTGGCGACCGGTGAGTTTTTTCGAGGCCAAAGAATGAGGTCGAAATGAGATCGAACGTGTGTATGAAGGATTGGGAATAATTTTTTGCTAGATCGATGATTACTTGGATATTTTCGTATATCCCCTTATGCTTCACCCCCTTTGTTATTTATATAGGGTAAAGCCGTAACCCATTTCCGATTTTCAAGGGATTCTCCACTATTTTCGGGGATAGATCCTTATCCCTTTAAGGGTTTTTGACTGATTCATGCTTATCCTCCAACGTCCCTTTTGACTTGGTCTCTTTGTTCGAACTCTGCACTAGCTCGCCCTTCGTGTTATCCCCTCTTCGATATTGACCCCCTCGACCTCTAAACCTTGGACTTCGACACGCGTCTACTGGGCCCTAAGACCCTTGAACGAACATGGGCCTTACTTATTGGGCCTTAACGAAAATAGACCTCTACAACCAATCAAATAAAGCCATGTGGAAAGAGAGATGACTGTTGGGTGTTTGGTCTGCCAAACATCTCACCATAATCGACAAAAAAAATTGAATTTAACATTTTTTTGTGATAATGGATTGGGCGAGGTTGCTCATGGCAATGCTCTTAGAGCATCTCCAACAATTTTTATCCGAATACAATTAACTCCACATTATTGTACAGTTAAAGTTACAAATTTTCAATTTTCATCTCTAACAACATCACTCTATAACTCTACAATGGAATATTCATTTTTTATACTCTTTACTATTGATTTAATTGAATATGATTATATATATATATATATATTAATATTAATATTCTTGCTCATTATTATTTTTAATTAATATATAATTAAATATTATTTTTATTTTATAAAAATTAAAAGGTTCATGTAAAAACAATCAACTTATTCAAAATAAAAATCCAAATCACAATAATTTATTTTTTTTTCTCGGTAAGCAAAACAAAAATATATCACAATAATCAACAAATAACACCACTTATATATGTCAAATAAAATATGACCATACATTAAAATTAAAGATCAGAGAGAGAGAACGATGGATGAAATATATATGAAAGAACAATAACAGCCAAACATAATATTTGAAACTTGCAGATTGAAAGAAAAGTAGAGTGAATAAAACGCAAGCACGCACACACATTAATTCAATTCTCAATAAAAAGGTACAACATTAAGATCCACATGCAAATTCATGAAAATACAATTAAGCACCCCATTAAGTTGATACAAATGAAATTATACATTACAAAAACATGGTATATATATATATATATATATATATATATAAATGTTGGTTTTAATTTGAATTAGGATATAATATATTAGGCTGAAGGTGCCCTGTGAAGCACTCCTTTCCTACTGCGCTTCCGGGATGTCACCGGATTAATGACGTTTAAATCAATTTAGCGACGGATCCAATCCTTCGGTAATCCTCTAGTCATAAAATCATTTTAACGATAAATTTAACGACAGAAAATGTTAGCGGCGGAATTAGCGACGGATTTTTTCTGTTGCTAATATATTGTCAAATTCTGTCGTAAGGAAATAAAAAATATTAAATTTAGTGACGGATTTTTTCCGTTGTTAAAAAAAAATTGAACAAGCTATGACTAACCACCACAGGTGAGCCGAGCCAAGCCCAAGATCAGTTTGAGCCGCTCGGTGAGCCGAGCCGAGCCAAGCCTTAGAGCAGTTTGAGCCGAGCCGCCAAGCCGCGACATAGGCACCTATATTAATTCGTTGAAACTCTGGTTTGGGAGAAGTTTCAAACCCAGGCCCTTTGGGAAAGAGGAGACACTTCTAACCATGTGGGCTAGGGGATGTTTATGTACATTTAAACAAATAATATATATCTATATACACATACAAAACCTATTTTGATTGATTTTTTATTTCAAATTTGAATAAAATATGTACTATTCATTTATTTAAATATCTATTACCATTTATATTTTTATCATAAAATATAATTATATTATATCATTATTTAATATTCAATTATTTTAATTATTTTACTCTCAAAATTAAATAAAATATATACTATTGATTTATTTGAATATCTATTACCATTTATATTTTTATCAGAAAATATAATTATATTATATCATTATTTAATATTAAAATATTTTAATTATTTTACTCTAATATTATATATTTATAATTAATAATATTTATAAAATTAAAATTAAAGTAATAAAATTATTAAAATATTATTAATTAGTAATTTCAAAATATATAAAATATTAAAAATAATATAATAAAGTAAAAAAATAAAAAATAAAAAAATTATAAAAATAAAAAAATTAATAATATTAAAAAGATTAATTTTAAATTCATAATTAATTAGGAATTAAAAAATGAAAACATTAAAAATAATATAAAATAATAAAAAAAATCAAATAAATCCATAAAAAATAAAATAAATAAAAAAAATTTAAAAAATTGATTTAAAATTGGTAGTTAAGAATTAATTGAAAAATAAAAAATTTAAAAAAATTAAAAAAAATAATAAAAATAAAAAAAATCAAAATTAATTTTAGCCAGCCATATCCACACACACGAATATATACATTTTAATTTAATTAATTACATTTATACTCTTTTATCTACTTTAATTTTGTATCATATGTGTATGCTTTGTTGTATAACCGTTTTGTAGGAAGTCGTTGCCTTGATCGCGTTGTCGCTGTCCTTAAGAAAATTATTACCCCCACTATGTTGCTACTGGATATAGGCAAATTCCCTCCAGGATAATCAAAACAAACAGAATTATAGATAGCAAACTCTATAATTCTCCCGAGAACAAAGTTTAGAGAATATTGATTGCAAAGTGAAGTTACGTATATATAGACTATGAATAACTTTTTTTAAAAGTTGTGTCCTTTTATGAGAAGACACCTTTTCATGAAATAATAATTAAATAATAATAATAAATATTATTACAATAAATTAATTATTTCATTATATATAGCATACATCTGTTGCGCTTCTAAATACAACTGTTGCGCTTCTTTTTCTTCTTCATATATCACTAACTATTACCAACAATCCCCCACTTAGTTATTGATTTGGTAATAAATTTGTACTAGGATTTATGCATTAAATAGGTGTCTTTCGACTTAAACCTATTGTTAGTATAACTACTTCAAAACCTCATCGAAATATATGGTGGTTTGGAACTTAAACCATAATTTCTTATGACAAGGTAGGAAATAGCATACACACAGATCCCTAACAATTCACTAAACCTGTTCACCGTGAACTTTAGCACCATTAAAAAGGTCATGTGCTACATCCTGGTTTCATGAACACTTACAAAATTATATTACTAACTTTTGCTGGACGTGGCACCACTCCCGGTGTTCATATAGGTGAAGAACTATGAAGCAAATTAAGCTTCCATGTTCATAGCAGAACAAGATCTTCATTAAGAATAATTTATATTCACCCTCTTATTCATATGTACAATATTGATCCTTGTACTTGCTTCCAATCACTAATAACTTGTTGTTACCATTTAAACCTTTAGAATTGTTAAACAATATATAAAAGGTATGGTTCCTGTTATCAATGATAATCATATATTTATAAGAGACCCATTGCACTCGTAGTGCTCTTTATCATATCTCTCGAGAGTCCTTTTGTTAATGGGTCAGCCATGTTCTTACTAGACTTAACATAGACTACTGTGATGATTCCATCAGAAATAAGTTGTCTAATATATTCATGTCTTAAAGCAATGTGTCTAGATTTACCATTATAAATTTTATTAAAAGCTCTAGATATTGTTGCTTGACTGTCACAGTGCAGAGTAACGGTTGGCATCGGTTGTGGCCACAACTTAATATCTAGTAAAAGATTTCTTAGCTATTCTGCCTCTTTACCTGCAGCTGCTAGAGTAATGAATTCCGACTCCATTATCGAATGAGTAATGCACGTCTGTTTTTTTGAAGCCCAGGAGATAGCTCCTCCACCTAAAGTGAAAATCCAACCAGACGTTGATTTATTATCACTAATACTAGTTATCCAACTAGCATCAGTATAACCCTCTAGCACACTTGGAAACTTGCTGTAAAATAAGGCCAGTGACCTGGTCCTTTTTAAATAACTGAGAACTCTTCCTATAGCTCTTCAATGTTCCGTGCTAGGATTATGAGTATATTTTGAAATTTTTCCAACAGCGAAAGCAATATCGGGTCTTGTACAATGCATAGCATACATTAGACTACCTATAGCACTAGCATAGTCTAATTGACTTATTGATCTACTCGTATTTTCTGCTAACTTTATCGAAGCATCAAGTAGGGTATTAACCTCTTTAATTCCTAAATGCTAGAACTTAGATAATACTTTATCTACGTAGTGTGATTGACACAAAGCAAAACCCCCACTATGTTTCTTAACTTTGATTCCTAAAATAGTATCAACTTCTCCCAAGTCTTTCATTTTAAAATGAGAAGTCATATATGTCTTAGTTTCAGATATTCCTTGCATGTTTGTGCCAATAATTAACATGTCATCCACATAGAGACATACTATAACTCCATAGTTTTCGGTAAACTTGGAGTAAATGCATTTATCAGCCCCATTGTGAGAAAATCCATGTGATAGTATCACACTGTCAAATTTTTCGTGCCATTGTTTTGGGGCTTGTTTTAGTCCATACAAGGATTTTACTAATTTACAGACTTTCTTCTCATTTCCCGAAAGCACAAAGCCTTCCGGTTGCTCCATATATAGTTCTTCATCAAGATCACCATTTAAAAATGTTGTTTTTACGTCTATTTGATGAATGAACAACCCATAAATTGAAGCTAATGCAAAGAGTAGCCTAATAGAAGTTATTCTAGCTACTGGTGCATAGGTATCAAAGTAATCAATTCCTTCTTTTTGTCTAAAACCTTTAGCTACAAGTCTTGCTTTAAAGGTTTGTAGAGATCCGTCTGTGTTATATTTCCTTCTAAATACCGACTTACATCCAATTGGTTTAGAACCAGGAGGTTAATCAACTAATATATATCCATGTTCCATTTGCTAGCAGAGAATCAATCTCATCTGCTATAGCCTCTTTCCAGAAACTGGAATCCCTTGAAGTTATTGCTTCAATATAAGTTATTGGATCCTCTTCTGTGATCATTAATATGGGTATTTTACTTACTATATGATCTCTACTACCTTCAACAAGAAATACTAAAGCCTGTGAAGAAATAAAGTCAGACCCGAGACCTTTTTCTTTTCTTTCTCGTTTACTTCTCCTGACTTCACTAGGAGGATTTTCTATTTTTCTTTTGTTACTAACTACTATGTCATGTGATGAGTTTGTGGGAATTTCTTCACTTGGTTGTGGAGTCGAGCCTTTAAGAAAACTAGTCTCTAGAAATTCCACATCTCTAGATTCTATTATAGTTTTCGAATCCACATCCAGTATTCTATATGCTTTAGAATTTTCAACATATCCCACAAAAACACCTTTAAGAGCTCTAGGTCCTAATTTTGTTCGTTTAAGATCTGGAACTCTATAATAGGCTATGCAGCCCCATACCTTCAAATAGTTTAAATTTGGTTTTCTTTTCTTCCATTTTTCATATGGAGAGATCTTTGTTTTCTTTGAAGGTATTCGATTATGAACATGACAGGCAGTTAATAAAGCTTCTCCCCATAAATTTGTTGGTAATCCAGCATGCATAAGCATGGAAACCATATCCACCAACGTTCTATTTTTCCTCTCGGCAAGACCGTTTTGTTGTGGAGTATATGGGGCACTAGTTTGATGAATCAAACCATTATCTTCACAGAAATTAGAAAATTCAGTTGGAAAATATTCTCCACCACGATCGTTGCGTAGAATTTTTATTTTCCTTTCCAACTGATTTTCAACTAAGGCTTTATAGGTTGTAAATATATCAAAGGCTTGATCTTTTGTTTTCATCAAGTAAACATGAGTAAGTCTGGAATGATCATCTGTAAACGTAATAAAATATCTATTTCCTCCTCTAGTCAGATGACCATTTAACTCACATATATCAGAGTGCACTAACTCAAGCAATACAGTATTTCTTTCATTCTTAGGAAAAGGTTTCTTTGTCATCTTAGCTTGTATACATATTTCACATTTTCTGGAATTATTATCAACACAAGTGATAAGATCATATTTTGACATAAATTTAATTGAACTAAAATTAACATGAGATAAACGAGCATGCCATAAATCAGAAGAAGATTCAACGATATAAACAGAACGATCAACTTTATTAATACTTAGTTTAAACATGCCATCGGAACAGTATCCTTGGCCTACAAATACACCATTCTTAGATAACACAAGCTTTTCTACTTCTAAAACAACTTTCAGACCCTTCTTGCTCAGCAGACTTCCAGAGACTAAATTCTTTCGCACATCTGGAACGTGCAGCACATTTGTGAGAGTCAGTTTCTTTCCTGAGGTAAATGGCAGTTCAATCGTCCCTTTTCCAAATACTTTAGCAGTATTGTAGTTTCCCATGAGAACTTTCTCATCTTTTGTAGAGACTTCATAATTCTTGAACATATTTTTGTCATTGCAGACATGGATTGAAGCACCAGAATCATACCACCAATCATCACATTTGTCCATTGTAGCCATGTTACATTCAATTATCATACTGATTTTGAGACCAGCAATCATGGCGACAATATCAAGAGGACGTGTCTCCTTTTCAACAACATTTGCCTTGTTCTGTGCAGGAGCATCTCCCTCCCTTTTAATCTTCTTGTAGAATGTGCAATCTTTCTTGAAATGGCCTTTCTTTCCACAGAAATGACAGGACTTGTTTTTCTTATAATTAGCAGAATAGTCATTTGTACTTTCAGAAAACTTTCTTTTGTTTCCAGAAAATTTTCCTCTCTTAGTCTAGACTCAACATTATTCACCTTATTACCAGACTCCAAAGCAAACTTGTTTTCACGAAAACGTGTTTCTTCTTCAATTCGAATATGCTTTATGAGTTGGTCTATAGTGAAATCTTCAGAAGTGTGCATTAACTTTTTCCTGTAAGCATTCCAAGTGGTTGGCAATTTTGCAATTACAGCAGCCACTTGTAATGGTTCAGACACTTCTACTTTCAAATCTTTGAGTCTAGAAACTAAGACAAGCAGTTCATCGACTTGATCCATGACAGACTTATTTTCAAACATTTGAAACTCAAAAAACTTCATGCTTAGGAATCTATCGGTACCTTGTTTTTCAGATGTGTATTTGCTTTCCAAGGCACACCAGATTTCTTGAGGAGATTTGAATGAACGAAAGAGATCGTACAGTCTGTCAGATAGAGCGTTGAGAATATATCCCCTGCAGCGAACTTCATCTTCTTCACTTTTTTGCGTGAACTTCTGATCTCATCGGTGTCGGCGTCGGAGGGTTCTGGAATTTCAGGAAGGTTTCCACTCAACAGGTATGCAACGCCCAATTCAGTGAGGAATAAGAATAGCTTGTCCTTCCAGCAGGTAAAATTCGTTCCATCAAAGCGATCCAGTTTGATTGCATCTGGACTCATAATTTTGTTAACAACAGATAGCGAATCAGTGGCCTCCATTGCAGAACAGATTAATTTCCTTAAGATTGTTGTATAACCGTTCTGTAGGAAGCCGTTGCCTTGATTGCGTTGTCGTTGTCCTTAAGGAAATTATTGCCCCCACTATGTTGCTACGGGATATAGGCAAATTCCCTCCAGGATAATCAAAACAAACAGAATTATAGATACCAAACTCTATAATTCTCCCAAGAACAAAGTTTAGAGAATATTGATTGCAAAGTGAAGTTGCGTATATATAGAGTATGAATAACTTTTTCTTAAAGTTGTGTCCTTTTATGAGAAGACACCTTTTCATGAAATAATAATTAAATAATAATAATAAATATTATTACAAGAAATTAATTATTTCATTATATATAGCATACATCTGCTGTGCTTCTAAATACAACTGTTGCGCTTCTTTTTCTTCTTCATATATCACTAACTATTACCAACATGCTTATATTACTATAATGTGTATACTTAATTTAATTCATAGTTTGAAAAAATATCTGTTTGCCGTGCCAAGTGGAGTACTAGTTACACACACACAGGTGTATTAGAAAGTAGTATTTAAATATATGATCACTAGATAAGCACGTGGTTATATGTATATATATTCATTTATATTTGCTTACACTATTTTACACATTTACTTACAACTATACAAATATTATAGACACGGTGTAATTTTTTATTTTACTTACACTAATTATAAAGTTAATAGTTTTATAACGGGGAGATTGTCTCGAAGTTGCATCTTTCACGTTTTAAAACTAGACTAGATAATGGGAGAAAATTTAAAAATTGCTAGAGAAGCGAGATACAAGGCGGAACTTGAATACCACGAAATTAATTAAAGCACTTCATATTATATATTCCTTTTAAGTCAAGCCAACGTCCACGTCAATCATACATCAACAGTCGCCCAAAACTCATTATTTATTACTCTACATTATTATTCTGAAAAATTGTCAAGAAGTTAAAAAAAAAAAGTAGATATTTTCTGGATCAGTTATCCCACCCAAAGATAAGATACGGATACATTCCTCTATGATCCATAAATTGAAAAAATGATAAACAAAAAGCCCAGAATTCTTGGTTTGTTGATTTTCTTGGCATTCTTGAATTCTTCAGTTAATGCAGAAGTGGTTGGCTATGGCTACCGTCTCCGATCAGTCAACGCCGATTCCTCGGGAAAATCATTCAACGCTCTTCTTCAGCTCATCCATCATTCCTCCGTTTTCGGCCTCGATCTCCCACTTCTCTCTCTCACTGCCAGGTGATTAACAATCTTTTTTTTTTTTTTTGAATTTATTATTTTCAATTTATTTACACACAACATTTACAGTTTGGAAACGAAAGACCGTTTGAGAGTGACGATAACTGATTCCAACGAACCCCGTTGGGAAATTCCCAACGACATTCTCCCCCGCCAGCGCCGCCACGAGAGCCACCACCTCCCACTTCATCACAACCGCTCTCCGCCGCGCCTCTCCCACCCCAGTTCAGACCTCATCTTCACCCTCCAAAACACCACTCCCTTCGGCTTCGCCGTCCGCCGCCGCTCCTCCGGCGACACCCTCTTCAACACTGCTCCAATCTTCAATCAGCCCTCCACCTACCTCATCTTCAAGGACCAATATCTCCAGCTCTCGTCATCACTTTCTCTCTCAACATCCAATCTTTACGGCATTGGCGAGCACACGAAGAGCTCTTTTAGGCTTCAGCCTAATCAGACACTTACCCTTTGGAATGCCGACATCGGCAGCGCCAACATCGACTTGAATTTGTACGGATCGCACCCTTTTTACATGGACGTTAGGTCGCCCAATGGGGAAACTCACGGCGTTTTGCTGTTGAATAGTAACGGTATGGACGTTGTGTATTCCGGCGATCGGATCACGTATAAGGTCATCGGAGGGATTCTTGATCTGTATTTCTTCGCCGGGCCGACGCCGGAGCTGGTTATGGAACAGTACACCGGTCTCATTGGCCGCCCTACTCCCATGCCTTACTGGTCTTTTGGTTAGTACAAGCCCCGACGAGATCGATCATCTATTCCAACTTAACTTGTATTTCCAACCATTGCATTTCGTTCTTGCACGTGTATTGTATATGATTGGTTTTGTTTCGAACTGATTTAATTGTAGGATTTCACCAGTGCAAATATGGATACAAAAATGTGTACGAGGTTGAGAATGTGGTGGCTAACTATGCAAAAGCTAGAATCCCTTTAGAAGTGATGTGGACCGACATTGATTACATGGATGCTTACAAAGATTTCACTCTGGATCCACTTAACTTCCCAGCTGATGAAATGAAGAAATTCGTTGATAAGCTCCACAAGAATGGCCAGAAATATGTGGTTATTGTTGATCCCGGTGAGATTAATTACCTCAATCATAGCTGTAAAATGTAACAGGAAATCTCATACCTGTAAACTGCAGGCATCAGTGTAAACGAATCATACCCGACTTACAAGAGAGGATTGCAAGCCGATATCTACATCAAGCGTGATGGTATGCCTTACCTAGGGGAAGTTTGGCCGGGAAAGACTTACTTTCCCGACTTTCTTAACCCAAAATGTGAAGCGTTTTGGACTAATGAGATCAAAATATTTCGCCAACTTCTCCCTGTTGATGGCCTCTGGATTGACATGAACGAGCTCTCGAATTTCATAACCTCACCTCCAACTCCATCTTCATCACTAGATAACCCTCCTTATAAGATCAACAACTCGGGGTCTAATCGCCCTATCAATGAGAGAACTGTGCCAGCTACCTCTCTCCATTTTGGGAACTTGACAGAGTATAACGTGCACAATCTCTACGGATTTCTCGAGTCCAGAGCTACGAATGCTGCTCTAGCTAACTTGACCGGTGAAAGGCCCTTCGTGCTAAGTAGGTCGACTTTTGTAGGTGCGGGCAAATACACTGCACATTGGACAGGAGACAATGCTGCAACGTGGAACGACTTAGCATACACAATCCCGAGCATCTTGAACTCGGGATTGTTTGGTATACCTATGGTTGGAGCTGATATATGCGGGTTTTCAAGAAACACCACTGAAGAACTCTGCAGAAGATGGATTCAGGTATACTTCCGTATTAAAATAAACATCTTTCTGTTCATGATCGTGATCATGTGAATTTTACTGCAGTTAGGGGCATTCTATCCCTTTGCAAGAGATCACTCCGAAAAGGGAAGCATCCCTCAAGAGCTGTATGTATGGGAATCAGTCGCGGCCTCAGCAAGAAAAGTGTTGGGGCTTCGGTACAAGCTCTTGCCTTACTTGTACACCTTAATGTATGAGGCACACTCCAAAGGCACGCCTATTGCTAGGCCGCTCTTCTTCTCCTTCTCAGCAGACACGAACACGTATGGAATCAACGGGCAGTTTCTACTAGGGAAGGGAGTGCTGGTCTCACCTGTGCTTGAGCAAGGAGCAGTTTCTGTGAAAGCATATTTTCCAGCAGGAAAATGGTTCAGCCTCTTCAACTACTCGAGCTCGTTGAGCCTAAAACAGGGGAGGTACATCAAGCTAGACGCGCCTCCTGATTCGATCAACGTGCATGTTGCCGAAGGGAACATACTAGCTATGCAAGGTGAGGGCATGACTACAAAAGCAGCGAGGGGAACTCCTTTCCATTTGCTGGTTGTGATGAGAGAGAGTGGGAATAGCTCTGGAGAGGTCTTCTTGGACAATGGTGGAGATTTGGATTTTGCAGGAGAGGGGGGGAGATGGAGCTACGTGACGTTTAGTAGTGGTTTGATTGGGAATCGAGTGATTCTTGAATCTAAGGTTTTGAATGGAGAATTTGCTCTCAGCCAGAAATGGATGATTGATAAGGCTACAATTCTTGGAGTAAAGAGGGATTTTAACAAGGTACGAGGATGTGATCGAGTTAGTAGAATGAAGATGGAAGATGTGAACTTTGCTGCAGAAGTTGTAGATAACAACAATGGATTGCTGACGCTGGAGTTATCGAAGCTGTCTTTGCCTGTAGGAAAAGAGTTCAGTATCGAGATCGCCCCATGTCAGCTAATAAGAGCATTCTAAAGGATGAATCAACCCTGCAATTGTGGAGAAACTAAATCATGACACGTGTCTTTGCACTTGCTTGTACATAGCTAATAAGAACATTTAAAACAGAAATCATGTTTTTCGTCTACTGCTCAAACTTCTACTTATATATGTTCAACTCTTTGCCAGTAGTCACGAAGATTAAATAAAATTAAAATATTGAGTGGATTTTGTATGTACGTATATCTAAAAATTGATAAATTTCAATTATTGCTTATCTAAAATTATCGAACATCAAGAACTTCGATCGAAAATCCAGTTATGGATCATTAATTAGGGACGAATTATATATGACTATAGTTGCTCGGTTCTTCGGGTTTTATTGCAGATTAACCCTTTCAGGTCACCAAATAAATTACCTCGAATAGTAAATATATTTTTAAACACAAATACTTATGTGCACTGGGTGCACATTGTTATTTCAGACAGGTCGGGTCCGGCCCGTCCACTGCCCCAACATCTATATATATATATATATATATATATATATATATATATATATATATAAACCCACTCCATTCATTTGTTTTCATTCTACTATCTCACAACCACCCTAGTTTGAGGCATAGCGGCGGAGATTTCAAATCGTTTCCATTCTATTTTCTAAACCCTAGATTGAAGAATCGCACCGGAGGACTACTCGTCGTTACTTCACTGAAGATTTCCGGCTATCCTTCTTCCTAGTTTCACGAGAATAGGGGAGATTGGTACTTCGGTCATGAAGATTTGTTGGAGATTCCACTGCAGTTTCTGTCGAAGAGGAGTTATCGGCCATGCAATTGAGTTTTCACTTCTTCAATCCACTGCCATCAGAGATATTTATTAATATGTATGTTTTTCGTTTGACGTTTTATTTATATTTTGTATTCTTCAATTATTGATTACATTTTTATTTGTTGTGTTTGCAGTTTCACTCGAATAGAAGTTATCATCCATTCAATCGTGTTTTGCAGCTTCTTCTTCAATCTGGTGCCATCATAGGTTAGATTGTTGATTTTCTAGGATTTTTGTTGGGCATTTTACTTATATTATTGTTTCTTTACTAGTTGATTAGTTTTTATCTGTTTATCTTTAGTATCTGATAGCATAAGATGAATTATTTAAAGTGTGAGTTTTGTTGAAAAAATTGCACGATGTTTCTGGTTGTGGTTGTAATATGCGGTCAATGAAAATAGATAAGGTTACTATTGTGATTTGAGGCTTTTTATCTCTACAAGATGCATGGATGTGATGTTTTCTTGTTTAGTATTATGTTTTACACATTTAAAGTATCATTTTATACATATATAAGTATAATGTGTTTGTGTGAAGCATATGTACCATTTTATAACTATATAAGTATCATATGGGTTTGTCTCTGAACTATATATACAATATGCTATAAGTATCACAGGTGTGTGAATGTGAAATATATGTATGATTTTATTCATGTATAAGTACCCTTTCATACATGTACAAGTATCACAATTTTATGAAATTTGAAGTGTCTAGGTATCAATTTGTACATGCATAAGTATCACAATTTTATGAAAACTGAGGTGTTTGAGTTTAGTATTAGTTTGATAATTTTTAAGTATCAGTTTATACATGTATAAGTATTATATTTGTATGAAAATTATGGTGTTTCAGTTTAGTATTAGTTTCAAAAAAAATTAAGTATCTTTTTATATATGTATAAGTATCATAATTGTGTGAAAACTAAGATGTAAGAGTTTAGTAATAGTTTCAGAATTTTTAAGTATCTTTTTATACATGTATAAGTATTACATTTGTATGAAAATTGTGTTGTTTGAGATTCGTATTAGTTTCAGAATTTTTTAAGTATCTTTTTATATATGCTTAAGTATTGTTGGTCCCGGGCGAGTCGGTATCAGTTTGGGGGTGAATAAACTGATCCAAAAACTTTAACTTCAAATGTGGAATATAATAAGGGCCCTTGACTCTCTTTAAAAACTTATCTATGCACTTGTCAGTTTGATGATTTCCAGTTGACTTGAGTGCAGCTCGTGTACAGTTTACATATATGCAAGATTGAGCAAGATAGTACACACACAGACGATTTATAGAGGTTCAAAGTCTCAAACTTCTACGTCCTCTCTTCCTTCCGCAGAAGGGCAAATCCACTATATAACTTGAGTTTCTTTACAAATTATACAATGAGTGACAGGGTTGCTGAACCTGGTGACGGTGAGTTTCTTTACACGGTCACCTCAGCCGGATCGATTGTTCACACTTGCAGTCTCCAACAACTAGCTATTAGGGCGGCAGTTTCTTTAGCAGAGGCTCACACTTAGCTGGAGAGTTAGGTGCTATTATCGTCTTTACAAGATTTTAGATCTCTTTAGATCTTCAAAAGATTAGTCTTGAACAGGGGTATCAACTGATGTTGCTCCTTGAGTTGAGCTGAGTAGTTAATCAATGTATCACAAGAACTGAGAAGATTGCTCTGACTGGACTTTCAACAGCTAGCTGAATGCTTGAATGTTTAAGTTCTTCTTCTCAGTTGAGACTTTCGCAGCTTTGAGACAATGCTTTGAACTTGAGCTGAAAAAGGAGAGAAAGAAAGCTCAGTTGTGAGTATATGCGAAAGAATTGTAAATAATAGTCTGATTGGCGAAAGTCGGAAATTCATTTGAAAATCAAATTCACTCGTCTTATATAGAGGAGTGATCTTGTGACCGTTGAGTTCCATTGATCGATGACTCCATTGGTTCATCAATGGTATGTTGATTATCATAGCTGTTGGAGCTTGTTGAAGTAGCCGTTACTCAGCCAATCGATCTCCGTTGAGCATTAACTTCGTGATCTTTGTTGAGCATTAACTCCAAGATTCTCCAGTTGGCAGTTCTGAGCTTAGCTGCTCAGTTTTGGCTATCGCTTCAGTTGACTATCTTTCTGAGCTTCCTTGTCAGTTCAACTGATCACAAACTGTTGACTAGTTTGTCAGTTCGACTGGTCTTATTCTGAGCTTGGTCAGCGATTGGCTTGCCTTGAGCTTCAAAAGATGTGTACGATATAGAGGGAGTTGTTGCCAGTTCAACTGATCACAAACTGTTGACTAGATTTCAAAAGTTCATCCTCAAAATTAATGAACACAGATAGTGTGCATACCTTAGAAGCATGCTTGAGTATTCCTGTCAATGGTATACGCGAGGTTGGTATCACTCTTGAGCATTTAAATTCATCAGCTTGTTCTCGACTTATCCATCATTGGATTGTTCTCTTAAAAATTGTGTAGAACTCATGAAAATTTGTAGTCTTGCTTGCCTTGAATCCAATTGCATTGTTTGTACTCTCACTTCATTGGGAAGTAAGAATTCCGGCTGAAAAGTAGTCCTTATTGTACGCGGTGCACCATTTTTCTTTCAAGTCATAAAGTTGTGTAAACCAAGTATTGTCTTCTAATCCATGAACTGATACCATTGATGCCCAACATCGTTCAAATTCTTCTTTATTGACACATACAGTTAATTATATTAACTAAAAAATGAAAATTAAATACTAAAAAATAATTATAATCCCTAATTGGGCGAAATAATCCTTAATAATAATGTAAAATCATACTAATCTAAAAGAAATTGAAATTAAAAAAAATGAAAGAAAAAGTAATAATTTTAAGATTTGGTACATGGTTGAAACACATAAATTGGGATTAAAGGATCTCAAGTGTCTCTCCTTGTGTCTTTTTGACCACAAGATAATAAAAGGCCCAAAAAATAGGAGATAAAGTTTGACTTAATCAAATTCTATTTAAATATCAATATATCAATCATATATATACATTTATTTGAAATATAAATTTTGTGGGTATATATGATTTAAGATATACAAAATAATTATAATTTTATTAAGAATAATAAATCCTAAAATCTAGGAAAGGATAAGATTACGAACATCGAATGTTACAGACAATGTTGTAGGGATTTAGTATGACATCATGTTTAGGGATTTAGTATGACATCATGTTCAACATTGAACTCAATGTCATATACCACATTACAATATATATATATATATATATATATTACTATATAATGATATTATAATATCATTTAAATTGTGAAATAAGCAACTCATTTTTATTAAATTTTTACAGTAGGATTAAGTTGCAAAAATTAGAAAAAATACAATTACAAATTAAATTAAAACTTATAAATTCTGAATGGTGAAAAAATATGCTCACAATTAATAGAATTACATTTGAATCATTTTCAATATACAGGTTAAACAGTTAAAATTATAGTATTCTATAATATATAAATATATAAATAAAAGTTACATATTCAACCTACTAAAAAGAGAAAGGTACATTTAGGCGGGAAAATAGAGAAGTTGTTATTTTGATAAGATTGTGCTTTTATATAGGGTAAATGGCAAAAAAAAAACACTCAAACTATATGTCGAATTCTACCTAGACGTACGAACTATTTTTTGGCTCAAATACACACCTAAACTATTTAAAAAGAATAATCAGCACCCTAAACTATTCAAAAAAGAACAAACTGACACCTGAAGTTAACACCGTTAGTTTTTTCCGTTAATTAAAATGGGTCAAGCTCAATTCTATTACCTATGAATTATGATCGGATAAATTAAAACCACGGCCAAATATCCCACATTATGGAGTTTGAAACCCTTGTTTTAATTTCAAAATCCAACATCGAATCGGTATCGAGATTTAAAATTTAATTCATAATACAAACCCTCGTCATCGATATTCTCCATGTAATTATTCTACCGTTTAATACCCGATTGACAAATAGAGAGTAAAATTAGAAAGCTCATGATGAGGGCTTTCTAACCATACCACAATACATGATATCATCGTCCGAATCAATCATAATTAGGTCGAAGAATTTATGGGCATTTTATTTAACGGAAAAAATTAACAGTGTTAAACGAAAAGTGTGAATTCGATATATTTTGAATAGTTGAGGAGACCGATATTGTACCTTTTAAATAGTTTAGGTGTGTATTTAGGTCAAAAAATAGTTCGTACATCTTGGTGGGATTGAACATATAATTCGGGTGTTTTTTTTGGCTCTTTGCCCTTTTATATATATATAGATATAGATTTGTTTTAGTCTGGATAATTTTTCTCAAGGTAACACAGTAATGAATAATAAGTTTTGAAATTCTATAAGGAGATGAAATTAAATACATTAATTTCGTGCTTTTCAATTTGAAACATCTTCCTTGCTCTAGGGTGCTAGAATCAAGTACATTCATTTCACGATTTCAATTTCAAGCACATCTTTCTTATTTTAGAGTGCTGAAATCATGTATATTAATTTCGTGTGAAATTTCATGTATATTTATATATATAATTTTCAATTTTAAGCACTTTTTATTTTTATTTTTTGCTTTAGGGTGCTGAAATAAAGTAATAAATAAATTAATGGTATTAAACTCACGGCACCCTAAAAAAATTAACTTGACTTTTTGAAAATCACAAATTTAATGCACTTAATCTCAAGACTTTTGAAAAGTTGTATTATAAATTAGTGCATCACTGAAGAAAAATAATATACTCATACAGGAAAATGATCAACGCAAAATCCAATACTCTTGAATTTCTTTTAATTTGTTTCTTGATTTTCTTCACATCTTTCATTAAAGCAGATGATCAACAAGAACTCGTTGCAAATGGTTACCGCGTCCAATCAGTAAACGCCGATTCGTCGGGAAAATCTTTGAAAGCAATTCTTCAGCTCATCGACGGTAACAATTCCTCCGTTTACGGTCCTGACATTCCTCTCCTCTCCCTCACGGTCAGGTACAAAATTATGTTCAAACTCGATATAGAATAATATCTATTGTTCATTTACACACACACGTGTAAGTCATTCTAACACGGGAATGGTGATTCTCGATTGTCTAAATTTTTGCAGCTTAGAAACAAAAGACCGTTTGCGAGTGACAATTACCGACGCCAACGCCACCCGTTGGGAAATCCCCAACGACATCCTCCCACGGCCGCCCCGCCTCGACAACCACTCCACACCCCACGCGCCACTCCTCTCCGACCCCAGTTCCGACCTCGCCTTCACTCTCTTCAACACCACTCCCTTCGGCTTCGCCGTCGGCCGCAGCGGCTCCGGCGAGGCACTCTTCAACGCCACGCCATCCAACAACTCCTCCTCCACGTATCTCGTATTCAAGGACCAATATCTCCAGCTGTCGTCGTGGCTGCCGTCGAACAACGCGTCGAATCTCTACGGCATTGGCGAGCACACCAAGGGGTCGTTCAAGCTCCAGCCTAGTGAGACGCCGCTCACGCTTTGGAATGCCGACATTGGTAGTATGAACACTGATTTGAATTTGTATGGATCACACCCTTTTTATATGGATGTGAGGCCTAATGGCGTAACTCATGGAGTTTTGCTGTTGAATAGTAATGGTATGGACGTTGTTTATTCCGGCGATAGGATCACGTATAAGGTCGTCGGAGGTATTCTTGATCTGTATTTCTTCGCCGGGCCGACGCCGGAATTGGTTATGGAACAGTACACTGATCTCATCGGCCGCCCCGCTCCTATGCCTTACTGGTCTTTTGGTAAGTATCATGCATGTTTGTTTTCATTTCTATTCCATAATTTTCAATTCTTTAATTTACTATGCAAAACACTCAAAAATATGTTTATTTTACTCATTTCTAATGCTATACATTCTATAACAATCATATAGCATCAGTGAAATGAGACTCACATGCATCAATTTAAATATTCATCACACAAAAAAACTAATATATTTTATTACAAAAACCAATACATTTCCGGAAATGCTGAAAACTGAAAATTGAATGGCCGGGGACTCTTTTGTAGGATTTCATCAGTGCAGATATGGGTACAAAGATGTGCACGATGTAGAGGGAGTTGTTGCTGGCTATGCAAACGCTAGCATTCCATTAGAGACGATGTGGACCGACATTGATTACATGGATTCTTACAAAGATTTCACTCTTGATCCAGTTAACTTTCCTGCTGATGAAATGAATAAATTTGTAGACCAGCTCCACAAAAATGGCCAGAAATATGTTGTTATTGTTGATCCCGGTAAGATTAATTAATTATGTGCATGTGCATCGCATGCATGATACAAAAAATGGAATAGGAAATCTCATACATGTAATCTGCAGGTATCGGCATAAATGAATCGTATCCAACTTACCAGAGAGGATTACAAGCCGATATCTACATCAAGCGCGACGGCGTACCTTATCAAGGCCAAGTTTGGCAGGGAAAAACCTACTTTCCCGACTTCCTCAACCCTTCCTGCGAAGCATTCTGGACTAATGAGATCAAAATTTTCCGTGATCTTCTTCCTGTTGATGGCCTCTGGATCGACATGAACGAGCTCTCGAATTTCATAAGCTCGTCTCCCACTCAAAACTCATCTCTTGATAATCCACCTTATCAGATCAACAACTCCGGGGGTAAGCGCCCCATCGGTGACAGAACTGTGCCGGCCACAGCTCTCCATTTTGGGAACGTCACAGAGTATAATGTACACAATCTCTACGGATTTCTCGAGTCCAAAGCTACGAATGCTGCCTTAGCTAATGTGACTGGTAAAAGGCCATTTGTGCTGAGCAGATCGACTTTTGTAGGTGCAGGTAAATACACTGCACATTGGACTGGTGACAATGCTGCTAGTTGGAACGACCTAGCTTACACAATCCCGAGCATCTTGAACTCGGGATTGTTTGGTATACCTATGGTTGGAGCTGATATATGTGGCTTCATGAGAGACACGAACGAAGAACTCTGCAGAAGATGGATTCAGGTACGCTTTCGCAAACAGGTTAATTTCTTGTTCTAATTATTAACTAATTAACAAGAAAATACTGATCATATATATATATATGTACATATGAAAATTGTGTTTTGCAGTTAGGTGCATTCTACCCTTTTGCTAGAGACCACTCAGACAAAAGCAGCAGCAGACAAGAACTATATCTTTGGGAATCAGTAACAGAATCGGCAAAGAAAGTGTTGGGACTTCGCTACAAGCTCCTACCTTACTTCTACACCTTAATGCACGAGGCTCATTTTAAAGGCAACCCTATCGCCAGGCCTCTCTTCTTCTCCTTCCCTTCAGACCCCAACACTTATGGAATCAACGCGCAGTTTCTATTAGGGAAGGGAGTGCTCATCTCGCCCGTGGTTGAGCAAGGAGCAGTGACTGTCAATGCATACATTCCTGCAGGAAACTGGTTCAACCTCTTCAACTATTCAAGCTCATTGAGCCTAAAGCAAGGGCAGTTCGTGCAGCTCGATGCGCCTGCTGATTTGATCAATGTACATGTTGGTGATGGCAACATACTAGCAATGCAGGGTGAAGGCATGACTACAGAAGCAGCGAGGGGGACTCCTTTCCATTTGGTGGTTGTGATGAGAGAGAGTGGGAATAGCACTGGGGAGGTTTTCTTGGATAATGGAGATGATTTGGATTTTGCAGGTGAGGGAGGAAGATGGAGCTTCATAACTTTTGGTGGTGTTTTGGCTGGAAATCAAGTGGTTCTTGAATCTAAGGTTTTGAATGGGGATTTTGCTATGAGCCACAACTGGACTATTGGTACTGCCACCATTCTTGGATTGAAGAATTCTAACAACTCACAATGCCAACTACCTGCTGATAACAATGGATTCATAACGTTGGAGCTGTCGAATCTGAGTTTGCCTATTGGGAAAGAGTTTAAGATTCAGATCGATCCTTGTCAGAAAAAGGGAGCTTTATATGACTCCTATACGGATTAGATTGAGCTAGGGGTTTTTATTGGTTTTTTTTTTTTTTTGGTGTGATTGAATAAGGTGAGAATGTATATTCCGTCATTTGTTAGCATCATCAATGAATAAATTTTGCATTTGGAATTTCATGTTACATATTTTGTCTTTGACTATTAAATATAAGATTATAATTATAATTATAATTATTATCAAAATAAAAATTAATTATATATAATATAATGAATTATGTGTTGTATTCAATATTTATTAACAAAAAATTCAAATAATTAACATTAATAATCAATTAATAACTAACTAAAAATAATCATAACCCATAATTAATAATATAATTGTAAAATTAAATTAAAACTCAATAAATTGAAATTAGAGAAATATAAAATCAAAATAATTAATCAATTTGATAGTGAACCATGAAGAATAGTGATATAAGGAAAATGATAAATTATGTTCTTTGTTTATCTAATTAATATTTTTGATCATCAAGTTTTGAGCCCTCAAAACTTTAATTTAGCCATCAATTGTTGGGATATTTTACTCTAATTTATTAATTCATGGCAAACACTTACATGCATAAGGTGTATAAGCCTTATTTCAGACGGGCAGGTCAAATTCGCGGGTCAATCTGCTTTGACTTGGATCCGCATTGATCGGGTCAACCCGTAAAAAAAGTCAGACAAAATCAGTATCAACATCAACAGTAACACTCAAAATTCAAAAAGTATCACATGTATCATTAAAGAGTAGATGTCTGCTGCTCATCTTATACTAGTTTCATTTAGTTCAAATTGTTATTTTTCCCATTCCACTTAATGTTAGAGTTTAGGAATTCATGGTTTTTTTAGGGTTCGTAGTTTTTTTAAGGGTTTATTTTGTATCTTTTGGGGAGTTTTAAAAATTTTTTAGGGGGGATTAATTAGGATTTATTTTGTATTTTTTTTAGGATTTTTGGGAAGGTTTTAGGGATTTATTGTGTTTTTAAATGTTTATTAATTCTATTTTAAGCTATAAATTCATATTCATTTTAAATAAATTAAATCAATTCATTTTAATTTTAGGGTATAATTTTTTTTAGAACAAAACAAAAACCAAAAATTCAAAAAATAAATTAAAAAATTAAAAAAAATAGAAAATAGAAAATAGACGCCAGAAAAAAATAAAAATAAATAAAAATAAAAATGACAGGTGCGTGGACCTTACCGGATATAGGTGCACCTAAGCAGGGGTGTAATCGAGCCAAGTCGAGACAAGTAATAGCCTTATCGAGTTCAAACTCGATAAGAACACTCGAAGCTCGACTCGACTTGAGCTCGGTCGAGCTTTAATTTTTTGAGCTTGAGCTTGACTCGATAGTAAACTCAACAAGCTCGAGCTCGATTCGACTCGACTCGACTTGATTATGTATAAATATTAAATAAAAATATATATTTATTTAATTTTAAATAAATAATTTAATTATTAATGATATGTATGTAAATAATTAAATTATTCAGGGTAAATTTGTGATTACACTAAATCTCGATTAAGCTCGATAAGATTCACGAACCTGTCGAGCTCACTATTATGGAGCTCGAGCTCGGTAACTACTCGAGTAGCTCGAACTCGAGCTCGAGTCGATTTCGAACTTTCACCAAGTCGATTCCGAATAACTCACGAGTAGGCTCGACTCACTTACACCCATACACCTAAAGGGGTTGTGCATGTAAGTGCTTCTCATAAAATCCATTTATGGTTAGCCAAACTTTTTAGCATAAAGATTGATGTCAATTAGTTTAGAAATATAATGTTAGGGAATTCAAATTTAACAGAAAGTAGTAGAAGATTTCCCCCCAACATTGTTGTGTGTGTGTTTGTCACATCTACATTTTTAAGTATAATTTATCTATTCTATGTGATTTGCGTGTCATTCAATTCATACTCCGATAATGATTGCGAGTTATTTGTAGTAAAAAAACAGTAAAAGATTTGATATTGATAGCGTGTAACGCGGTCACAAATATGTGGTATAAGTAGATTTCTGTACAAGAAACGAAAGTGCCCACAGCATTAACAAATTTTCCTAGGTGCCATTCGATAGAGCATAATAATTAAAATTTTGAAATAATCTATGTCCGTCCATTTGGAATTTAGGGTCACTTTCTACATTCTTAAACTTTCAATTAATTAATATTTATCAAAAGTTGCTTTGTGTTTTTTAAGGGAAATTAAACATACTTTGTGTTATAGCATTATCTTTCTTTTTTCTTTAATTTTTACCGACGGCTCACATTTCGCATCTTAAATTGGTACCTTCCCAAAATCCAATCTTTCTAATTTGAATATTCGTCTAACAAACATATCCAATCTTGTACCTAATTTTAATTAGACCAAAGAAAGGTGCAACATATTTTCGATGGAAATGGTATTTTTATTTTATTTTCGAGAATTTAATGGAAATGTTCTTGAAAGTTATATATTTACAACATATATATATATATAGGGGATGGTTCTGGTGTAAACCATCCCTGGTGTGTAAACTGTAAACCAATCTACAACCACATATCCATCAAAATCCAATGGTCAAGATTTGGTCAAAGGGGCGGTGGCATTCCTGTAAATAAAGGGAACTTCAAAAAACGCGGTGGTATTTTGGTAATTTTACGTCTGGGTTAAAATTAAAAAAAAAATCGGACTTCCAGGACGCAGACTAACGGAGACACAATCATATGCTAACGAAGTAGAATTATACTGATTTTGTTAGGAAATTATTAAATGACAACTTTTATATGGTTGGAAAACTAGCCAAGCCTAATTTTCAACAAAAAATAATTTCAAAAAAATATGAATCATGGACAAAGTTATAGTTGTTTGATTGAAGGTTGCTAGTTGCATTATTTGGCTTCAATCCACAACATTATTGTGTTTTGTTAGCATTGCATATAACTTTTTTTAGCATTACATAATACTTATGTTAGCATACGACAATACTAACAATAACAAATGATAAAATTCAATAAAATAAAATTGTTAAACTCTAAAATTGATGTGATAGCAATATAACTAATCATGATGCTAGCGAATCATCTGTCACATGCTAACGAATCATGCTTAATTGAGATGTATGTTATACATTAATAATATACATGCAACATTAAACACGTATGATTCTATTATCATATATAATTATACTACAGTAGCATTATTATAATATTTTAGTTTGCATATGTCAATGCTAACGTTAGCAGTGCATTAACATTCTCATATAAAAAAATCTCTTAATGCATTAATGTATTGTTCATTGTGAATATAATTGATACTAATGAAATATTTGTTATATGCTAATGAAACACGTCCTAATTGAGATTAAATAAACATTTATAACAATATAATTGATGTTAGTGAAACATATATTAATTAAAATGTAATAAATATTTATAGTAATATAGTCGATGCTAATGAAATATTTGACATATGCTAACGAAACATTTGTCATATGCTAATGAAATATTTTTTATATGCTAACGAAACATACATAATTACGATTGAATAAATCTTTATCGCAATATAACTGATGCTGATGAAACATTTGTCATATGCTAACGAAACATATGTCGTATGCTAACGAAGTATTCTGAGCTTAAATTGTCATATGCTAACGAAACATATGTCGTATGCTAACGAAATATTATGAGCTTAAATATGCGTGAAAAATAAAACTTTTGTATTTTTCGTCCATATTTTTTAACATAAACATATGCTTCACTGATCTTAAATGAAAGAGGATTAAAAGACCTTTAATTTGATATATTATTTGTGTTAATCCGATGAAAAATGGGCAAGTTATGATCGTTCGAAGTTTTTAAGAATTTTTTTAGTTTGCATATGTCAATGCTAACGTTAGTAGTGCATTAACATTCCCATATAAAAAAAATCTCCTAATGCATTAATGTATTGTTCATTGTGAATATAATTGATATTGATGAAATATTTGTTATATGCTAATGAAACACATCCTAATTGAGATTAAATAAACATTTAGAACAATATAACTGATGTTAGTGAAGCATATATTAATTGAAATGTAATAAATATTTATAATAATATAGTCTATGCTAATGAAATATTTGACATATGCTAACGAAACATTTGTCATATGCTAATGAAATATTTTTTATATGCTAACGAAACATACATAATTACGATTGAATAAATCTTTATCGCAATATAACTGATGCTGACGAAATATTTGTCATATGCTAACGAAGTATTCTGAGCTTAAATTGTCATATGCTAACGAAACATATGTCATATGCTAACGAAATATTATGAGCTTAAATATGCGTGAAAAATAAAATTTTGTATTTTTCGTCCATATTTTTTAAAATAAACATATGCTTCACTGATCTTAAATGAAAGAGGATTAAAAGACCTTTAATTTGATATATTATTTGTGTTAATCCGATGAAAAATGAGCAAGTTATGATCGTTCGAAGTTTTTAAGAATTTTTTTAGTTTGCATATGTCAATGCTAACGTTAGCAGTGCATTAACATTCCCATATAAAAAAATCTCTTAATGCATTAATGTATTGTTCATTGTGAATATAATTGATATTGATGAAATATTTGTTATATGCTAATGAAACACATCCTAATTGAGATTAAATAAGCATTTATAACAATATAATTGATGTTTGTGAAGCATATATTAATTGAAATGTAACAAATATTTACAGTAATATAGTCGATGCTAATGAAATATTTGGCATATGCTAACGAAGCATTTGTCATATGCTAATGAAATATTTTTTATATGCTAACGAAACATACCTAATTACGATTGAATAAATCTTTATCGCAATATAACTGATGCTGACGAAACATTTATCATATGCTAACGAAACATATGTCGTATGCTAACGAAGTATTCTGAGCTTAAATTGCCATATGCTAACGAAACATATGTCGTATGCTAACGAAGTATTATGAGCTTAAATATGCGTGAAAAATAAAACTTTTGTATTTTTCGTCCATATTTTTAAAAATAAACATATGCTTCACTGATCTTAAATGAAAGAGGATTGAAAGACCTTTAATTTGATATATTATTTGTATTAATCCGATGAAAAACGAGCAAGTTATGATCGTTCGAAGTTTTTAAGAATTTTTTTAAATGCTGAGTCAACATGACATCAACTTTTTTTAATAAACGGACGAAAATACCCCCTAGACAGAAGAAAGTAGAGAAAATAACAAAAATAACATTGCATGCTTGATTAAATTTGGAGCGCCCATTTTTAAGGGATGTGTGGTGATAGATTGATTTACACTTTACACACCAGGGAATGGTTTACATTTGATCCATTCCCTATATATATATATATATATATATATATATATATATATATATATATATATATATATATATATAGCGATGTATGTACCTATCATTTGTATACACATAACTAACAAAAATCAGCTGATAACTTTGTCGTACATAGTGATAAAAGTTTATTTTAGTACTCCACCAAATGTGAAACGATGAGATAAGTTAAATAAAATATATTATCGGATAAAATGCTAATCACGTCTAATGTCACATCAAGTGTAAATTAGTAGATAGTTTTATGAAATTTAACAAGAACACAATGGAACTTTGAACTTTTTAATATATCTCTTAACAATATCCCATGTCATCTCTAAAATATATCTCGTAACAACCTTTTTAATTAATTCTCATTTTATTGAATACTAGACTTGAAAATCAAATCAATTAATTTGATAATTAATTGGTGTCCACTTCTAAATTGTAATATATGATTAATTTGAGCTATATAGATCCAGTTAGCATGTCAAATGAATCCAAAAATTATATAAAACGCATAAAATAACTATAAAAATATAAAGTTTTTTTTATAACACATAAAATTAATACATAATGACTCGACTTAATCATATACCATGCATATGTATGCTTGCAATTAATCTTAATTATATCAAGTCAATTGGACACGTCTCCATTTCATGCACACAAGAATTTCATCATTTGGGTATTCCCAAAAGAACACAAAGACACCAATATTAATTAATACATGCTAAATGTACATTTATAATATCAAGATATTCCATATAATATTAATACATGGGAAAGTGTACGTATATATATATTTTTTATATCATAAAATACACGAGATGGAAAATATTGTAATATGGGATCGCAACCTTCATCAGTTAAAAAATTTAATTGCATTGCAAATCATAAACTTTAATTTATTTCGGCAATTTGCAATTACAATACCATCATATAGTTATTGTCAATAAAACATCACTTTTAATTACTTTTGCAATTACAATATATTCAATTTTTTTTGACAAATTAAAGTTAATTCAATATGTGTCTAACTAAATCTACACGTGGGTGTACAATCCACATATGCAAGCATGTTAAAATATACGTAAGAACATATATGAATTTGAATTTTGGTACTGAATTGGCGAGAAAAAAAGTCCGAGTGCTATAACTGCAAAAATTATTAAAAGTGTTATTTGTAACTTACATGATCATGTAAATTCTAAAATGACCCAAAGGTTGTGATTTTTAATACAAATAATTAAGTTTTTTTTTTAAAAAAAAAACTTAATTATAACTAAGTATCGATCTGTAACAACCTCGTTGATTAGATCAATCTCACTATGTCGATATACACACACACACACATATGCTTAACTTACACATGTATATATCTCTAAGAAAATTAATCATCTTTAATTAAGTCTTACTTTTTGCTCAAAAGTAAAATCCCTGAGTATATATGATCCACAAATCATCTAATTTTTCTCAACTCTCCATATACAGCAAGAAAGAAAGAGAAGATGAAACTCTCACTTCTTCTACTCACACTTCTTCAATTGCATGAAATCATACAACTTAAAGACCAAACCCTGATCGAAACCGCATGCAAAAACACCCCAAATTACGACCTCTGCGTCTCCACCCTCCACGATTCTCCATCCAGCGCCGCCGCAGACGTGGCGGGGCTCGGCCTCATTCTGGTGGACGTCGTCAAGTCAAAGACGGAGGCAGCCCTATCCGCCGTCGAAGAGATGAGGCGGCGCCACCCGGAAATGAGAGGCGCGCTGGACCAGTGCTGGATCTCGTACAAGGCGGTGCTCGTGGCGGACGTCCCCGAAGCCGTGGCGGCGCTGACGAAGGGTGTGCCGAAGTTCGCTGAGTTCGGGATGGCTGACGCCGCGTGGGAGGCGGAGATTTGTGAGGGCAGCTTCGAGATGACGGCAGCGACGCCGTTGAGCGGAGTTAATAAGGAGATTCACGACCTTGCTCAGGTTGCTGTTGGTATTATTAGAATTTTGCTTTGAGAGTCTTTTCATGTAAACATATTAGTGATAAATATATATTGTTTAGATAAAAAATTGTTTGAGACCAAGTAAATCCATTAACTTTATATTCTATCTTCCATGTATGTATGTAAGGTCAAATATTTATGTATATATGAATACTACTATTATATTTTATTTTCGGCAAGTTAAGAAAAGCAAATATGATTTTTATTAGTTTTTTTTCCTACGTCGACAGAAACTCATATAGGATCAATCGTAATAATTTAGTCGCCAGAGACGAGTTGAAAAATTAAACTTTTTTTGTTGTCTTAATTTAATAAAAGTAGTCCGGTTTGTCCTAATAATAATGATAAAAGCACTAGCTAGGCCTAATAATCAAACCCAAGCCCTAAACACAAAATAAAGAGGTAAAAATAAACAGGATTCAATCTCTACCTGCCATCTTATTTTGTGGCCTCTTACCAACAGGCCAGAATTCACGGTTGAAATTATATATATAATACCATGAAAAAAACACATAGAATCCGTAAAATTCGTATTATTTTTGGGGTCTGAGGCGACCAACCATACTCCCATACCCTAATCAAGGGTTGCATTGGTAAACTCGCTGCAATAGTTTGTAAGCTAATACGTACAAAAGAAATACCCTGCACAAGGAAGATCTTTACCAAAGCTAATTTTGTTATTTTAAGTAGATAGAAGAAGCAGGGCACTCTGTTTTTATCACTGCAAGGTAAGGTCTCTGTTTTCGTCATAAAATAAAATGTATCCAACACTTGAGAATAAAAATTCCTTCCAACAACATCATACTGTGAAGTAAAATATATTTCCTTCAAAGTGTAACGCTTCATTTCTTGTCACTCAGAAATGAAACTCATATTGCACTTATTTGAATATGATGTAATGGCGATATTTTATACAGTATAGTAGGAAAAATGTTTATGTAAATTTACAACCGTGAACCGACTATACAAATGAATTATTTCGATTATACAATTGATAATTTTAATAGCATTATGAAAGAAGTACAATTAATATATAAAACTGAGGTGAAATAACGATTTTTTTAGTAAAATTAATCATTTCCAAATCAAGGACTTTAATTTAGAAAACACAAGTGTAGGTCAGTTGGCTCAAAATCTGGCTATTCTATTGCTATGGATAAGTTGGGACTAGAGGATCTCAAACGGGGCTTTAATATAGGCTCATTCAAAGTATTATTCATAATTTATAAAAACTAAAATTTATATTTTTCTTAAGAAGAGAGAGAATGTATTTCATAGTTAAAAATAAAAATAAAAAATCAATTTCATAGTTTTTTTAAGAAATAAATAGAATTAAGGATCTAGAGGTTGCCATATTTTTTATTTAAAATATTAATAAATTATTTTTAAATATTTTTTTATGAAATAATTCCGAGAAAAATAAGTTTTATATTCATCTCCGTTTGGGGTAATTGGCAAGAAAAGTCAAACCCTCCCTTTTTTTTGTAAAAATTTCAACGGAGATTGGTGAAGAACAAAATTGTATGTAATCTAGAATCCAATCTCGTAAAAATCTAACTACATTTGCTTGTTATTGTTGATTGATACAGTAAAATTCTCAACGATTCGGAGAAATCGTATCTCCCATTTTATAGAAATTCATCTATTTCATCGCAGGTAAGAAATCGATCTTGTGTTTTTTATTCAATTTTCGAGTTACCAAAATTTTTGGTTCATCAAAATTACACGATACGTGAAACTCCTTTGCGAGATCTCGTATTTTTCTCTTTTTTTTAGGGTTTCTGTTTGTTTACGTCAAATTGTTTTGCTTTTGGTAATGTAGAGGTTTTCTCTCTTTTTCTTTCATTATTTGGATTGATTGCATTTCAAAATTATTGTTTCGTGGATTTTTTGTCCACAAATAAGATCTTCATTCCAATTTATTTATTGTTAGCCTATCGTGCTTTTCGATGAATGTTACAACTAAATTAGATTTTTTTTTTGCACTTTTTCGCTCGAATTGAATCGATTTACCAATATATGAAACCCTAGATATGTTGGGAAATTATTCAAAATTTTCCCGTAGCTCGTGTATGCTATTTCTCTGCACCATGTGCTAATTTGTTTTGTTTTTGTCCCTTCCCAAAAATTTGGATTTTGTAGAAATGCAGAGCCAACTTGTTTGCAGCGGGTGTAGGACGGTGCTTCTTTACCCCAGAGGAGCTACTAATGTTTGCTGCGCGATATGCAATGTGGTGACTTCCGTGCCTCCTGCAGGTAAATATCGAAACTCGTGTATCTAGGAAATGTTTCATTTTCTATGCAACTTCCTCCCCTATGCTGGTATTGTTGAGCTGAAATTTCCGAAGGATGCGTGTTTATGATATATTGTTCGTTCCTTATAAGCTTCAAGAGCGAGGCTAATATAATCAACAATTAGAAATATTATAATTTATCTTCTTCAGCATTACTCAATCCAGGAGCATTATCACTTCGCAAATGGTATTGTCCACATTTGGGGCCTTCACTGCTTATGTTTTGGATATTAATGTAATTCTTCCTATAGCTTCTGGGTTCGGCATGTGTACTTCTCTGTTTGCTGGACTGTTTTCCTTGTTGATGGCCTGCCACTCGCAGGCAATGCTTCACATTGTTTTGTTTATTTCATAGTAGTCGAAGGGGTCATTAGCTGATTATATTTGATTGAAAAGGTGCATGAAAGCAGAAGGGGAAGAAAGTACATTATTTAATTGAATAGAAAGATTTACATCTGGAAATAATTTCCATCAGACCAAATCTAGACGTGCCCAGCCAAAAGTTTGTACACAAAGACTAATTTTCTCCTGCTGGATGCTTACCCAAATTCCTTACTTAATAATTGAGATTCCTAATAATTAGGCAAATGATTAATCACCAGGCCTGTTTTTCATACCCTTTCCTTGTTCGAGTGCTCCCCCAAAGGGAATAGCAAAATCCTCGCTATAAATCTTGCTCAGTGAAGGATTTCTTCAGGGTACTTTATCCAGCATCTCCTAGATAATGTAAAATTTTAACATGTTAAAGGAAGGAATTGCTGTAGTAATTTCCTGCCACCGAGGGACTTTGAAAAGGCACAGATTTTGGGTGCTTGTTGTTTTCTCTTAGCAGTTGATTTTGACTAGAAGCAAGCATGTGTGCTTATTTCCATGTGCCTCCTTTTGGGTCTCTATGTTTCTTGTTTGTTACAATTTTCATGAAGTTATATTGCTATACGCAGGGATGGAAATGGCTCAATTAATATGTGGAGGTTGCCGAACATTACTTATGCATGCCCGAGGGGCTGCCAGTGTCAGATGCTCTTGCTGCCACACAGTGAACCTTGTACCTGGTATGATTTGATGGATCATAACTGTGTATATGGTGCTCGATCCTTTTATGATATTAACCTCAAACCAGTTTCTATAACTCTTCCTATTTTCGACCTTTGCATCTGTTCTCAATTTTTATCTGATTGTTGCCGAATGATGTATTTGCAGCGCCAGCTGCAGCAGCACCTCCACCAGCACCTAATAATATTGCTCATGTCAACTGTGGAAACTGCCATACCATGCTGATGTATCCAGCTGGAGCTCCATCGGTTAAATGTGCAATTTGCCATTTCATTACAAATGTTAATGTTAGTACTTTGCTCTTACTTTTGTTTTTACTCTTCTTCACATGCACCTTTCACTTGAAAAAATATGGCAAATAGGACTGCGACAACCTGTTTTCTGTTATTATCCTGTGCCAAAGACTTAACTTTAAAAGAGGAAAATGGCATCCCTTTGTTATTTCGGTCGACTTATTTATTTAGTTGTGAGCTTAGCTTGCCACCAAAGAAAATAGATAGGAACATTATAATAGTTGTGAGCTTAACTTGTATATTTCTTACTATCTAATAATGGTTATGATTTAATGTCATCATGTCTTTTTCAAAATTTTACTACCTGATTAACTAAAAAAACAACTGAAGCAGAGAATGTGAGAAGGGGTACGACTGGGGGATGATGAGTCCCTTCTTTCTTCCTCTTTTACAAGTATGTATGCATTGTGAAAATGATGAAAAAATGCCAATGCGGAAAGCTAGAAGGCTGCAATGCATCATTAGGGAATGAAGAATCAATTTCTCATTCTTTTCCTTTATGAACGTGCATGAAGTTCTATTGTGTACTATACATGTTACCATACTAGGTTGCACTACTTATGGGTCACAAATGTATGTCTTTGTAAAATGAGATAAAAAATGTGTACCGGAAAAAGGAGATATGATGATGCTCTGTCTTATATTTCTGGCAATTTCTCTGATTATTGGCTTCGGAAGGGTGCTGGATGCCATTAATGATCTATGCAGGGTAATCTTGAATCAAAATGCTAAAGCGTATGTGTGTTTATATATTGACATGTCTCTTCTTATGCAGATTGGTATGCAGATTGGTGACGCCAGGCATATTTCTTTACATAGACCTGGTGGGATCTTAACATCTGCATCACCTACTTCCTCGGTTAGTTAGTTTCTCCGACATAGTTTCCCCAGTTAAGAAAATATGGGTTTTCACGTTGATAATAAGTTTCTGGGTCTGTTTCAGGCATCTCCCTACTCTCATAATCAAACAGTCGTCGTGCAGAATCCAATGACTGTTGATGAAAGTGGCAAGTTGGTGAGTTGTTTGACTCTAGCCATTGCATCCAGATCACTTTCCTCATTATTTTCGATACTTAATTTGATGTGTTGATTTAATATATCTTCACAGGTGAACAATGTTTTCGTTGGTGTGACAACTTAGGAAAGCAATGAAACAGAACATCATAATCAGTTCTGGTCTTCTATTGCGAATGGCTATTTGTGATCCTTGTTTGCTTCAAGAGTATAGAGATATCTTGTGCATATATTCTGGCTGTAATAATTATGCATTATCTAGAATTGTTTGTATAGGAATAGGACTAAAAGGGCTGTGACTTTTTTTGTATTATATTATATGGGTCAACCTGTGAAAAGTTTTAATTTTTTTTTCATTTTTTTGCTATTATGCTATTCAAGAACAGTATTGTACTGTAACTTTGTTATGAGATATAGTTGAAAAGACAAAAAGTTATTAAATACCAATGTTAATGCTTACTATATTCTCGATTCATTTCTGTGCATTTGAGATTGAACATGTAACATACACACAATCCAAATCATGTTTGTATGTGAAATGCTCTTCTGGAGTTTTGTTTATGATTTATTAGCTTTTGTTATGTAATCCGGAAAGTGTGGATAGTGTGGGAGTGATTGCTCAATTTTGCAAGTTATAGAGTGAAATACTGTTTACTAATTTGTTGTTGCCCTAGACTAGATGCTATTTTCCGATCAAGATTCACCTAAGCACATCTACTTTTCCATCGTCATTTTTTATATTGCTGTGGGATTTTTCCCAACTACTGAAACTAATTGCATACAGATAAGCTCTTGGTTAGACTAACCAAAAGGAAAATCACTAGCTAAAGAAACTGTATTTCCCATTTTGTCTCTCTATATATATTTGTGTTTGTGTATGAATATTTACTGAACCTCCACTCCCATCGAACAATACACTTGATGGCCACCACCGCCGCCGTAGAAATGGCTTCAGAAGGAGGAGAAAAGCCGGAGGTTGGCCGCGACCAAGCTCCGGTGGCCTCCTTGAAGGTCGACTTGATCATGGTGTTGCTGAGAGTGCTTGCGTTTCTATCCACACTGTCAGCTACTCTGATTATGGCGCTAAACAAGCAGACGAAAACCTTCTCCGTCGCGACGATCGGAACTGTGCCTCTACAAGTCACCCTCACTGCCAAGTTTCAACACACTCCTGCATTCGTGTATGATATATCCTCGATTTGTACTTTTCTTCTGCTGCATGTGATTTGAATGTGAAAATTTGAATTTCTCAGATACTTAACACACAGCGAATGTGAAAAAACACACAGGTTTTTTGTGATCGCCAATGGCAATGCCACTCTCCACAACTTGCTAATGTTGGTGCTCGGTTTTGCAAGATCCAATTTCAGTTTCAAAGGGCTTACTCCCTTAGCTATTCCACTCTTGGACTTGGTATTTCTTTCTTTTTATTTCATTTAATAATTATATGTAAATTCTTACCTAATCTACGTGTTTTTTGTGGACCCGAGGATTGCATCTTGTGTTCGTATTCGTGAGGGTAAATAGATTTTAATATCCCAAACTATTCAAAATGATATTTTAATATCCGAACTATTTATAACTAAAATCAGAACTATTTTCCCAACACCTAAAAAATCACATGCATGACAAGTTCACATAAATTTTGAGAGGAAATTTTATTAAATTTATGAATTGAACCAACCATTTTTACATCTCTCAGAGCACGTAAACTTTTACAGATACCGGAAAAATATCCCCAATGTTAGTATTTCAATAATTCGAGTATTAAAATGTCATTTCAAATAGTGTAATATATAATTACAATTTCGGCATCAATATTAAAGCTTATTTACAATATTAGTAATTTTTTTAAGGAATATATATTAGTAAAGTTATGTAAAACATAAAATAAGGTTAGTAAAAAATAACTTTGCATTTACAGATGAACGTGGCGATTGTTTCCGGCGGCGCAAGCGCCGCGGTTTTCATGGGGCAGCTCGGCAGGGATGGGAATTCCCACGCGAGGTGGAACAAAATATGCGACAGATTCGGCAGTTTCTGCAACCGCGGTGGCGCCGCCATGATCGTTTCATTGGTGGGGCTGTTGCTTATGATCATAATCTGCTCAATTTCTATCATCAGGCTTCGCAAATCACTACACCAACAACAAGCTTGCTCTTAGCTTTTCTGTCATCGTTCCTTAATTAATTAATTAATAATGTTGTTGTAATTGTGTTTATGGTTTGATATTAAGATTTATGTCAAACTTATGTATTATGGTTCCATACATGTGTTGTTTTAATTTGTTAATTTGTGATATTATTGATCATGCCATGGCAAAGAGCAAATATAATAGAAATGTGGAATAGCCAAGTGTGGTTTTGTATACTGAACTGAAAATCTTGTCTATGCGTTAAACAATATTGACATGATATAAATTAAATAATCATTGCAGTTACTGTGTGCTTTTAATTATTATTATATTTAATTGCATGTTCCACATACTTGCATTGTACATGATATGATGTGGGTCAACAAATTAACGGTAAAAATCATATCATCGATTCTTTACATTGTATTAAAAGGCTCATGACTTAGAGGATCCTGAACCCACCATCGATACACTGTAAAATAATATGATAGTTAGTTTATTCTAGTACATTAGCTTGTGTATTGAGGAGTATTACGATATGATACTATTCTCTATTCTGATAAGTGAGAGAATAAAGATTCACAGAGTTCGGGTTCTTAACCCATATATATATATACATTGACGTAAATATATATGTTGTGTCGACCGCTTTGATTTATCAATGAGTGAGATTATTTGATATGATCAACAACCTCGATATTTTGGGCAATGGCATTTACATTTACGATGGGTCGTGCATTATATATGACTACTGTGTCCTGGAGTTGATGATGTCTCCTTGGGAAAAATAAAGATGGTAAGCTCTGCAGACAAAATATTAATTTATTCTTATATGATACGGAAGTCGTGCGGTACTACTCTCAGAACAAGACATTAATTAATTATAACTATCAAAAGCTTATAAAATTAATTAATGGACATTATATCTTAAATATGAGGAATGACTGAGCTGGCATATTCGTAAATATGTATTAAATTCGTAAGTCATATTATTTCTTTAGTGGAATAAAAATAATACTTAATGACAAACACTTGTGTTAAACCGTCTAACGGGTCTCTTATGTTAAATGAGTCAAATAATACCTAAACCCGCCAAAAACTTACCCAAAATCCATTTTCACGCGCAGGGTAGATACATGCGCCCCCACGTGGGGCGCATGTATCTCACGCGCCTGTCCCAGTTTTTTTTTCTCCTGGCAGTGGACAGTTTTGTTTTTTTTTCTTTTTCTTCTTTCGTCATTTTTTTCGTTTCTTTAAACTTTCTTCTTTCTTTTTTTTTTAAAAGATAATTATTTTATATCGAGGCGCAGTGCACGAGCCAGATAAAAAAATAAATTAATTCAATTTCATTTTAGGGTTCACTAATTTCATTTTAGGGTATATTATTTATTTCAAAAAATTTAATTATCGAGCGCAGTGCACGAGCCCACGCGTTAGCGTCGGGCTAGTGCATTGCACGAGACGCCGGATAAAAAAAATTGATTCAATTTAATTTTAGGGTTCACTAATTTTATTTTAAGGTATATTATTTATTTTAAAAAATTAATTATCGAGCGCAACGTGGGCTCGTGCACTGCGCGAGACGCCGGATAAAAAAATAAATTGATTCAAAAAATTAAATTAATTCAATTTAATTTTAGGGTTCAATAATTCTATTTTAGGATATATTATTTATTTTAAAAAAATTAATTATCGAGCGCAGTGCACGAACCCACGTGTTAGCGTCGGGCGAGTGCATTGCGCGAGACACCGAATAAAAAAATAAATTGATTCAAAAAATTAAATTAATTCAATATAATTTTAGGGTTCACTAATTCTATTTTAGGGTATATTATTTATTTCAAAAAAAATAATTATCGAGCTCAGTGCATGACCCCACGCGTTAGCGTCGGGCGAGTGCACTGTGCGAGACGCCGGATAAAAAAAATTTAATTTTAAAAAATTAAATATATATATATATATATACATTTTTAAAAAAATAGAAGAAATTAAAAATTAAAAAAGAATTGAAAAGAAAAGAAAAGAGGGGAAGATGAGAGAGACCACTAAAAAGAAAAATAAAAAAGAAAGACAAAAACTTATATGAGACCGTTTAACGGGACTCTTACGTTAGACGGGTCAAAACCCGCCCCCACACGCAGGCGCGTGAGTTGCACGCGTCCCCACGCGCGACGCGTGTAGCCACCGCGCGTGGCTCACGCGCCTGTGATTTTTTTTTTTGGCTTTTTTCGGCGGATTTTTCCTCCTTTCTTTCTTCTTCTCCTTTTTTTCACCGCTGGGCTTCGCTGATGGGCTGTTTTGTCTTTTTTTTTTCCTTTTCCTTTTTTTTTTCCTTTTTCTTCTTTCTTTCTCACGGCCCAATTTTTGTTATTTCTATTTCTTCTTTTTTTTTCACTTTCTTTCTTTCTTTTTTTAAAATAATTATTTTTTTAAAAATTAATTCAATTCAATTTTAGTGCTCACTAATTCCATTTTAGAGTATACATTTATTTTTTAAAAAATATATTTATGTGGTGAAATTTTATTTAAAAAAATAAAATAAATTCAATTTAATTTTATGGTTCACTCATTTCAATTTGGGGTATAGATTTATTTCAAAAAATATATATATTGGAGTATACTTAAAATAATTATAGTATCATTAATTAGGGATGAAGTATCGCTAATTGCATAAGAAAGTATCACTAATTGAAGAAAAGTATCACTAATTGCAGAAGAAAGTATCACTAATTAGAAAGAAAAGTATCACTAATTGCAAAGAAAGTATCACTAATTGAAGAAAAATATCGCTAATTAGAAGAAATGTATCACTAATTGTAGAAGAAAGTATCATTAATTAGAAAGAAAAGTATACCTAATTGCAAAGAAAGTATCACTAATTGAAGAAAAGTATCACTAATGGCAGAACAAAGTATCACTGATTAGAAGAAAAGTATCACTAATTGCAGAAGAAAGTATCACTAATTAGAAAGAAAAATATCACTAATTGCAAAGAAAGTATCACTAATTGAAAAAAAGTATCACTAGTGGCATAAGAAAGTATCACTAATTAGAAGAAATGTATCACTAATTGCAGAAGAAAGTATCATTAATTAGAAAGAAAAGTATCACTAATTGCAAAGAAAGTATCACTAATTGAAGAAAAGTATCACTAATGACAGAAAAAAGTATCACTAATTAGAAGAAAAATATCACTAATTGCAGAAGAAAGTATCACTATTAGTGATGCTTCATTTTTTATTACTAGTGATACTTACTTCATAATTAATGATACTTCTTTGTTGTTATTTTAACAATTAATACTTAATCATCGGTAATTTTCATTTTAATGAAAATATAACTTTTATCTTGTGAAGTATCATTAACGTTGATGTGAAGTATCATTAATTATGGATAAAGCATCATTAATAAAATCATTACAAAAAAAAACACAACTTCTAACTCTTCGTAGTGAAGCGTAAATTGGAGGCGAAAAAAAAATGCCCAAAAAAAGAAAAAAAAGTGTATAAATGTGCTTCAATAAAGAAAAAGAAAAAAAGTGTATAAATATGCTCCAAAAAAAAGAAAAGAAAAAAAAAGTGTATAAATGTGCTAAAAAAAAAAAGATCAGATCTTGAAAAAAAAATGAAAAACGGAACGAAAAAGGAGAAAAAAAGAGAAGAAAAAGTCCATATGTATATTAGAGAGAGATTGGGGATGGGGATGGGGGGTGGGGTGGGGTGGGTGGGCGCTGAAAAGAAAAAAAAGGTCTAGTTGCTGTGTGTGTGTGTGTGTGTGAGAGAGAGAGAGAGAGAGTTGGGGTGAGGGTGGGGTGGGGCGGGGCTGGGCTGCCAAAAAAAATAAGGAAAAAGTTAGATCCGGGTCGAGTTAGGATCCGTCTAACGAAAATGACCCGTTAGACCGTTCTACAGGAGTGTGCCCCAAAAAGAAAATGAAAAAGGAGGGAGGACTACTTTGTTGGGTCAAATAATATCCGTCTAATACAAGCGATCCGTTAGACCGTCTAACACAAGTGTGCCACATACTTAATTTATTTATTTATATGATATTAGAAATTAAATAAATTAGTAGGACAAATTCTTCTAGATCCATGTTGTAGTCCAATATAACCATAATGGACTGAAAATAGAAAAAGAGTTGTAGGCTCAAACCAACGAGTTTGGAGATGAATTTTCACCCCCTCCCTTATTAATAAGGACGGGAGCCACGAAATCTAATAAGAAAATACAACCCCTCTTCGTGCTCTCTTGATTCCTAGAGTTTCCATAAGTCTAGTAGTTTGTAGTCACTCTACATCTAGACAAGTTTTGAGAATACAACAGAAGATCGAGAAGTAGAGTATGAGAGCTGAGAGAATTTTGAAGACAATCAAGAAGTAGTTCGCCGATCTCATGTTCTTCATCAACAACGATATTAGACATTTACTCTCGTGAGTAACCCGACAACATATGTAAATGCAATTTCGATTGTTACTATATTCCGCATTAATAGTTTTGAAATTAAACTTGCATGCTAATTCTACATAGCATAATTAATATTACATATAAAATTATGATTTATATGAGTATGAAATTAATGGTATCCAAATAGATTTCGAAAAACCCCAGCACCAAGGTGGGTGGATTGTTATTGCAGCCAAAAGTCGCAGCTTCAAATTGTACTAACATTTTTAGGTCGTCTGTATACTGTATGTCCTACATATAAGAGTACTCCTACTTAACAAAATTAAAAAATTAAAAACTTAAAAAAAAAATTAACATTTATTCTATTACCCGATGGGCTAGGAAAGAATTCCCCTAAATATATATGTATTGTCACAAAAGTTGATGAGAAAATGGGATGCATGGTCCAAATATATAGTGATTAGTGGAAATATTTCTTTATTAGAATGTCATTACATTAATCATAATTAGAAATTAATTGGCATTTGAAGTGTATCTGTTCATATTATATGTGGTTCAGTGTTTTTTCTTTGGACAAATCTCCCAGTACTTGCAAAAAGAATTAAAGAAAGAGGAGGTATTGTGTGTCAATTATGAGATTAAAAAAGATTAAGATGATTGAATTGGATTAAAATATATTATTCTTGATTTTTTTAGCGTTTCTGTGGGGTATCCGTGCCTTGTCAGGGTTCACTTTCTTGGTTCTTGACTCGTCGTGTTAGCCACACGGTCGCCTGGGCTTCGACAAATACAGTGGCAGCAACTTTGTGAAGTTTTTCCTTCAATTTGTATGCCCCCAGCAGCAAGAATAGCACCTCTAATTTTCTCTGTGCACTGCAACAACAAGGAAGGGGATTAACTGCAGCAACCACACAACTCAATGTTTATGGACCTGCAGCAACAACGTTGATTAATCTTTGACAGCCTGCAACTCTTCTGCAGATTATGGCAGACACGGCAGCGATTCAGGTCGTTTTCTCCGGCGACTGGCTATGCAGCTGCGAGGCAGAGGTGTCCTTCTTCATAGTCGACGTGAATTGAGGGTGCCGGAGACTTGCTGTGCTGCTGCAATTTAGAATAGGAGTTAATCAATTGAAAAACAACAGACGAAATATGTATCGATATATAGGAGTGTATATATATGTATCTCTGCAAAGTATATGTATCTCTACAAACTATAAATAATGAAGATAAAATATGAATAAATAGAAGAGAAGGAAAAAGGAGAATTTGATGAAGAATTTAATTAGCTCAGGATCCAAAAGGCGGTAGCGATTTCTTCCGGTAGCAACAATGATCAGTCGAGCACAAACTAGAATAGGCCAAGAACAGAACACGACAGAGAGGTGAAAGCCAGAAAATCAATCGATGCTTTCTCTCTCACGAAGTGATGAGCCATACAAGGCATTGAAGGCCTTGAACCCGAGCTGCAATTCAAAGGTCCAATGATGCGGCTTCGAGCGAAGAAATTGCAAGGTTACCTACAAGTGTTGATTCGCAAGAAGTTCGAAGAATTTGAAGACGCAAAGGGCAGCCATGTTTTAGTTAATTTATTAACTAATGAAGATCAAAATCATACCATGGAGAATATAACTTGAAGAGTTGAAGATGAAGATCCAAAGTGGACGTGTGCAAGTGTGAAGAAATCGGCCCTTGATTTATTTAATTAGGGGTTGAATTTTATCTAGACTATAGTATTTATTTTAATTAATTTAGACTATAGTTTAGATCAGTTTTTATTTAATTTTAAGTATAATTTTCGTCCCTTATAGTGTAGGCTTGACTAGAATTGTATTTAAGGCAATTTCCTACCTTGAATAGAATTCTAGTTTATGTATTTTTATAGTATAGTTAGAGATCCTTTTTGGATCAGATTTTTAGGCCTTTTTTTATTCATTATTTTCGTGCATAATATGATCTATAAATAGGGGAACCATGTTACTTTGATATATTAGACATTATTGATTAAAATTTCCTTTGCATTCAATTTATGTCTCAAATATTCAAAACTTTTGATTGTTTTCCTCGAAAATTATCATTCTTGAAGCCTAGCAAACTTTAAGTCTTAATTCCAAAGGAACGTTCTAATTCACACGAAGAATTAGGGTGAACTCACTACGAAGAACAACTTAGAGATTCGTTTTCGTCGTACAAGATACGCCGAGGATTAATCGGGTTGCAATTCAACACCACCGCCGTCCATGCTACACCATCATCCAACAACCATCTTCCATCCATATCACAGCCCATTCATCATTCGAAGTTCATCCCAACAAGTCCAGCCAAGTTCGAGCTCAAATCAAGATCCATTTGTCGTGTTCGACATCACATACCATAAGTTATTCATAACCTTAACATACCCTATCTAATCAAGCCCTTCTTCACCATAAAACTAGACCTAATACACCCCTATTTCCAGCCATATTCATCGTCCCAAATCAGCCCTTGTTCGATTGGTTTGTGTGCTATTTTTGTGTCATAGTCTAAGAGTCGTAATTAGGTCTAGAATTAGTTCGTACAATTATTTTGAGTTGTTTTTCATCTATTCCAGTTTATTAGTATTATTTGAGCCTTTTGTGTAGGATTGAATCCTTCCAAGTTGACGTGTTTCAATCTAGAAGTCTTCCGCGCGTCTTTTGAATCCTGTACAACTTGTCCGGGATTACATCACGAAGCTTGCAATCTCAACGCCAATTAGGAGACCGATGAATAGGAATCCGGTGAAGAATTGTGAACGGGAATAGCAGAGCCCACACACTATTTGATTCTCTCAAGCTTATTTCAAAACAGAGCGGCGCGAGTAGATTTATCGTGAGGAAGGAGAAGCTTAGGGCTAATTAGGGGTTTTAGGCCAATAAGGAGTTTGGGTTATCAACTAATTAAAGAGCCCATTAAGGATCATTGGGCCAAATTTTCACATTTCCACCTTTGGCCCACTGATCATTAAGTCTCCAATGAAGAAAACACCGCACACCTTAACATGGATATCATCATCGCCTATTTTTACTCCCGTCTATCACGAAGATAAGACAAGATAGGGAGAGAACAATACTATACGTATTGAACTCAGTCTCAACACTAGAGACCAACCCTTTTGCAAATCATCTCAAGTCACTTGATGACTATCCTTGACTGACATGCAACCTAGCATAGTACTAACGGGAAAGGCTAACCAACACATAAAAACAAGTAAAAGCCACATAAAAACAAGTAAGAAAAAAACAAATAAGGTATTCAGCCCCAAGGCCTAGAATGCCATCACATAAAGCTCACATAAAAGAATTCAACCAAGATCAAAGTTCAGTGATCTCTTGCAAGACATCAGCTTTGCAGTTGGAAGACACTTAGTGCCTATATCTGCAGGGTTAAATTCAGAGGGGATCTTATCAAGTAAAATTTCCCTCTTTTAAACTACATCCCGAATAAAATGGAATCTCACGTCAATATGCTTAGTTCGATCATAAAACACATGATTTTTGCACAATTGAATAGCAGATTGACTATCAGAATAGACCATAGACTTATCATCAACAAATTTAATCTCAGACAACACACCATTTAGCCATATAGCCTCTTTCATAGCTTCAGTTGCAGCAATATATTCAGATTCAGTTGTAGATAAAACAATAATGGATTGAAGCTGAGACTTCCAACTAATGCATGAATCACATAAAGTAAACACATAAGATGTTGTGGATTTCCTATTATCTCTATCATTCGCATAGTTTGAATCCACGTAACCCACATATTTCACACCATTTGCTGACTTGCCAAAAGTCAGACCATTCTTCATAGTGGATTTTAAATACCGGAGAAGCCACTTAAGTGCTTCCCAGTGAGGTAATCCAGAATTAGCCATGTATCTACTCAAACAAGACACGACATATGCAATATCAGGCCTCGTGCTAATCATCAAGTACATCACAGAGCCAATAACATTGGCATAAGGCACATTTTGCATTTCAAACATTTCAGAGTCAGTCTTTGGGGACTGATCCTTACTTAACACAAAATGAGAAGTGAGGGGCACGTTAATAGGCTTACAATCTTCCATATTAAATTTCTTGAGAACTTGTTCCACATAAGCAGATTGATGCAACACAAGCGCAGATTTGTCTCTGTTTCTATTAATATTCATGCCAAGAATTTTCCTAGCATCACCTAGGTCTTTCATATTAAAATTATCACAAAGGCATTTTTCACATATTTCACAGTTTTAATGCAAGGACTAATGAGCAACATATCATCCACATATAAAAGCAAAAACACGGGAGTTTCAGTTTCCATAAAATATAAGCAATGATCAAATTTTCTACGAGTGAAGTTCATGCTTTTCATGCATTGATTAAACTTAATATTCCACTGCCTAGGGGATTGTTTTAAACCATATAGAGACTTCTTCAGCAGACACATGCTCAGGATTGTTTTTATCAACAAAGCCCTCGGGCTGTTTCATATAAATGTTGTTTTCAAGTTCACCATGCAAGAAAGCAGCAGTAACATCCATTCGCTTAAGTTCCTAGTTAAAGTGAGCAACAAGAGCAAGCATTATTCGCACAGTAGTAAACCTAACAACAGAAGCAAATATCTCATTATAATCAATTCCTTCTTTTTGTATAAAACCCTTTTCTACCAATCTCGCTTTATACCTCACATTATCAATTTCATGCTTGATTTTAAATAACCATTTGCATTCAACAATAGAACAATCATCAGACTTTTCAACAAGTATCCAAGTATTGTTGTCATGTAAAGATTTCATCTCACAATTCATTGCAGCAAGCCATTTATCAGATTCATCAAATTTGACAGCTTCATTATAAGTTCTAGGCTCAAATTGGTCAACATTGCTGAATACATTAAATGCATATAAGGACAGATTATGATCATTATATTTAGTAGGTAATCTCACATTCTTTCTTACCCTATCTCTAGCAAGTTGATAATTGTTCAAATTCTCAGGTTCAGGAATAGTCTCATGTTCATTTTCAGTGCTAGAGCTAGATTCAGAATCAGACAGATGCATATTATTAATTGGCTTATCATTAGCCTCATGCTCAGACACAGAATCATCCACATTATGATTATCAGACTAATGCTCATGCTCAATGACAGGTAAGTCAGGATGCATATTTTCAGATTCAGATGGCATATGAGTCAAATTTTTCACATTATCCTCCACCTCACTTGGAGCAACATGAGGAGTAGGCATAAATTCAAACAAGTTCTTATCAAAGTGTTTCAAATTCTCCACCTCACTTGGAGAAACATAAGGTGAGGATTAAGACAAACAAGGAAAATCATGCTCATTGAATATTACATCACGGCTAACACATGTTTTAAATCCAGGCACACTTCTATCCCATAATCTATACCCTTTCACACCTTCAGGATATCCTAGAAACACACACTTCCTAGCTCTAGGATCAAGTTTGCTCACTTTTTCATGAACATATGCAGCACACCCAAAGACTCTTAAATTAGACAAACAAATGGGCTTATTTAAGAAGACAGATTCATGCATTCTACCAAGCAGGGGCACAGATTTATTAATCAAGTAAGTCACAGTCATGAGAGCTTCACCCCAAAAATGTTTAGACAGACCAGAGGCAACAAGTAAGCTCCTAACTTTCTCGAGGAGAGTTCTGTTCATTCTCTCTGCCACTTCATTTTGCTGTGGAGTGTAGGGCACATTTTTATGACTTTTAATACCTTGATCAAAACACCAATTATCCATAACATTATTATAGAATTCAAGCCCATTATCAGTTCTGATGCATTTAATTTTCCTTTTTATTTGATTTTGAATTTCAGCAGCCCATTTAAAAAAATTCATAAACACATCATATTTATTCTTCATTAAAAACACCAAATTTTTCCTCGAGAAATCATCAATAATAGACAAGAAAAAACCATTTCCACCATGGGTGGGCTCTTTTGCTGGGCCCCAGACATCCGCATGAAAATATTCAAGAATTTCAGAACTAACATGCTTCCTATGATAAGGCATAGTGACAGGTAAAGGAACTTTATGATGCTTGCCCATAACACAAGGTTCACAGAAAGGTATAGCAGACACTTTATCTTTGCCAAATGCACCATTTTTATACAAGATTGCAAGACCTTTATTACTCATATGTCCTAGTCTAGCATGCCATAATGTGGTCTCATCTTCTTGAATCACATTAACAACAGTCAGAGGAACAGACTCAGCTTGGACAACATACAAATCACCCTTTCGGGGAGCAATAAAATAAAGCACTGAATCTTTCTCAAATTTGAATCTCAAAGAATTCACAGAACCATCAAGCATCTTATCAACAATTTTGGACACAGATAACAAATTGAATTTCAATTGAGGCACATATCTGACATCATTTAAGGTAAGCATGCTCCCCTTTTCAAATTTCAAGCAAATATCACCTTTTCCTTGAATATCACAATTTTGACCATCAGCAAGAGTTACATGTCCAGAATTTATATAATACAGGTTATGAAATAGATGCTTAAATGGAGTGATGTGAAAAGTGCAACAAGAATCAATGAGCCATTCATTATTTGAAACAGATTTTGACACATCATTAGTGTAATTGATGAACTAAAAATCATATGCATCATGTACCATATAAATACCATCATCCTCATACACATTATTAGCATGTTGTTTAGGCTCATAATTCCCATAACCCTTATTTCTTTTAGGTTGTTTACATCTATTAGAGAAGTGACCGGGTTTATCACAATTCCAACATGTTTTCCTAGGCTTCTGGTCAAAAGTATGATTCTGAGCATGATTATGAGCATGATTATGATTTTGAGCATAATTCTGATTCTGATTTTGGTTTTTCCCTAATTGCATATCCCTCTTATGTCTTTCAGCAGCAAGCACACTTGGATTCTCAGGATTCAGAGGTTTATTAAAGCCATGAGGAGGATTTCTATTATTGCATCTGTTCACATACATGATTTCATTATGTAAAGGTTGTGATTTCATTTTCCTCATTTCACTTTCTTTTGCTTTTAGACCAGTGACAATAATATCACAATTTACCTTAGAACCACCATATTTAAGAGCAGATTTAACTTCAGCAAAAGATTCAGGAATAGATCCAAACAACACTTGAGGAGTATACTTTTCAAGGGAATCATCACCAGCAAGTTTCAGATCTTGCAACAATTTATAAAACTCATCCATATTAGCATCAATATCCTTAGAAGTATTCATTTGAAAAGATATAAATTGATTTTGCAAAGACCACACAGATTCTTCAGAAGCAGTCGTATATAAAGATATCAGATTATCCCATAGATCTTTGTCACATTTATGATGAGACACATTTCTAACCACAGTACTGCACAGTTTTAACAAAATAGTGGCCCTAGCACTATCATTCATATCATGCAATTTCTCATCATCCACAGATTTATCTATTTTAGTAGAAATGGCCTTATTAAGCTTTTCTTTAACCAAAATGCATTCAATTTTAGTTTTCCAATCTTGAAAATTATCTTTTACCATTAAAGGGTACCATATGAAGATTATTCATGATTATATGCAGTCACAGAAGTAGCAGGAAGGCAAATAATCACCAGAAAATCAGAGAACACAATAGAAAGCTCACAGAACAGGGAAGGAACACCTCTAAAGCACAGAAAGAAGTACACCTGGGGGATAAAGTGCTGAGCTCCAGTTCTCAGTACAGATTTATCTGTGGAGCAAGGAGTCACTCAGGACAACCCCAAAACTTGTTTTAACAGCAACTGACTCAATTACCAGAGTCAGTTTCTCAGAAACTCACAAAACTTGGAGTTTCAACAGATTTTGACCACCAAACACAGTCAAAATACTCACAGAGCATGAAAACACCATAAGGGAATAAATGCATACCAGACCAACAACTTGAAAAACTTTCGGTGAACCCTTCACTACACTTGCTATCCAAGATACTCATACGAGGAGACCCGCAGGAGAATCTAGACGAACTGGACCGTAAGCAAGACAGTTAGAGCATAGAGCTCTCAAGCGTGGAATGCTAGGGTTCGCAAGGAGGTGAGACACTCAACAGATATCACGGAAAAATAAAAGACGCGGAAGCAAGGTATAGGATCGCAAGATATCGAACAAATAGCAGAGATACAACAACAATATATTTTCAAAATAGAATATCTCAGGGTTCAAGAGCTTGGAGTTTCGCCACTTTACCAGAGCAGATCCTCCTGGGAAGGGAGAAATTTAACCTACCATGTTCCTTGCTCATCGGGAGCGAAATGACACAGCCAATGGCGGCGGGGTAGGCTGGTGTGAGTTAGAGGGTGTCCCTACAAGGTCCCCGTGGCTCTGATACCACTGTGGGGTATCCGTGCCTTTGCCAGGGTTCACCTTCTTGGTACCCGACTCGTCGTGTCAGCCACACGGTCGCCTGGGCTTCAACAAATACAGTGGTAGCAACTTTGTGAAGTTCCTCCTTCAATTTGTATGCCCCCAACAGCAAGAATAACACCTCTAATTTTCTCTGTGCACTGTAGCAACAAGGAAGGGGATCAACTGCAGCAACCACACAACTTTTCAATGTTTATGGACCCGCAACAGCAACGTTGATTAATATTTAGCAGTCTGTAACTCTTCTGCAGATTATGGCAGACACGGCAGTGATTCAGGTTGTCTTCTCCGGCGACTGACTATGCACCTGCAAGGCAGAGGTGTCATTCTTCACAGTCAACGTGAATTGAGGGCGCCGGAGACTTGCTGTGCTGCTGCAATTTAGAATAGGAGGAGTTAATCAATTGAAAAACAACAAACGCAAACTCTCAATAAATATGTATTGATATATAGGAGTATATATATATATATATGCAAACTATAAATAATGAAGATAAAATATAAATGAATAGAAGAGAAGGAAAAATGAGAATTTGATAAAGAATTTAATTGGCTCAAGATCCAAAAGGCGGTGGCGATTTCTTCTGGCAACAACAATGATCAGTCAAGCACAAACTAGAATAGGCCAAGAACAGAACACGACATAGAGGTGAAAGCTATAAATCAATCGATGCTTTCTCTCTCACGAAGCTTGCAATCTCAACGCCAATCAGGAGACCGATGAACAGAAATCCGGTGATGGAATTGTGAACGGGAATAACAGAGCCCATACACTATCTGATTCTCTCAAGCTTATTTAAAAACAAAGTGGTGCAGGTAGATTTATCGTGAGGAAGGAGAAGCTTAGGGCTAATTAGGGGTTTTGGGCCAATAAGGAGTTTGGGCTATCAACTAATTAAAGAGCCCATTAAGGATCATTGGGCCAAATTTCCACAGTTTCAATAAGAATGTGATGTAAGAAGAGAATATTAATTTATCATTAATCCAAGAAAACATGAAATTCGTGACACTAAAAGGACGTGATTGATATAGTGGAATGAAATGTAATAGAATGATCAATTCCTATATTCATTCCTATTTCAGAAATTAAGATGGTTCAAAATCGGAATCATCATTCCTGATGGAATACCTATTCCCAAATGAAGGGAAATAGTCACTCCACCCACCCCCATGTGTTTAACATTCCCAATGACCAAAAAAGTTAATATATGATATATTTATACACAATTATGTCTTATAATATAATTTTATCATATTTAGAAAAAGAAAATCAAAAATCAAATTAAATAATTTATTATTATTATTTAATTATTTTCAAAATATAATTTAAAAATATATGTTAAAACAAATTTTGATAGCTTTTATAATTTTGTTGAAGAAAAATAAAAGTGATGCCGAAATAAATATAACATAAAAATATGTTATAATACAATATAAAATATTTATGTATTTGATATAATTTAATATATTCAAATAAAAAATTGAAAATGTTAAAGTTTTTTTCTATGAAGTAAAAATATTTTTATTAACTTATACACATTATTATATATTGATTAATTAAATATTTAGAATAAAATTTTTCAATAAAATAAATAAATTATAATTTACTAAAAAATAGAAAAAATCATTTACTAAAAAAAAATGGCGTTTTAAAATATAAAAAAAATAAATTAAGGCATGTGTTGATATTTATTAGCTATTACATACACTTTGTTCAGTTATAAGAAAATTTAAAATTACTTAAAATATTCATTATATTAGATGAAAAAATTGATATTTCATTCCGTAGACATACCAATCATAAGAATTGTCATTCCATTTAGACCCTTATTCCATTTATAAGTTCATTACATTCATACATAATTCCATTTTATCATATCAATCACCTTCTAATTATTCCAGTCGGTCTATATATATATATATAAAACTTTTAATGTAAAGGGAAAGACAGACCGGCCATGATTATCTTTTTTGTTTCATGTCACTTTTTTGTTTAATTTATTGAAAATCATTTATGAAAGTATCATTTTGGTTTTGTGAGGCTTATTACATTTACTAAATATGATTTTCCTTAAATTTTGCGACGTTAATTACTTGACTAGAATCTGTATATAGTGTTTATAATATGCATTCAGAATTTTAATATTGCATATATAAATAATTCCCATAATATTTCTTATATTTAAATCAACACAAATTCAATAAATTAAAATAGAATAAAGAAAAAAGTGTAGAGGTCAAAAACTTTACAATTGATCGTTCTTCGAGTTCGGGCTCGGACGACCTACAAGATAAAGAAACACGTGAAGCCGAAGGACCATCGGGGGGTTGATGATCTAACGGACTCCGACGCTCAAGTCAGAATCGAAACTAAAGTAGTAATCGAAGAATTGAATAAAGCAGTAAATGATGATTTCAGATCCGAGTTCTATAATTGTAGGATGTTTGTAATGCGTAGATTGATTGCTAGATTATGCGTGTGAGTTGAACATGTCTATCTGCCCCCTCCCTTATCTCATGATACAAAATATATAAGGGATTCTTTAACTTATTCTTGATTTTTGGGGGATCTCTTTTATCCCTTTTAGGGTTTTGACGAGGTCTCCCTTATCTTCAACGGGTCTTTTGACTTGGTCGTTTTGAGAATACACTTGGCCTTAGTTTCTTCCTTAGGCCTTTGGTTCTCTTTAACCTCGGTCACCGAGGTGTTGACCTCTTCGACTTCTTCGATCTCTAATGGCCACCAAATTTTGGCGCCGTTGCCGGGGATTGGTTCCAAAGCAGTAATTACTCGAAACTTTTCAATTTGTTATTTTTCTTACTGTGGCGTTTTCTTTTATTTTACAGTGCATGACCCGTTCCTCACATAAAGGATAATTATTGTTCAACCCGGAACCGGAGAGAACATTACACCAATTGAGGAGGGCTGCTTGGGAGTCTAAGGAGACGTCCCAACTTAAGGAAGGAATACCTGGTTTGCAACAGCTGGTCAACATGGCGGATAACCCAAATCCACGTGATAATCAGAACAACCAGAATAATCGAGCCCTAATCAATGCTGAGGCGGAGGAACCTACTCCCTTGATTCGAGAGCTGGGTCATCATCGAAATAACATACCTATCTCCATCGTGCTGCCTCCCATTGCTCACAATGCAGAGATTCGGCCGGGGTTCATACAAGTGCTACCCAAATTCAGTGATGCACCTGGAGAAAGTGCGCACACGCACTTAGCAGAGTTCGACTGGGTTTGCTCTACCCTGCGTCCTCAAGGTTTTACGAACGACAATCTGCACTTGTTAACTTTTTCACACACATTGCAAGGCCGAGCACGGGAATGGCTTTTTGATCTTCCACCAGCTTCAATCACCACCTGGGATGAGCTGGAAGAACAGTTTCTGCGAATTTTTTTTCCAGAGACTAGAGCAGCAAACCTTCGAATGGCCATCTCCAGCATCAAGCAGAAACCGAATGAAAGTTTGGCAGATTATTGGGTGAGGTTTCAGCAGCTATGCCGAAGATGTCCAGACCACAGATTCACCGACTACCAGTTGTTCACCAATTATTTCTATCGAGGCATGTCAACATTTGATAGAAAGATTATAGATGCTGCCAGTGGAGGTTCACTCACCAATAAAACCTTGGTAGAGGCAAAACAATTGATTATGGACATGGTTTCCGGAGGACAATAGTATGATGATGAAGATGAGGGTCGTCACCGGCCTGTGAAGGGGGTTGAACGAGCCGAAGGTTCCGGAGTTAATGAGAAGATTGAAGCCCTAACATCTCTAGTTCGAGGCCTGGCTGTAGCACAAACAAAAGGGCCTCGTTGTGGAGTTTGCACCTAGAGTGGTCATTTCACTGACGAGTGTCCTACCTTGCAAGAGCCCCCATCCGAACAAGCTTGCTACGGCTCTGGCGATGCACAACAAGATGCACTTAGAGGGATCTACTATGATGCCTCGCGAGGAGATGATTTTAGGAGAAAAAAGGAACAATGATCCTTACTCCAATACCTACAACCCAGGCTGGAGAAATCATCCGAATTTCCGATGGAAACAACCTGGAGAGCAACATGCATCTGGAGATGTGCCCCCGAAACCACCGAGGGGTGAGCCGTTTGCCCAAGCAGACAAATCGGCTCTATCCATGAGTGAGATTATAAAGAGTCTGGAGCAGAGCACCAGCCTTGTGAACAGTCTGGCCCAAAGCCAGAAGGCTTTTCATCAGGAGACACAAGCTGCCCTGGGTAGTATGGGCATGCAGATCACTCAGCTCGCCACTCAAATGAACAAAATGCAAGGCAATCAAGGGAAACTTCCGTCCCAAACTGAGCAGAATCCCAGAGGAAATGTCAGTGCTATTACACTTCGAAGTGGGAAGGAATTGGCAGAAGTTGAGAGAAAAGGGAAAACCCTGCAGTTTGGGCATACTGACGAGACCAATGACAACCCTAATGCTGAAGGCGAATTGGCATCTACACACCTGTTCCTACTGAGGTACCAGTTAGTTCTACTGTTTCTAATAAAATTGATTCAGCTCCTTTTCCTTCCAGGTTAGCAAGGCACAAGAAAGAGGATGATGAAAAAGAAATCCTTGAGTTGTTCAAAAAGGTGGAAATCAATTTGCCATTGATCGATGCCATCAAGCAAGTTCCCCGTTATGCAAAATTTTTGAAGGAGCTGTGCTCTAAAAAGATAAGGTACGGGAAGGATGCAAAAATCAAGATTGGTGAAAACGTGCCTTTATTCAACGCAAATTACCACAAAAGTGCAGGGACCTAGGTATGTTTACTATCCCTTGCATCATCGGGAGTAAGAAGTTAGAAAAAGGAATGCTTGATTTAGATGCATCTATCAATGTCATGCCTTTATCTATGTACAAAGATTTGAAGTTAGGTCCTATGAAAGATACTAGAGTCATTATCCAGTTGGCGGATCGATCTAATGCATACCCCCATGGTGTTGTAGAGGATGTGCTTGTTAAGGTCAACGACTTGATTTTTCCTGTTGATTTTTATATTGTGGATATGGATGATTCTTTTTCTGCACATAGCTCATTGATTTTGTTAGGTCGTCCATTCATGAAAACGGCAAGAACAAAAATTGATGTAGATAAGGGTATGATGAGCTTCGAATTTGATGGAGATGTTGTCACATTTAATATATTCGAAGCTATGAAACATGTGGAAGATCCTGAAGCTCTTTATATGATTGACACTGTTGATTCCATTATTGATGAGTTTGTTGAACATAATTTCAGGAATGACAAGCTGGAACAGGTACTCTTTGGGGGAATGCACGCACCTACTGTAGATTCAGAGGAGGAAAAAGAAATCCAAGAGATAATTTAGCAGCTCTATGCCACTGAAGAATTTCCAGCAAGAAATCTGACAGGCCGTTTGCCCATACCGACCAACACAGAGCCAATCTTACCATCTCATGTGAAAGCTCCTGTTCTGGAATTGAAGGTCCTTCTCGAGCATCTGAAGTATGCATATTTGGGGGAAGAAGAGACATTGCCCGTCATCATCAGCAAGGACCTGTCATTTACCCAAGAGGAAAGTCTGGTTGTTGTTCTGCGCAAACACAAGGGAGCTATCGGGTGGACCCTTGCTGACATCAAAGGGATCAGTCCTGACATCTGTATGCATCAGATCTTTCTGGAATCTGATCACAAACCATCCCGAGACCCTCAGAGGAAATTAAATCCGGTGATGAAGGAAGTGGTATTAAAAGAGATTCTGAAGTTGCTCTAATTGGGTATCATTTACCCCATCTCAGACAGTGTTTGGGTTAGCCCAGTGCACGTTGTTCCCAAGAAATCTGGAATCCAGCTCGTGAAGAATGAGAGCAATGAATTAATACCAATGCGATTGCAAACATGTTGGCGAATGTGCATTGATTTCAGGAAGTTGAATGATGCGACACGCAAAGACCACTTCCCGTTGCCCTTTATTGATGAGATGCTCAAAAGATTAGTGGGGAAATCCTATTTCTGCTTTCTCGATGGCTACTCCGGTTATTTCTAGATTTTTGTGGCTCAAGAAGATCAGGAAAAGAAGACCTTCACTTGTCCTTTTGGGACATTTGCTTGCCGAAAGATGCCATTTGGCTTGTGCAACGCCCCGGGTACTTTCCAGCGATGCATGATGAGTATTTTTTCTGATTTGATAGAGAGCTGCATCGAGATTTTTATGGATGACTTTACAGTGCATGGCGACTCCTTTGAGCCATATATGGAGCATTTAGACAAAGTTCTTCAACGGTGTGTTGAGACCGATTTGATTTTGAACTTCGAGAAGTGCCACTTTATGGTGCAATAAGGAATTGTGCTCGGGCATGTCATATCTACGAAAGGCATAGAAGTGGATAGAGCAAAAATGAACTTGATCACAAAGCTGCCGTACCCATCCAATGAGAAAGCAATTCGAGCCTTCTTAGGCCATGCCGGCTTCTACCATCGCTTCATTCAGGATTTCTCGAAGATAGCCCAACCAATGACTAAGTTGCTGCAGAAAGACGTCCCATTCGTCTTTGATGATAAGTGTAAGGAAGCATTCGATTTGTTGAAGGAAAAACTGACTTCTGCACCGATAATTCAACCACCACAGTGGGGACTCCCATTTGAGCTTATGTGCGATGCAAGCGACTATGCTATCGGCGCTATCCTTGGGCAAAGAACCGGGAAACTCAGCCATGTCATATATTATGCTTCTAAGACTCTCAATCCCGCTCAATGCAACTACACCACAACCGAGAAGGAACTGCTAGCAGTGGTCTTTGCATGTGAGAAATAATTGATGTCTATTCGTTCCTTGTAATCACAGCGTTCACTTGCTCTCAGGGATTTACCACTTGGGATGGTAGTTGCCCATTCCTTTCCTTCAGTTGGGCAAGGTCTTGAGCTAATTGGGAAATTTGCTTGCTCACATGCTGTAGACCGGCCCTTGTTTCTTCTTTGAACCTTTCATTCTTCTGCTGTGACTTCACATTCTCCTTGGCCATGGCATGGACTAGTTCGGTCAGGCTGGGTTCTTCTCATGCCCTCGACTGTGGTGGTGGCAAATCTGGTTGGTGGGCATCATTCCTCTTCCATCTGAAATTCTCGTGATCCCTCCATCTAGGATTATATTTTTGAGAATGGGGGATCATATCTCCTATTGTTGTTGTTATGCCCACCGAGAGATTTAACTTCAGCAACGTCCTCCTCCTGCAGTGTTGGGCATTCATCAGTGAAATGGGCCACACTCTGACACACTCCACGCACTCTTTTCTTTGGTGCCCCAGTATGGTTCATTACTTTCTCCATCTGGTCCAAAATTCACTCTATCTTGACCTCAAGGTGCGTTAATTACCCAGCATCTGAAACTGTCCTTGTGCCCTCGGCACTTTTATCTCGATTTTCATCAGCCATTTCTACCAAAATCCTGAAGGTTCAGTTGATAATTTATTCAGGATAGATCCTCCACATGAGACATAACAATGATTTTATCATGTCGTCTCAATCCAGAGACGAAATACTGGATCAGGTCATGGTCTGTAATCTGGTGCTGTGGGCATTTTTTCAACATGCTCTGGAATCGGCACCAGTAGTCACAGAAACTCTCATTTATGCCCATCTTCATGTTTCCGATCCTTCTTCTCATCTCCTAGACTAGGGATGTAGGAAAATATTTCTCTAGAAATTTCTGCTGCAGTTGTGCCCATGTGGTTATACTGCCAGTTGGCAGGGTGTATAACCAGTCTCGTGTCCCGTCATGAAGAGTGAATGTGAATGAGACAAGCCGCACATATTGTTCCTTTCCCCCATCCGTAGGTTGAGTTTGGCATACCATCTCGAAATCTTGAATATGCCTCTGAGGGTCTTCTCCTGTCATCCCTAGGTATTAGGGCAAGATCTGGATGAAACTTGCCTTCAACTCCCAACTTCCAGTATTGGCTGGGAGTGTTATGACCATGGGACGTAAATTCATGTTAGTCGAAAAGACTAACTACCTCAACGTTCTACCTTTTTCTTCAGCCATCGGGGCTAACTTTGGTTCGTTCCTCTCCAGTTGTGCTCTTTTTTACTCTAGATTTCTTTGAAGAGCAAGTCTCTCTGCTTGTTGTGCCTTCCGTGCTTCTGCTGTCCTCCTCTTTAGAGTTTTCTCAAGTTCTGGATCATACACGAAATCTCCTTCAGAGTTGTTGTGCATCCACCGGCTAGACAAACAAGTTGAGAAAATAGAATTTCAAGAACCAGCACCCTAGCAACGGCGCCAATTCTGACGCACGCTCGTTTTGCGCTCCAAAATACATTTATACTTTTCCTTATGCCCACAACGGGCGTAGCTAGAAGTGAGTAAGGGTCGATCTCATAGGGAGTTGTGCATCGTTTCTTTCAAAGTCACCAGTAACAAAATGAGAGGGATTTTTTGTGGTCTTGTTGCGATCTAATAAAAAGAAACTACAAAACTAAAAACAATATTAATAGATAACAAGATCTGAAATGAATAAATCCTAGAATAAACCAACAGACTCAGTCATGGGCACGTTGATTTCTTATGTGAATCTAATTACCTGGTTATAGGCAACGGATCTCTCACACTTACCCAATCTATCATTTCAGTTTAGCCTAGAGGTGATCTCTCATCCCCTAAACCCTAACTTGTTACCCAACCCCGATCTCTCATATGATTGTAAGCAACAAAGCAGCATTATGATCTAGACAGACCCAGATTTACCTAAATAAAGATATCTCTTATGCCCTCAGTACCCGTGATGTATCCCATTCATTTATGACCAACACACAGCTACGATTCATTGACCATTTATAAAGGTAGTGAACACAATTCTAATTAATGAGTGATCAGCCATAATTAACTAGCTTAGCCCACTGTATAGGGCAACAAAAAAAAGGATTACACGACGGAACCAAATTCACACAGTTTTATGCCCATAAGCCTCACGGTTCTTACATGTTCATTAAGTTCTTATCCTTGTTCAATCCGAAATAACGAGTCTAGCTGCTCATGCTAGACTTAGAACAACAAAAATTAAAAGAATTGAAACAACACATAATATAAATGAAAAACTTACTTATATTAATTGCAAAATGAATCCAACTCCAACTCTGGATTTAAGAACATAAAACTAGAAATCCTAAATGTCTGCGGGCATAAGGCCCGAGACAAAATGCAGAAAAATAAAATAAAGTAAAATAAATTAAAAGTGTTATGGTGCGTAGAAAGGTGTTTGTTTTCTGCCGTGAATTCTACTTATATAGGAGTACAAATAAACAAGATAAATTCCCCCATAGGTCGGGGGATCTTCAGCCCATTCCACAGCCGCTGTGCCTAAGACTTTCCGTGCCCTAGTATCGCCGACATAGCAAGTTTTCTTGTAGAGCGGATCCTTCTTCTAGATGATCTCACTTTCCTTTCGTGGCTCTTCTTTCCTTGGGCGTCTAGGGTGCACTGCTCCTGCTTCAGCTGATTATGATTACTCTTATTCCATCGTCTCCTTTTCTTCTCTTCAATCACTTTGGGGTTGTTGTGGGCACGATCACAAACTTCTCATTCAGCTTATGCTGGAATGGTGGGCGATTTCTGCCAGACTCGAGAGAGAGCTTTCTGCTAAGAAGTATTTGCCCATATTGGTATCAATGGCACCATTGTGCCCTCCAGAAGTGATTCTCCTGCCTCCTGCCTATCCTTGTGCCCATTCTGGCTCTTTCTGACTCAAAAAACACAAAAACCAAAGGATAAAAGAACGAGAAAAAGACACAAAAACATGAGAGAAATTGGACTTGTTACTCATGTGGAGGGTCTATACTAAATAAGCAGCCTGTTGAAGCATTCAGAATTCTCACAGAGATGGCTGAAGACAAACGAGACTTCAGTAGAGAGAATATTCGGTTGTAGGTGAATTAGAGAGGGTATAGGACCAGGACAGCAGGATTGATAGGTTTTATGACAAAATTGAGAAGATCTTATCCGATGTGAGAATGGCGAAGAAGCCCAGACCCTGTAGAGTATGTAAGAGTGTGCTTCATTTCACTGATGAATGTCCTATTCTACAAGATAAAGTAGAAGAAATGAATGTTGTAGGTAGCCAGAATGGGCATCCCGGAAGATATGATCCCTATTTCCAGACTTATAATCCTGGCTGGAGAGACCATGAGAACTTCAGATGGAGAAGACCAGAAGATGGACCATCTGTGCCCCCATTACCGTTGCCAGAAGAAAAAGAGAGGCCAAGGCTGGAGGATCTTGTGTATCCATGGCTGAGGAAAATGAAAAATTCAAGCAAGATACCCGAGCTAGCTTCTCACATATGAGCAAACAAATTGCTCAATTGGCACAATCTATGAACAAGATGGAGGAGAAAAATGGGAAGTTGCCTTCCCAAGTTGAAAACCCACGAGAGCAGGTGAATGTAGTGGCTCTAAGGAATCGAAAAGAGCTTCCGGAGATGGTCAGGCCAGTAGAAGAGAAGGACGATGTTCCCTTAGAAGAAGAAGCGGAGTAATTACATGAAGAAGACAAGGCACACAAAGCTGAATAGACTGACCATGTGCCCATTCCGGAAGTCAAGCAGCCTGCCAAAGTGTCCATTCCAGAAAAGCAGAAACTTCCCTTTCCTGGGGGATTGGCACAGAATAGAAGAGAAAAAGAAACTAGGGAGATGCTGAAGGTTTTCAGTAAAGTGGAGATCAATATTCTACTAATCGAAGCAATTAAGTAAGTGTCACGGTATCCCGGTTTCTAAAAAAACTATGTACCAAAAAGGTGCGCTTCAATGATGATACACAATTTCTAGTTAGGGAGAATGTATTGGATGTGATACAGAGGAAGTTACCCAAGAAGTGTGATGATCTAGGGAAGTTCATGATCCCTTGCATCATAGGAGATAAGAAAGTGGGGAAGGCCATGCTGGATTTGGGGGGCATCAATCAACGTAATGCCCTTGTCGGTGTTCAAAGAATTGAAGATTGGTCCCTTGAAGGAGACTCATGTGGTCATTCAGCTAGTTGATTGATCGAATGTTTATCCAGAAGGCCTGATTGAAGACGTATTGGTGAAAATGGATGAGCTTATCTTCCCAGCAGATTTCTATGTGCTTGACATGGGCACAATAACTTCAAAATCTTCAGTTTTGTTGCTAGGAAGGCCCTTCGTGAAGACAGTTCGTACAAAGATTGATGTGGACAAGGACACACTGATGTGTGAGTTTGATGGAGAGAAGGTGACATTCAACATCTTTTGTAACGCCTCGGTCCCGAAAAGAATATTAAATGAAGGACGGGGGTGTGACTTAAAAAGAATAGGATTTGGAATAATTATTAATTAAATAAAATAACTATTGGAAACAAGAATAGGTTATGTTCCACAGAAATTTGGGCAGCATAACCTCTGTAACTAGAACAAGTCCCCGTTTTATAACAGCTTATAAGAGTATAATTAGAATGGCACAGAACCCAACAAGTCCGTACATGGGTAGAACAAGGTGATAAATAGATACCAACAAGTAAAGATCCATTTATCTTAAGTATTAATAAGATTAGCCTCATCCAAAGGACAAAAACAGAATAGCAGATAAGAAGAATTTCTAGGTCGACTGGAAGTAAACAGATACCAACATGAAATTAGGTATGACCTTTTTAATAGGTTGAAGTCAATAAAGGGATAATTGGTATGGCAAAAGGATCGGGTTTTCTCCCATCACGATTTTATTTTATAAATTGACATCATATATTAATAGCATATTAGACATGCTATCATCAAGTATCATGTATCAAATATCAATACTAAATATCAGAGTATTCAGCAGAAACATAGCGGAAGCAAATAGTATAACCAGATAAAGCAGTAATTAAGAAGCTCAAACAACCCCACCAACAGCACATCACCGACCTCAGCATCTCAACCTGAAAATACTTTGAAAAGAGTTGGGTGTGAGTACTAATGCACTCAGTGGGTAATTTCGAACTCAATTTGCAAATAAGAAATATCTAAAATTATACACAGTATATAGGAAGAAAACGCGAAAGCCCTTCCCATATCTGCAAACCTTTTTCTTCTTCTTTGGGATCCATTTTTCTCAGTCTGTCGTCTACTGCACTATATAGCATGCCGCTGGTAGGAAAATGGAGGGGTTGCCTCGCTAATCCGATGAGAGTATACCAGGGGTTACCTAGCATTGACCCTAAGTGTGCTATGGGTCACCTAGCAGTGACTCCTTATTGTGACATCCGGTCACAGTGTATGTATGGGGTTACCTCGCAGTGACACCTTTAGTGATAATCATCACAACTGCAAGGGTGTACAGTCCTGCCTATGTTCATCAATTACTTGAACTACAAAAATCCAAGATTCTAGCACAAGCCTATCTTATCTAAGTTTAATATCGTCTCAATATATCTCATAAAACTTAGCAAATTAAATCATAGCTTAATCAGGCTTATACAACTATTCCACAATTATGCTCAAATCCTAGTCACAATATCCCAATAATATTCTAGTAATATTCTAACAATATTTCAACAATATCTCAATACAATCCTATTTCATAACATAACAATATTCTATAATTCCTCCTATAACAGTGACGTTAAACAGGTAGAGCATAAAACATTTATTTAGATATTTCTAAGTTATCTATCATGCTTCTAAGAGTTATTACTCTTAAATTTTATTTATTCTTTGAAAATAAACCCACCTCGCTGACGAGCAGGTGGCGACATAAAAACTTCAGGAACATCATCTTCTCTCCTAGCAGGTTCTGTGGGTCCTACAAGGGTCGATCTTCGACTCAGAACGACTACTATATTTTTCAGAAATTAATCTACTATAATTGGAGCTATTATTAAATTTTATTCTTTTCAAAAATATATTACGCGACTCTAGAGACCTTATGTACATTTAACACAGAAGAAAATAAATTCTAATATTATTTTTGATTTATTGGAACCAAAAGATTTGATAGAGGTCACTTTTCATAACTTGCCATTTTAATCTATTTTTATCGGATTTGTACCACAACACTTTTTAACCGTTCAAAAATTATGAAAATATTCAGGGACCATCCCATACATGCCAAGACTATAGTTTGAGAGTTTTAGAATTTTTCGATAACACAACCTTCCGGTAAAAAAAATAACTGTTTAAATTAAATAATCGAGATTTTTCAAAACTCGTCCAAAAATTACGAAATTTGATAAGCACATAGGAAATATTATTTCGAACGACTTTCGTGAACAAAGTTTTTCGATTTGAGGACCTGAAAGGGCCTGAAATTAACAAAAACAGTGGCAGATCGGCGCCTCTTTTTATGCACTTTTTCCGGTGATTTTGCCGGTTTCTGGCTGTCGGACGGGAACGAGTTCAACATACGAAATGTAGTACATACTTGAATACATGACATATTAAAATTTGGGCTTAAAAGGACGAGAAATGGAGCCATACGACGATGACGAAAATGGGTGACTGTGGGGGTGGTTTCTCGGCTATGGCAGCAGCTGTGGATGTTCGACGGTGCTCCGGCGACGGTGGCACGGCGGAGGGAAGGCGGCAGCAGGTCAGTGGTGGTGGTGGCAGCTCTAGCCATCTCTCTTTCGGATCTCTCTCTCGCACTCTCTATTCTCTCTCTCGCCTTCTCACTCTTTCTCCCTCCCTTTCTCTTTCTTTCTCTCTACGTTAACTCTCTCTCTCTCTCTCCTCTTTATCTCTCTATATCATATGAATGGAAATGGGTTCTTCTAATCAACCGCGGGGTGGGTTATATAGAGATATTTAGTTAGGATATTTGGGTAGGATATTTTTAATATAATATTGATAAAATACCTTTTGGACTCGATCAAAAATTGCTTTATTTCACCGGGAGTTCAGTTTATTTCGTATCGAAAATCTAAAAATACCGGGAGGTTCATTGAGATATTTCCTATTGAGTCAATTCAAAATGGTATGCCGAAAATGTTATTTGTTAAATGAACGAGAGAAGGTTCTTTTTTAAATTAATTAAAAATTACTATTTATTTTACCAAAAATATTGTTGGGAGTTCGTTTGACCTCTGATTTAAAAAAAATTGAGATTACCAGCGGATTCTTTGGTTCGTTTCCTATTAGACAACTCTGATGAGTCAAGTCTCGAGATGTCGCAAATATTTCCGATTAAATTTAAAATTACTATTCACGTCCTCTTTTACTATTGGGACTTTGGTTGATCTCAAATTAAAATTTTAAAAGTACTATTGAAATTCTCAGGTCGTTCTATTTCCACGAAAATCATTATTGACCACGTGTCAAAAATATTAAACTATATATATATATATGTATTTTAAATAACTTCTAAAGTTGCGTCTTTTTTATCCATTTTACTTTATCTTAGCTCCAATAAATTTCTATAGTCTTCTAAATAAATTTAGAAAACTTTTAACTATAATCCGAAAATATGGGGTGTTACATCCTACCCTCCTTAAAAAAAGTTTCGTCCTGAAATTTACTAATCTTGAAATGGAGTGTCGGGATACTTCTTGATCAATTCTGACTTCAACTCCCATGTTGATTCTTCCAAACCATGATGGTTTCATAGTACCTTCATTAAGCTAATTCCTTTATTCTTCAGACTCTGGATTTTTCGATCAAGAATGGCTTGCGGCTTTCACTACAAGAAAATTCATCTCTAGTGAGGGGAAAATTCATGGTTAATTATCTAATTCCCATCATTAATTATAATTAGTGAGGGAAAATTTCCCCTCATGTACCCTCATTATTGCCTCTCTAGTTAAAGATAAATAATGAGAGTAATGAGATCCCCTCACTATTGTTGTTATATATTTAATGATGGATTATACCCTCATTATATATCTATTTAGTATTCACATATTTCGTCATTATACAATCATTTATTCTCATTAATAATGAAACATCCCCTCATTATACCATCATTTACCTCTCACCATTTTTTTTCTATTTAATAAATTTATTTATTAATATTCACCAGTAATTACATTTAGTAAATATTATACTCATAATGAACCAACCATATTGGACAAAACAATTGTAAACAAACCATATTCACATATATACACCTAGTTCAAAAATACATAAGTTCCATAAAATTAATAAAATTTTCTACGTACATCCTTGAAATAAAAAATGATCTACTATAATTTACATGAATCGCTAAACATATAACTCAACATAGTAACTGTCTATTCTATCTTTTAGATGAATCCCCTTTGAAGCAACCTACAAAAAAAATATTCAAGATAAAAAAGATTATAAGCCTCAGGACATCAGTAAGAAACTATATGAATTAAAAGAACTAATAAAATGTAAAAGAACAAAAGACAGAGATTTAACTATGCCCTGCACCCAACAAATAATGATGTCCTTGACATATTGACATCGAACACAAGGAAAAAAAATAATGTGTGCCAAAACCGAAAGAACAATAGGTCCTTAAGGATAGCACAAACCACAAGTTACAATCTCACAACTCCAATACTCTATCTTGGTGAAACATAGACATAGAAATTCAAGGATGAGTACAAACTAGTAAACTATATAATTCATCAATCTTTTGTCATTTTAAACATAACTTTGGAGTATTTGACAATAGAGAACAACAGGAAGCACTGTTTTACAACTTCTAAAAAGCAATAATAAGTTATTATATTTAAAAATATAAACTAACATCTAAGAGCTTCCAATAAAAAATGGGCCTTTGCGATATCTTGATTACTAACATTAGATCAACACTAAGTTAAAAATATTTATATCTATTGTGTTGGGACATATACAACACTTTAAAAGACTGTATATATTTAGTAACTTCAAAATACTATGGAGAAACTTACCCTTTATCTCTTGTTCAATTATGTCTGCCAAGCAGTAAATTATTTCTCCTTTTTTGAATCCTGAAAATTTAAGCAAGAGTATATATGCATTAGAGTTTTATATGCAAGTTTGGAAAATATTATGAGAATACTTCAAAATTAAATATGACTGAATATATGTTCAAATAATTCACATCAATTCACAATTGTAAAAAAATTCAAAATCTTTAACTGCTAGAATTTTCAATTTTCAGCTTGATATAGGAAGCAGAGAGAAGTAAAAAATGTCCTCACCACCCCCTTGTCAAAAAATAAAGAAGACAGAAACAAGACTTGAAGCATAAATGGCATCAAGTAACCAACCACTATAACTAAACTTGGTTTAGACCTGCATTACAAGAAAATAGGATATAAGCAGAGTGAAATAAAAAAAAAAAAAAAAGGTCATATGGTAAAAAATGAACTAAGAAAGAAAGCCAACATTTGAGAGAGAGAGAGAGAGAGAGAGAGGAACCCAATAATCTGGAGATTAGCATAAGGTTCGAAAAATAAGATGAACAAGATAGAGATAGGAAAAAATGGATGACTTCAACACCAAGAATAAGAGCCTAGCAAAGGGGAGATTGATTCCCTTCCATATCCAGTCTTCGTCATTTTTTTGCAGGGCCTTTGTCACTGACTTCAATATTAGTGATAGAAAAACCAATATTTTACCCTAATATGATTGCAAGAGCAAATTAGATATATTAAATAGTTCAAATTTAAGTACATGAATAAAACAAAGTAGCATGATCACTGAAATGCATATATAATCAAGAATTCATAATTCCTAATGTTCTTCTAAATAATTTGAGACTCGTTGATCACACACTTTGGCATTCATCAATAACTTTTGTGGTTCACATTAACTAGAAAAAACACTTTATCCACATTCTTACATCTTAATGAAATCACATAACTAATTGGATTTACACCAGCAACTGCTCACTGGTATCAGCACATAATGCCCTATATTTCGATAATGAAAACCTAATCCCAAAGAGAATGTTTTAGCAGGCCTGAAAAATCACATTTAATTAAATCTAACTTCCACCATTTTACAATGCTACAACTATAATGATGAATTCCAAAACACGACTACCATTATAATTCCAAGATAAAGAAGCTCAAGTTACAAACCCTCAATCCTACAAACAAACATAAATTGTAATACATAATTATATTAATCGATCAAATATCTAATAAGTAAGAGGCCGTGAAAGTTCTCCTCCCCCACAAATATGCTCACATACACAATATAAACCCTATATTCTAAAATAAAATCGAATGATATTGAACGGCAAAGCTTGCATAGCAAGCTTGAGATTGTATTGAAAATAAACCCTCTAACCTAATCGGTGCGCACCCTTCCTACCAATTCGAAACCTCGAGAATGGTATTGAACGGCAAAGCTTGCATAGGAAAGAGCAACTCTTGCTCACATACATATAAACCCTATACTCTAAAATAAAATCGTATGATATAAACATCGAAATCTGGAAATCCTCTAACCTGATGGCTGCGCACTCTTCCTCAATGTCTTCGAAATCTGGGACTTCAAGGAAGATTTGTGTTGGTCGGAAAAATAAATTGGGAAATCATGTTTGGGCTGCGCCTCTAAGGTCACTGAAACAACAATTTCTCATCTCGATCCATATTTTTCAGTTCAATTTGATGAAAGGGGATAAGGGAGTGAACGAGAGGAAGAGAGATGAAAATGAGGTTTTGGAGGGTTTTTTCTAATATATTATTAATTAATATATTAATTTCAATAATGAAAAAATGAAATGTTTTAGTGGGAATTCATCCCGCCTATATCTTATGATCGATAGTGAGGGTAATTTTTTGTTTTACAAATAATGAGAGGATTAATATCCAATAACGAGGGTAATTAAGATTTACTCACTAATAGTTCCACTATTTAGCTAGATATTATTTTACTCTCATTAAACTTATCAAAATTCCACATTTAGTGATGAATTTTTCATACCCTCATTAAATTTCTCTCACTAAAAATAGATTTTCTTGTAGTGTTTTCCTCATACACTGAATCGTTATTTAGCAGCATATCTTCTTTTGTGGTCATGTGTTTTAAGATCAACCACGTTCTTCCTCAGCACCATCACGTGGAACATGTCATTCAGGTTGGGTGGGAAGGCCAACATATAAACTACTTCATTAATCCTCTCAAGGATTTCTAAAGGTCCGGGAAATTTGGTCCTTAACCTGTTTCGAACGATACCTTCCGTCGTGGATACCTCTGGAAGATCTTATCGACTATCTCGATGCTCAAATCCTTTCTTCTATTATTTGCAACGAATCTCTATTTATCTTGAGCTTCCTTTATCCCTTGTCTAATTGAATCGATCATCTTAGTTATTTAAGAAACAATTTCTAGTTCAAGCATCGTTCTTTCCCTAACCTTGTCCTAATTCAGATATGATCTTCACTTCTTTCCATTTATTGTTTCGCAAGGCGCGATTCCAATCTAGGATTGGCAATTTTTGTTGTAAGTGAATTCGATAAATGCTAGCAATTCCTCTCAACTTCCTCCTTGAGCTGGGACTACTCTCTAAGCACACATTCCCATACTTGTATAGTCTCTTAGATTTTCTATCTATTTGCGGATGACACGTCTTACTAACAATCATCTTAGTACCCATAGCTTTATGCAGCTTTCCAAAATCTAGACGTAAAACGAGTATCATATTCAGAAGTGATTGAGATGGGCGCTCCTTGCAATCGTACTATTTCGTTCATACGGGCCTATGCTGGTTGGTCTAGTCCAGAGGTCATTTTTACTGCTATGAAGTATGATGCTTTTGATAATCGATCCATAATGAACCAAATAGTGGTGTTTTCCGTAAGTTAACTTTGGTAAACTGGCCACAAAATCTATTTTGATGTGATCCTACTTCTATTCTTAATTTCCAAGGATTGAAACAACCCTGAGGGTTTTCTGGTGCAAGGCTTTAACTTGTTGATAGCTCATTTCTCCATGTTCGCCTATATCTCTCTTTTTATGTCATTCATCCAGAATTTACCCTTCAAATCTTTGTATACCTTAGTGCTTCTTGGATGAGTCGTGTTCGAAGCGTCGTGAGCTTCACTCATGAATTCTTCCTTCATTTCTTCTTTGTTTGCATGCACACCCTTTCTTTGTAAGGTAAGGCATTATCTAGTACCTCGATCAAATTCTTGGGTTCTAGATCATGCTACTAGTCTCTTCTTCTTGAGATATGCATCTCCTCTTTGTGCAACGATGATCCTTTTTCTTAGGTCTATTTTCACTACCCGAGCAGTGATCTTTTCTTCAAATAACCAAGCAGATCCAATATTTGAATCCTTAACTTAGTGAACTCTCCAAGGAGTTCTCCTTCTTGAGTCAGGTCACAACTTAAGTCAACTCTATTCTGGCCACTGAGGGCGACAACTACCACATTGACCTTGACTGGGTAGAAGTGAATCGAACAATCATGGCCTTTTGACTAATTCTAACCATCTTCCTTGCCTTAAATCCAAATTCTTCTACTTAAAAATAATATTTGAGAATCTTTTAATCTGCATAATCTCATACTTAGCTCCATCCAGGTAGTGTCTCCAAATTTCCAACGCGTGAACAACTGCAGCGAGTTCCAAATCATGAGTGAGATAGTTTTGCTTATGATCTATCAACTATCAGAATGCATATACAATCTTTTTGTCTTTCTGCAATAGCAAGCACCCTAATTCCATCTTAACGCGCCAGTATAAACCACAAAATCCATGTTATTATTGGGAATTTCCTGCACCGGGGCTGTGGTTGACTTCTCTTTTAGAGTTTGGAAACTTTCTTCTAATTCATTTGACCATGTAAACTTGGTTCCTTTCTTGAGTAAGTACATCATGGGCTTAGATATCTTTGAGAATCCCTCTGTAAATCTTCAATAGTCCCAAAAATCTCCTTATGTTGTCACGTTCCTTGGTGGTTTCCAATTTCTCACAACATCTATCTTAATCGGATCTTCCTTAATTTCTTCAACCGATACTATAGGTCCTAAAAATATTTCTTCCCCCAGCTGAAATTCACACTTGCTGAATTTAGCGTACATTATTTTCATCTTAATGTTTCCAACACTGTCCTTAAATGTTCTTGATGCTCTTCTTCATTCTTTACATATACCAGAATATCATTTATGAACACAATCAAAATCTTATATCCAAATAGAGATAGAATGTCTTGTCCATTAAATCAAAAAACACTATTAGAGCATTTGTTAATCCACATAGCATTTATATGCACTCATAGTGATCATAACGAGTTCAAACTGGAGTCTTCGGAATATCGTCATTGCTTATCTTTAACTGATGGTAGCCTAAGATCAGGTCTATCTTCGAGAGTACACTTGCTTCCTTTAGTTGATCAAGGAGATCATCTATTCTTATGAGAGGATATCGGTCATTCATCATTAACTTATTCAACTCCATGCAACCAATGTACATCCTTGATGTGCCATCCTTTTGCTTCACGAATAAGATCGGGGTTTTCTATGACGACGCACTGGGTTCATAAGTCCAACAACTCTTGAAGTTGTAATTTGCTCTTGCGTCTCCTCTGGGATCCTCGCTATAAATGAGTCTGTCTTGAAGGTTCATCATATCTCTTATTCTCAAATTTAAGCAATTCACCTTTATCCTAAGGAATAACTTATTAATTAGGCATTCTTAGCTTTATCCTGCTTTTAATCCCAGATACTAAAGGTGACCTTGATTTCCAGCGTGGTCGTGACTGCAGCCCATTCACTTTTTCTCTTACTGTATAAATCGCCGCGATAAAATATTTTAAGTGTTTTCCAAATTTCACGAGCCTTCTTGCTACTCGTGTCCGGTGAAGCTTCTCTTGGTAGTCCTATGATCAAGCTCAGTTATTGCTCTCGATATCAAGAATGCATTTCTGGAATAACTGATCGCCGAAATATCCCCTATCGAACTTTTCTTATTTCTTCATGATTATTGCTCATCTAACTGTCTCTCATTGGTGACCAACATCATCCGGAAGCATGGAGAAGATATATTGCGCTTTTCCTTGTCTATTCAAGCTATAACGTAAAGGTTCGCTTTAGGGAATGAACTCACTTCTGGCATCCATTGTGTCGCTTAGCCCACTAAAATGGGAGGGTTCTGATCTTAAATAACATTATCAGCACCGCTTTTTCAAACCATGTTCCTTCAATAAAGATTTTGACTACTCATTTTCTAGAAAATATACTGGAAGATCATTTCTATTTCTTTTCCCAATTCGAAGGCTTAAACACTCGGATTTTAGATGCACAAGTAAAAGAGAAACGAATGCCTCCAAATGAGGGCTTTAGCTGAATCATAACTTCTCATGGGGCAATTTAGAAAATCATGGAATTGAATAACTATTAGACTTTATAATCATAATAAAGACATTTATTACTTTAGAAGTGAAGATGAACAAATGTGCTAAAAGGCCAACAAAAGTCAAGGCGCGTCTAGGAAGAACAATTAGCGAGCCATTTTTGCAAGTGCCATTTTTGAATAAGAAATCATTCTTGGAAAGGGTTAACTTTAGAGATTTTCAAGCGTAATTCGCGAATTGATTTACCAATTTGGAGCACATTTTGGACCAAATAAAATTTATCCAAGTATGAAGATCTTGGATTTATTCCCACAAGATATTTTCAAAATAGAGGGCTGTAGAAAAGGACATAAATTGTAATGAAAGAATTTTCCTCTTTACGAAGGCTTATAATCACAAGACGCTTCCAGAACCATGAAATCTTTGTAGGAATAACAAAAGGAATCAATACATAGTCAATGAAAACCACACTGAAAGTTTCCAGAAAAATATGTCAACATGGTCTGACCAAATAATGTCATTACTGACCATTAATAGATGAAGGATCTCAAGTAAGGGATGATAGACTTTTGAAGGAGGAATAATCAAGGAATATATGAACAATTGAGTGGATAGATCGATGGGTTAACAAATATTCAAAATATTTTGACAGGTTACTATTCTTATCGATTTGACCTATCAACAACTAGGTCTAATCATCTCGCATGACTTCTCCCTGAAAAGTCATCCTCTCTTGTTCTAAGTACACTGCTATCAAGGAACAAAATATCATGGGTCCACTGAACTGTTGCTAGCTTCTCCGAGCGAAGGACATGATAAAATGGAGATTTACTTCTTAACCACAAGAAGGGTATGAAAGAAACAAACATAAACAGACTCAAAAGAGTCTAACTTTAACATTTTTCTGGGACTCAAAAGAATACTTGGCAAAGGGCCTTTAGGGGTACATATGATCGAGTTGCAGTCGAGGTGGTTATCTCTTCCTCTGTCCACAAGCATCTATCTTTTGAATATGTGCCATATCTTGACTTGCTGGGTTATCTAATATGTCGTGAAAGCTTTCGTAATGTAGAATAAATTCTCATCCCTTGCTGATGTGACTGGTCACAAGATACATTTTGTCCGAAAAAGTTGACGTTAGATTTTCCATACTGCAGTAGATCCCACGTCAGATAATTGTCCTTTAAATTAATTATTCTTCAATCATTTATGGCTTGAGACCAACATTTGAAAACTTGACATTTGCAATGGCATCTCTTCATTTCCAATTTGCTAAGATTTGTAGAACGCATCAACCTTCTCAAAAGAGCCCCGTGGCAAGTTCGTCATTTTTGGATAATCCTATAGGCTTAGCCATTGTAGAGGATATCTTAATCAGTCTAGGTTCTTCAGTACCTAAATGGGAGACCTAAAATTCTCCTTAGTTCAAGCTCACTATAGTCTATATTCTCACTACATTCTTCTATCTATAATTAATCTATCCTCAGTAAATTCTCACGGCATTTTACTAATTCGGCAATTAAGAGCAGTAGACCAATTCTTTTCCAAAGAGAAGGTTTATAAATCATCATTCAAACATTTATATTAACCATATTTATTTTCCCTTTTTTTTATACAATGACCAAAATTTTTGAAGTTTATAGGAAATAATATTTTGAGAAAACTCTGATTTTCACTTGTTGTTCAGACGGATCCATAATGACTTCAATTTTTATAAGCATTTGACCTATATCTTATCCAAAATATTTTTCATAGGTCCATAAAATTTTCTCAATAAATGGCGTTCAATCATCATTTTTTTTAAATTGACCGAGTACCTTTACTTTGCCCATTTTTTTCTTTGTCAACATGTATTTGGAAATTTATAACAATATAATCAAATAATTTACTTTGCCATACCTTTGAAATTTGTTGAGGATGCAAGGTGATGATGAGTTGTGGGTTGCTGAGTAGGTTCTTTAGAACAAAATCGAACTCAGATAAAAACATAGTCATGTAATCAATCAAAGAAATAGGTCTGTAGAGTTGCAAACCTGGCTTTGATACCATTCTGTAATGCCCCGGTCCCGAAAAGAATAATAAATGAAGGACGGGGGTGTCACTTAAAAAGAATAGGATTTGGAATAAATATTAATTAAATAAAATAACTGTTGGAAACAAGAATAGGTTATGTTCCGCAAAAATTTGGGCAGCATAACCTCTGAACTAGAACAAATCCCCGTTTTATAACAGCTTATAAGAGTACAATTAGAACGGCACATAATCCAACAAGTCCGTACATAGGTAGAACAAGGTGATAAACAGATACCAACAAGTAAAGATCCATTTATCTTAAGTATTAATAAGATTAGCCTCATCCAAAGGATAAAAACAAAATAGTAGATAAGACGAACTTCTAGGTCGACTAGAAGTAAACAGATACCAACATGAAATTAGGTATGACCTTTTTAATAGGTTGAAGTCAATAAAGGGATAATTAGTATGACAAAAGGACCGGGTTTCTTCCCTCACGATTTTATTTTATAAATAGACATCATATATTAATAGCATATTAGACATGCTATCATCAAGTATCATGTATCAAATATTAATACTAAATATCAGAGTATTCAGCAGAAACATAGCGGAAGCAAATAATATAACCAGATAGAGCAGCAATCAAGAAGCTCTGACAACCCCACCAACAACACATCACTGGCCTCCGCATCTCAACCTGAAAATATTTTGAAAAGAGTTGGGTGTGAGTACTAATGCACTCAGTGGGTAATTTTGAACTCAATTTGCAAATAAGAAATATCCAAAATAATACACAGTATATAGGAAGCAAAACGCGAAAGCCCTTCCCATATCTGTAAACCTTTTTCTTCTTCTTTGGGATCCATTTTACTTAGTCTGTCGTCTACTGCAGTATATAGCATGTCGCTGGTAGGAAAAGGGAGGGGTTGCCTCGCTAATCCGAGGAGAGTATACCAGGGTTTACCTAGCATTGACCCTTAGTGTGCTATGGGTCACCTAGCAGTGACTCCTTATAGTGACATCCGGTCACAGTGTATGTGTGGGGTTACCTCGCAGTGACACCTTTAGTGATAATCATCACAACTGCAAGGGTGTACAATCCTGCCTATGTTCATCAATTACTTGCACTACAAAAATCCAAGATTCTAGCACAAGCCTATCTTAGCTAAGTTTAGCATCGTCTCAATATATCTCATAAAACTTAGCAAATTAAATCATAGCTTAATCAGGCTTATACAACTATTCCACAAGTATGCTCAAATCCTAGTCACAATATCTCAATAATATTCTGGTAATATTCTAACAATATTTCAACATTATCTCAATACTATCCTATTTCATAACATAACAATATTCTATAATTCCTCATATAATAGTGACGTTAAACAGGTAGAGCATAAAACATTTATTTAGATATTTCTAAGTTATCTATCATGCTTCTAAGAGTTATTACTCTTAAATTTTATTTATTCTTTGAAAATAAACCCACCTCGTTGACGAGTAGGTGGCGACATAAAAACTTCGGGAACATCATCTTCTCTCCTAGCAGGTTCTGCGGGTCCTACAAGGGTCGATCTTCGACTCAGAACGACTACTATATATTTCAGAAATTAATCTACTATAATTGGAGCTATCATTAAATTTTATTCTTTTCAAAAATATATTACTCGACTCTAGAGACCTCGTGTACATTTAACACAGAAGAGAATAAATTCTAATATTATTTTTGATTTATTGGAACCAAAAGATTTGATAGAGGTCACTTTTCATAACTTGTCATTTTAATCGATTTTTATCAGATTTGTACCACAACACTTTTTAATCGTTCAAAAATTATGAAAATATTCAGGGACCATCCCATACATGCCAAGGCTATAGTTTGAGAGTTTTATAATTTTTCGATAACACAAGTTTCCATTACAAAAAATAACTGTTTAAATTAAATAATTGAGATTTTTCAAAACTCGTCCAAAAATTACAAAATTTCACGGGCACATAGGAAATATTATTTCGAGCGACTTTCGTGAACAAACTTTTTTGATTTAAGGACCCAAAAGGGCCTGAATTACAAAAAACAATGGAAAATCGGCGCCTCTTTTTATGCGTGTTTTCCGGCGATTTCGCCGGTTTCTGGCTATCACTCCGGCGGCGAGAAGGCGGCAGCAGCTCGGTGGTGGTGGTGGCAGCTCCAGCCTTCTCTCTTTCGGATCTCTCTCTCGCACTCTCTACTCTCTCTCTCGCCTTCTCACTCTTTCTCCCTTCCTTTCTCTTTCTTTCTCTCTACGTTAACTCTCTCTCTCTCTCTCTCTTCTTTATCTCTCTCTATATCATATGAATGGAAATGGGTTCTTCTAATCAACCGAGGAGGGGGGGTTATATAGAAATATTTAGTTTGGGTAGGATATTTTTAATATAATATTAATAAAATACTTTTTGGACTCGATTAAAAATTACTTTATTTCACCGGGAGTTCAGTTTATTTCGTATCGAAAATATAAAAATACCGGGAGGTTCATTGAGATATTTCCTATTGAGTCAATTCAAAATGATATGCCGAAAATGTTATTTGTTAAACGAACGAGAGAAGGTTCTTTTTTAAATTAATTAAAAATTACTATTTATTTTACCAAAAATATTATTGAGAGTTCGTTTGACCTCTAATTTTAAAAAAAATATCGAGATTACCAGCGGATTCTTTGGTTCATTTCCTATTGGACAACTCTGACGAGTCAAGTCTCGAGACGTCGCAAATATTCCCGATTAAATTTAAAATTACTATTCACGTCCTCTTTGACTATTGGGACTTTGGTTGATCTCGAATTAAAATTTTAAAAGTACCATTGAAATTTAGAAAACTTTTAACTATAATTCGAAAATACGGGGTGTTACATCTTTAAAGCATTAAAGCACCCCCAGATACAGAGAATTGTAATTTGTTGAACCCACCCATTTCATCCCCCGAATCATTCTACCTTATCTATGGTGAGCAACAGAGAGCCATTGGAATGGTCATTATGGGATGGACTGACTGACCAGGATGTCCTGGAAGAGGATGAAGACAGAGAAGAAGGAATCATGATATTGTACTCATTGGAAGAAATGACATAGGATGTGTGGACTTTGGTATGCCCATTCAGAGAAATGATGACAAGATGGTGTCTTCTATTATTAAAGCGCACACGCTGGAGCTGAAGGCATTGCCAAGGCATTTGAAGTATGCCTATTTAGGAGATAATGAGACTTTTCCAATGATAATTAGTGTGGGGTTGAATCAAGCTGATGAAGACCACCTTTAGAGATTGTTGAGGTTGTACAAGAAGGCACTCGAATGGACATTGGTAGATATAAAGGGCATTAGCCCAGCAGTTTACATGCACAAGATCTTGTTGGAAGATGATGCAAAGCAAGTTCATGATCTACAAAGAAAACTCAATCCAGTGATGAAGGATGTTGTGACAAAAGAGATAATTAAGCTGCTGGACCAAGGCATTATATACCCGATTTCAGATAGTAAGTGGGTCAGTCCAATCTAAGTTGTGTCCAAGAAGTCTAAAATACAAGTTGTTAAAAATAATAAGGGAGAGCTTGTGCCCACATGATTGTAAACTGGCTAAAGAGTTTGCATTGACTACCGAAAGCTGAACACCGTCACGCGGAAGGATCATTTCCCACTTTTGTTCATTGACCAGATGCTGGAGAGGCTCGCAGGAAACAAATTCTTTTGTTTCTTGGATAGGTACTCTGGATACATGTAGATTGCAGTGAACCAAGAGAATCAGGAGAAAATAACATTCACGTGCCCATTTAGCACCTTTGCCTATCACATAGTGCCCTTTGGCCTCTGAAATGCTCCTGATACATTTCAACAATGTATGATGAGCATATTCTCCAACCTTTTTGAGAATTGCATTAAAGTGTTCATGGATGACTTCACGGTGTATGGGAGCTGCTTTGATAGATGCTTGGATAATCTAGAGAAGGTGTTGCAGCGGTGTGTGGACAAATCCCTCATATTGAATTATGAAAAATGCCATTTCATGATCAGAGAGGGCATTGTACTGGGTCATGTGATTTCCGAGAGTGGCATTGAGGTTGACAAAGCAAAAGTGGATGTAATTGAAAAATTGTCATACCCCACTTCAGTGAAACAAGTGAAAGGTTTTCTAGGGCATGCTGAATTCTATAAGAGATTTTCAAAAATTGTCCAGCCTATTACTCACTTACTGCAGTATGATGTCCTATTTGAATTTGATGAAGATTGCAAGAAGGCATTCAATATTCTGAAAAATCAACTGGTCACAGAGCCAATTATCCAACCACCAGATTGGGCAATACCCTTTGAGATAATGTGTGATACCAGTGGCTACGTTGTGGGCGCTGTACTGGGTCAGAAAAGAGAGAAAGATAGCCATGTAATTTACTATTCTTCCAAAACTTTGAATGGATCATGGTATACTAAGGCACTTGATGGCCAAGTAGGAGATGAAGTCGAGGCTAATCAGATGGATCCTGCTCTTGCAAGAGTTTGATGTTGAGATAAAAGATAGAAGTGGGGCACAAAACTTGGTAGTTGACCATCTGAGCCGGGTGCTGAATAAAAAAGGTGATGGGTATGCAGATGTAGTGAATTTTCTAATGTCTGGACAAATACCTATTAGGTACTCGAGGTACCAAAAGAATAAACTGAGGCATGAGAGAAAGTTCTATCTAGGGATAGCCCCATTCTATGGAGGAGGTATGCTAATCAAATTATAAGAAGATGTATCCCTGATGAGGAGATAGAAGAGATTTTGAAACATGGTCACAATTATGCTTGCGGAGAGTATTTCGGACCAAATCGAACAACAAGAAGGGTTTTGGATTGTGGGTTCTTTTAGCCCATGATTTTTAAGGATGCCCACGACGTTTGTTGAAGGTGTGAATGCCAGAGAATTGGGAACATCACAAGAAGAAATGAAATGGCCATGACACCCATCATGCCAGTGGAGATTTTCGATGTATGGGGAATAGATTTCATAGGACCCCTTGCAAACTCTAGGGGGAACCACTACATCATCCTGGCAGTGGATTATGTGTCCAAGTGGGTAGAAGCCAAGGCCACTCCTATAAATGATGCAAGAGTGGTAGCCATATATCTGAAATCTCACATTTTCAGCCGGTTTGGTATGCCCAGGTCCATCATCAGTGATCAAAGGACCCATTTTTGCAACCAAATAATGGAAAAGCTATTGAAGAAGTATGGGGTGAATCAAAGAGTCACAACAGCAGGAATGGCCAAGCTGAAGTCTCAAATCGAGAAATAAAAGCCATCCTTAGAAAGGTCATGAATCCTAGTTAGAAGGATTGGAGTAATCATCTGGATGATGCCCTGTGGGCATGCCGAACTGCATTAAAGACTCCAATTAGGATGTCCCCATACCGGATATTGTTTGGAAAGTCTTGCCATCTGCAAGTGGAGCTGGAACACAAGGCACGATGGGCACTCTAGAAGCTGAACATGGACAAGGATACAGCCAAGCATTTCAGAAAATTTCAAATTCAAAAGCTGGAAGAAATAACAATGGAGGCCTATGATAATGTTGTACTTTACAAAGAAAAAATGAAAAGGCTCCATGATCAAGTGATTAGAAGGAAGAGATTATTTCCAAGGCAGCAAGTTCTTTTGTACCATTCAAGGTTTGAGCTTATGGGAGGAAGTCTGAAGACCAAATGGGTTGGTCCATTTGAAGTATATGTTGAATGCCCCAATGGGGCAGTTGAACTGAAAAATCCCGATGCTGGAGGGCATTTCAAAGTTAATGGCCATTGTCTGAAACCTTATTTGGGGCATTCGAATCAGGATGCCATAGTGGTTTGGCTTGGGGAGCCCATTTACGCCTGAGAAGGGATGATGTCGTGCCCATGACAGTAACTAGGGCGCTACTAGGAGGCAATCCAAGAAAGCAAGAGATAAAGATGATCCCTTGAAAATAGGAATTCTGAAGAAGGGCACTCTGAAGAGATAGAGTTTGTTTCGATTTTTCTGGGGATAATGCTTATTCTTTGTTGTGGGCACGCTGATCGCATAAAACTCTAGAAGCTGAAAAGTCACGGTCATATCAAGAAAACAATAACACTATGTTAAAAGCAAACCCTACAAAATTCAAACCATCACTTTCACTTTCTTCAAACTTTTCTGAAAATTCGGAACCTTCTTCTCCAAACCCTCCAACAAGAACAACTCTCATCCTCTCTCAAGCTACAACAATGGTGAACACCAGAGAAAAGAAGAAAACTCTAAAGGCCGGTACAAAGGCCCGACTAGAGTTTGACACTCCCACCACCACTGAGGAGCCTGCCCCAAGAAAAATGCTGAAGAAGAAGGCTGTGAAGCCTAAGGAGAAGGTCGGGACTGAGGTGGGAGCACCAAGCAAGGTCTCCAAAAAATTATTATCTGAAAAGGAGCTCGTAGCTAAAGCGACGGAGATAAGCTACGCTATGCCATTATAGGAAGAGTTTCCGGAGGAAAAAGCTGCTACGACAGACACGTAAGAAGAAGAAGTGGGTACAGAGCCCACAAAAAAGCTATCTAAAAATATCATTGTGAAGAAGGGAAATAAACCAGCTAGGGTTCCAACACCCGAGCCGTCTGTGGAAGTTGCTGAAGATGAGGAAGTCTAAGAGAAAGATGACGATGCAACATTAGATGAATACCTTGAGGAGCTCGAGGAATCTTAGGGAAAAGAGGAAGAAGAAGCTTAACCCGCGGATATCAAAAAGCAGGCACTGGAGAAGTTGAAAGGGGAGAAGAAAGTCGAAGAGCCCATTTCGGAGATATCTGAGCAGCCTGAGGAGTCCGAAAATGGAGAGACTGAGGATGAAGCCACAGAGCAGCAAGAGCCAAGCGAGCCATCTCAGGCTTGTACACTTGTAGATTAGCCTTCGGAGGACTCACTGCCCAACCAGAGGGTAGGCAAAGCAGTGGCCATGAAGGCCGGAGAAAAATTGGCTGGAGAGCCCTCTTCAAAAAAGAGGAAAGTTGAAGAGGGCACAACAAAACATGAGCCCAAGAAAGGTAGAGGGGTGGGGAGCCCTACGCCAGGAAAGCCAGGAAGTGATCTACCTCTAATTCGGGGCATCATACACTCAAAGGTCGTCCACCATAAGTCCTTGGTTGCTCTGGGAATATAGCAGGAGGTAAGGGCACTGTTCGCTGCTATTGGTTGGGAATTTTTTGTTGACATGGACTGTGTGATTTTCTCTGCTCTCTCACAAGAATTTGTTCATTCTTTAAAAATTAAGGTTGTTAGTAAGCTTGCCACATCTACTAGAGTCATGAATTTTAGAATTCTTAGAAAAAATTTCTCTTTATTTGCTGATGAGCTTCATATGATGTTGGGTATTGTGTCGTACTTAGACCTCCAGGAGGATGAGTATGTAAATACAGTGACCGTTGTGCCCGACTCCGCTGAGGGAGTTGATGCAAAATGGGCAAACATTGGGCATGGCTCCACTTGTCAAAGTGGAGCCACAAAAGGGTTCTATTTGAATAATGATGCTTTGAGAATTTGTCATAGGGTGATTGCATGTAGCTTCTTCGGAAGAAATGATAGTTCTAATTCTATCACGAATCAAGAACTATACATTCTGTGGTGCATGATAAAAAAGATAAAAAAATTAATTTTGGTTCTGTGGCCATTGCACACTTCAGAGAAATTAAGACACACCCTAGGCATCGCATTTTATGTGCCCAATTGATCACCTAAATTGCTGTGAGGGCTAGACTGCTTGATTTACATACCACTGTGATGACCTCCTTGCCTGTTGAATATTTTGATATTGCATGCCTGAAAAGAATGCAAGATGTTGTGGATGATGAGGAAGGGAAGCCAGTTTTCTTTGTGCTGAGGGCAGACCCCTCTAGCATGCTTCTTACCTCTGCAGGTACATCTAGGAGACCACCAGCGGGGAGGGCACAACAAGGGGAGAACCTTCTCGCAGTGATGCTGAGGAAACTGAAGATGATAGAGAATGCCTAGTTTTAAACAAATGAGAAATTGACCCGCATGGAAGCAGCCCTGAAGGCATATTTCAAACATGTTGGGTTCTCATACCTAATGCCCGAGATCGATTCATCTGGTTCTTTCTTTTCATTATATTAGGTTTTATTTTTATTTTTGTTCTTTTTTTGTGTTGCCCATGTTTCACCCACTTTGCCTCATGCAAAGTGTGTGGGTGGGGATATTTCAGGTGTTGTCTTGTTTTTGTGTTGAGTCTATTTAAACACTTTGCCTCGTGCAAAGTGTGTTGGTGGTCAGTGTTTGTATCAAGCATGCTTTCTGTGAATTCGTGTGGCCATTGCATTCGATATTTTCAACTTATTTGCTTTATCAAAATCAGTATGCCCATAGTAAGATAGGGATGATAAACGAGTTAAGCATGCCCTGGAAGATTTGAGCCTATAGCTTCATGCCCATTTCACAGTTCTTTTTTCTTCATGTGTGTTAACATTCTGTGCTTAGGAATTCCAGAACTTGCTATTGTTCTACTTAAGGCCTTGAAATTGTTGATGCATTTGTAGATGATTTAGGGCATCTTTGACTGAGCCACCTATATAAAAGTTTACCCACCAACAACACAGTCTTGAAGCCTTTGAGCCTATGAAATTCCCTGACAGATTTTTGTTTGGGACTGTAATATATAGCCAAGGCATCACAAGAGCCTGAAAAACAAAAAAAAAGGGAAGACATAATTGTTGGAGGATATATAAAAAGAAGGCCAGAAAAAGATAAGTGGAAGAGAGTAAAAAAAAAAGGAAAAAAAAGAGGAAGTATAAATTTTCCCTGGTCTTAAGTGTTCAGAATGTCCGAATAAAGAAATATTCATTGTCTGAACAATGCACAAGAGGGTAGTTTATTAGAAAGAAAAATGGGGGAAGTGTACAGTTAATAAAGCCCCACCTTATATGAAATGTCCACTTCAGCCTAAAAATCCCTATTGATACTTATGCATCTATAATTTCTTGAACTTGAAAGCAGAACATTAGCAAGTTTATGGGATGAATATATAAAGAATGCATTGAATTGGGTGTATACATGAATATGTAAAGAATGCATTGAATTGAGTGTATACACTGAGCCTAAACACTGAGTGAAGAGAGATTCTGAGGATTACCATGCTTTACTCATTTTTGACCTTTTTTTTGTGTGCTGAAACTTTGCAATTTTGTTGAAATATTGAAGTTGATGTGTTCACACTGATTAACAATTTGCATGTTTGTTTTTTGTAAGTCTGTTTCTTTTCTTTTAACTAGTTTGTTTTTTTAGACGTGTTGCATCTCATGCTTGAGGGCAATCATGTCTAAAGTGTGTGGGTGTGATAAGTCCATTTATTTCGTGTTTTTATGGGCATTTTATTTGATATAAATGTCTTTTTTAGTATGTTTTTTAGTTGAAAAGAACCAGGTTATGGTCAAGGGCATTTCAGAGGTCGAGTTTGGCGAAAGAGGCATTTTATACCTAATTATTCAAGCTTATCTAACGCCATAAACAACACTTAGAGGCACGGAGAACTTCTTCAGTATTCATCCAATATTCGGGAAACAGAATGGGCACAACGCCAAGGATGAAACTGACTAGATGATTCTGTGCCCACCGTGCTCGTGCAGACTCGACCAAAGTCCTGAAATGGGCACATGCGGAATTTTTGGGAATCAGTTAAGTCAAAGGTGGTGTAAAAGATAGATACAAATCCAAGAAGAGTTGGTGCTAAGTTGGACTGCTGGGAGGCGTAGAGATGAAGAGATAAAGCCAATCCCTGAAAAATAGGGATTTGATCAACCACCACTGGATAAGGCTTATCTAGTCAGTTGCACAGGGCATGCTAGACCCGGATTGTAGTTGAAGGCCCTCTCCTGTGGGGTAGTTTGAATTCGGAAATGTATCTATTTAAACAAGTTTCATTTTCTGAAAATGGTGTCCGGAAACACTGATACAATATTTTACTTTTTGCATTTTAATTTCTTGTTTTACTTTTGAAGCTGCTAAGGTAGCAAGACAATCCAATAGGTCTTATAACTTTGGGATTTAGGATCTGTTTTATGTTCTTAACGTTGGAGTTGGGTATTTTTTTCTTATTAATTCAGTAAGTTTTCCTTTAATTATGTCTTTTATTATTATTTCAATTTTAATTTCATCTAGCATGCGTGGCTAGATCTTTAATTCTGATGTTTGAACGATAGAAAAAGGTTTAAGTAAAAATTTGGACTCGTAAGGCCGTGTGGGCATATTAATACATGAAAGGTTTTTGCCAATTCTTGGTCTTGTTCCATATGAGTGTGTGTCTGAAATACTCAATGTGGCTGATCACTCATTAGACATAGAGGGCACACCACTATTAATTGAATTGGCGAGTCGTGACTATGTGTTGATTCATATAGTAATTAGGGAATCGGTGGGTTGTTGTGAGCACACGAGGAATCGGTAAACACAATAAACTTGAGTTTGTCTAAGGCACATTGTTGTCTATTCATTTATATCTCTTTGGGGAACCGAAGGGTGGGTCATAGGTTAGGGGTTTACTTGACGAGGAATCACTTTTAAACTTAAAATGAAATGATGAATAAGGAGACGCAAAGAGGAATCTGGTCTCCATAACTAGGTGATTTAGTAATGCATGAAAATCGGTGTGTCCATGATCGAGTAGTTTAGACTTAAACCAAATTCTAGTTCAAATAACGGAACCTTTATTATTTGATATTTTCTTTAGTCGTATTTTGCATATTTAATTTCAGTAAAGTGACAACACAATCAACCCCCTTTTGTGATTAGTTACTCGAAGGTGGGATCACAACAGCTCTCTGTGGCATCGACCCGTACTCATGAGCTAGCTACGCTCGCTGTGGACACAGGAGTTAGAAATTTATTTTGAACGCGAAGCGACCGCACGTCAACATCCCCTATTATTTTATTTATTCACTCATAGATATTATATTTTCGGTAAATTATTTTAGGCGTATGAAATCTTGTTGAGTAAATTTAATTCAGGGTTATATTACTTAAATTAATATTTATAATTATTAGTTATTTCTATATTTTTTATGGAAATGATAATATATATAATAAGAAAACAATGTTTAAATTGCATGTTATGAATATTTGTTTTCTAATGACAGTTACCGCAATTTGTTTAATTTATAAGATAAAAAATAAATGGGTATTTAATTTATTTTTATTCTATGGGAAAACAACCATAGGGAATATAATTTCATTCTTATATAATTAAGTTAGGATTGAAATGTGAATAGAATTTAAAAAATATATATATATATATATATATTCTGTTTGGAAACAATCATGAATATAATTATGATAGGAGTGAAATATAATTTCATCCATACTAATCATTTCCAGTTCACATGTAGGAGTGAAATATGAATAGAATCATTCTCATATCAATTTATTATCCTCTAATTAGCATATCCCGTAGAGATTTTTACTCCGAAAAGTAGGGGATTAACCATTCTTTTTGTATTCATTTATATTACTTATTCATAATGATCTATAAATTAATATATACATACATATATATACACACACATACATGCATACACAATATTTATTTTTTTTTATTTGACAAATTAGAAAGCTCTTGTTCAAGAATTTTTTATGTACTAAAATTTTATATGATCTTCCCCTTTTCTCTGACTCTCTTTCTCTTTTCCGTTCTATTTTTTCATTTGTTTTAAAGTTTTTGTTCATAACGTGCTCAACTTTTAATCAATATGTATGACTCTGGTTAGTATTTTCATTTTCTTCTCCTGCTATATATTTTTCTAAAGCTCAGCCATAAATTATAACCTCTAGCCTAATGTAATAAAACTTAAGTTAATAAGGTGGTATCCTGTACATTTGATGTACATAAGGTCTTATATCAAATCGAAAAAGCATCATTTCTAATACTCGAAAGTATCACATTTATTTTACTAAAAAATATTGTTAAAAATAAAAAATGGAGGCATTTTTATAATTATTACTATATTTTTTATTAAAAAAATATCACTTATAATACTAAAAAGTGTCACTTCTAACACTGAAAAGTATCGTAAATTTTTATCTGACAGTTTGACTCTATTTATCAAATTCACACTCTTATTGTAGAGGCTTTATTTCTGTATAGAAACAAAGACCGGACCCATCGCCATTAGAGGTCGAAGAAGTCGAAGAGGTCGACCCATCAGTGCCCGAGGTTAAAGAGGACTAAAGGCCTAAGGAACAAACTGAGGCCAAGCGGATTCTCAAAATGACCAAATCAAAAGACCCGTTGAAGATAAAGGAGACCCCGTCAAAACCCTAAAAGGGATAAAAGAGATCTCCCAAAAATCAGGAATTAGTTAAAGAATCCCTTATATATTTCGTATCATGAGATAAGGGAGGGGACAAATAGACACGTTCAACTCACACACAAAATCTAGCAATCAATCTACGCATTACAAACATCCTACAATTACAGAACTCAGATCTGAAATCATCATTTATTGCTTTATTCAATTCTTCGATTACTACTTTAGTTTTTCAATTCTAACTTGAGCGTCGGAGTCCGTTCGATCGTCAACCTCCCGACGGTCCTTCGGCTTCACATGTTTCTTTATCTTGTAGATCGTCGGAGTCCGAACTCGAAGAACGATTAATTGTAGAGTTTTTGACCTCTACAGTTTGGCGCCCACCGTGGGGCTCCGATCGATCGCTTCAAGATGATGAACAACAGTCGAAAGGATGCTGTAACCGTCCCTCAAGAAGCCCGAAAATATGGGATGACAGCAACCCCTTCACCAGAAAGCGACGGTGACATCGCATGACTCCTGCATCAATGGGACACCACCACAGTTGAGCTCGGGGCAATCCGCATAGAAAAATCAGCTTTAAAGGCTAGAGTAGAAGCTATCTCGCTGTTGAACTATTTCCCTAACGGATCTCCTTGAACTCAACCGCCACCATTCCCACGAACTCGAATGTCTAATGAACTTCGAGAGCATGTACTCCTAAACTCAACCCATGAGTTCTCTAACCAATCTACTGCAAGAACAAGCCAGGAACCCATATTTAAGGGCAAGGGAAATGACGATCTCCTCTTAGGCCTCCTATCTGGATTTGAAGATTGTGATCCCAGTCCGGAATCTGAGGTCGAAAAGAAGATCCAGCGACTGGAGGATATATTAACTCGAATCTCTAGGGTCCTCGCTCCCATCCGAAAGACTGCACTAACGAGCTTCATAGATTTCCCATTCACCAATGAGATCAGCCTCGTAGAGATGCCCCCGAAGTTTGCCTTTCCAAGCATGAAGTTATTCGATGGTGCATCCGACCCCGACGACCATGTCGCCCAGTATAAACAAAGGATTTTCACTAGCGCGATACCTCGGCATGCCAGGGAAGCCAACATGTGCAAAGGCATCGGATCCAACCTCGTTGGCCCAACACTCCAATGGTTTACCAACCTTCCCAACTCGAGGATCTCTTCATTTGCCCAGCTCAATGATCTCTTTGTCGAACAATTTGCCAGCAGCCGTAAGATTCAAAAATGTACCGACGACCTCTACACAGTCATACAAAGGTCAGAAGAGCCCCTACGAAACTTTGTGGGAAGATTCAATAGAGAAAAGTATCGATTCCTAACTGCAATATCGATACCAAAATTTCAGCCTATAAGAAGGGCCTTAAAAGAGACTCAGACCTCTACAAGGAATTGACCAAATACCCATGTAAGATGATAGAAGACGTGCTTGTCAAAGCCTAGGCCCAAATTAAATTGGAGGAAGATGAAGCAAATTCATCCAGACCTCGTACCAGGAATGAACATCCAAGGAAAGAACAAAGGAGAAACAGGATAGAAGAATACATAATGGACCCCTATCCGCAGAACCCTCAATTCGACTCGCAAAACAAATGAGCTCAAGAACCCCAGGTCGATAGAAGACTTCCTGAATACAGCTTCTGCATATCACCATCGAAGGTGGTTCTAGCCCTCAACGGACTTGGACAGAACGTGAAATGGCCCGCAAAAATGAAAGCACCAGACAACAAGCACGACAGGAGCAAATATTGTGAATTTCAACAATGACCATGGCCACAAAACCGATGAATGCATCGCCCTTAGACTCGAAGTCACAGAACTTTTAAAACGAGGATACCTCACCAATCTTTTAACCTCCAAAGTGAAAGAGACCTGCTCGCAGAGAGAAAATCATAAAGAAGCACAGCCGCCTGAACCCTCGAGGATAGATTGTACTTTGAACTGTATAACGGGAGTTTCAGAAATGAAGGAGATCTCGTAGTCTTCGGCAAAGAGGCATTACTGTTCGATCAAATATAGCGGGAATATCCCCAGAGAAACAAAATAAGATGATCTCATCACTCTCAATTTCACCAATAGAAAAGCATCTGAACTCTCACACCCACACCATGATGTACTAGTCATCTCTTTATTAATTTCCAACTGTTTAATTAAGCGCGTTCTCATTGACAATGGGAGCTCATCTAGTGTGATCTTCTTGCGTACTTTAAAAGGAATGCAAGTAAAAGAAACTAAAATCTTCTAAAGGTCAACCACTTTGATCGGCTATAGCAGGGAATACAAAGCCATGATAGGAAAAATCACACTTCCCACCTATATCGAGGGGATGAATATCTTTACCAAATTCTAAGTAATTAACGCCCCCTCAGCTTATAACGTCATAATGGGAAGACCTTGGATCCATGAACTCCAAGCGGTGTGATCAACCTATCATCAACTCCTGAAGTTCCCTATCCCTTAGGGAGTTCACAAAGTTCTACACGAGCAAATCACAGCACGAGAATGTTACGTCTCCACCTTTAAACATAAATGATCTATGAAAATCAATCAAATCAAAGTTGGGTCATCCTCAACCAGCATCGAAAATCACAGGTACGAAGAACCCGAGGTAGAAGACCTCAATGAAGTATAAATACACCCTGACTTTCCTGACCATAAGGTGCCGATCAGGTCAAGATTAACCGCAAAAATACGAGAACAATTGATAAGATTCCTCATCGAGCATCACGACTGCTTCACATGGTCATTTGAAGATATGACAGGTATCGGTCCTTCAATTATAACACATAAATTACAGGTTAATCCGGACAAGACCCCAGTGAAGCAAAAAAGATGAAAATTTACCCCTGAACGAAACAAGATCATGGATGAAGAGGTCAATAAGTTGCTCAAAAATGGACACATAAGAGAAGTGTAGTACCCCGAATGGCTAGCCAACGTCGTGGTAGTTAAGAAAAAGAACGGTAAAAACCGGCTCTGCATAGATTTCACTGACCTCGGCCAAGCCTGCCCAAAGGATTCATTCCCCCTACCTCATATAGATGCACTAGTCGACACAATGGTCAGGCACGAATTGATGAGTTTCATGGATGCCTTCTTCGGATACAACCAGATCTTTATGCATCCAGAAGACCAAGAAAAGACCGCGTTCATCACTCACCGAGGTATGTTTTGTTATAAAGTAATGCCTTCGGACTAAAAAATGTAGGTGCAACGTACCAAAGGCTAGTGAACTGAATGTTTGAAGAGCTCATAAGAGACACCATGGAAGTATATATCGACAACATGCTTGTGAAGTCTCCTAGAGCTCGAGATCATGTCGACCACCTCTGCCGAACCTTTGAAGTCCTTCACCGCTACAACATGAAGCTAAACCCCGCAAAATACGCATTCGAAGTGACCTCGGGAAAATTCCTAGGTTACCTCATTACAAAGAGAAGAATAGAAGCTAATCCTAGTCAGATTAGAGCTGTCAGAAACATACAACAACCTCAGAATATCAAGGAGGTACAAAAGCTTACTAGACAACTCACAGCCCTCAGCCGCTTTATCTCAAAATATTCAGAAAAAAGTCACGTCCTTTTCAAGACACTACGTAAGAACAAAAGCTTCAAATGGACTACCGAGTGCTCGAAGGCCTTAGAGGACTTGAAAAAATACCTGGCAAGCCTTCATTTGCTATCAAAGCCACACGATGGAGAGGTACTTTTAATATGTTTATCTGTTTCCATTAACTCTGTTAGCGCAGTTTTAGTCAGAGAAGACGAAGGGAGACAACACCCGGTCTACTATGCCAGTCGATCTCTATTGGATATCGAGACCAAATACCCATAATTGAAGAAACTAGCATTGGCTCTCATCATGGCATCGAGAAAAATGAAGCCTTATTTCCAAAGTCATTCGATCATGGTCACGGAATTCTCACTCAGAACAGTACTGAGAAAACCAGACCTCGCAGGAAGACTCTCCAAGTGGGCAGTCAAGCTTGGGAAGTATGACATTCACTACGTCCCCCGAACCTCGATAAAATCACAAGTACTCTCAAACTTATCACTGATTTCTCCTATGAAGTCGAAACCTAAACGGAAGGCGAATCAATGAGCGTCGAATAAAAAGAAAATTCAAAGTTTTGGACCCTTCAAGTTGATGGCTCCAGTACTTCGAAGAGGAGTGGTCTAGACATGGTTCTAACAAGCCTAACAGTTGAAACCATCGAGCGTTCAGTCCAGTATGGATTCAAAGCAACCAACAACGAAGCTGAGTACGAAGCCCTCATCGCATGATTGAACTTAGCCAGCGATCTCAAAGCCAAAATGATTCGAATCCAAAGCGATTTCCAACTAATAATAAACCAATTTGAAGGAGAATTCCAAGCAAAAGATTCAAGAATGATCGCCTACCTCACCGTAGCAAAAGAAACAACTTCGAAGTTTGAAAAGATTGAAGCCCAGCACATCACAAGAGAGGACAACGGGCACACCGACACCTTAGACAATTTCGGATCAGCAATCAAAATTGTCGAAACTAAAAACATCCCAATTTTATATGCAAAATGGCCTGCCGTATGGAAAGAAGATAGCCCCGAAATCCTATCGATCGAGAACACCACAAACTGGATGACCCCGCTCATCAAATATATAGCAAAAAATGAACTCCTCGAAGACCCTGTTGAGGCAGGACGGATCAAAGCTAAGGTACCAAAGTTCGCCATTATCTTCGGGTCCCTATACAGAAAATCTTTCTCAGGGCCTTACTTGAAATGTGTCAGCCCCATACAAGCTAAGTATATCTTGAGCGAGCACTACGAAGGCGAGTGCGGAAACCACTCGGGATACAGAAGCTTGACCAACCAAGCCCTAACGTCAGGATTCTATTGGCTGACCATGAGAACAGATGTAGGGAGCTATGCCAAAGCATGTGATCGATGTCAGAGGTTCGCACAAACAAACCACATGCCTCCAGAGCCCCTGCACACAGCGGCCATCCCTTGGCCATTCCGAAATGGGGATGGACATCGTAGAACCACTACCAAAAGGCAAAAACCAAAAATGCTACATTTTGGTACTAACAGACTACTTCACCAAGTGGGTTGAGGCCGAAGCCTTTGCACGAGTCAGAGACACAGAAGTACAAATTTTTTTATGAAAACATGTCTTATGCAGGTTCAGAATCCCCAGAGAGATCATGATGGTTCCCAGTTCATAAGTACAAGATTTTAAGATTTCTGTAAAGAGTGGAACATCAAGCTCTCGTTCTCCACCCCGAGGTACCTCGTAGCAAACGGTCAAGTAGAGGCCACAAACAAGACGATCCTAAACACCTTAAACAAAAGGCTATCCGAACACAAAAATCAATGGGTCCAGCTGCTCACAGGAGTTCTATGGTCTTACAAAATAACCTCAAGAACAAGTACGGGGGAAACCCCATTTGCTCTAACATATGGGTCGAAAGCAGTGCTGCCTGCAGAAGTAGAGATCGGTACTGCCAGAACAGAATGGTCCAATCAATCAAACAATAAGGAACTCGAGGTGAACCTCGATTCGATCGATGAGCTCAGAGATTGAGCGGCAATGAAAATAGCAGCATACCAGCACATGACAAAAGCACAAGGCTACGAACCAAATCAGAGATTGGGTACTCAGAAAGGTATTCCAAAATACGAAGGAGAGTGTAGCCGGGAAACTAGAACCAAATTGGGAAGGTCCCTACCAAATCAAAAAAGTGATTAGAAACGGAGCTTACAAACTCCGAACTAAGGAAAGCCGGCCTATAGCAATGCACTGCACTTAAAACAGTATCATTTCTAGAACCCTTGAATTTATTTTTAGTTTGATTTATTTTTTTTAGTTTTGTTTACTAATTTGAGCGTCGGAGTAATTAACAGAACCCCAAGAACAGGGGTCCTAACCCTCAAGAAAATAGCAGAGTCCTTATCCTAAGGTCACCTTATTGGCCAAAGGTAATGTATTCGCTCTTTTAATTTTCAAATCATTGTTATTTAAAATATTAAGTTTAATGACTTGAGCGTCGGAGTAACTAACAGAACCCCAAGCACAGGGGTCTCGACCCTCAACAAAACAGTAGGGTCCTAATCCTAAGGTCACCTTCTCGACCGAAGGGTAACGTATTCGCTCTTTTAATTTTCATATCATTGTTATTTAACATATTAAGTTTACTGACTTGAGCGTCGGAGTAACTAACAGAACCCTAAGCACAAGGGTCCTGACCCTCAAAAATACAGTAAGGTTCCGACCTCAAAAACTTCAAAGATTGGCTTGATTTCCAAAGTCGGGCCATGAAGATCCCAACACTCAAGATAATAAACTAAAGTACATGGCGACCCTCGAACCCCGACTATGAATTCGAGAAGTACCTCCTAAACTGGCATTACTTATCTTATCTAATCTCAATTCTATTGATGTACCAATCCATGGAATTCACCTCAACTCAAAGCGTCATAAAGAGGCAAAACATGCAATACGAGGAGATGTAAAACAGCAAAATCAAGCGCAAAGGTAAATTTGATAGAAAAGTAATAAAATTGTTTGTCTACCATACTTTCCTTCACGCAAGGTAAATAAAAAAAATATTTACAAAATATAATTGTTTGAGAAAAGTATAAAGTGTTCAGAAAAGAATTTGTTCATAAGAGATCAAGTTGAGGCCTCATCTCCGGCCTTAGCAGTATCCTCAACGGCCACATTGCTCTCCCATCGGACCTTAGTCTCCTTCCCGACTTCCACAGTAGCTCCAGTAGCGCGGTCCTCTTCTTGAGTCTCGACCTCCCCCTGATCTTCCAAGAAGGATAGATCAAGGTCTGGTATTTTCACCTTGATGGCCTCAACCACTGCAGCACCTCCTTCTTGGTAAAAGGCCTCCTTATAAAGGCTGAAGTCAGCAGAGTTGACCCATGTGTCGAAGTCCAGGGCTTCATCAGTCATTGTCCCAGCCCTGAGCAACCCCTCGAGCTCTTTCACCTTTACTTCGGAGACAGCCAGCCTCGACAGCAGATCCTGCTCAGTCTTCGCCTGGAGGTCAAGGCTCATTTCCAGCTACACTTAGGCACCCGCCACCATAGCTCATGTCGCATCCCTCTCGTCCCTCAGATCAGACTCTCTAGCCATCATATCTCACCTCTCCTCGGCGATCTTCTCTAGCTCCTCAGATAGTTTAGAGACCCTCTTCTCGAGGCCTTTCTCATGACTGGCGATGCGTTCTCGCAGGAGAAACTGGTTGTAGAGGACCTGAAATTGAAAACCAAGGAGTTCAAAAAAAAAGAAAGAGAGAATGAAAGTTTGTGAAAGTTACCCGTGACATCTGGTCGAAGGACAAGTAGGTCTGCTACTCGAGGCATTCCTTTTCGTAGTCCTCGGGTATGCCCTGACCAGCAATGGACTTCTGAACGTCCATTATGAAGAGCCTTAGAGAGACCCCTTGAGAGCACGGATTGGCAAGGGTCTGACGAAAAGTGCGGGCGGTCTCCACATCGATGACTTCACAAGGAACGGAAGGTTGCAGGATGATAGTAAGAGCAGAAGCATTGCTCTTCAATTTCTTGAAAGGAGGTGGAGTTAGAAGCCTCTCTTCCAAAGGCCTCTTGACGCCCAAAGGCGAAGACTCCTCTCTTCTGGCAGCCGCCAGGGCCTTGACCTTAGCATCCGAAGGCTTGATCTTCAGCTTCGTCATCCCATCAAGTAAGAACCGATCATTACGGACCTTCTCGAACTCTCAAAGTTCATCTGGAAGGAGGAAGACTTCCTCAATATGAGCAGCTTCAACGCCGATATGCTCACGGCATGGAGGAAAGCCTGCATAAGATAAGAAAACTAATAAGTCTTAACTAAGAGAAGTAGCTTAAGAGTTCGGCTCGAAAACCCACGGGCATCACAGAACTCAGCAGGAATGATGATATCAGCAGAAGTCCGGGCAGGCACAAAGAAGAACTTCAGCTTCCAATCCCCAGAAGAAGAAGGCAGGTTCGTTATCAAAGGGGGTTGATCCCCCACCCATTTTGTGAAGTAGTAAAAACCTATCTGCCCGGCATTAGCCACCGGTCTATAAGCCGCATGCCACTCTCTGACGCTGGACTCGGGAAAGCCTAGCTCTTCCTATAGATAATACATGCCCATCATGTAAAACCACCCTATTGGGGTGATTTGGGTAGGAGCTATGACATAGAAATGGGCAATCTTCATGAAGAACGGATGAATGGGGAGCCTAACCCCCTTCTCGGTGACTAATGTGTAGAAAGTAGTGAAGCCTGGTGGAGGTCGATGAGCTCGATCGACAAGACTAGGGGATTGGACCTCGATCCCAATACACGAGATCGGTGGTGAGGTCAGGCTTTTCAAAAGCTCATCGCTCACCTTCGGAGCGACCTCAGAGGCCTTGAACCTCTCTTCTACAACCTTAACCTCGCGAATTTGTAACTTTCGCCCTGCCAGTAAACTACCCCTCACCGCCGTAGCTTGGCGTTTGCTTATCACCGCCCGACCTACCAAACGAGGGATAATGGCCGATGGCCTCCTGCTCTTTCCCTTTTTCGTGACCTTAACAATCACGGGAGAGTTGGAACTACCAGAGTGTTCTGACCCAGAATGCTACTCTCCTTCTTCGCCGCCGTAACCCCTTTCTTCCTCAGCATTCGAGTCTCCACTCGCACTCATAGTAAACCCAGAAATATCTAGCAAATAATGCAAACCCAGGAATTGAACTAACAAACCAGAAAATTCTACACTCACCTAAAAGTTCCAAACCTCAGAAATATCGTCACTCACCGAGAAGTTCCAAACCCCAGAAAATTGATAGGATTACCTAGAAATCAGCAATACTGCCCAGAAATCTAAACCCTAGAAAACCTAAAAGTTACCGTAGATTCTCTAGAAATCCTAAGAATCACCAAGAAATACTATTAAATATCCTCAAAAATTCTTAAAACCTACGAGAAGTACTAAAACTACATATCCATGGCATGAAACATTAAAGGAGGAAAAAAGAGACGAGAAGATAGCCTGGAAACTATGAACTAATGAGAGTTCGAAGAGCCGGTAATGACCATAGCAAAAACCTTCAAGTGATTCAGAAGTGTGAGAAAGGCGGAGATGGTAGCGGAAAATACGGGTCAAAAATCTTTCGCAAGAGATTTTCACGGCAGAAAGATTTTTTCACGTAGAGATTCGTTTGGAGGAGAAGACTTTAGAAATTCTGGAGAAATGAGGAGAGAGGGAAATGTTTTCCTCGATATGTGAATTATGGGATAGAGACGACATGATCTGGACACACGCTAACGGTGAGCAGTGACTTAGGGAACGAAAAAAGTAAAATCTCTACTTCAGGTCTGCAGCTCCATGAGGTCTACTTTCATGACCTCAGAAGCTCCCCCAGGACCTGCTTTTAGGTCTGGAGCTCCATGAGGTCTGCTCTCACGACCTCAGAAGCTCCCCAGGACCTACCTTCAGGTCCGGAGTTTTATACGCATAGGTTCGAATCAAGGTAGTGATTAGCAAACGCCGACATTCATTACCCGATCCTTGAAATTCAAGAATCAAGTAATGAGGAGCTAACTGTAGAGGCCTTATTTCTGTATAGGCCCAAAGACTAGGCCTGATTGGGTACTTTTTACCTGTTTTATGAGGATAATTTTGATGTCATTTTATATAGTCAGCTACCTTGCATTTATCTGTTTTGGGAAGAATTTGATGTGTTATGAAGTTGTGCAGGTAGATAACTATATTTGGGCGTACGACTATCTTTTTGGGGGAATACAGCAAAGTCCGTTCGAAAAGAGTTTTCTGGAACAGGCCGTTTGGGCAAGCCACCTGAAGGATGGACCGAGAATTTAGGATCTGGGCCTGTGCGCGTAAATTCGGCCCTTTTTGCGTAAGTGTTGAGCCAACCCAATAACTGAATGCAGATTCAATCCGTCTCACAGCTTAGGAATATCACTTCTTTTGCTATTATCTAGTAGAGATAGACTAGGATGCTAATTTCCATATAAAAATTCCTTTTTATTAGGGAATATATCTTTTGGAGATATGGATGTATCTTTATATTAGTTTTGATCTGGGACCTGTAAAAGGGAGTTGGACGATAGACAGCAAGAAGCAACGCTCTCCAGAGAATTCAAATTATTCTTCCAGCTAATATTTTCATGATAGTTCGTATATTTTTTGAATTTTAACATGCGAGCAAGCTAAGCGCCGTTTCTTCCGGAACCAATTCACGGATCTTTGGCTCAACTTAACTGTGAGATCTAAGCGCTTAATTTCAATTGATTATATGCGTGTATTTGCTGTTCTCCGTTGTTCGAGTTGTGATTTATTCGAAGTTGCTGGGTAGTTGCAAATGCTTAGTGATTCGAGAATCATTTTGCTCCAAACTAAACCTCTATCACAATTACGGATGATTCATTTTGCTCCAAACTAAACCTCTATCACAATTACGGATGATTGGTTTAATTAGCCAGTAATCGACCCGAATCACTAAGCATTTGCAACTACCCAACAACTTCGAATAAATCACAACTCGAACAACGGAGAACAGCAAATACACACATATAATCAATTGAAATTAAGCACTTAGATCTCACAGTTAAGTTGAGCTAAAGATCCGTGAATTGGTTCCAGAAGAAACGGCGCTTAGCTTGCTCGCATGTCAAAATTCGAAAAATATACAAACTATCGTGAAAATATTAACTGGAAGAATAATTTGAATTCTCTGGAGAGCGTTTCTTCTTGTTGTCTATCGTCCAACTCCCTTTTACAGGTCCCAGATCAAAACTAATATAAAGATACATCCATATCTCCAAAAGATATATTTCCTAATAAAAAGGATTTTTTATATGGAAATTAGCATCCTAGTCTATCTCTACTAGGTAATAGCAAAAGAAGTGATATTTCTAAGCTGTGAGACGGATTGAATCCACGTTCAGTTCTTGGGCTGGCTCAACACTTATGCAAAAAGGGCCGAATTTACGCGCGCAGACCCAGATCCTAAATTCTCGGTTCATCCTTCAGGTGGCTTGCCCAAACGGCCTGCTCTAGAAAACTCTTTCGAACGGACTTTGCTGTATTTCCCCAAAAAGATAGTCGTACGCCCAAATATAGTTATCTACCTGCACAACTTCATAACACATCAAATTCTTCTCAAAACAGATAAATGCAAGGTAGCTGACTATATAAAATGACATCAAAATTATCCTCATAAAACAGGTAAAAAGTACCCAATCAAACCCCCCCCCCCCCCACATTTGAGCAATGCTCACCCTCGAGCATACAAAACAAACTGAAAATGAAAAGAGAGAGAACAACAAAGTACACAAACTGCCTTAAGCTGGAAAGTATTCGGAGGAACGACTATGACTCAACCATCCGCAAACAACTAACCCATCTCATTTTTGAACTCTATCACTGCCCTCAACCAAGTTAGAATCATGCTCTTGGATCCAACCTCACTAGGATTCGCTCATATTCGCTCAACACAAAAGAGGGACTGAGTTGAAATATCATGCACACAAGCCGTGATCTGTTATTCTCAGCATAAGTTTGCTCTTCTGTCATTCCAGTTATCATCAAACCAAGTTGAGCCATGGATCAAAAGGTCTTGTCACAAAGGTGTAACGGGGCTTGGGGTGATAGGGTTGGATGGATTTGGTTTCTCTAGCTAAAAAGTAGGGAACATGTAAAGCTCATTCACCCTCATCTCAATTTGCACCAGCACCCAAACATCACGACTGTCATTCTTCATGGAGTTGAATCCCAGTAGTTTCTTTTCTCTTTTTTTTTTTTCATTTTCGGCTTTTCTTTTTATATATATATATATAGCAATCAGGTACTCTGCCCTGTTCTCTTTCTTTTCTTTTCTTTTCTTCTTCTTTTTCTCTTTTTTTTTATATACATATATCATTGACTAGTAATCCTCCCAAGTTCCAAAGTTTCAGAGAGTCAGAATTGTGCTTCCATGTTCCCAGGGACAAGATACAGGCTAAAATCACGGCAATGGATAATTTCTGTGAGGCTTAGTTGAACAAAGAAATGGGGAAATTAAAGGCTAAAAAATGGCTCACTAGTTGGAAACTGGAATGGTAGGGCATTATTTTATGTTGGAAGCCAAAAGTTAGGTGTGTTCCTAATTGCCTTAATCATTCCTATGTCTGAACTGTGGTGACAAAACAGTTAGGCAACAGAGCAAACCAAGCATCAAATATCCACATCCGACACACTCTCAATAAACAATGAGCTTTCAATGATTTAAACATGCTCATGGGCTCAAAACTCACTTTCTGAGGCTGCAAAAACATGATCTAGAGCACAATTTGTCATCCAAGGTATCATATGAGCAGTTAAAGACATCAAAAATGAGACAACAAACCAAAATCACCAGCCAAATCAGGTCTTAACCATTCCTCCTCATATTTATCCACCCTTAACAGCCTATGCTTTGTCAAAACATATCTTTTTTTTTATTTATTTTTTTCTTTTCTGTTTTTTTTTTTGTTTTTAGTTTTCTAATTAACAGACAATGGACCCCCCCCCCCACATTTGAATAAGGACAGTGTCCTCACTGGGAAAGGGTTACAAGCGAAACACAAAAAAGAACTAGACGAAAGAAAACTGAATAAACATGCAAAGTAGAAAAGAAAAAGAAAAAACAAAGGAAGCATATATCACAAGTAGGGAGAGAGAAAGCAAACACTAGTCAGCCATGTTGCGAAGGACATGCTCTGTGGCCGTGAGGTGCCCATCTATATCATCGAGGCGACGAGTGAGTCGTTCCTCCAATCCACGAGTGACTGTGGTGAGCAATGCCTCGAATGCGGGCAGAAGAGATGCTGGAATGACTGACGGACCTGCAACTGAAAGAGAACTCGGGTCTTCGACACCCGGTTGAGAAAGTTGATACTGTCCGTCGGCGTTAACACACAATAGCTTCATGGCAGCAAAGTCAGTGAGAGAAAAATACATAGCAGGTAGAAATTCGGGTTCATCATTGGGGACATGTAGACGCTGAGCCAAAAGAGTAATCATATGCCCAAGAGTGATCTTATACAAGGGATGTTTAGCAGTAAACTGCCACTGTCTAGCTATCCAAGCACCAAAATTTAATTTTTCACCTAAGACCATGCAGTCTAAAATAAAGATCTCTTGTTGGGTGACCACATTCATCAAGTCCAATTGACCATAAAAAGTGCAAGACAAGAACCGATGGCAAAGACGGAGGGCACCATCACGAAGATGGTTACTCCTAGCAGATTTAGCCACATACTCAGTATTAATAGATAATTCACACCAACGCTCAGGAGCATGCATACCAAATGAAACAAGCATATCACGAGGAGCAGTTGTATAAGCATCAGATATAATGGACTCATCGGACTCAAAACCAAATAGCACATTTAAATCATTGATAGACAAATGAAAACGACGACCCCCCAAAGTAAAAACCACAGCATGAGTATCATCTAGACTCCGAGAGGCATCATATGCAAAAGAGGACAAGAATTCCAAGCTTAATAACTTATGCACAGGTAAGGAAATATCCAAGAAAGCACCCCAACCAATGCGATCAAAGTGGGCATGAATGTGTTCATTCTGTCCTAAAACAGCGATGTTATCCCAATTAAAAATTCGCGCACCAACAAAGGAACGATTGGAGTTCCTTCGGGTGCGCAGAGTTACCTCATCAGCTGAAAGGTATGGTGGTGGCGGTGCAGACCGGCGGCGATGACTAGAGGAGGCTGAAGTGGTCTCTGGGTCACGGCGAGTGGTGTCCTCTGGGGGAGAGCTGGGTGCGTGGTGTTGAGCAGAAGTGGTAGCGGCCTTGTGACGCTGAGAGCGCCGTACAGGGGCCGCGGAGGAAGTAGCGGAGGTTTGATCCAGTGAAGGGGGAGCAGTGACAGTGATTGGCGGTGGTGAACACGATGGGATGACAGATCTCTCACCGAAAATCATTGGTGACAGAGAATGGGAAAGGGCATGAGGCGGTGGTGATGGCGGTTGAGTCGGCGGCGGTGAGAGCTTTTGCCTACTTTTGCCGGTGCCTTTTGGAGAAGGTGGAGCGGTGGGTCGGCGTTTGAGTCACCGAAGAGGTTGCTCAGTAGGAGGAGCGGTGTTGGACGCCGGCGATGGTTGAGGTGGGGTATCCTCGTGCGGCGGAGATGATGTGCGTTCCGGCAGCGTAGAGGAAGTGATGGTCGCGGTAGCCTTCATCGAGCCTTTCTTCGATGTCTTTCTCTTGCCCATGGTAGGGGATGGTGATCGGAAATCGTCGACAATGGAGAGGAAGGTGGGAAGTCGTGAGGCGGTCAAAAGTCTGAAAGAAGGCAGTGAAAATAAACGTGAAAAAATTACTAAGGCATAAGGGGTGAAATTGAAGGGGAACTTTAGGGAATTAGGGTTTCTAAAAGGAAAATCCCCAAATTAGAGTTGGGGAAATTGCAAGTAGATCCCTGCAATTATCAAAAACAAACATTGGGCCCCCCCACATTTATAAATAACCAACCCTTTGTAAAATAACCAACCAAGTGGGTTGGATACCACTGGCTCAGCCCAACAAGCAGTTGCCCGTCTTCTTCCTCTTTTTTTATTTTTGTTTTTTTTATTTTTGTTGAGGAAGTAAATAACAACACCTAAACAAGAAAATAATAAAAGAGATAGAAAAATCAATAAGAGTCGGGTTGCTTCCCGATTAGCACCTCTTTTTAACATCAGTGGCTCGACGATGTGTCCAGATCAGGTCGGAATGGGTCGGGCCAAGGTAAGCCCATCAAAATGTGATTGCTCCATCTCGGCACAATATGGTTTGAGGAGTTGACCGTTGACCTTTAGTAATTTGTGGGTGAATAAACTCTGCATTTCCACAGCACCATGTGGACTGATGCTGACAACTTCATAAGGTCCCGTCCAACGGGACTTCAGTTTTCCGGGCATAAGTCGGAGACGAGCATTGAAAAGTAGGACCTTTTGACCAACCTCGAAGGTTTTTCGCCGGATGTATTTATCATGGAGAAACTTAGTGCGCTCTTTGTAGCGGCTAGCATTGTCATAAGCTTCCAACCGGATTTTCTCAAGCTCTTGCAACTGAAATCTCCTCTCATGTGCGGCTAAGTGCGGGTCTAAATTGCACTGCTTGACAGCCTAGAAAGCACGATGTTCCAGTTCTACTGGTAAATGGCACTGCTTCCCAAAAATTAGTCGGTAAGGAGACATCCCGATGGGTGTTTTGAACACCGTGCAGTATGCCCATACTGCATCATCCAGACGCAGACTCCAGTCCTTGCGGCTTGGGCATACAGTCTTCTCCAGAATGTTTTTTATCTCGCGATTTGAGACTTCGGCTTGTCCATTGGATTGCGGATGGTAAGCTGTAGCAACCCTATGTGTAACTTCATACTTCTTGAATAAGGCTTCCAAAGTCCGATTGTAGAAATGTGTGTCTTGGTCACTTATGATGGCTCGAGGAACACCAAAGCGTTGGAAAATCTGTGCCTTGAGGAATTTTGCCACCACTTTGGAGTCATTGGATTGAGTGGCTTTTACTTCGACCCACTTGGAAACATAGTCAACTGCCAACAAGATGTAAGAATTGCCGAAAGAACTCGGAAAAGGGCCCATGAAATCCATGCCCCGTACGTTAAAAATCTCACAGACCAGGATAGGAATTTGTGGCATCTCGTTCCTGGATGAAATGTTGCCAAGGCGTTGGCAACGATCACAGTGCTTACAAAATGGTAAGCATCCTTGAATATAGTTTCCCAATAAAAACCACAATCGAGGACCTTGCGAGCTGTCCTCTTGGGCCCAAAATGACCCCCACATGCATAAGCATGGCAAAAGGTGAGAATCGACTGAATTTCATCATCAGGAATGCATCTTCGAATAACTTGATCAGCACAAGTTTTCCACAAATAAGGATCGTCCCAAATGAAGTACTTGGCTTGACTCTTCAACTTGTTTTTCTTGGCAGATTCAGTACCCTTAGGGAACATCCCTGTGGTAAGAAAGTTCATTAAATCCGCGTACCAAGGTGCTGTTTCTGCAGCGGCAAGTAACAGCTCATCTGGAAATTCATTCCGTATGGGCAAACCGTCGGACTCTGTCAGTAATCGGCTTAAATGATCCGCAACATTATTTTCAGCTCCATTCTTGTCCTTGATCTCCAAATCAAATTCTTGCAGAAGGAGGACCCAGCGAATTAAGTGAGGTTTGGACTCCTTTTTGGATAACAAGTACTTTAGAGCTCCATGATCAGTGTACACAACAACCTTTGATCCAACAAGGTAGGATCGAGCTGAACAGAAATGAGACACTGAAGGCATAATGAAAGAAGAGGAGCAGACAAAGAAAGAGGTTGCTGAGCCCACAAGACAAGAAACAAAGAACAAGCCTCCCTTTCATGAGCATCTTGCCCATGACAGAAAAGAAAAGGAGATGAAGGAACTCCTCAAGGTCTTTCGGAAAGTGGAAGTCAATATTTCACTACTTGATGCGATAAGGCATGTTCCACATTATGCCTGTTTCCTAAAAGAGCTGTGCACCAAGATGGTGCGATTTGAAGATGATGTAAGACTTTTCGTGAGAGAAAATATCTCTGCAGTGCTACAAAAGATGCCTAAAAAGTGTGAAGATCTTGGCATGTTCATCATACCATGCATAATTAGGAGCAAGAAGATTGAAAGGACGATGCTTGATCTCGGTGCATCCATAAATGTCATGCCCATGACGATTTATGAAGAGTTGAATCTGGGTCCACTCAAGGAAACAAGGGTGATCATCTAGTTGGCAGACATATCACATGTCTATCCCAAAGGTCTAATAGAAGATGTTTTAGTGAAAGTAGGGGATTTGATTTTCCCGACAGACTTCTATGTCTTGGACATAGGCAAAACGACATCATCCATATCCGTTCTATTGTCAGGGAGGCCTTTCATGAAGACTGCTCGCACCAAAATCAATGTCGATAAGGGCACGCTGACATGTGAATTTGATGGCCAGATAGTTGTTTTCAACATTTATGAAGCCATGAAATACCCACAAGATCCAAAGTCAGTTCACTTTGTGAACCATTATGCCCAATCTCAAGCTATTCTGGGTCGCATGAACAACCAAGAACCCCTGAAATGGGCACTGCAAGCCGGGTTGACTGACTACGATGCCCTCAGTGAAGATGAAGATACCAGAGATGTTATCATGATGCTATACTCTCTGGAAGAATTTTCACATGGAGTGGTGGATTTTAATTTGCCCACAATGACTCAGACAGACAGGATGCTTCCATCGATTCAGAGGGCACCAAAGTTAGAATTGAAAAATCTCCCTGACCACTTAAAGTATGCCTACCTTGGGGAGAATGAGACACTGCCGGTTATAATAAGCAAAGGACTGAACCTCGTTGAAGAAAACCGGCTATTGAGACTATTACGCATATATAAAGAAGCAATGGGATGGACTCTAGCCGATATCAAGGGCATAAGCCCTGTAGTATGCATTCACAATATCCTCTTGGAGGATAATGCCAAACTGGTGCGGGATGCCCAACGCAAACTAAATCCCGCAATGAAGGAGGTCGTGCTGAAGGAGATACTCAAATTGCTGGATATGTGAATCATTTATCCCATTTCAGACAACAAATGGGTAAGCCCTATTCATGTCGTGCCCAAGAAGTCAGGAATCCAGGTGGTGAAAAATGAGCTTGTGCTCACAAGGCTACAAACTGGATGGAGAGTCTGTATAGACTACCGAAAGCTCAACACTGTCACAAGGATGGATCACTTTCCATTGCCATTCATAGATCAGATGCTGGAGAGATTAGCTGGAAACAAATTCTTTTGTTTCCTTGATGGATATTCAGGGTATATGCAAATTGTAGTAGATCAAGAAGACCAGGAGAAAACTACTTTCACGTTCCCATTCGGCACATTTGCTTACCGAAGAATGCCTTTTGGGCTCTGCAATGCCCTCAGAACATTTCAACGCTGCATCATAAGTATTTTCTCAGATCTTTTGGAGAATTATATCAAAGTAATCATGGACGAATTTACAGTCTACAGAAATTCATTCGACACATGCCTCGACAACCTTAAGAAGGTGCTCAAAAGATGTGTGGATAAGTGCTTGGTGCAAACTATAAAAAATGCCATTTCATGGTTCGTGAGGGGATTGTTCTTGGGCACGTTGTTTCAAAAAGAGGCATAGAGGTGGATAAAGCTAAGGTGGACATCATTGAGAAGCTACCCTACCCCACTACGGTGAAACAAGTTCGTGGTTTTCTTGGGCACGCTAGGTTCTACCGGCGATTCATCAAAGATTTTGCAAAGATTTCTCAACCAATCACCCATCTTTTGCAAAATGATGTGCCATTTGTCTTCGATGATGCATGCAAGGAAGCCTTCAGCACTCTGAAGAAGAGGCTGGTCACAGCGCCCATCATTCAACCTCCGGACTGGGGCATGCCTTTTGAAATAATGTGTGATGCCAGCGAATACGTTGTAGGCGCAGTGCATGGGCAAAGGTGAGGTAAAGAATGCCATGTGATTTACTATGCATCCAAAACACTGAATCATTCCCAAACCAACTACACCACGACTGAGAAGAAATTGTTGGCAGTAGTCTTTGCCTTTGAAAAATTCCGATCTTATTTGCTCGGAGCTAAGAGTGTGGTCTACACTGATCACTCTGCATTGAAACACTTGCTCGCAAAGAAGTAATCAAATCCAAGGCTCATACGGTGGATACTACTGTTGCAAGAATTCGATTGGGAGACCAAAGACAAGAGTAGAGCTCAAAACCAGGTGGCTGATCACTTGAGTAGAGTACTCAATGAGGAAGAAGACGTGGTGCCCATTGAGGAGGCCTTTCCAGATGAGTACCTGTTTAACCTCAAGGGCACAGCACCTTGGTATGTTGACTTGGTCAATTTCATGATCTCTTGAGAACTACCTACCAGACTCTCGATCTATCAAAGGAACAAAATCTGAAGTGAGAGTCGATATTATGTATGGGATGAGCCCATACTATGGAGAAGGTGCGCGGACCAAATCATTCATCACTGCGTGCCCACAGAAGAAGGTAAGAGCATTCTAGATTACTGCCACTCTGAAGCATGTGGGGGGCACTTTGGTGCAAAAAGAACTGCGAAGAAGGTTCTTGATTGCGGGTTCTTTTGGCCCTCACTTCACAAAGATGCTTATGAAGTGTGTAGATGATGCCCACGCTGTCAGATGACTGAGAACATCTCCAAACGCAATGAAATGTCCATGGTGCATATCATGCCGGTAGAAGTTTTTGACATTTAGGGAATTGACTTTATAGGTCCCTTAACCAAATCCAATAGACATCAGTACATAGTCTTAGTTGTGGAATATGTATCCAAGTGGGTGGAAGCAAAAGTAACCGCCACAAATGATGTCCGTGTGGTCAAGAAGTTCCTGAAGTCTAATGTGTTCAGCAGGTTCGGTGTGCCCAGGGCACTGATAAGTGATCATGGATTCCATTTCTGCAACATAATCATCAAGAATTTGCTTAAGAAATATGGAGTGAGGCATAAGGTGACTACTGCATATCACCCACAAGAGAATAGGCAAGCCGAGGTTTCCAACCGAGAGGTCAAGTCCGTACTTCAGAAGGTCGTGAATCCCAATAGCAAGAATTGGAGTTTCAAGCTGGATGATGCCTTGTGGGCATATCGCACTGCCTACAAAACACCCATTGGGATGTCTCCCTTTCTTTTAGTCTACGGGAAGAATTGCCATCTTCGAGTAGAAATTGAGCACAAAGCTTTTTGGGCAATTCAGAAGCTGGACATGAAGCTTGATAGAGTTGGGATCGAAAGGAAGCTGCAACTCCAAGAGTTAGAAGAGATAAGGCTGAAAGCCGATGACAATGTCATTCTCTACAAGGAAAGAATGAAAAGAACCCATGACCACCTCATTCGCCATAAGCCATTTGAGCGTGGGCAAAAGATTCTGTTATATAATTCCAGAATGAAGCTGATAGGGGGAGGACTCAAGTTCAAATGGTCAGGAACATATGAGATCCAGACCATGTGCCCAAATGGAGCAGTGGAATTATTTGATTCAAGTACTCGAGAGACCTTCAAAGTCAACGGTCAAAGGCTGAAGCATCTCAATGAATCAACAGTTTCATACATGAAGGCTCTCGGGCTCAAGCTCGTTGAGCCACATACATGTGATGAAAGGCAAGCGTCATGCCCACGTCAATAACTGGGGCGCTGAATGGGAGGCAACCCAGGTTTATTTGTTTTATTTTCTTTTTTATGTTCTTCATATTTATTTCTTTCCTTTTTGGTGATTATTTTTTGCCTTGTTAGACTAGGAGTTGGATTTTACGGTTGTATTTGTTTTTTGAAGTATTTTAGGGAATAAATTTAGGTGAATTTTTCATGGAAGGAAAGAATCTAGCCAATATGGATGCTTCCAGAATCTGGCAAAGGTAATTCCGGAAAAATCGGGATCTCTCTGCCCTCGTGGGCACAACACAAGATTCTGTACAAGGAAACCCTAGAAGCCCAAAAGTCATCTGACGGGCCTGTCACATCAACCCAAATTGAGTGGCTAGGGTGAATCCAAGTATTAAACCCCCAACCCTTCCTCACCAAAAATTCACTCGAAATTTTCACCCAAATTTTCAAAATTTTACAGCCCTCTTCTCTCTCTCTAAAAATTTCCTCTCTCAACCGCCTCAACCACAATCACCATGGCCCCCAAAACTCGCGCTGCCAAGTCCACAAAGAAGAAGGTGGAGTTCACCCCTTCTACTTCACCGGAAAACTCCAGGGACACCACCACCGACGTCGCTGCACCAACAAAGCCGTCAAGCACTGCCGCCATGAACATCCAACCTCTCTCTATCATCGAGCCACCATCTTAGCCTATTTCACTCGACAATCTGAGAGAGCTGACGAGCCCTCTCTGAAAATTGTGGAGGAGACCGCCGATGAGATCGACGACCAAGAGGAGGCCAGCATGCAGCAAGATATGACTCCCGAGCTGACACTGGAACACACCCCTGAGCCTTCTACAATTGAAAAGTTGAAGAAGGTGAAGAAGAAGAAGGTCGCCACCGCAAAAGCTCAGTCGCAGTCCCTAAAGAGAAAAAAATAGCCGTCGCTGACGCTATCGGAAGACGAGGAAGCCGAAGAAGAAAAAGCTGAAAGCAGTGGAGAGTCGCGAGCCCACAAGAGTCTGGATGACCAGTATCTGTTTCTGAAGAAACCCACTGAGAGCACAACGGATACGCCCTATGTGTCTGCCAAGGGGAAGGGAAAGACCCCTGCCAAACCGTCTGCAAAGAAGGGCAAAACTGTGGTTAGCCCAACTTCTGGAAAACTCATGCCAAAAGGAGAGGGCATCTTACCCACACGGGACATTGTGCACAGCAAGACCATCCACTTTACCTCACTCACCGTCTTGGGCATTGAGCGGGAAGTAAGAGAACTCTTCTCAAATATTGGCTGGTCTTTCTTTATTGAATGGGCCTATTTGATTTTTTCTAAGTTGGTCTATGAATTTTTCCATGATCCATCTATGAATAGTATGGGGAAGGGTGGTACTTCTACTAAGGTTTTTATGTTTAAAATTTTTGGTAAAAATTTTAATCTTTATGCTGATGAATTGAACATGGGTTTGGGCATTGTGTCGTTTTTAGATTTGAATGATACTGATTATAGATTTGCTATTGTTGTGGTGCCCACGGATGAGAATGTGGATGAGAAGTGGATTGAGTTGGGTGACGGTTCCAAATTCAAATCTGGAACTAGCAAGGGACACATGCTGAAAAGCAATGCCCTTTGCGTTTGTCACCGTGTACTCATCTACAACTTCTTTGGCCGGAAAGATAGCTCAAACTCCATCACCAATCAGGAGTTGTTTGTCCTCTGGTGCATGGTGCACAAGAAGAGGATAAACTTTGGAGCTGTGGCCATCGCCCACTTCAAGGACACTGTGGCCCATTCTAAGAACCGCATCTCTTGTGCCCAACTGATAACCCATCTTGCTGAAAAACTGCGCTTATTTGATCCCTCATCCACTAATTTGTATTGCAAGCATGTTGAATTATTTGATTTAAACTGCTTGAAACGTATGATGGATGTCTTTGATGATGAGGAGGGGAAACTTGTGTTCGTCATACCGAAGCTTGAGACTTCGAGTAGCCTTAGTTTTTCTTTGAACACAGGTCCCAGCAAGAGGCCCCCGAGGGCACAACGGCAAGAGACAGCAGCCACCACCATCCTAGCCAGACTGGACCGATTGGAAACCACCCTGTTCGCCTACTTCAAGCACATCGGATTTAATTATCCGACCCTCTCTGATGCCTAAACTGGTACTTTTTCCCGTAGATTATGTTTTTTGTTTTGTGTTTTTTTTTGTGTCTAGATGTCGCCCCATTCTCACACTTTGCTCAGCGCAAAGTGTGTTGGTGTGGGCACTAGGGAGTATTTGTGTTTGTGTTTGTGTTTTTGTTTTGAGTTTGTGGGTTTTTTGTTTTTATTTTAGTTAAATGACCCCTATACCGACCCACTTTTCCTAAGGCAAAGTGTGTGGGTAGGGGTGGCCATTTAATGTTTTGTTGAGTTTGCGGTTCGTATGATAACCTTCTCGCACCCACTTTGTCGAAGGCAAAGTGTGTGGGTGGGGGTTACTCTGCTTTCTTTGCGTTTTTTATGTGTCAAATATGTGTAAATTTTTGAACTTGTAAGCATGGAGTCTAGGGTCTTGTGACCATAAGGCAACATATTTTACTGTATTTTCATTTCAACATGCCCAAGCTACTGCTTACATGATGAATGAACTAAGTACCTTGTGAGGAATTGAGCCTGAATTCACGATGTATGTGGTTATTCTTTCTTGTGTGATTTCTGCATTATTGAATTTAGGTGAACTAGAACTTGCTTTTGCTCTATTCTGAGGTCACAAGGAATTTTGGGTATGCTACTGAAATGCTTAGGCAAATTTTCTTTCTGAGCCCACAAAGCCAAATAAAACCACCTTGATATTATCCCTTGTAGCCCTGTTTGAGGTGAAAATGAATTAAGCCCTGGTCATATTCTTTCTTGAAAACCACAAAAGACCATGGGCATGAGGGAAGGATAAAATTGGTGTGTTACACGGAATAAAATGTCAAGGAAAAAAGAAGGAAAAAGAAAAAGAAAAGAAGTAGAAATAAAAAGAAAATAAAGAGAAAAATAAACCCCAAGAAAATAAAGTACAAAATATCCACAAAATAAAAAATTTGGGGAATGTGCTTTATAAAATAGGCACGGTGGCAAAGGCCAATAAGAGTTAAAAGAAGTCTCCCAAAGGGAAAATTCGACTAAATTCTGGGCTAGATCCAAATATTTCCTACCCTGAACCCGTAGCCCCATTACAACCTTCAAAGTCCTTAGCATAGGTATGCCCATAATTCCAATAGTGGTGGAGGAACAAGAGCACTTGCAAGCCTATAGTGATCCTCGGTTTAATTATGTTTTTCCTTGAGCGTAAACACTTAGCCAAAACACTTGAGTGAGGAAATTATGAGAGTACCACTCATTTAGTCATTCCGATTTGCAGTGAGCATTATGTATGTTTTTACTGTTTATATGCTGTTGAGTGTGATCAGATTCCTAGGTCTCTGTGCCCACAAGGGATATGTTTTACATGATTGCTTTGTCTTGTTTTTGTCGTGAGTCTGTCTTTTCCTCCTTTGTTTTTTGTTTTTTTCTTTTTGGGCACGTTATACGGAAATCGCCCACCATTCTAGTATTAGCTGAAGGAGAAGTTTGTGATCATGCCCACAACAACTCCAGAGTGATTGAAGAGAAGGAAAGAAGACGAGAGCACAAGAGTAATCACAATAAGCTGAAGTAGGAGCAGTGCACCCTAGCTGCCCAAGGAAAGAAGAGCCGCGGAAGGAAAGTGAGATCTTCCAGAAGGAGAATCGGCTCTACAAGGAAAGTTACTATGTCGGCGATACTAGGGCACGGCGAGTACATAATCTGCGACTTAGAATCTTCTAAATAAGGGAAAAATTTACCAGATATGGAAAGTCTTGGGCATGACGGCTGTGGACTGGGCTGAAGATCCCCCGGCCCATGGGGAAATTTATCTTGTGTCTTTGTACTCCTATATAAGTAGAATTCATGGCAGAAAATAAACACCTTTCTACGCACCATAACACTTTTAATTTATTTTGCTTTATTTTATTTTTCTGCATTTTGTCTCAGGTCTTATGCCCGCAGGCATTTAGGATTTCTAGTTTTATGTTATTAAGTCCAGCGTTGGAGTTGGATTCCTTTTGCAATTAATATAAGTAAGTTTTTCATTTATGTTATGTGTTGTTTCAATTTAATTTTTGTTGTTCTAAGTCTAGCATGAGCGGCTAGACTCGTTACTCCGGATTGAACAAGGATAAGAACTTAATGAACACATAAGAACCGTGAGGCTTATGGGCATAAAACTGTGTGAATTTGGTTCTGTCGTGTAATCATTTTCTTTGTTGCATTATACAGTGGGCCAAGCTAGTTAATTGTGGCTGATCACTCATTAATTAGAATTGTGTTCACTACCTCTATAAATGGTCAATGAATCGTAGTTGTGTGTTAGTCATAAAGGGATGGGATACATCACGGGTACTGAAAGCATAAGAGAGATTTTTGTCTAGGTAAATCTAGGTCTATCTAGATCATAATGCTGCTTTGTTGCTTACAATCATATTAGAGATCGGGGTTGGGTAACAAGTAAGGGTTTAGGGGACAAGAGATCACCTCTAGGCTAAACTGAAAGGATAGATTAGGTAAGTGTGAGAGATCCATTGCATATAACAAGGTAATCAGGTTCACATGAGAAATCAGCGTGCCCATGACCGAGTCCGTTGGTTTATTCTAAGATTTATTCATTTCGGATCTTGTTATATATTAATATTGTTTTTAGTTTTGTAGTTTCTTTTTATTAGATCATAGCAAGACCACAACAAATCCCCCGCATTTTGTTACTGGTGACTTTGAAAGAAAAGATGCACAGTTTCCTATGGGATCGAACCTTACTCACTTCTGGCTACACCCATTGTGGGATAAGGAAAATTATAAATGTATTTTGGAGCGCGAAACGGTCGCGTGTCAATGAGGCATTCACAATCATGCTCTCATGTGGTCTCAATCCTCCGACAAAATATTGAATCAAGTCATGTTCAGTAATCTTGTGTTGTGGACATTTCGCCAGCATCGCTTGGAATATTCTCAGTAGTCATAGAAACTCTCGTTACTTCCCATATTCAGGTTTTCTATTTTTCTTCTCATTTCTTGCACTCTGGATGCTGGGAAATATTTATCTAAAAACTTCTATTGGAGTTGTCTCCATGTGGTCACAGCGCCAATTGGCAATGTGTACAGCCAGTTATGTGCCCCATCCTGAAGCGTGAAAGGGAACGAGACTAACCGCACATACTTTTCTCATCCAAGATCGGATGGTTGAGTCTGGCAAACCATCTCAAAATCTTACAAGTGTCTTTGTAGATCCTCTCCGGGCATTCCGTGGAATTTCAGCAAGATTTGGATAAAGTTTGCATGAATATTAATTAGACTATGATTTCATATATATTGTGGGTCGATTTTGGTATATTTTTGCAGTATTACTCACCCCCTGATTAGGTTTTGTGGAAGAATTCGTGTCTTGTGGATGATCGCGGGTGGTTGACACAGAAGTGGAGAAGTAGCCTTGTTTTTGGAGGTTTTGAACTCAAATTGATTGAAGAAAATCTGGAGAGTCTAGAAGGCAGTCAGTATGGGCATACTGACTAGATGGATCGATGAGAAAACACTTGCTGAGCTAGATCGTGTGAGTATTTGGGCTGGAGCGAGTGGGTTTTCACCAGCTACTGGGCGCGGTTTGGATCCCTTATTATTATTGGACTTAGTTTTTATATTACTTTCCTAGTTAGACTAGGGTTAGGACTCTATTTCCTTAATTAAAGATTTGTATTTAAGGACTCCTAGATAGAGTAGGAAACTATCCAGAAATCCAGACTGCTCGCTATAGATCAGAGACGAATTCTTCCGGCTATTTTTAGCAATTCAATTCTATTCTTTTCATCATTAATTTCTCAAACAAATTTTGTAGTTTGATTCCCATTATGAATTCGAGCTAAACTCATTTAATTCCAGTGAAGATTAACAAAGCCCTAGCGTATTGATTCTGTGAGGTCTAATTCGTTCTTATACTTTAATTGTATGAATGCATTTGTGATTCTCTGCATTTAAAGTTGTTAATTGTTTCGGTTCTGCTAAGTAATTCAAAATATTTAGTAGTCCGAGATTAATTAGTAGCTAATTAAATCGGTCATCCATAGTTGTGGTTTAGGTTAAATTAGTGGTAAATTGATTCTTCAGAATCAAGAGAAGAGCAGTCGTAATTCGACAATCCTTTCAGAGTTTGTTGGTTTTGAATCGGGTTTCTGTAGTGTCTAAAGTTGTCGGCTCATTAAATCTATAGAGTGTCTCTTATTGTTTTACTGTTGTCAGTCGTAGGGAAATAATTGATGAAGTGTCTTCCTGATTATCGAATAGTTAAGGAGAAATAAGTTCTCGTCAGAAGTGTCTTTGGTGGTTATAACTGATTTGCATTCATTAATTGAAGTCATCTTTGCATCGGTGAGCGGAATAATTAAGCTAGAGTGGAGTTAATCGAAAGCCGAAATACTTTTACATCTGTGAAGAAAACTTACTCTTTTGTTAATTGATTTTATTTTTGTTCTTACATTATAACAAAGAAATTGGTTGGTAAAGTTTGGTTACTTGCAGATTGAAGTGTTAGGAAATTCTCACCGGTCCTTTGGGAGACGATCTTGCTCATCACTATTCTAGGTAGTGTGGGCATACCGACTGCGTGTCGGATTATTTTTGGTGAAAAATGACGCACCAAATTTTGGCACCGTTGCCGGGGATCAGTTTTTAAGCAGTGATTATTCTAACATTTTGGTTTGCCATTTTTCTTATTTGTTTTTCTTCTAGTGCATTACTCGATCCTCACAAAAAGGAACTCTAGTTTTTGATCCAGAGCCGGAGAGGACTTTACGAAGGTTAAGGAAGTTTGTAAGAGAGGCTAAAGAAGCATCCACATCTGAACCAGAATGTTTTGATATTGATCAGCTTTTTGAAGAAGACATGGCTTTCAATCAAGTACTTGAGCAAGAACTTCAGATAAAAGAGTTAGGTCACCACAGAAACAACCAACCTATCTATATCGTGTTGCGTACTATCACTCAAAACTCTAAAATAAGGCCTGGCTTTATTCAAGTTCTACATAAGTTCGACAATTTACCTGGAGAAAGTGCACATAAGCACTTGGCCAAATTTGATCTAGTTTGCTCTACTTTACGTCCTCAAGGTTTTTCTTCAGATAATTTGAGGTTACTGACTTTTTCTCATACTTTGTAGGGTAAGGCTAGAGATTGGCTGTTTGATCTTCCATCGGGCTCTATTTCCACTTGGAATGAGTTGGAGGAACAATTCCTACACAAATTCTTTCCTGAATCAAGAGCTGTAAGCTTAAGGATAGCGATCAGCAGCATTAAGCAGAATCAGAATAAGAGTCTGGCCGATTACTTAGAGAGATTCCAGCAATTGTGCCATAAATATCCAGACCACGGATTCTCTGAATATCAATTGCTCACTAACTACTTTTACCGTGGTATGTCAACCTTTGACAGGAAGATCATTGATGCTACTAGCGGAGGGTCTCTCACCAACAAGTCTCTAGCAGAGGTGAAGCAGCTCATCATTGATATGATCTCTGGTGGCCAGTAGTATGAAGATGAGAATGATGACAGATACCGGTCTGTAAAAAGAGTTGAGCGAGTAGAAATTTCTGGTGTCAATGAGAAAATTGATGCTCTAACTTCTCTAGTTAGAGGCCTTGCTATGGCACAAACTCAAAATGTCTGCTGTGGAGTTTGTTTGGAGAATGGCCACTTTACTGATTCTTGTCCCACTTTGCAAGATCTTTCAACCGAACAAGCATGCTATGGATCTGGTGATGCACAACAAGATGCCCTGAGATGGAGGAAGTATGATCCCTACTCAAACACATACAACCTAGGTTGGAGGGATCATCTTAATTTTGGTTGGAAGCAGCCGGATCAGAAGATGCCGGGAGTTTTGACTTAGAGACAGCCGCAGGGTAGTCAGTATGCCCAATACCGATCGTGTTACGCCAAGCATGAGTGATATCATGAAGGGTTTAGAGCAGAGCAGAGCAGTGCGCTCGTTAATAGTCTGCCCCAGAGTCAAAAAGCCTTACAGCAAGAGACACAAGCTGCCTTGGGGAGTATGGGCACTCAAATCACCCAACTCGCCACTCAAATGAACAAGATGCAAACGAATCAGGGCAAACTCCCATCTCAAACTGAAATGAACCCAAAAGGGAATGTTAGTGTTGTCATTTTGAGAAGTAGGAAGGAGTTAGCCTAGTTGGAGGCTAAGAAGAAAGACAAAGAACTAGAAGAGCACGCTGAAGTGCAAAACAAAAGAGTCCACGGCAGAGAAGAAACAACTTGCCGAACCGCTTCCTCCCAAGGTATGTATGTAACCAAAAGTTTCTAATTCTCAATCGCTTATTGTAGCACATTTTCCTTCCAGGTTGGTTTGAAATAAGAAAGATGATGACGAGAAGGAGATTTTCAAGTTGTTCAGGAAGGTAGAGATTAATTTGCCTTAGATTGATGTCATTAAGCAAGTTCTCAGGTATGCAAAATTTTAGAAAGAATTGTGTGCTAAAAAGATGAGATGTGGGAAAGATGCAAGGATTAAAGTTGGTGAGAATGTTTTTGTTGTTATTCAAAGAAAATTGCTACAAAAATGTAGGGATCCGGGTATGTTTACTATTCCTTGCATTATTGGTAGTAAGAAGGTTGAGAGAGTCATGTTAGATTTAAGCGTATCCATCAATGTTATGCCTCTTTCTATGTACAAGGAATTGCAATTAGGTCATATGAAAGACACTCATGTTATCATTCAGTTAGCTAATAGGTCTAATGCATATCCTCAAGGTGTGGTTAAAGATGTTCTAGTAAAAGTTAATGAATTGATTTTTCCTGTAGATTTTTAAATAGTTGACATGGGTGATTCCTTCTCTGCACATAGATCTATGATTCTTTTAGGAAGGCCATTCATGAAAACGGCTAGAACTAAAATTGATGTTGACAAAGGCATGCTTAGCTTTGAATTTGATGGGAATATTGTCACATTTAATATTTTTGAAGCTATGAAGCATGTTGAGGATCCTGAAGCTCTATACATGATTGATATTGTAGATCAATTAGTTGACGATTTTGTTGAGAATCATTTCAGGGAAGATAAGCTGGGGCAGGTACTATTTGGTGGGATGACTGATACCGCTGCAATAATGGGAGAAGATGAGGAGATTCGAGATGTTATCATGCAACTGTATGCTACCAGTGAGTTTTCCAATCAGCATCTGTCAAGCAGTATGCCCATACTGATCAACTCGGAGCCGATTTTGCCATCTGTTGTGAAGGCTCCAGTGCTGGAATTGAAGGTGCTCTAAGAGCATTTGAAATACGTCTTTTTGGGAGACAAAGACAAATTGCCTATCATCATAAGCAAGGATCTAAGCAAAGAGCAAGAAGGACGGTTGGTCGAGCTTTTGAAAAGGTACAAGGGAGCAATTGGCTGGACCTTAGCCAATATAAAAGGGATCAGTCCTGATATCTACATTCATCGGATATTCCTTGAGTCGGATTGCAAGCCATCTAGAGATCCACAAAGAAAATTAAACCCTGCCATGAAAAAGGTGGTGCTCAAAGAAATCCTCAAACTGCTCCAGTTAGGGATTATTTACCCAATTTTTGAAAGCGTTTGGGTCAGTCCAGTGCACGTGGTACTGAAGAAGTCTGGTTTCCAGTTGGTCAAGAATGAGAACAATGAGTTGATTCCCATGAGGCTTCAAACAGGTTGGCGTATGTGCATCGATTTTTGGAAGCTGAATGATGCTACCCGCAAAGATCATTTTCCCTTGCCGTTTATTGACGAGATGCTCGAATGATTGGCGGGGAAATCTTTCTTTTACTTCCTGGATGGTTACTTGGGATACTTCTAAATTTTGATAGCCCAAGAAGATCAAGAAAAGATGACTTTCACATGTCCGTTTGGAATATTCACTTGTCAGAAAATGCCATTTGGTTTTTGTAACACTCCTGGCACTTTCCAATGGTGTATGATGAGTATCTTCTCCGACTTGATTGAAAGTTATATTGAGTATGAAGTGGATAAGGTGAAAGTTGATCTGATTGTAAAGTTGCCCTACCCATCAAATGAGAAGGAAATTCGCACTTTTTTGGGGCATGAGGGTTTCTACAGGCGCTTCATTCAAGACTTTTCAAAGATTGCGCAGCCTTTAACGAAGTTGCTGCAGAAAGATACTCCATTTATCTTTGACGAAAAGTGCAAGGAGGCTTTTGATCTTTTGAAAAGCAAGCTCACTTCAGCTCATATCATTCAACCACCGAAATAGAGGCTACCTTTTGAGATCTTGTGCGATGCAAGCGACTTTGCTGTAGGAGCTGTACTTGGGTAAAAGAGTGGGAAGAATAGCCATGTGATATATTATGCCTCGAAGACTCTTAACTCCACTCAATGCAACTACACGACGACGGAGAAGGAGCTGCTTGCTGTTGTTTTTGTATGTGAAAAATTTCGATCTTACCTTGTTGGATTGAAAGTCGTGGTGTACTTTGACCGTGCTGCTTTTAAGTATCTACTCTCCAAAAAGGAATCCAAGCCCCGTCTCATACGGTGGGTGCTTCTGCTACAGAAATTTGACTTGGAGATCAAGGATAAAAAGGGGGCCAAAAATAATGTTGCTGATCATTTAAGCAGGTTGCTGACGAAGTCCGACGGTATGCCCATACCGGATGATTTCCCTGACGAGCTTTTGCTGGCAGTTGCAGGTCTGATCCCTTAGTATGTTGATTTGGTTAATTATTTAACTACTGGGATGTTTCCAAAAGGGACAGAGATAGCGAAGAAAAATAAGTTGAAGAGTCAAGCTAAATATTTCATATGGGACGACCCCTACTTGTGAAAAACTTGTGCTGATCAAGTTATTAGGCGGTGCATTCCCGACGATGAGATCTAGTCCATTCTGATTTTTTGTCATGCTCATGCTTGTGGGGGCCACTTTGGACCAAAGAGGACAACTCATAAGGTCCTTGATTGTGGTTTTTATTGGGAAACTATTTTTAAGGATGTTTATTTTTTCTGTAAGAACTGTGATCGATGCCAACGCACTGGCAATATCTCTTCTCGGAATGAAATGCCTCAAATTCCTATTTTGGTGTGTGAGATTTTTGATGTGTAGGGCATGGACTTCATGGGCTTTTTTCCAGTTCCTTCGGCCACTCCTACATCCTATTGGCCGTCGATTATGTCTCGAAGTGGATCGAGGTTAAGGGTACTTATTCTAATGATTCTAAAGTTGTTTCCAAGTTCCTCAAGACCAATATCTTCCGTCAGTTTGGTGTTCCACATGCTATCATTAGTGATCAAGGCACTCACTTTTGCAATCGCACTTTGGAGGCCCTTTTCAAGAAATATGGGGTTCATCACCGAGTTGCCACCGCTTACCATCCCCAATCAAACGGACATGCGGAAGTATATAATTGAGAGATAAAGAGCATCCTTGAGAAGACAACAAACCCAAATCGCAAGGACTGGAGTTTGCGTCTGGACGATGTGATATGGACATACCGCACAGCTTACAAATCACCTATCAGGATGTCTCCATACAGATTGATTTTTGGGAAGCAATGTCATTTACCTGTGGAGCTGGAACACAAAGCATTCTGGATTGTGAAGCAGTGTTGTTTTGATCGAGACATTGTAGGCCATGAAAGGAAGCTCCAATTACAAGAGCTTGAGGAGATTCGATTGGAAGCCTATGACAATGCTAGCATTTATAAGGAGCGTACCAAGTTTCTGCATGATAAGTATATTCGAAGGAAGACTTTTGAAGTTGGGTAGAAGGTGCTCCTATTTAATGCTCGAATCCGTATCATGTCGGGTAAATTAAAGTCCCGTTGGACAGGGCCATATGAAGCTGTGATGTGACCCGGGACTCAATGACCAACGAGACATAAAAGACGCGGAAGCAAAGGAAAGAAACTACGTCGATTACGAAAGGATTCTATACTCGAATAACTAGACACTAAGACTCAATTAAAATACCTGGACAATGACACACAAAATAACACAAGTCCAAATAGAAATAGGGCTGTTTTGGTCGAGTTTATGGACGGCTTGGATGAAGGTAATTCGATGGTGATGAATGGGTTCAGAATGGCTAGAGTAGATAGGATATGATAGAGATGAAACGGACTTACGGATTGAATCGGAACGAGATGATGTTGAACTCGAACAAGGGCTGGACTTGGAACGGACGTTGATGATGAAGGCTGGACGATGAAGGTGTTGTGAATTACAACCCGATTAATCCCCGGCGTATCTAGTACGACGAAAATGAATCTCTAAGTTGTTCTTCGTAGCGAGTTCACCCTAATTCTTCGTATGAATTAGAACGTTCCCTTGATGTAAGACTCAAAGTTTGCTAGGCTTCAAGAATGATAATTTTCGAGGAAAACAATCAAAAGCTTTAAACGGTTGAGACACAAATTGAATGCAAAGGCAATTTTAATCAATAATGTCTAAAGTAACAATATGACATGGTTCCCCTATTTATAGGACTATGGGGGAACGAAAATAATAAGATAAAAAGGCCTAAAAATTGATTCAAAAGAGATCTCTAACTATACTAGGAAGATACCTAAACTAGAATTCTATTCAAGGTAGAAAATTGCCTTAAATACAATTCTAGTCAAACTTGACCTCAATATGGACGAAAATTACTCCTAAATAATTAAATAAATCTGATCCAACTATAGTCTTAATTAAATAAAATAAATACTATAGTCTAAATAAAATCAACCCCATAATTAATTACTATGGGACCGATTTCTTCACTAAAAACCGTACACACATGCACGACAATTCCATGCACATGCACACATGCTCTTGAACTCTTCCTCTTCATCTCTTCAAGATTAATACTTCATGGTGTGTTCTTGATCTTCAATAGTTAATAAATTAACTATCTTGGAATTGCTTCTCTTGACTTCTTCATCTCCAATCTCGAGCTTTCTTCAAATCAACACTTGCAAGTAAGCTTGCAACTTCTTAGTTCTTGATCTTGTGATTGGTCCTCTAAATTGCAACTCCGGTTCTTCATCATCTTTGTTGGCCATGGCTTCATCAAGCTGTGGCTATCAGTCCTCACAGAGCAGTAGAGATTCAAAGTCTTAGTACTCACAAGCTTTTGAAAGTTAATGGGCAGTTACTAAAGCCGTACTTTGCCGGAATGTAGATCTGGTTACCCCCGATATTGTGTCGTGATCGTGTTCTCAGTGTGTCGAGCCTCGGACATTAAATAAGGGCGCTTCTCGGGAGGCAACTCGAGCTTTTATTTGCTTTCTTTCATTTTATTTCAATTTTCAGATTAATTTCTTTGTTTGTTTATTTTATTTTATTTTGTTTATTTCATTTTCTTTATTTTATTTTATTTTGGTTTATTTTATTTTATTTTGTTTCATTGTTTTTATTTTCTTTTTAGTTTATTCATTTTTTGTTTATTTTCTTTATGTTAGTTTAATATTATTATACAAAAAAAAAATAGAAAAAAGAGGGGGCAGGAGTCCGATTTCAAGTGGGTACGGGTTTTGAGTTGGTAGTTTTTTTGCTAAGTAGGGGATCATTTGCAATTTTGGAAAACTTTAAATTGGGGATTTAAGTTCTAAGATCTAAGTGTGCTTTATGACTTCTTCAAATCCCTAATTGGAATCAATCAATTATCGCCAAAGCCCCAATTACTCCTAATCGTTCTCCTTCATAGACTTGTAGCTGTGAATCTCCTACTCACCGCCGCATCATGTCATGGGTAAGAAGCGTAAAGCCACCAAGCCTACCACCGACGCCTCTACATCCCAGGCGGTGGCCACATCATCACCACCTCATCGTTCTTCCGCCTCGCCTCCGTCAACGGTGGCCTCCTCAGAAAGGACAGCCACTCACATCGCTTCTCTTAGAGCAGACGAACCCACTCCACGTGGAACTCGTTCCTAAACTGCCCACGCCTGGACTCCACAAACAACAACCATACCAGCTGTGCCACCCTCTTCCTTTGCTCGAGCAGACCAACCACCGCCGCGCTGCACGTATGTCCGGAGGCCATCCTTTCGACCTGCTGATGAGGTAAAACAACGTTCTCGATTGAATCGAGAACGTATTTTACTTGTTCCTCGTCTTTTTTATTGGTCTAACATTGAAGTCCTGGGGGTTAACGAGGCTATTCGTTATTATTTTAGGCATATTGGTTGGGAACTTTTGCTTGATAATGATTGTCTTGTTTTCAATGCTTTGAGTCTGGAATTTTTGTCTTCATTTCTGTTTGATTCGACTAGAGAGCTTTCCGACTCACATGCCATTTTGTTTCGTCTAAGGGGCCAAGACTTTAATTTGTCAGTTAATGCTTTGAATGTGTTTCTTGGAATTGAATCTGATGAGTCGTTGCATGAGGAGTTGTATGAGTCAGCTACGTGTGACATTCCTGCCTCTTTTTTATGTCTATTTCTAATCGTTGGCATAAGTTGTCAATTGATGATGTTTATGTGCCATGATTGTCTAAAAGTGCCAACATAAAAGATGATGGTTTGAGGTTGTGCCATAGGTTCTTGTCATATAATTTCTTTGGTCATTGTGATATGATGAATATTGTGACACAAAGGAATCTTTATTTTGGATAGCATGATTTGGTGCAAGAACTTAAATTTTGGGTCTTGGCTTGCACAAGAATGGCAATATAGTGCTAACCACTTCACTGGGAAAGTTCCTTTAGGGAGATTTGTCACTCTTTTGGCCCACAAACTGCATGTTGCTCTTGAGAGGCTCATTCACATTCCCGTTACCTATTTTACCCTTTCCGACCTTCGTGCGATGCATTTGCTTTATGTTAACGCTGAAGGCAACTATCAATTGTCTAGACCGGGTGTCTCTGGCCCGAGTCACTCTTCCAGTACAGGTACATCTTCTAGCACCGCCCCTACACTTGCTGAGATCTAGGAGCTATTCAAGCGCCATACTCACCGGATTGAGAACCAGCTAGATGCTCTCGATGACCACCTTGGGGCTGTGGAACAAGCCGTCATCAACTTCTCCCGGTCTTCATCTTAGTGACCGCCACAGTCTGCCTCCTCTTCCCTTTGTACAACCTGTTTTATGTTTTGTTCTTTTTTGTCATTCTGTTGGGTCGCTCCCCTCTTCTACACAGTGAGGATAGTGAGGATACTGTGTTGTCTAAGTGTGGGGGAGAGAGTTAGTAGTTTTGTAAATTCTACAACACCAAATTTCTACAAGCAGACTTTAAACTCTCGATGATCGCCTCGCGACTATGGAACAAGCCGTCATCAACTTCTCCCGGTCTTCCTCTTAGTGACCGCCACAATTTGCCTCCTCTTCCCTTTGTATAGCTTGTTTTATGTTTTGTTGTTTTTTGTCATTCTGTTGGGTCGCTCCCCTCTTCTGCACAGTGAAGACACTATGTTGTCTAAGTGTGGGGGGGAGAATTAGTAGTTTTGCAAATTCTAAAAAAAAAGTTTTTTTGGTTTTGTTTTGTCGAGTCATTAGCATACCTGACATGGAGAGCATAAGAAGAAGGAGCATGATATGGGATTGATCTTGAATGGATGGTTTATCTCTTGTGATTAGAATGTGCATGTGCTCGTATGTGTTCTTGAATGAAGAAGTGTGCAAAACTTAATCAAATTTTTTGAAGCTTTCTAAATTGTGAGACTTGAGCCTGATGAGTATGATATATATATGAGAAAACTTAATTCATTTTCTTGTTGAGGGTATCGTACTTGAATGTTGGATTTCTGATTTGCCCAGTTGCCTTAGTCACACTACTTTTGAGTTTTATTGCATGAAAATGATTAAGGCAGTTATGATTACTCATTGCTTTGGCTTGCATAAATTATCCATGCCCTTAATTGTCCATTAGTGAGCCTGTTGTGCCTAATCCATTTTTTTTATCATAGATAGCCACTAAATAATTAAGCCTTAGCCTTTTTGGCCTGCTCTTGCCCTCTGAAAACATGTAGGTTATATTGGTTTGTGTTGAAAATAGTTTAAAGTCTGCTTGTAGAAATTTGCTGTTGTAGAGCTGCAAAAGTGTGTATATATCCCTATTCTATTCGAAAAAAATAAAAATAAAAAAAAGCAAAAAGAAAAGAAAAAAAAGAAAAGAAGAAAAAAAATAAAGAATAGAACGAGCATGGGAATGAAAGGGTTATACTTAATGGAGGTTATTTCTTCCGTTCCCTTGTAGTATTGGAAACCAGCACACCATTTGGGTTTTGTTGATCTAGTTGAGAAATTGATGACGAACTTGGTAAATGTGTTCGGATATGCTTACATATTTTCTATTATTTGAGTCATTCTATCTTTTTATCCTACCTGAGCACCCTAGCCCCGCTACATCCAGTGCAAAAAGATCTTTTGATTTGTGCATAGATCTCATCTGCATGGTAGAGATTTTGACATATGGGCAAATCCATGTTTGAAGGCATCAAGTTACGAGTTGTGTGAATTAAATTATGTCCCTATTTTCTATTGAGAGACTTTGAGCGAACCTTGGTGAGGCGGGATTGGTTTTGCATGTTTTTGACTTAAATGAAGAGCATGTATACATCTTTATGAACAAGAGATTGATTTGTGGTCTGTGGATGATTGTATCTTACCTCTGACTTTGATTTTTTTCGTTTAAGGTTGCCAATGATTGACTTGTCGTCTTTGAGTTTTTTTTAGAGTCTGTCTTTTGTTTAGTTATGCTCGAGGACGAGCATTGTCTAAGTGGGAGGGTTTGATTAGGCTATTATTTCATATATATTGTGGGTCAATTTTGGTATATTTTTACAGTATTACTCACCCCATGATCAGATTTTCTGGAAGAATTCGTGTCTTGTGGATTATTGCAGGTGGTTGACACAGAAGTGGAGAAGTAGCCTTGTTTTTGGAGGTTTTGAACTCAAATTGATTGAAGAAAAGCTGGAGAGTCTAGGAGGCAGTCAGTATGGGCATACTGACTGGATGGATCGACGAGAAAACACTTGCTGAGCTGGATCGTGTGAGTATTTAGGCTGGAGCGAGCGGGTTTTCACCAGCTATTGGATCGGGCGCGTTTTGCATCCCTTATTATTGTTGGACTCAGTTTTTATATTACTTTCCTAGTTAAACTAGGGTTGGGATTCTATTTCCTTAATTAAAGATTTGTATTTAAGGACTCTTAGATAGAGTAGAAAACTATCCAGAAATCCAGACTGCATGCTACAAATTAAAAATGAGTTCTTCCGACTATTTTTTGTAATTCAATTCTGTTCTTTTCATCATTAATTTCTCAAATAAATTTTATAGTTCGATTCTTATTATGAATTTGAGCTAAACTCGTTTAATTCTGGTGAAGATTAACGAAGCCTTAGCGTATTTATTCTGTGAGGTCTAATTCGTTCTTATACTTTAATTATATAAATGCATCTGTGATTCTCTGCATTTTAAGTTTTTAATTATTTTGGTTTTGCTAGGTAGTTTGAAATATTTAGTAGTCCGAGATAAATTAGTAGCCAATTAAATCGGCCATCCATAATTGTGGTTTATGTTTAATTAATGGTAAATTGATTTTTCAGAATCAAGGGAAGAACAGTCTTAATTCGACAATCCTGTGTCAGAGTTTATTGGTTTTGAATTGGGTTTCTCTAATGTCTAAAGTTGTCGGCTTAATAAATCTATAGAGTATCTCTTACGGTTGTCAGTCGATTAGGGAAATAATTGGTGAAGTGTCTTCCTGATTATCGAACAGTTAAGGTGAAATAAAATCGCGTCAGAAGTGTCTTCGGTGGTCATAACTGATTTGCATTCATTAATTGAAGTTATATTTGCATCGATGAGCAGAATAAGTGAGCTAGGGTGGAGTTAATCGGAAGCTGGAATACTTTTACATCTGTGAAGAAAACTTACTCTTTTATTAATTGCTTTTATTTTTGTTCTTACATTACAACAAAGAAATTCATTGTTAAAGTTTGGTTACTTACAGATTGAAGTGTTAGGAAATTCTCGTCGATCCTTTGGGAGACGATCTTGCTCGCCACTATTCTAGATAGTATTGGCTACCGACTGCGTGTCAGATTATTTTTGGTGAAAAACGACGCACCAAATATCCCAGTTCGGAGTCACTGCTGAGAGTGTAATGCCCATCAGGTGTAGATTCATGTTAATTGGGAAGAGTAACTGCCTTAGAGTTCGATTGTCTTCTGCGTTTACTACGGCCATGTTATTAATATGGCCATTCTGAAACTGTCCTTCCTCCTTGTGCCCTACGTCTCCTTGATCTTCTTAATCTTCTGGTGGTGGTGTGGGCTCACGAGGTCTGCTCGCGGCTCGGCGTGCCTTCTTCACTGCTGCTTTGTTTTTTTCTTGAAGTCTCCTCTATCTCCGGATCGTATAATAGAGTCTCTTCTGAAGAGTTCCTGGGCATCAACTTCCAGGCTTACCAGTTTGGAAAGTAAAATTACTGGAAATCAGCTCCCCGACAACGGTGCCAATTTTGACGCGCTTTCATTTTTCACTCAAAATAAATTTATAACTCTTGTACCCACAGCGAGCGTAGCTAGCTCATGAGTACGAGTCGATCCCACAGAGAGCTGTTGTGATTCCACCTTCGAAAAAAGGGGGTTGGTTTTGTTGTCACCTTACTAAAATTAAATCAACAAAATAAGACTAAAGAAAATGTCAAATAATAAAGGTTCCGGCATTTGAGCTAGAATTTGGTTTAAGTCTAAACTACTCAATCATGGGCACACCGATTTCATACATTACTAAATCACCTAGTTATGGAGACCAGATTCCTATCAATGTCTCCTTATTCATACTTTTATTTTAGGTTTAAAAGCGATTCATCGTCAAGTAAACCCCTAACCTATCACCCACCTCCTGGTTCCCTAAACAGATATAAATGAATAGACAACAGAGTGCCGTAAACGAACCCAAGTTTATTGTGTTTATTGATTCTTCGTGTGCATACAACAACCCACCGATTTCCTAATTACTATATGAATCAATAAACAGTCATGATTCGCCAATTCAATTAATAGTGGTATGCCCTCTATGTCTAACGAGTGATCGGCCACATTGGGTATTTCAAACACACACTCACATGGAATAAGGCCAATAATCGACAGAAACCTTTCATGCATTAATATGACCACACGGCCTCATGAGTCCAGTTTTTTACTTAAGCCATTTTCTATGGTTTAAACACCGGAATTAAAAATCTAGCCACACACGCTAGATGAAATTAAACTTGAGATAATAATAAAAGGCATAATTGAAGAAGAACTTACTGAATTAATAAGCAAAAATACTCAACTCCAACGTTAAGAACATAAAACAAATCCTAAATTCCAAAGGCATAAGGCCTATTGGATTGTCTTGCTGCCTTAGCAACTTCAAAAGTAAAACAAAGAATTAAAATGCAGAGTGTAAAATATTATATCAATGTTTCCGGATTCCATTTCCAGAAAATAAAACTTGTTTAAATAGATACATTTCCGAATTCAAACTCCCCCACAGATGGGGGCTTTCAACTGTAATTCGGATCTGCCGTGCCCTCTGCAACTGACTGGATAAGCCTTATCCAGTGGTAGTTGATCAAATCCCTATTTTTCAGGGATTGACTTTATCTCTTCATCTCTACGCATTCCAGCAGTCCAACTTAGCACTAACTCTTCTCGAATTTATATATATCTCTTACGCCTCCTTTGACTTAACTGATCCTGAAAATTCCGCATGTGCCCATTTCAGGTCTTTGGTCGAGTCTGCACGAGCAATGTGAGCACATCATCATCTAGTCAGTTTCATCCTTGGCATTGTGCCCATTCTGCTTCCTGAATATTAGATGAATGCTGAAGAAGTTCCATGTGCCTCTAAGTGTTGTTAATGGAATTAGATAAGCTTGAATAATTAGGCATAAAATGCCACTTTCACCAAACTCGACCTCTGAAATGCCCTTGACCACAACCTGTTTTTTTTCGACTCAAAATAGACTAAAAATGATATTTATATCGAATAAAAATAATGCCCATAAAAACACGAAATAAATGGACTTATCAGATGTCTAGGTCAAAATAAAAGTTGAATTAATATGTGAGAAAATGTTATAATTGTGGTGATCCAAACAATTATATTAAAGACTGCACTAAGGGAAAGAAATAAGAAAGAGAACTTTATCATAATAAAAACTTTCATCATTATCTTCCTCAAGTATATATGTTTCTGTTGAAATTGCACGTCCGAACTATTCATCTCCGAGCTCATTTTTAACTTGTTCTACAATCGTCAACCAAATATGACACCCAATTTTTAACTTGTTCCACAATTGTCAACCAAATATGACACCCACATATGAGCATCCTTAACTGAAACTTCAGAAGATTTGATGTGATTTCTAACACTCAATTCTTCAATTGACATGCCATCGAGTAAACATCTAAGCAACTCATGACTATCATGTTATTGGTGAACTGAGGAGCTTGGTACAGATAATACTAGATAACATCCACATTCAATCATACCTTTCGACCCAACGTTGTTGCTTGTTTCAAAAAATTGTTCTTATAACATCATTTAGAGGATTAGAATATTCATTTAAAGAAACATGTATTTCACAAATTACATATGCTCCTAATGGGATAGATGCATTTCACAAATTACATATGCTCCTAATGTGATAGTCAATTTTTCTATCAACATCGGTGCTTATTGAATAATCTGATTTTACTGCACTTGTAATACTACCTAGCACTTCCAAACTAGACACCCTCAACACCTATGGTCGATCCTTTATATGTTCCCCTTTCAACATCTTCAAAAAAACCTCTTTATGTTATGTAATTTCACACAAACACCAAAGTAATTCATGGTTCATAATGACCACCAACAGATGAGGTCGGAGACTAAAACCAAGTTTTGTCTGAGTATTTTATAATTCCACATTTTGTGGCAAAATTTATGCACTTTAGACTAACTACGTGTATCTTACAAAACAAAACATTGTGATATATATATTTTTTTGGTGAGGATGATTGAAAACTTCTGGAAAAAAAGATATATACAAATAAATAATTTTACTAGAGTTTTTGTCTGGCGTGCGAAAGGGCAATATCAAAACCTATAAGTATATATACATATAATTTTGTGGCAGAAATTTCTATAAGATCAACATTACACATACTTTCAAAGGTTGAAAATAAAAGTGTACTCAAACTCTATTTTTGACTTGTTACAAAATGAGGTACAAACAATGCTATTTATATTTGGTAACTTCTAAAATCAATTACCAAGATCTTTCAAACACATAATTGATTCGATGACCATCATTAACTAGCTACGGGTTCCAACAAAACTATCTAGGTTATTTACTTGAAAGTTTCTACTAAAAATACGATTTTTCTCAAGACTAATTTAAATTGAATTTCTAGAACGTTGGCGTTTTAGGTTCGTGTTTTAGAATCTGAGCTTCCATTTTTATATTTTTTAATAATAATAATAATAATAATAAGAAGAAGAAGAAGAAGAAGAAGAAGAAGAAGAAGAAAGAATTATTAATTCATGCCCAAAAGATGGTTTATCTATCGATATAGAGTCCGAAAGAAAGATTCAAGGCTTGAAGATTTAAAACTATCAATTTAAAGCTTCAAGATTTAATGATGTTAAATCTACATCCAATAGAAGGTGGCATGACCCTTAAATATACACACCATTTTGACACATCATTTTTATCCTAAATTAAATTAAATAAAAACAAACATAAATTTACATTAATTACCTTAATTAAATTAAACAGTGGGTTTTGTTAAATTCTATAAATTCAATTAATGCTTAACTCAATCATAGACCCTTAGAAGTTTAAATTAAAATCAACATTTAAATTAAATTCAGTATGTAATTATAATAGTTTTTTTTATTTCATATAACAATAATAAATTGATATAGTTCTTTTTATTTTATTTTTCGATTTGATGGAGGAAATGATTATTTTAGAAAGAGATCTAGAGAGAGAATAAAATTAACACAAATTGATTTATTAAATATTTCAATAAGACTTAATAGTTGGCCATGGAATTAAAATCATAATAATCAATTATAAATATAATCAAATTTAATTTCAAACAAACAAAATTGAATTTTAAAATACAAAGCAGTGAGACCTGAATGACGAAAAATATAGTCTTTATTGAATAAATTTAATAAAATCCTTCGTTTACTTTAATTAATGTAATTATTGTAAATTTGTGTTTGTTAATGTTTAATTAATTTAATATATGATAAAAGAGTTGCACTTGCGTGCAGAAACTCATAGGTGCGGCTCTTTCAGACGGGTGCATGGCCGACACACACGACCCGTGAGCAGCGCGTGTAAGCCACGCGCCCGACTTTTTTTTCGGGAGAGATTTTTTTGATTTTTTTTTTCAATTTTCTGTTTTTTTTTTTGTTTAAGTTTTTTCCCAAAAATTATATACACTAAGATAAAGTTAGTGAACTCTAAAATTAAAGTGAATTGAGTTAATTTGTTCGAAATAAATATAAATTTATATTCTAAAATTGAATTAATAAACCCTAAAACAAAAATAAAATAAACCTCGAAGAAATCCTAAAAACCACAAAATAAACACTTAAAAACACAAAATAAACCCCTAAAAAATACAAAATAAACTCCTAAAAAAACTATAAAAACACAAAATAAACCCCTAAAAATCATAAACCCTAAAAAATCATGAACCCTAAAAAAACCCTAAATTCTAAACTCTAAACATTAATTGAAATAGAAAAAATCGCAGTTTTAACTAAATAAACTAGTATAAGATTGCTAGCAGACAACTTAATTTTTAAGGATACATGTGATACTTTTTGAATTTTGAGTGATACTTTTTAGTGTTACTGTTGATACTGATTTCACCGGGATTTTTTTTTGTGGGTTGAGCTGCGAATTTGACCCGCCCGTCTGAAATAAGGCTTTTATACACCTTGTGTATGCAAGTATTTGCGATGATAATAATGATGTGGATATTTAATAGCTACATCACCTTTTGTTAGATTGAGTTTCAGCACCATTAAATCTCCAAGCCTTAAATCAATAATTTTAGATCTTTCAAGTCTTGAATCAATAGAATCTATTTTTCAGGAGCTCTATATCGATAGATAAATTATATAACAATAGTAATAATAATAGTAATAGTAACAGTAACAACAACAACAACCCAAACTTTCCCAAGCATTGCTTGTACTTATTATTTTCTTAGCACAAACTTTCTTCTTTCCCCATTTCTTCAAACTCCTTTTCTTATCGGCCAAAATTAAAATCAAAGTTTACATCTAAAATGCAATAGATTTAACGAGAATATACTTAATTAATATGGAATTATTCGGATTGTTGAAAAACATGTATTTTTCATATATTTTTGGGTTCAATTAGATGGTAGTTGATGATCAGTGCATGTATAAATTGACAATTTGCGCATATATATTAAATTTTCATATTTTGTGCAATAGCACATTTTTGCTAATTGTGAAGGATTTTATTTCCAAGCATATTTTGTGAGATAAAATTGAGCTTGAAAAGAGCCTAAGAATATATAGATTCAAGTTAGGAGTATTTTTCAAAAACAATCGGGGGGTAATTTGGATACGAATGAGTGAGAATGGATGAAAACTGTGAAGTGCGCATAAACAAATAGCATGGCCCATGCTATTTTTCCGACTATTTTTCACTACAAGAAATTCATGATCTAGCAACGAAACCTAGCGACGGATCGTATTCCGTCAGCATTTGCGACGGACGGTCCATCACTAAACATTTTATGGATTCAAAATGGCGGGAATGTTTCGCGCCTAAGTTTAATAATGGACTTACGATGACATTTAAGTCGTTAAGATTAACGACGGATTGGTTCAGTCGTTATATTTTTTATAGAATTAAATAATTAAAAAATAATACGCTAATGACAGATCACATCTGTCATTAACAATTCTGTCTATTTAATTAATGTAAGATTTTTTTTATTTAATCAATTAAAATATTTACGTTGAATGACGGAATACATCTGTCGTTAGAATTATCCGATTTAATTTAAAAAAATATTGATATTTAACGATAGAAAGGTTCCGTCGTTAGATATTTGCCCAATTAAATTAATTGAAAAATAAAATTTTAACGACGGATCGTGTTCATCGTTAACATTTCTCAATTTTATTAATTAAAATTTTAAAGTTAACGACGGATGTATTTCGTCATTAGAAGTTGATATACAGGTTTTCTTCCTCCCTTTTCTCATTTCACTTCAAGCCCTAATTGAACGATAATCATCTGTCGTGCCACTGACTGCCTCTTCTTCCGCTGTGCCACCGACGTCCTGATGCGCTAGATTACTCCTGCTTACTTTTGTTTTACATTTATTCTCGAGTCATTCTTACAACTATAAAATCATATTTGTAGATATGATGAAACGAGGTCAGTCCACAAGCACTGAGATATGTAAATAGATGATAACAAGTACCACGACTATTGATGCATGGATTATCTAGACTTTGAATAAATGAGAGTTTGATTTCAATCCATAAATTCCAAAACATAAACTAGACGATCAAACATAAAAACAGGATTCACATCATATATGATACGAGGACGATAAGCATCAAATCGGCCCATCCAAAGCTACCAATAAAGATTGTTACTTTGTTCAAAATTAAAGATTGGAGATCAAGATTTGAAGAGTAATACATGAAGATGATGATCACGTCAAGTTGAACGTGTATGGCCGAATTCGCATTCAAATTGCATGCATGGAGTTTTCGATCTTATTGATTTTATTTAGACTATAGTATTAATTTAATTATTTTAGACTATAGTTTTGGATCAAATTTCATTTATTTTTTTATGTTAATTTCGTTCCTATTTAGTTTAGGATTGACTAGAATTTTAATTAAGGCAATTTCCTACCTTGAATAGAAATCTAGTTTAGGCAATTTCCTAGTCCAGTTAGAATTCTTTTTGGGTTCGATTTTTAGGTTCTTTTTTGCTTTAATTTTCGTCCATCCTTATAGTATAAATAAGGGATCAGTTGTAACATTATATTTTAGACGTTGATTAATATTTTGAAGTTTATTTTCAATTGTCTCACGATCCTTTGGCTGATCACCCAAACACTTTTGTTGTTTTAATTCAAAAACATCATTCTTAAAGCTAGAAACTTTAGGTCTTATATCAAGGGAACTTCTTAATCCACATCGAGGGGATTATTGGGAACTCGCTATCGAAGAACAACTTGAAGATTCATTTTCAACGTACAAGATACGCCGGGGATTAATTGGGTTGCAATTCATCCTACCAACACCTACGTCAATTCGTCCAACACCAACATCCACAAACCATTATCGTTCATTGCACCATCACTCATCATTTGTCCAAGCCATAAATTCGTAAGTCTTTCACTATTTCATGTCTTTTTCAATCGTCCCGATATTAGTTTTGAACCCTTACATTGTCGTTGTGCGTTCATTTCTGTTGTCTGCATCTTCTGATATTCCTTCATGTTTTCCAGCATGACAAAATCGCATCAATGTACGAACGAGTAGGAATCGAAATCTTGACAAAACACAATCATAGATCAAACCCTAGTTAAGAATAAGATTCACATTATTTTTCCACATCCTAGAGCCCTTAGGGCTCTAGCCAACCATATTTACATCCAAAGGAAGAACAAAGAAGAAAATCACAAAACCCATCCTAAATACACAACTATAGGAGAAGGAAAGAGAAGATAAAACCCAATGTAGAACACTCCTCTTCATTCCCTTAACTTGAATCTTCAAGATGGATGGATGCTCCTTCTTCTTCTTCTTGTAGTGTGTGTTGTGTGTGTTGTTCTTGGGAGAGAATTGGTAGATGAGGGTGAGAGATGTATCAAGTTATGAGGAAGTACTCTCTTAAAGCCCTCCAAAACGTGACTATGAAGGGACTAATAATAGGATGCCAAAAGTCAAAAAGTGAGATCCATTCGCCCGGAACTCGACCACAGGGTGGGCGCGTTTGATGCTTGAGTCTTACAGTAGAATGGGGCATGATCCTGAGAAGCTCGCGCTTAGGGGTCGAGTTTGAAACACAGAAAAATAGCTCTGTGAAGGGGTCGAAACTCGGGCAATGAGTCACATGTAGGGGTCGCGTTTGCACAATAAAGTAAGGCGCAACCTCCTGCAGCTCTTGCTTTCAAGCCGTGTTCGGCCATGGTATGAGGTGAGACCCCTGGTAGTTGAGTCTGGGGGTCGCATTCATGTAAAGGAAAATAGACCCATGAAAGCTCTGCACCGAGTGATGTTGGTCGCGCCCGGGGGCCGTGTTTGGTTGTGCTGCGAGGTGCGACCAGGGGAACTCGCATCCCTTGGTCGAGTTTGAGCTAAACACATGGTTTTCTTCGTCTTTTCTCGTCTCATACAGTCTTTGTCGATCAAATCTCCAAATTGACTTAAATTGCATTGCAAAAACCCATAATTTCCTGATTTGGCCAATTTTATTAGAAATAAGGATTTAAAACATAATTACATTATTTACATCAATATATACATAAAAACCTATTACATTTATAAATAAATATAATCAAAAGAGTGTAATTTAGACACTCATCAGCTCCCCCACACTTAAACAGTTGTTTGTCCCCAAACAACAATTAGAGAAGCGGGCAAGACTTTTAATTAAATGGAATCCAATGATGACAGTTGCTTCAAAATCACAAGACAAGCAATGTAAAGATAATATTGACAATCAAACATAAACAAGCACATCAAGTTCGTCATGATACAATTATCGAAGTATAAGCTCTCACATGGATCATAGAACACTCACTCTCGAGTGTATAGGTTACAAGTGTATCCGCTCAAGGTCAAGAGTGCACTGAAATCCTACCATAATCTTGCAAAGTGACTATCATCTCCACTACTTTACGTGTGTTCTCAAACAAGAATCATTGAGGACTTTCGGGTTGGATTGAAAAGTATTTCGGAAAGGTATGAACATATTTGGCTTCCCAAAATATCAAATTTTTATACTACCAAGCAAGTAGAACTACACAAGTTCCCTTCTACCTTTTATGATTCACAACCCAAGATTTTTGAGATTTTTCCAAATTTTGATCATTTCATACTCTTTTGTAGGTGAACATAATGTGACAATATCTCTATCTCTTCTTTTTACAACAATTTGCAATTCTAACATAGATATTTCATCTCTTTTTGTTCTTTTAACTATGATAGCATTTCAACATGTTTACCTTTTTTCAATCACAAGATTCTTTATAAGATTTAATGAAAGAATTAATTCAAATTTTTCATTGATTTCATTCCCAACCCAACATAATCAAAAAGACGTTTCAAGCCTCAAAATGGGCTTACAAGGGATTTGACGTATTTCAAAAGGTAAGTATTTGGATAAAATGAGCTTATCAACAAATGGCCTTAAGTCCTTTTCAAGAGATTAAACACACAATAGTAGCCTCAATTAAGTCACAATGCAAGTTCTAGAGGAAAACAAGTGCACAAAAGATACGACCATCAATCACTCATCAAAGAAAAGATTACTTTGGTATAATCTCTGGATCAAAACTTTCCAAGGTAGGCTTTCCTTCAATAATTGTACTTTTGAGACACAAAGAGAACTTGTTTAAATCATCATGCTATAATATCTTGTCTTTTATCAACAACCCCAAAAAATTTTCATCATAAGCTAATCATCATCAATGATTCCAATTCAATGAAAAATTATGCTCTGGACTCCAATGATGTTACAAAGACACACAATTATTTAAATTTAAACAACCCCAAACCACATATCATAAGGCATTTGCACAAAAACATAGATAACCATCACATGATCATGAAACAAAATGATATGCAAACGATTATCCATACATTCCTTCATCCAAACAATCCATAAATAAAACTAAAAAATCCTAACATAATCCAAATTATAAATCATGCCTAAATAGTCTAACAATAATAAACTAGATAAAAATTTAAAGACAGCGATAAAAGTTTATTGTTTTTGAATTTCAAGAGCAGAAAAGACCCTTGCCAACATAGCTCTCTCCTCCTCCCCCAAACTTATTTTGGTCTAATAGAGAAAATAAGTCTGGAGGCAAGATGGTGGTGTCAAGGCTCACTAATAGCTCATTGAGACGGATGGCGCAGAGACTAGTGTGGGAATGGCTAAGAAGACGAAGATGGCATGAACTACGACATCTGAAACTGATGGTACTGCTGCGAGGATGAAGATGTCATGAACTGCTACATCTGGAAGTGCTGGAACTGCTGAGAAGAGGAGGATGCCATGAACTGGGAGGTCTAGAACTGCTGTATCAACTTAAATGGCTGCTAGTGCTAGAATGGTTGGTAGGACTGATATGGAGTAAGTTGATGCTGATGATGGGATGGAGTGCATATCAGTGGCTGTAATCCGGACCCGGTGTTCCTCCCACAGAAGAGTCCAGTAAGGTCCTGCAGCTCTGATCTGATCGTGGTCATGTCCTCCTGTATACTCTGCATCTCTCCTCGTAAGACAGAGAACCTCTTATCAATATTGGACCGTATCCTTCTGATCTATGTATGCATATCAGATTGGATGTCATCAAATCTCATGTACATGTCCGTCCTCAGGTTCCCAAACCAGTCCTGTATATCATTCCTCCAGTTCTGTATTGACTCATCAACTGAAGTCATCCAGCCATCCAAAGTGTCAAAGCAGGCACCAAATTGTTCTTCTGAGTAGCACCGCCCTCGTCTGAAAGTGCCAGCAGACATTCCTTCTCCAGCTTTGTTCCCTCCTTCTTCTCCTTGTTCATCAATAGCAACTCGAATACTCCTCGGTAATCTAGCATTGACAATAGCCTCAATGTGGGTTGGTGTGTCCATCTTACAGTTTGTTCGGTCTTGATAGTTGGAGACATACGTGAGAGCCGTGTTTGGCAATGGAAAGTTACCCCCGTTCTCATTGATAGAAGATATATGGTTATGTCGGATGTGAGAATCTTAACATTCCTCAAGTAGGCGTGAGCTTGAGTCACGTTCGGAGACCGCATTTTGTGTTAAAGTGAAGCGCGGTCTCAGAAACTTGTATTTTGGTCTCGTGTTTCCACTTCGAGCCTTTTTGTGCTCATTTTTCACACTTATTCTTTTCTAATAGTCCAACATCCTACAGTCATTTCATTCTTTCAAAACACCAGATATTAAGATCAATTCCCCAACAAGGTAACATAATACCAAAAACAAAATTAACTGAGCAAACAAATTATAAATAAAAATCAAAGGATACTAAAAACAAAATGAAATAAAGCAAAACTATTAGGTTACCTCCCAACTAGCGCTTAATTTATCGTCGTGAGCTCGACGGGATATCATTTTTTTCAAACATCTTGTAAATGGAGTATGAATACTCTGGCATGCTCCTCCGCATTGTAGAACTTCTTGACACGTTGTCCATTGACAACAAAGAGAGCTCCCTCTTTTCCTCTCAACTCCACAACAACACTTTCAAAAATCCTTGAGATCCAATAAGGACCACCCCATTTGGTTTTGAGCTTCCCGGGAAATAATTTCAGATATGAATTGATCAACAACACAACATCTCCTAGTGTAAGTTCTTTCTTCCTCAAGAACTTGTTATGATAGAGCTTGGTCCTCATTTTATAAATTGAGGAGTTCTTAAAGGGCTCAAGCCTAAAATCATTAATCTCATTCAAACGAAAAATCATCTCCTTACCCGACATCTCAAAATTGAGGTTAAGCTTCTTGGTGGCCTATTGTGCCCTGTGAGTGAGCTCAATTAGAAGATGGCATGACTTTCCAAAGACCATTTGATAAGGTGACATGCCTAATAAAGTCTTGTAGGCCGTTCGATAGGTCCAAAGTGCTTCATCGAGATGGTTTGCCCAATCTTTTTCATTTATCTTCACCACCTTTTGAAGGACTTGTTTGACCTCTCTATTTGCAAGCTCGGCTTGCCCATTGGCTTGTGGGTGGTATGGAGTAGTCACCTTGTGCTTCACTCTATGTCGTGCTAGGAGGCTAGTCATCCCCTATTGCAAAAGTGTGACCTTCCATCACTAATCAAAGCTCTCCGAGCTCTAAATCTCGTCAAAATATTCCTTTGGAGGAATTTGGGCACAACCTTCGAGTCGTTGGTCTTGGTGGGAATTGCCTCAATCCACTGGAAGAGATATTCCACTGCTAGAAGAATGTAAAGATTTCCTTCTGAAACCATAAAGGGGTCCATGAAGCCAATCCCCACACATCAAATAATTCCAATTCTATAAAGGTGCTCATTGGCATCTCGTCTCTCTTCGAAATTGAGCCCATCTTTTGACAACGTTCACATTTCTTCACGAACTCTCCACAGTCTTTGAACAAGGAAAGCCAATAGAACCCGCTTTGAAGAATTTTTCTTGCAGTTCTATTGGAGGCAAAATGGCCTCCATAAGACGAATTGTGGCAAGCCTTAAGAATTTCACTCCATTCCTCTTCCTGCACACATCTCCGGAGCACTGAATCTGCACACCTGCGGAAAAGATATGGCTCCTCTCAAATATAGAATTTCAATTCATGGAAGAATCTCTTCTTTTGGTAGCTCTCCATTTCTACAGGCACTATTCTGACTAGGAGGTAATTCACAATGTCTGCAAACCACGGGACACTCGACTTTGCCGACATGATTCTCTAATCTGGGAATCTTTCATTGATCGGTCTTGTGGTTTCCTCTTCTTCTTTCATATGCTCTAGCCAAGATAAGTGATCCGCCACCACATTCTCGCAACCCTTTCTATCTCGAATCTCCACATCAAATTCTTAGAGAAGGAGAATCCATCTGATAAGCCTCAGTTTTGCATCATTTTTGGCAAAAAGATACATCAAAGCGGCGTGGTCTGTATGAACAATAGTTGGGCCCCTATGAGGTAGGATTGAAACTTATCGAAAGCATAAACCACCGCTAGGAGCTCTCTTTCTATGGTGGTGTAGTTGACTTGAGACGGATCCAACGTCCTATTTCCATAGTAGATCACTCAGAAGATCTTGTCCCTTTTCTGACCCAGAGCGGCTCCCACTATTATCTTACTAGCATCGCACATCACTTCAAATGTCTGACTCCAGTCGGCGTGATAAGCACGGGCGCTGTGATTAGGACCTTCTTCAAGGTCTCAAAAGCTGTAAACAATTAACATCAAAGTTAAATTCAACAGCTTTTTCAAGGAGATGGCATAAAGGCTTAGACACTTTAGAAAAATCTTTAATGAAATGCCTATAAAAACCGGCGTGCCCTATAAAGCTTTGGACTCCCTTCTCGTTGATTAGAGGAGGTAGTTTCTCAATTGCGACAATCTTTGCTCGGTCCACCTCAAGACCTTCTCCCGACACCTTGTGTCCTAACACAATGCCATCTCTCACCATGAAATGACATTTCTCCCAATTTAGTACAAGATTGGTGTCTTCATACCTCTGTAAAACTTGTGTTAGATTATCAAGATAATCATCAAAAAAATCTCCGAACACAGAAAAATCATCCATAAATACCTCCATGATATTTTTAATTAATCCATGCAAGAGAGACATCATACACCTTTGAAAGGTGGCGGGTGCATTACACAACCCAAATGACATCCATCTATATGAAAATATGCCATAATGACAAGTAAAAGCGGTCTTTTCTTGATCCTCTAGGGCAATCATGATTTAATTGTACCCCGAGTATCTATCTAGAAAACAGTAAAATTTGTGACCCACCAACCTATCTAATATTTGATCAATGAAGGCTAACGGAAAATGATCTTTTCGAGTATAAGCATTCAATGCCCTATAATCTATACACATTCTCCATCTGGTTACTACCCTAGTAGCAATCATTTCCTTACTCTCATTTTCAATTATTATCATCCCTCCTTTCTTAGCAACAACTTGAGTGAGAAAACCCACTCACTATCTAAAATAGCAAATATTATCTCGACATCTAACAACTTCAAAAACTCTTTCCTAACCACTTCTTGTATGATAGGGTTAAGTCTTCTTTGGTTTTGCAGTTTAGGCTTGCTGTCATCTTCTAACAAAATTTTATGCATGCATATTGAAGAATTTATGCCCTTAAGATCAGAAATGGACCATCCTATAGTGCTTTTGAATTTTCTTAAAACCCTTAACAATTTATCTAATTGTTCATCAGATAGGAGATAAGAGATGATTACCGATTTTTCTTTGGCCTCATCTAGATATGCATACCTCAAATGTGTAGGTAGGGGCTTCAACTCCATTGTTAGGAAAAACTATCAAGAGTTTTCCTGACTAGGGGTTTGATGAGATGTCAAAATTTGTCAAAATAAGAAAAGAGCCATGAAAAACTGAAAAAAAATAAAGTAGAAAACTAAGGATGATCATAACAAAAAACTGAGCTATCAAAGCCTGAAAATGATCAATACAAGTGAGAAAAGAAAAGAGAAAAAGAAAAGAAAAGAGAGAGAGAAAAAAGAGAGAAAAGCAAAAAGAAATATCCAGCCCAGAAGCTGTGAAAAGGAAAAATTGTAGCTTGATTGCTAAATCAGTTAGCAAGTCAATAAACTGAAAGATGCAGGTACCATCAAGTTGAAGTACCAATTGCCATCAGTCTACAGTTATGAACATAAGAAGATACTAGTTCAAGGCACCAGTTTAGAAGTGCCCAATTCCAGCTGAAGAGAGGACCGTTTCCAGCTGAAGAAGAATGCCAGCCGAAGAACACACCAGTCCGAGCTGAAGGATATGTCAGCTCGAAGAGGATTCCAGCTGAAGAATGAAGTTTCAGCTGAAGAAGTACCAGTTCAAAGGATACCGGCTGAAGACGCACTAGTTCAAAACATCAACTGAAGAAGTGCCAGCATCCGAACTGAAGACCAATTCAAAGAAGTTTCAGCTGAAGGGACACCAGTCCAAAATGCCAGCTGAAGAACACTGGTTCAAAACTGCCAGCTGAAGTAAATCAACTTGGAGCTCGGAAAGCATCAAGCCAGAGTCCAGAACTGCCAACTGAAGATGATCTTAACTAGAGCTTACAAAACTGCTAAAGATGTGTAGAACTGACAACCGAGGAACTGAAGATTCCAACTGCCAGTCAAAGCCCAGAATTGAAGATCAAGATAGAAGCCGCAACTAAAATTCAAATTTCAGAAAAGCCAATATAAAGATCTTGAAGTTAATGCAACCGAGATCTTGGAACAAAAGCATGTTAGAGAAACAAAGGCTACTCAACGGCTCTTTAAATGAAAAGCCCCTCAACGGCTTTATCATTTATGATCACCCATTGATCAGCAACGGTAACCAACCACTCATCTATAAAAGATGAGTAACCCAGAAGATGGTCGTGACATTTTGCGTGACTTTTTGCCAGAATAGCTGCCTAAAGACTTTCCGTGAAGACGTTCGCCAAAGCTCTAAAGCCTTAAGATTAAATTCACAAAAGCAAACATCCCAACTGAAGAAAAGGAGCAAAATGCTCATCAAGCTAGTTGTTGAAGAAATCCAGCCAGTGCCACTCTCTCAGTTCTGTTCTACACCGATCAACTACCCAACTCAAGCCTAAGAAGCGCAAAGGAGCACACCAGTTGATACCAGTTTCAAGACTGTATTCTTGAAGATCGAAGAGATCTAAAACCTTGTAAAGACGGGCAATCGCACCTAAAGTCTCAGTTAGCAGTTAGGACCGGTAAGTGTGAGCTGTCGACAAGAAACCGGCTGAGGAGGTTACTTTCGTTGGATTGCCTCTTCCAGAACAGCACCCGTTGAAAAGGAATTCGTGACTTGTAAAGTCACCGATAGCCAGGTTCAACACCTATCTTTACTGTGTAACTGTAATAAAGGAACTTTACACTTGCATAGTGAATTGCCCTTCTGCGGAAGGAAGAGAGGACGTAGACGTTGATCTTCGAACCTGTATAAAATTGTCTGTGTGCTTTGTTTTTAGTTTTCAGCTGCCTATCTAAACTGCACACCTCAAGCACACACAACACTCCAAGCTAGCTGATCATCTCAACTGATCTCCTAAAAGCACGGATAACTCCGCGAGTCAAGGGCCCAGTCTACTCCGCAGATTCTGTTTGAAATTTGGATAAGTTTATTCACCCCTGTAAACTGGTTCTGACTCACCCTGGGACCAACAAGTGGTATCAAAGCGGTTGATTCTAAAGATCAGCCGTTTCTGCAGATCAACTGAATCAGATCTTGTTATCTGTGTTAATCTGCCAGCTATGGGAAACCATAAGCTACCTATTTTTCAGTTGAGAACTACAATAACTGGAGCAGGAGAATGAAGGCGCACCTCTGCTCAATCCACATGAATATGTGGAAAGTTATTGAAGAAGGTCAAATCATAATCATGATGGACAATGAAGCCCATGTTGCTGATGTTAATCAACCAGCAAGGATCCCGAAGCCAACTCATCTTCTCACGAGTGAAGAGAAGAAGTTGAAAAACCTAGAGTTCGTGGCCTAAGACGCGTTGTTCCAAACTCTATATGAAGATCGCATGAAGAACATGAAGAACTACAGAATTACCAAGGAAATATAGGACTTACTTGCAGATCTATGCAAAGAGTCTGAGGCTATCAAAGGAAACAAGCTCCAACTGACGGTGGATAGATATGAGTCCTTCAAAATGCACTCAGATGAAATTATCTCAAGCATTGAAATGAGATTTCTAGGCATCATCAATGAGATGAACAATTTGGGTAGGACATATCCCAATAGTGAGATGAATTCCAAAATCTTAGAAAATCTCACAGAAAAATGAGATATGAAGGTGATTGCTATAAAGGAGTCAAGAGACTTGAATAGTGTTAGAATTTGTTGCCTGAAACAATGTGAATAACGGATGTAAATTGCAAAGTTGAAAGTAGTGTTGAAGCTAGTGTTACCACATTGCCTTCAATATGCAGCGGAAAAGTAAATAGAACTTTGCACAAAACAAGTTTTAAATCACACTCCTTACGGTGTGTGATTGCCTCAAGGAGAAATTCACTATCACAAGTGAAATACAAAAACAATGCTGATGTTGTCTAGGTTCACTCCCTTGACAACACTGCATAAAATATATAGAGGACTATCCTAGCTTCACTCACTCGAATAATCACTCAAAAACAAACCGATCGAAACACATAGATAGATTTCAATCAGTCACTCTAAATCCTAGACTTCTCAAAGTTGACTATCTAACCTACACACACAACTGGAATGAAGGTCTCCAGCTGATTGGGACGCTAGGCAGATGTCGATGAAGATGTCTTGGATTTCAGAGATAACACTAGATACAAGATTCAGAGCTTCTCACAAACCACTTTGATAACCTGTTTGCATAAATGATTTTAAGGTCTAAGGAGACCTTAAATACTTCCTCCATCTTGTATAGACAGTTGCTCCATGAGCCCAAGAGACTAGGACTTGAATCAACCGTCTTCCACTACCCATTGCTGAAGTGGACTTGAGATAACCATCTTCTGCATTGCGTGGCACACGTTCTTCAACATCGTGCAATAATAGCGGTTACTCCAGTGACCCACGATCTCCTGCAGCAGTTAGTGTCCAAGAAGGAATGGGAACATCACGTCCCCATGAAATCCGGAACAGATTTTGAACAAGTCAAAATCAACATTATCCACGATTTAATTCATAATAAAATATCTAATAAATCCCTAAATACGTGGAAAATGATATGTGACAAAAATCACAATTTATTCAGATTAATTTAAAATAAATTAATCCAAAATAATAGGAAATGATAAGATTAATAATCCGAGTGTGATACTCAATGTGACGAGAATGACAGAACAACATTAGGTACGACATTGATTGCAATGTTATCAATGAAGTGATACATCATCTGGAACACGTCATACTCAACAATATCCCCCTTAAGCTTATCCTTTCTGCACAAAATATAAAGCTCAATGTATACAAGATTAGAGCCGCAGCTAGGGCTGGGGAAAAATACCGTCATACTGTCATACCGTACTTACCGTACCGAAAAAAATACCGGAATACCGAACTTTAAGATATACCGGTATTTTCGGTAAGGTATGATACCGTACCGAGATTTTTTGGTAAGGTAATGGTATAGAATTTTAAAAACCGAGGTATACCGGCGTATACTGATACCGACGATATACCGAATTTTTAAGGTATATACCGTTAATTCGGAATATACCGTTGTACCGGTATATACCGTAGATGCGGTATATACCGTTAGTTTGGCATATACCGTTTTAATGTTATATACCGGTATATTTGTGATATTATATACATATATGTATGTGAATTATAGATACTCGATATATATAATACTTAGTAAATATGATAAATTATATATGTGTAAATATCTAACACTTCTAATTAATCTTATGTTATACTTAATGCATAGTAATGATAATTAAATTTGTTCTTAATTAATATTTAGTAAATAATTCTTTCAATTTCTAAGTAAAAGATTTCAAATTTGTAATATTTAGTAAGTTTATAATATTTTTATACAATTTATATTAATTATAAAAATATTATTGATATATAATACTAGTAAATATGTTATACATTTATAAATCTCTAGTAAATTTACATTATTAACACTTATAATTAATCTTATGCTATACTTAATGCATTGTAATGCTAAGTGTGTTCTTTGTTAGTATATAATTAGTAAATAATTCTTACGATTTCTAAGTAAAAGATTTCAAATTTGTAATATTTAGTAAGTTTATAATATTTTTATACAATTTATATTAATTATAAAACGTGATTGATATATAATAGTAGTAAATATGTTATACATTTATAAATATCTAGTAATTTACAATATTAACACTTATAATTAGTCTTATGTTATACTTAATGCATTGTAATGCTAAGTGTGATCTTTGTTAGTATATACTTAGTAAATAATTCTTATGATTTCTAAGTAAATAATTTACAATATTTATTTTATTTTATTGAATTTTGATCGTTATTAGGAATGGTTCATATATTTTGAGTAAATATATGAGATATATGATATATCCTAGGATGGTAATGGTATGATAAGGTATACCGATATCGGTAAGGTATACCGATATAGTAAGGTATACCGAACTAAAGGTACGGTAAAGGTATGCCATTTGTTTCATACCAAACTTAAGGTATACCGTTGGAAGGTATACCGAACCTTAAGGTAAGGTAACGGTATGGATTTTCTCCATACCGTATAAGTAAGGTAAGGTAAAGGTATAGGGAAAAAAGTAAGGTATACCTTACCGTGCCACCCCTAGCCGCAGCGGAATACGATCAAAAATATTGGAGTTCAAAAAACACCCCCTTAAGGTCTGCTCCCCCTTAAGTTATTATCTATAAAATAATATACAAAGTTAGTGGGTATAATCCCCTATACATGAATGTAATAATGTTGAGAGAATTCTCAACATAGCGAACAACACATATTTTAAAATATGCGAAAACAAACACAATGTTGAGATCATTCCCAACATAAAACATCATATATTACACAATATGTGATCAATAAGGCAACAAAACCAAGATTATCACCATATAAACAATATGCAAACATCAAGCATATATAGAAATCAAAATCATCAGACTAAACTGATGATTAAAATCAACTATTCAAGGATATTCAAAACTTGAATACCCAAACCATCCAAACATTAAAAATAAAACATGTGTCCGGCACATCAACAAGGATGTAAACACATCCAAAATAAAATTGTGTCTAGCACAATACATATCCAAAAGAAATGTTTTTGACAAATAAAATTCATATTTTCTTCTTTCCCTTTGCCTTAGCCACGGACTTTCCAGCCTTCTTCCCTTCAGCACCATCATCACCATCGGCAGCATCTACTCCCCCTTTTTGTGTAGAAAGTGCACTTTGCAGAGCTTGGAGATGTTCAACCATAGCATTGGTGAGAACTATGCTTTGATGGATCATAGAATCCATCTGCTTGATAAAAGAATTTAACACCTGCACAGAAAATGTCACGAAATATGAAGACACACTAGCCAATTCACTTTCAGATCATGGGGGAGAGAGAGCAGTCTTTATTCCAACATCCTGATCAACATCTCTAGAGGCAGCCGTGGAACTTAGAGCAAGGTTGTAAGGGAGATCCATCACTCGATCATCATTCCCTTTTGATTTGACAATTGTGATAGTCGATGTTTCAATGACTATCTTCTTCTTGTTTGGCTTCACGTCTTGCTCAACCATAACTACATAGATGAGACAGGGAAAAGGAAGGATGCTGGTGTTGCTGGTCTTTGTAGCAGCCTTCATCACATAATCAAAAATATAGTCTCTGAGGCTGAAAGTGATCTTAGTGCCAAGTTTAAAGAGCATAAATGCTTGATCAACAGTGAGGACTGAAGTGTTAGTGGTAGGTAACCAATTACACACAATAATCTTGTGTAAGACAGAGTATAAAAATGTAAGCTTAGAAGTGGAAATTTTGTTTGTCCACTTGGTTACCAATCCACCAGTTACAGTTGACACAACATCATCAATAAGATCTAGACTTACAACATCATTGTCATTACCTAGACCCAAGAACTTGTTGATCACCATCGGATTAAACTTAAACACATGATCATGCATATAAATTTCCCCATATTTACTCCTTGTTTTATCACCCATATCAAGAGACACATTTGCATAGAATTCAACAATCACATCAGGCTCAAAAGTCGACAGAGATGAAACAGATTTCCACAGACCCCTCTCTTTCAAAAACACATCCATGCCATACTTCTTAAAGCTTAAGACATCAATTTATTTCTCAACACACACAGGACGGTTGCACATAATTTTGTATTGAGCCTTAGCATGCTTAGAGTAAAAAGTCTTACTAAAAGCAGAAGTAACATCATAAGGGGAACCTGGTGGATAGACTGGTTCAGAATCTTCAGACTCAGCATCATCTTTGACATTGCCTGACTGAGTGGGGGAGAGAACATCTCGAGCAGTGCCGGAAGAGATCAGATCATGAGAAGAAGTGGGAGAGGTGGCTTTCTTCACAGCCTTAGAAGAAACTTCTTTCTTGACAGCTTCAGGAATCTTCGAAGCAGTTTCCTCTTCTTGTTCAGCATCTACTTCAACATCAGCAGGGGCTTTAATGGGAGAGTTCTCAGGAAGATTTTCTTCATCATCTGACTCATCCTGTAAAGACCTCACCATCTTGGTCTCCATCTTCAGAGTTCTCCTAGACTTCTTGCTAGTTTCTTCAACCTCTTCTTTTTCAGTGTCTTGAGAACTATGAAGCCTCTTAGATTTACGAGTTGGCCCGACCTTCTTTTTTTTGCTGGCAATAGCTTGAATGTGCACCCCAAGATCGGGATCTATGGGGTTTTCTTCTTCTCCTAAGAGTACTTGTTGAAGTGGTGTTGGGTTCAGCACTTGAAGCTCTTCAAGAATTTCAGCTTCCTTCATCGGAGTATCAGTATGTTCAGTCGGAGGGGATGAGGGTTTCTCCGATTCAGATTTTGCACCTTCCTCACGCACTCCAGGTGTTACAGTGACTGTGGGGGTTGATGTTGAAGTTCCAGCAGGAACTGAGGTTGAAGATGGAGTGCCCATGGTTTTCTCTAACACTTGTTTCATCATTTGAAACATAGCAGTTATGTCGCTTGGATCCGCCATGGAAGTTTTGAAAAAAAAACTTGAGAGCAAAATAGAGAAAAGAGAGAAAGACAAGATGAAGGAATATGAAGCGACTCGATGGAGAGAGAATGAGTGAGAGATTTGAATTTTAATTCGAGATAAGGATGTCAAGATCCCTCAAATCTCGGAACTCTCCAAAACCGTCACATCACTATAAATAAGACTAAAAAAATAAAAATTAAAAAATGGATTAGTGGATAGGGATAACGGAAGGAGTACTTATCACCAAAGTACAATTAGAGATATTCATGGGCCCCCTGAATAAATCTGTCCATTTTCTCCTTTTTTTTATTGTTTTTAAATAAAATAATAAATAGATGGAATACAATTACATGACAAATATAATTCTACGCATATGTTTTCTGAAGATTATCATTTTTTTGCAATCTTGGTCACAACATCAGCTACAACACAATCAAACAGTGAATAAACCCAACTATAATGCACTTTATAGAATTACGGGTAATTCATTCACAAACATAGACATAGAATTTTCAAGTTGCTGATTTTGTTAACTAGAAGCAAAACCACAATAATTTCACTAATTCAGCCGTGAATTATACTTAAAATAAATGACTAAAATAAATAAATGAAAAAACACACAAGATAAACAACTGATGTTGATACAAAGAACTCACATAGAGTTCAACATCAGTAAACAAAGTGAACTAATTAAATAGAACACATTCCAAGAGACTTTCTCAAGGTAGAAAATCTCTCGAAATCAAGGGGTTTGGTAAAAATATATGCTGTTTGATTCTCAGTGGATATGTATTTGATGTTTATGATCTCCTTTTCCACCAAGTCTCTAATGAAGTGATGTCGAATGTCGATATGCTTAGTGCGTGACTGTTGAACAAGATTCTTGGAAATTTCAATGGCACTAGCATTATCACATAGCAGGGTTAGTGATGAGCTTGTCATGCCATAGTCCTTCAACATTTGATTCAGCCATACCAACTGAGCACAACAACTAGTAGCTGCAACATATTCTGATTCAGCTGTTGACAAGGAGATGCAATTTTGTTTCTTGCTTGACCAAGAAACCATATTGTTTCCCAAAAAGAAACAACCACCACTTGTGTTCTTCCTATCATCAACATCACCTGCCCAATCTGAATCACTGTATCCAATGAGGCTGGTATTGGTGTCTTTGCAGTATCTGATTCCAAAGTCGACTGTGCTAGCAACATATCGAATTATTCTTTTGATAGCCTTCAAGTGTGGCTCCTTGGGTTGAGCTTGGTATCTAGCACAAACTCCAACACTGAACACTGTTGGCAGTCAAGTAGATCAAGCTACCAATTATTCCTCTGTACATTGTTGGATCAACATTGACTCCAACATCGTCTTTGCTCAGTTTTTCAGAGGATCCCATTGGTGTTTTCATGGGCTTTGCAGCTTCAAGTCCATAGCGCTTGATCAAAATTTTGGCATACTTACTTTGGGATATGAAAATTCCATCTTTGTCTTGCTTGATTTGGAGACCAAGAAAGTAGGCTAATTCGCCGACCATGCTCATCTCAAATGTGCTGCACATTGCATCAACAAACTCCCTAAGGAGATTAGAACAAGTGGATCCAAACACAATATCATCAACATAGATTTGTGCAACAGTGATGTGTTTGTGAATCTTTTTGATAAACAATGTTTTATCTACCACGCCTCTTGAAAAACCAAAGTCAATTAAAAACTCAGTAAGTCGAGCATACCAAGCTCTAGGAGCTTGTTTAAGCCCATACAAGGCCTTGTGTAGTTTCAGCACATGGTTTGGTTTTTCATGGCATTCAAAGCCTTTTGGTTGTTCAACATAGGCTTCCTCATTCAAAATGCCATTCAGAAAGGCACTTTTGACATCCATTTGATGCAATGTAAACCCGATGTGGCAAGCAATAGCAAGTAGGAGACGAATAGACTCTATTCTAGCAACATGAGCGAATGTTTCATCATAGTCTATGCCTTCTACTTGAGTATAACCTTGAGCCACTAGCCTGGCTTTATTTCTGACCACATTACCAGACTCATCAGTCTTGTTCTTAAAAATCCATTTGGTTCCAATTACATTTTTATTTTCAGGTCTTGGAACCAATTCCCACACATTATTTCGAACAAACTGAATCAGCTCATCATGCATTGCTTCTACCCAGAATTCATCTTTGAGTGCTTCTTTGAAATTTTTAGGTTCAACACTGGATAGAAAGCATGAAATGGACACAAGGTTAATAATTGATAACATGCAAACCTGTTTGACCAATTCAGCAACATCGGCTGAGCTTTTTGTTCTGGTTTTGACTCCTTGAGATCCATCACCAATGATTTGGGAATTTGGATGATCTCTTTTGATTTTCCTTGGAGGATCACGTCTTGGTTCATACTGAGCCAGTGGAAGATGGTCACCATCGCTTTCAGAGGAGGATTCTGAGTCTGGTGTTCGAGGTGATGTTGATCCCTTTGCTGAGGGAGAAGAAGTATTGGATTTGACATCAGGACTTCTCGTAGGACTTTTGGCAGTTCCACTAGGCTCCTTATCAGCAACATCTGGTTCATGGAGGAGAAAAGACACATCATCTTCCTCAGATCTAGTTGTCAGGCCTACAAGATCATCAAACACAACATTGACAGATTCTTGCACAACTTTGGTTCTTAGGTTAAGAACACGATATGCTCTGCTGTTTTGAGCATATCCTAAGAATAATCCTTTATCACTTTTAGAGTCAAACTTTCCAAGGTAGTCTCTGTCGTTTAGGATGTAGCAGACACATCCAAACACATGGAAATATTTGAGATTTGACTTTCTTTCTTTTAGAAGCTCATAAGGTGTCTCCTTTCTTCCTGGTCGAAGATAGACTCTATTCCCGATGTGACAGGTTGTGTTAACAGCTTCAGCCCACAGCTTCTTCGAAAGCCCTTTAGCCTGTAACATTGCACATGACATTTCCTGCAGAGTTCGATTCTTTCTCTCCACTACTCCATTTTGTTCAGGAGTTTTGGGAGCTAAATACTCATGGAGTATTCTTTTCCTTTCACAAAAGTCATTGAATACAACATTCTCAAATTCTCTTCCATGATCTGTTCTGACGCATGCAATATTGGTGTCAAATTGCAAACACATTGTGCGGCAGAATCTTTTGAAGACTTTGAATGTTTCAGATTTTTCCTGCAGCAATTCAACCCAAGTGTACCTTGAGAAATCATCAACAATGACAAGTATGAAACTCTTACCACTCATACTCTTTGTATCGACTGGTCCCATAATGTCCATGTGTAAGAGTTGAAAACATCTTGTTGTTTGACAACCACCCAGGCTTTTGTGAGGAATTCTGGTTTGTTTTCCTTTTTGGCAGGCACCACATACAACATCCTGAGAGCATCCACTATGGGGGGGTGCTTATATCTATGTGGCAAAATAAGCATCAGGTTCCACCATAGTGGAACACAAGTTAAGGTAGCAAAATAAGGAATGAGTCCCTTGTGCAAGTACCTGGTTCTTGAATTAAATAGTGCGCCCAAAAATTTTCTCTCTCATTCATTTTTGCATTTTTAGTGCTTTCTCTCTCATCTCTTTTTATATTTTTTGTTCTTGAATTAAATAGTGGGGTCCATGAATAGTTAAAAGTGAGGTAGCACCATAGTGGAGAAAATATTGAGTAATTAAAAAAAAAGTGGTTGATAATGTGGCACATATGTGGCATCACTATGGGGTAGCACCATAGTGGATGCTCTGATCAACATTAAGCTTTGGTAGGCCACGGACAACATCCGACACAATCAGTTTCTTCAAATTTACCATGCTCATATAACCGAGCTTTTGATAAATCAACTTGGTTTCATCATTAACAGTCATGTTGCACGTTTCATCTTTGTCAGCATGGTAGCAATTATCAGATGCACGACTTCCAAACATTATACATTTGTCATGTTTGTCAAACACTTCACAAGTGTTTTTATCAAACTTGACATACATACCATCATCACAAAGCTGACTAATACTGATCAAATTTGTTGACAGTCCTTCAACATGTAGAACATTCTGAAGCTTAGGAAAATGTTTGACATTCAATGTACCTTTTTCGACAATGTTTCCTTGAGCTCCTCCTCCGTAACTAACTTTACCTTTATTTGAAGTGGTATATTCTTCAAGAAACTCCTTATTGTCGGTCATGTGTCGAGAACATCCACTGTCGAAGTACCATGTTCCGACAATGTTAGCCTTCAGTGATGTATACACAACATTGCATGTAACCTTCACCTTTTTGGACTTCATAGGATTCTTGTTCTTTGATGTGATCCCTGATGTTGTTCTTCCGTTTGCAACATCATCGTGAAACTTAAAGCAATGTGGTTTGATGTGTCCCGGCTCCTGACAGTAATGGCACACATATTTTCAAACCTTTGAGCCCTTACATTTCTTCTGATAATCAACTTCAACATTGCTCCCAGTCGGCATGGTTGGGTTTTTCTCCTTCACAAATTTCACAACATTGTTATTCGAGGAGGTCATGGAAATTTTATTTGAGAATCCCAGTCCAGCCCTATCTGTCTGTCCCAATGTTAAGGCTTCATTTAGGACATTCGTTCCTTGATTCCATTTCTGAAATGTTCTTGTGGTGCTCTCCACTTCCTTCTTTAGTTTAGTGATTTCAGCATCACTTCTGGTGAGTCTAATTTCCAGACCTACGATCTTCTCTCTAAGACACCGATTTTCTTCCACAAGAAATTTCAGTTCTTTTGATTGAGCTGTCCATTGACTGCAGACTTCATTCACAACATCATTGAGCTCTTCAAGAGAGGCAGATGGGCGTTCTCCCTGTGGATCAACCTTTCTGATCTCAGAAGTATGATTAAACTCATCCAGTAGAGTCATTTCATACCAATTAGTAGTGTTGGGAGAGATCTCAGTGGCTTTATCTTCAACATCTGGGAGAACATCATCTTCAATTTCACATTCTTCAATGTCTAGACCATCGAGTTCATCAATACCGTTTAGGGCATCAATTATCTGGTCGTCTTCCTCCATCACATTGATGAACAATACTCTCTGATCTGAATCATTTTCAGTATCAGACTCATCACTGAGAACATCATTAAAATTATTTCTTTGTCTTCTTCATACTGTTGGACATTCATTTGAATAATGTCCATACCCAGAGCATGCTCTACATTGAACTGAATCAATGTCTTTTCCAGTGTCAGCGACTTCCTTCTTGACATTTGATCTTCCAGAATTTGATGTTGATGAGGATGGAGATTCAAACAGCTGTCGAGGTTCGATATTTGGAGGGCTTTTCTTCATGGAATGAACCAGTGAGTTGAACTTCTTTGTTAAGAGTGCAACACTTAGATTCTCTTCCTCATTGATTTCCTGAAGACTGTCAACATCATTATGAACATCAGATGACACAGTTGTTGTCTGGAGAGCAAATTCCCTTTGAAGTTGTGTTTGCTTTCTAATTTTGCAGGTTCATCTCAAATGTTAGCAAAATGCTGACCGCTTCACTCATACTCATGGTTCCTACATCGTGTGCTTCTTCGATTGCAGAAATTTTCATATTGAATCTTTCTGGGAGAGTTCGAAACAACTTGCTCACCATGTTCTCATTGGATATTGGACTTCCAAGAGCGGTCGATTGGTTTGAGATCTCACATAATTTTTCAGCATAAGATGAAATAGTTTCATCTTCAAACATGCACAATTTTTCAAATTTTGATGTGAGTAACCTCAGTTTGGTCTTCCTTACACTGGCAGACCCTTCACAATGTTCCTAAAGAATGGTCCATGCTTGATATGCAGTAACACAATTGCAAATCATCTTGAAACATGGAACATCGACTGAAACAAAAATTGCATTCAGAGCGCGAGCATTAAAATTTGAGATTATTCTCTCATCATTTGTCCATTGAGATTCTGGAGTTAACACAAAATCTCCATTCGGACCTTCCATCCTAAGAGGGCTCCATTCTTCAATAATTGTCATCCATGCTCTTTCATCGATAGATTTGATGTAGATCTTCATTCGAGATTTCCACATGACATAGTTACCACCATTGCTAACTAGAGCAGGAGGACGACATTGATTAATTTCAATATCCATCACGGAATTTCAAGCAACACCAGATCGAGTACTTAGTGTGTCAAGTACCGGCCCTTGATGCCACTTGTTAGAATTTGTTGCCTGAAACAATGTGAATAACAGATGTAAATTGTAAAGTTAAAAATAGTGTTGAAGCTAGTGTTACCATATTGTCTTCAACATGCAGCGGAAAAGTAAATAGAACTTTGCACAAAATAAGTTTTAAATCACACTCCTTACGGTGTGTGATTGCCTCAAGGTGAAATTCACTATCACAAGTGAAATACAAAAAAAATACTGATGTCGTCTAGGTTCACTCCCTTGACAACACTGCATAAAATATACAGAGGACTATCCTAGCTTCACTCACTCGAATAATCACTCAAAAACAAACCTATCTAAACACATAGATAGATTACAATCCGTCACTCTAAGTCCTAGACTTCTCAAAGTTGACTATCTAACCTACACATACAATTGGAATGAAGGTCTCCATCTGATTGGGACGCTAGGCAGATGTCGAGAAAGATGTCTTGGATTTCAGAGATGACACTAGATGCAAGATTCAGAGCTTCTCACAAACCACGACGATAACCTACTTGCATAAATGATTTTAAGGTCTAAGGAGACCTTAAATACTTCCTCCATCTTGTATAGACAGTTGCTCCACGAGCCCAAAAGACTAGGACTTGAATCAACCGTCTTCCACTACCCATAGCTGAAGTGGACTTGAGATAACCATCTTCTGCATTGCGTGGCACACATTCTTCAACATCGTGCAATAGTAGCAGTTACTCCAGTGACCCACGATCTCCTACAGCAGTTAGTGTCCAAGAAGTAGTGGGAACATCACGTCCCTATGAAATCCGGAACATATTTTGAACAAGTCAAAATCAACATTATCCACGATTTAATTCATAATAAAATATCTAATAAATCCCTAAATATGTGGAAAATGATATGTGATAAAAATCACAATTTATTCAGATTAATTTAAAATAAATTAATCCAAAATACTAGGAAAGGATAAGATTAATAATCCGAGTGTTACACTCAATATGACGAGAATGACGGAACAACATTAGGTACGACATTGATTGCAATGTTATCAACGAAGTGATAACATCATCTGGAACACGTCATACTCAAAAAATAGTATCACCCCAAGAGAACTTTTCGGTTCTCTTAAGACTCACGAGTATAACCTAAATCGAAAAAGGAGACATCCACTTCATCAGCCCAGGATGCAGCTTTCTATGGTGAAAGAAATCGGTTTAGAAACACTCGAGGAAGGAACACCTTCCGACCAAGAAGTTCTCAAGCCAAAGAACAACTAGGAGGCTCAACTGATCGAAAAAGAGAAGCAGTGGAGAAGAATGAGAGCCTGACTAAAGACATCAATGACCAGATCCAGTCAGTTGCCAAGCTGCTAGAAAAGCTAAAAAAGATCAGAGATCAACCATCAGTTATGCTTCAAACTGATGAGGAGCCCAGAGGCGAGAGAAACCAACTGTCTGCTGAAGAAACCAGGGCAGCCAACAGAAGGTTAGGAGAATGCTTCCATTGCCACAAGCAAGGACACTATTATTATGAGTGTCCAGAGCTCCCTAAAGACCTAAGTGAAGAGAAGCTTTTTCAAGAGAAAAGCTATGATGGCCAACACAAAGAATGCCGTTCTAGATGACTCAGATTATCCCTTAGAAATTGACTCCGATGGCTACAGCTCTCAATATGAGGCACTGTTCTGCCTCATGGCTGACGAAGAAGAAGAGGTTAGCACAAGTGACTCATTAACCACTTTTTATCACATTCATGAAACTTTCATTTCTAGCACTGAATTAAATGAAAATTTAAGAATAATAGAAGATCAGTTAGCTGCAATATCACGTATGCATCTGCAACTGAAGGAATAAAATGATGACCTAAGAGATGAGGTCAAAAGACTGAGAAATGATCATGATAGAACTGAATCACTTGAAACCCAGTCAGTTGAATGTGAAAATTTGAAGATGAAAATTGATGAGCTAGAAGCTGAGAATGAGAAGCTCAGGCAGGAGATCCATGAGAGAGAAGAGATATCTCTCAAGTTCAAAAAGGGATCTCAAACTCTTTGTTAGTGCCATCTGTACTAAAGTGTTCAGGATTCTCATTATCTGTTTAGATATTATGGCAATTTCAAAAGAACACAAAAAGGTTTTGGTTATTCATATTCGAATACCATGTTCTGGACATTTATGTGAACATTCCACTACCAATCTGATTGAAGATCAAGACATGTACTTAATCATGTTCAGAGACATGATCATGTACATGGTTGTCCAGAGAGTTTACAAGAGATGTGCCATGCTAGATTTAAGAAGTTGAAGCTGCAGATTCAAGATGGACATTTCAAAATAGAAGTTGCCTTGTTCATGATGGAGATCAAGAAAGAAAGAAAGAGTTCTATTCAAGGAAGACATCTAAACTAGGAAAGTCCGATTTATTAAAGAAAATTGTTCCTTGTTAAATCCTAGTCTAATTAGGACTTCTGAATACCTTGTTTAGGCTATAACTGTTTCTTATAAATAGCCTGGGATTCAGACTAGTATAGGTGACACGAGTTTTATAAATACACAAAGGGTAGAGAGTCTAAAAGACTTCATATTCAAAGCATATAGTATTCGGGTAGACTAGGTTTGATCCGCGTGATCATTGTGTTTCTAATCTGTGTTTGAAACTCACTTTCATACACACTTAGAGGAGTCTCGAGAGAGATTTTGTGGGAACTAGAGGGATTCTAGGTTGTGAGGGGAGCTCACAATTCAGTTTAGTGAAACAGGTTGAATCGGGTAGGAAAGGGGTCGAGTGACGGGAGTCTTCGTGTAATAACCTTTGTAACCATTCAACAGAGTTGTAAACTGTTTTTCACGGACTTGATAAGTCCCCCTGACATAGATTAGTTGATCGAACAGGGTTACCAACGTCGTGTTCCTTATTTGCTCAAGTTTTTACATTCTGACCTTACATGTTCACAACAATGTTCCAGTACATGATGATGAACATGACTGCATAGTTTATATAACTACAATTGGTACCAGAGCGAGTCTCCTTTGGTGTTAGTGCAAAAAAAATCCTGAAAGCTACATATCTGCGTGAAGGTTTTGGTTACATTCCAACTATGAGTGCAATCAAAGAAGGAGGATCCACAGTCAGACCACCATTGCTAGAAGGTAACAACTATCCCTACTGGAAAGCAATGATGAGAGCATTTCTGAGATCTCTTGATGAACTCGCACGGAAGAGTGTCACTGAAGGATGGGAAAAGCCAACTGTTGTCAAAGAAAAAAAGTATGTGGAGATTGAAAAAGGAGAATGGACTGTGCCATAGAAGAACTGGTACAATGTCAACTCTAAAACTCTCAATGCAATATTCTCTGCAGTGGATCTTGAAACATTCAGTCTAATCTCAACCTGTGAAACTGCTAAAGCTGCATGGGATATTCTGGAAACTCTCTTTGAAGAGACTAGTTTTGTGAGGTTGTCAAGACTTCAAAATATGACTTCAAAGTTTGAAAGTCTCAAAATGGAAGAATCTGAATCCATTAGTGAGTTTAATGCCAGATTAAGGAGTATATCAAACGAAAGTTTTGCTCTAGCAGAACCTATCAGGAATAAAAAGCTTGTAAGGATGGTTTTCAGATCTCTTCCAAAGAAATTTTCCTACAAAGTTGCTACCATAGAGGAAGCCAAGGACATCAAGAGTATGAGAATTGATGAACTGATGGGATCATTAAGAACGTTCGAGATGAATCTAGAAGATGATGACAGCAGCTCAAGGAAGAAAGGTATTGCTCTTAAAGCCGAAGTTTCTGAGGATGTTCCTGAACATGTACAGAAATGAAAACCTATACTTAATTCAGAAACAATGAATAATATGGTCCTTATCACCAAGAACTTTAGTCGAATGCTTAAGAGAGTAAACAGACAGTCTTTCAGAAGATCAAACAACAGAACACAACAACCTGGAACTTCTCAGCAGGATAGAAACTCCAACAGTGAGCAGAAAGAGTTTCAACCATCAAATACAAAGAGAGGAATTCAATGCAGAGAGTGTGATTGTTTTTGACATATTCAAGCAGAATGTGCCAAATATTCTGAAGAAGAATAAAAAGAACTATAATGCCTCTCTGAGTGAAAATGATTCTGAAAGTAGCAGTGAATCAGAAGAAAAGACCTACGCCTTTACAGCAAAAGTCTAAGAGTTCCAAGATCCTTTCAAACTTGCAGACGAAGATGAAGACTCAGAAATGATGATGTCAGTAATGAGGAGTTTATTCAGACATACAATAAGATATATGAAAAATGGCTTGAAGTAGCTGAGATCAACAAAACTCTACAATCTCACAACAAAGATCTTCTCAAAGAAAAGGAGAATTTGATCAAGTCTGATGGAGAACAGAAGGCCATTATCCAACAGCAGAAGAAGGAGATTGAAGAACTAACTACAGAGCTAAAGTCCATCAAAAGATATGTCAACATGCTGAACAATGGAGCTGAGAATCTTGATAAGATTCTTACTAATCCAGGACATTCTGAGAAAAGTCATCCAGGTCTTGGATATAATGGTGAAAAATCCAAGACAGTGTTTGTCAAAGCTAGTACAAGCCAGACAACACATGTACAAAATAATGTTCAGGCCATCTATAAGAACATTAACAAAAAGATGACTACTAATAATGGTAACAGGAAAAGAATGATCTGCCACTATTGTGAAGAAAAAGGCCACATACGACCAAACTGTGAGAAGTATCTCTTTGATCTGAAAAGAATGAGGAGAAGATTTATGGCTCATCATACCAGCAACACTCAAAAGAAAATAACTACTTAACAAAGGAAGAAGTCTGCATAGAAAAAGTAATGGGTTGTGAAGCAGACCAGTCTAATTGCTCATACTTCGTTGAGAGTTGAAGATAAAGGAAGTTGGTACTTTGACAGTGGCTGTTCAAGACACATGACAGGAGACTGCTCTGTGATGCAGAATCTGAAAGCTTGCTCATCAGATTTTTTACCTTTGGAGATGGAAAGAGAGGTAAAGTTATGGGAAAAGGAGAACTGGTTGTTGAAGGAATGCCCAAACTCAAGAAGGCTATGCTTGTTGATGGACTCAAAGCTAATCTAATAAGTATCAGTCAACTCTGTGATGATGACATGACTATAGTCTTCACCAAGGAAAGCTGCAAAGTTATGAATAAGAATAATGACTTATTCATGGAAGGGAAGAGATCAGCTGACAACTGTTATCAGCTGCATGTTCGTACACAATATTCTTTAACATGTTAAAGAACATCTATTGAAGAGTCAGAGATCTGGCATCAGAAACTTGGACACATCAACTTCAGAAATGTACAGAAGATCATCAGTAAGGAGATTGTCAGGGGGCTGCCTCAGATCAGAATTGACAGAGACAAAATCTGTGGTCCATGTCAGATTAGGAAATAGTCCAGATCTCAACATAAATAAGTGCAAGACAGAACTTCCAAGAGAATTCTAGATCTCATTCATATGGATCTAATGGGACCAATGGTTGTGGAAAGCTACGGAGGAAAGAAGTATGTCCTTATCTGCATTGATGATTACTCAAGGTTTACTTGGGTTGATTTTCTCAGAGACAAGAGTGAAGCTTTCACAGCATTCAAGAGATTAGCCTGCAAAATCACAGTTGAGAAGGATGATCAGATTATCAGAATCAGAAGTAATCATGGTAAGGAATTTGGGAACCAGTACTTTGATACATTCTGCAGTGAGAATCGTATCAGTCATGAGTACTCAGCCCCCAAAACTCCTCAGCAGAATGGAGTTGTGGAAAGGAAAAACAAAACTCTCCAGGAGATGGCCAGGACCATGACTGCTGCTAAAGGAGTTGCTGCAATATTCTGGGCAGAAGCTATCAACACAGCATGCCACATCAGCAACAAAGTTCATCTTAGACCGGGTACTCTCACTACTCTTTATGAGATTTGGAATGAAAAGAAGCCAACAGTAAAGTACTTTCATGTGTTTCGAACCACATGTTATATTCTTAATGATAGAGAGTATCTCAGCAAAATGAACAAAAGAGGAGTTGAAGAGATGTTTGTTGGATACTCCAGAAACAGTAAATCGTACAGGATTCACAACAAAGACATAAAGGTTGTAATTGAGATAGTCAATATCAGATTTGATGATCAAGACAATACTATCAATACTCCTGAAGATGATATTCACACGGATGTGTTCGAACATCCTAAGGTTCATGATGATATAGATAAAGAAGCTAATGAACAAACAGTAAGGCATAGAAAGACTTCGAAGTAAATCGTCAAGAATCATCCTACTTCAGAAGTAATAGGAGACATTCATGGAGGAAGGATGACCAGGAGCACTCTGAGAAAAAAAGATGTATGATGAAATATCCTATGTCTGTTTCACTTCCAAGATTGAACCCAAGAACATCCAAGAAGCTCTTCAAGATGACTACTGGATAGAAGTCATGCAGGAAGAACTTCTTCAGTTCAAAAGGAATGATGTCTGGAATCTAGTGCAGAAACCTGAAGGAATCAATATTGTTGGAACCAAGTGGATTTTCAAGAACAAGACTGATGAAGCTGGAAATATTACAAGAAACAAAGCTAGACTGGTTGCACAAGGTTATTCTCAGATAAAAGTCATTGATTTTGATGAAACCTTTGCTCAAGTTACAAGGATTGAATCAGTCAGACTTTTTCTAGCCATGGCATGCATCATGAAGTTAAAACTATATCAGATGGATGTCAAGAGTGCTTTTCTGAATGGATTCTTGAAGAAGGATGTGTTTATAGCACAGCCTAAAGGATTTGAAGATCCACATCATCCAAAGTTTGTGTTTAAACTAAAGAAGGCATTATATGGCTTAAAGCAAGCTCCTCGGGCATGGTATGAAAGACTGGCTACATATCTAGTAAGCAAGAGATACAACAGAGGAGGAGAAGATAGAACACTTTTCATCAGGAATGAAAAATGATAAGTAATTATGGGTCAAGTATATGTGGATGATATAGTGTTTGGATCAGTGTCTGATAAGATGGTCAAGGACTTCATCAGTGACATGGAAACTAAATTTGAGATGAGCCTTGTTGGAGATCTAAAATATTTCTTAGGACTTCAGATAAAGCAGTCAGAAGAAGGGATTTTTATCTCTCAATCTAAGTATGCCTGAAACTTGGTGAAAAAGTTTGAGCTTGAAAATTCAAAACACAAACGAACTCCTATCAGCACTACTATCAAGATTGGAAAAGATAATGCAGGAACTGAAGTTGAACAAACTCTCTACAGAAGCATGATTGGTAGTCTCTTATATCTCACTCCAAGCAGACCAGATATAGCATACAATGTGGGTGTGTGTGCAAGATATCAGTCCTGTCCTAAGGAGAGTCACACAAAGGCTGTTAAGAACATCATCAAGTACATCAATGGAACTGCTGATTGTGGTTTGTGGTATACTTCAGATACAAACGCAAGTATTACTGCTTACTGTGATGCTGATTGGGCTGGATCTCCAGATGATAGAAAAGGCACTTCAGGAGCTTGTTTCTTTTTAGGAAACAATGTTGTTTCTTGGTTCAGTAAAAAAGCAGAACTACATATCCCTATCTACAGCAAAAGCATAATACATTGCAGCAAGGAGCAGCTCTACTCAGATTATCTGGATGATGCAGATGATGAAAGACTATGAAGTTGGTCATGATACTCCTAGTATGTACTATGATAATATAAGTGCTATCAACATCTTAAAGAATCCAGTACATTATTCACGGACCAAACATATAGACATCAGACATCACTTCATCAGAGAACTGGTTGAAGAAGAAGTGCTAAAGATTGAACACATGAAGACTGAAGATCAACTAGCCGATTTGTTCACCAAGGGATTGGCTTCAGCTTAATTTGAGAAACTCAGAGCACCTCTTGGGGTGTGCTTGGTTCAGTAAAACCAAGAAGAGAGGTATGAGTGTGACTAGTTCACACTCAGCAAGAAAGAACCATTCCTGCACAAAGGGACTGAACATTCCCATAAATGTTCCTACAAATGCACATGATCATGATTTAAACCCTGAGTACATCTTTGTCAATGGCTAGTTCTGACGTGCTATCATCATCTCTGATTTTCCAGGATTTTCCTCCGATTTCTTAGTTTAACGGGAACCTAAGAATGGAATACTCTCTTATATATGTGTTTAGCCGTTTAGAGAGAACGTTCACTTTTCAAATTTTTGAAATCAATAAACCCTTTTTCTCTCGATAAATCCTCTGAGTTTTCTAAAGATTTTCTCCATTATTTGCCATTGATTTTCTTGTTGTTTCACCTCGTCATATTCCCATATATTTTCAATGGCTCTGAAAAGAAAGCTCGTCCGTCCCAAGAAAGTTGTAAAGCCTAGAATGAGGTATGGAAAAGTTACATATTACAAACCTTAAGATCAGTTGTACGAGGAAGATGAGTTCGACAGACAGGTTCGAGGAGAATCAACCTACAAGAATCCTGTTTAGATGGCACTTTGCGATGAATATTCGAGCAAAGATACAGAAGAATTGATGAAACTTTTTGTGAGGATGAAGAGGATAAAGACATGAAAACAGAAGAGCAAGAAATTACTTCTTCTGCAAAGAAAACAAAGACTCAAAGTCTTTCGATTGATGATCTTTTGAAGGAAGCCACGAAGCCATACAATATCAATAGAAAGAAGGTAAGAACAAAGGGAACTGCAGTTAAGAAATCCAAGAAGACTACAACTCCTTCATCAAAGAAAATCGTCACAGCTCCTGCTACCCAAGCTCTTCAGAAAGAGAAGGGATCTGCTGATGATGATCAAATTAAGCTTTCTGATGTGCCTGAACATGTTGATGCACATGTTGTAGAGAAGATCACTGGTGAGACATCTACTCCAGCTAGTGTTATGCTGAAGTCATCTACTCAACCTTCCTCTACAGAAGGTGATGATAAAGATAGGGAAGATGATATTCCCTTAAGCTTGAAGATAAAAGCCATAGCTACTGCTTTAGCAAAAGGAAAGAAGAAGGTCATTCACAGATCTTTAATTGCTGACCCGAAAGAGAGAGAAGTCATTCAGAGTTCATCCTCTAAATCTGCTGAGAAGACTCATGTTCCACAATAGGAAAAATTATCGGCGTCTGCTCAATATGATCCTTTTGCGAGATCTCCGGTCAAGAAGAAGACACCAAGGAAAAAGGCTTCTACTATTGTGGTGCAGTTGGTTCCAAGAACCCCTGTGACCAAAAGTCGAGCATCTGCTACTCCACCATCACTGCTGCATCAACAAAGAAGAGGAAAGCCGTTGCATCAACTGGACCTTCCAAGAAGGTCAAGAAAGCTGACCAACCGAAAGATATGCCTGAAGATGTTCACTCTCATTCAAGTGAACATGTGTCTGAAGTTTGCAAATAAATTGTTCGTGTTCCAGGTAATTCCAGTCAATCAATCTTTCGTTCTACCAAGCATGCTGATTTATGGGAGAAAGTGAAGTAGAGGTCCATGATCTCTGAGAAGAAGATGGATAAGGATACACTGTTGGCTACTGGGGTGTATACCTTATTGGAACAAGCTGGTCTACTAGGCACTGTGCAAGAGTTCGTTCCAAAGGTAGTTATTGATATCTACTGCAACTTGACTAAAGAGATTGATGATCCTGAGTCTGAAGACTTCCAGAAAGTATATGTAAGAGGAGAAATGCTACAGTTTTCCCCTCACATCATTAATGAATTTTTAGGTTGTTCATCTGAGGAGGAGTTCAAAGAAATCGATGACTGGGGATGGTTGCTGAAGAACTAACCTAGGGCATCTTCAACAAATGGCCATCACATCCGCAAACTATTCCAACCTCCAAGTTGACTCACAAATATAGCGCCCTGTTCAGAATCCTGATTCACAATTGGCTACCAACTAAGCACAGGGCAGCAGTGACTCAAGCTCATGGGAGGTTTCTGTACCACTTTAGAACTGGAAAGCAGTTCAATTATGGTGAGTTAGTATTCAGCAAGATCATCAGCAGTGCAGAATCTACAGTGTTCAAAGGTCCATCATGCTATCCATCATTGATCTACAGCATCATGAAGTAACAGAAGAAGAATGTTTCTTCAAAGAAAGACAAGATTATACCTCTCCACAAACCTCTAGTAATCAAGGTTGCTCCTGAAATAGGAGATTCTCATCTTCGCCTCTAGTTCAAGCAGTTCATGTCATCCAAGAAAGGAGTAGATGATACTGTTGAAGAATCCTCTCCAAAGGGTGCTGTGCTGAGATTTTTAGAGAAAAGTCTGGAGTTCCATGCTTGTTTGATTTATGAGCATAATTCTGAAAAGAAAAAAATCCAAGCAATGATTGTTGATCTTTCATCAGGAGAAGAGTTTGCCTCCCAAGCAGCAGATGTTCCTGAGAATGTTCATAACTTGCACAAGCTTGCAAGTACTGCCGAAGCTGCTACTCAGAAGAAATCTTCTCCAGCACAAAAGCAAGGTGAATCTCAGACTGCGACACAAGCTACGGAAGCAGAAGCTGTCCAAGAAGAGACTGTAGAGAAGGTTCATGAAGAGGAGGTTCATGATGAAGAGGCTGCTGAAGAAGAGAATGATGAAGAGGAGGCTGAGGAGGATGCTGATGATGGAAAAGAGACTGAGTACGATGATGCTGAAGCAGGTTCTGAAGAAGGAGGATCTCAAGGAGACAATGATGCACAAGACCCTGACAAATCCGAGTAGTTGTTGGTTATTACTTTTTTGCCTTTCTCGGTGGCAAATAGGAGGAGTAATGCAATATAAGTTTTTTTTGTTTTCTGTTCTACTTATCTTGCATCATGTTTTGCAAGTTATTTTGTTTTTGCTTGAATAGCTTGTAATAGCTATTTTTTTATGGAACATATTTTTTCTTATTTTATTCCCTATATGATTCATATATGCTAAAAAATTGAGACTGCTATCAAAAGATAAAAATATAAAAAAAATCAATATAGCAGAGCCGATATAAACTGATAAGAAAGTGAAAAACAGCTGAATCATATGATGTTCTCCAAAACATTCCAGTATGTTCTTAAGTACATGATCCTACAGTTCAAGGGTTGTGTTCTTTTAAAAATATGGATCTGATTTGCATCCAGATAAAGACAAAGGGGGAGATTGTTAGTGCCATCTACACTAAAGTGTTCGGGATTGTCTTTATCTGTTTAGATATTATGGTAATTTCAAAAGAACACTAAAAGGTTTTGGTTATTCATGTTCGAATACCATGTTCTGGACATTTTTTTGAACATTTCGCTGCCAATCTGATTGAAGATCAAGATATGTACTTAATCATGTTCAAAGACATGATCATGTACATGGTTGTCCAGAGAGTTTACAAGAGACGTGCCATGCTAGATTCAAGAAGTTGAAGCTGCAGATTCAAGATGGACATTTCAAAATAAAAGCTGCCTTGTTCGTGATGGAGATCAAGAAGGAAAGAAGGAGTTCTATTTAAGGAAGACATAAACTAGGAAAGTCCGATTTATTAAAGAAAATTGTTCCTTGTTAAATCCTAGTCTAATTAGGACTTCTGAATACCTTGTTTAGGCTATAACTATTTCTTATAAATAGCCTGGGTTTCAGACTAGTTTAGGCGACATGAGTTTTACAAATACAGAAAGGGTAGAGAGTCCAAATGACTACATATTCGAAGCATATAGTATTCGGGTAGACTAGGTTTGATCCGCGTGATCATTGTGTTTCTAGTCTGTGTTTGAAATTCACTTTCATACACACTTAGAGGAGTCTCGAGAGGGATTTCCTTTGGGAACTAGAGGGATTCTAGGTTGTGAGGGGAGCTCACAATTCAGTTTAGTGAAAAAGGTTGAATCGGGTAGGAAATGGGTCGAGTGACGGGAGTCTTCGTGTAATAACCTTCGTAACCATTCAAAGGAGTAGTAAACTATTTCTCACGGATTCGATAAGTCCCCCTGATGTAGATCAGTTGATCGAACAGGGTTACCAACCTCGTGTTCCTTATTTGCTCAAGTTTTTACATTCGGACCTTACATGTTCACAACAATGTTCCAGTACATGATGATGAACATGACCGCACAGTTTATGTAACTTCACTCTTGATGTGATTCTAAGCCATCAAAGAGTTGAAACTAGTAGTCCAGGGTTAGGATACAACATGTACACTACCGCTAAAAAAGGAAAGGCAGTTGCTCAAACCAGCCAAGAAGGAACTCTACCTGGTTTTGCAGACCTGCACCAACCCAACTAGTTGAAGAGACCGAAGGCAAGGGAACTGTGAACATCCCTTCAAATCTGCCAAAACGATCTAATCAACCCTCCTAACTGAAAAGCTCAGTTCATTTTAAGCCATCAGTTCAGCAAAGGAATCTATCTAATCAAAGGCCACCACCTCAAAATAGGCAGTTCGCCTATCAGCAAAGGTTGCTAGCTCAACAAAGGTAACCACCCTACCAACAGAGGTCATCAGTTCAGCCAAGACCTCCAGCTCATCAGAGATAGTTAGTTCAACATAAATCACCAATCTATCCAAGGCCCAAAGCTTAGAACAGGCCTAAGGTGAACATAACTGACCAGCCAGCTGAAGTAAGGAGAAATACTCAGTTTGGACCGTATTCTCATCGAGATAGGGCACCAGTTCAGGAGAGAACTGCACCGCCAGCCTATCTTCCCAGATATCCAGCAAGTCAATCTGGGAGAGATGTTGATTCAAGAAGAAACGTGCATACAAGGCTATATCGAGCACATCCACACATTCAGATCCTCTTAGAGAAGTTCACTCCAACCGATCTCACAACTCAGTATAGTGAGTACTTGGATTCAAGAGATGAACCAAGGTGTAACTCTAACTATAACTGGTTTGCAAACTGGCCATACCACAAGAGCGACAGAGCTCATGGAGTCAAAAGAAATTAGCCACAGAGAAGAGCTAGACAAGCTTGAGATTAGAGAGTATGATCGAAGTTTTCTATCTTACTAACTCTCGTCGCAGGTACAAGTCAAATGACTCAGCTCAGAGGAGGAGAGCTGAAAAGAGAGTAAAATTGATCAAATGATCAATGTCTGAAAACTCTCTACCTGCTAATAAGCACAAAGTTTGGCAAATCTGGATCCCTAAACACTTGATTAGCAAAGAAGGACCCGATATCATGTGGGTTCCTAAACACTAATCATCTCTCTTGCAGGAAAATGGCATCCTATCGAAGAACAGGACGAAGGAGGTTTAATACCTGGATAGCGGGTGCTCGAAACACATGACAGGAGACAGAGAGGATCTGGAAGGTTACAAGGAAGTAAAAGGGCCATTAGTCACATTCGGAGACAACTCTAGAAGCCGAACCATTGGAGAAGGGTTCGTGGTCAATGAAAATGTGGTAGTCAATGGAGTCTCCCACGTAGAGGGACTGAAGCACAAAGTGCTCAGTATCAGTCAGTTATGTGACAATGGATACACTGTTGATTTCAGTCAAAGTTCATGTGATATCAAAGATAAGGCAACTAGAGCAACCTTCCTAACTGGCGTAAGAAGAGACAACATGTATGTTGTTGACTATTCAACCGGCTATGGAGAGACTTGCTTTCTTTCAAAAGGGTCAACTAAAGCAAGCTGGCTATGGTATCGATGACTCAATCATCTCAACTTCAGAACCATCAACCATTTGGCTAAGAAGGAGCTAGTTGATGGGCTTCCCAATGAGATTTTCAAGAAAACTGGCGTCTGCGGACCATGCCAGAAAAGAAAGCAAGTAAGGTCATCATTCAAGAATAGAAGTCATCCTCCAGGGGCAACTGCTCCTCTCCAACTGCTACACATGGATCTATTTGGGCCAGTCAGACCACCAACTCCCAAGGGAAAACGATTCACTCTTGTAGTAGTCGACGACTTCTCAAGATACACATGGGTAGAGTGACGTGCGGTCGTTTCACGGTCAGAATAAATCTCTCAGATGAGACTTATCCTTATGCCCACAGCAAGGCGTAGCTAGCTAATGTGAGTAAGGGTCGATCCCACGGGGAGCTGCGAATTCTATCTTCCAATGTCACTTTTCCAAAAGGGGTTGAGGATTGTTGTGGTCTCTGTACTTTGTATGTAAAAACTGTAAACTAAATAACAAAATAAAACAAAAGATAAGAAAATATTAATAGTAAAAATATTCCGGATTAGAACTCAGATTTTGAACGTAACAAACACTTGACCGATCATGGGCACGCTGATTACTTATGTGAATCTAATTACCTGGTTATAGACAACGGATCTCTCACACTTACCCAATCTATCCTTTCAGTTTAGCTTAGAGGTGATCTCTCATCCCCTAAACCCTAACTTGTTACCCAACCTCGATCCCTCATATGATTGTAAGCAACAAAATAGCATTATGATCTAGACCGACCCAGATTTACCTAGACAAAGATCTCTCTTATGCCCTCAATACCCGTGATGTATCTCATCCTTTTATGACCAACACACAGCTATGATTCATTGACCATTTATAGAAGTAGTGAACACAATTCTAATTAACGAATGATCAGCCACAATTAAGTAGCTTAGCCCACTGTGTAATACAACAAAGAAAATGATTACATGACGGAACCAAATTCACACATTTTATGCCCATAAGCCTCGCGATTCTTACGAGTTCATTAAGTTCTTATCTTTGTTCAATCCGGCATAACGAGTCTAGCCGCTCATGCTAGACTTAGAACAATAATAATAATTAAAAGAATTAAAACAAGATATAAAATAAATGAAAAACTTACTTATATTAAAGAGCAAAAGTAATCCAACACCAACGCTGGATTTAGAAACATAAACAGCAAATCCTAAAGCCTGTGGGCAGAAGGCCTGAGATTGTTCAACGGAAATTAAGAAGAATAAAAGTAAATAAAAATGTATGTGACGTATAGAGGTGTTTGTTTTCTGCCATGAAATCTACTTATATAGGAGTACAAAGATACAAGGTAAACTCCCCTATAGGCCGGAGGATCTTCAGCCCTGTCCACAGCCGTCGTGCCCAAGACTTTCCATATCTGACAGATTCTTCCCTTATTTACAAGATTCTAAGTCAAAGATTCTGTACTCGCCGTGCCCTAGTATCTCCAACATAGCAACTTTCCTTGTAGAGCCGATCCTCCTTCTGGAAGATCTCACTTTCCTTCTGCAGCTCTTCTTTCCTTGGGCAACTAGGGTACACTGCTCCTACTTTAGCCGATTGTGATTACTCTTGTGCCTTCATCTCCTTTCCTTCTCCTTTCAATCACTATGGGTTTGTTATGAGCACAATCACGAACTTCTCCTCCAGCTTTTGCTGGAATGGTGGGTGATTTCTGCCAGGCTCAAGAGAGAGCTTTTCGCTGAGAAGTTGTTGCCCATCTTAGTATCATTGGCATCATTATGCCCTCCAAAAGTGATTCTCCTGCCTCCTACCTACCATTTTGCCCATTCTGGCTCTTTCCGACTCAAAAAACATAAAAAAAAACAAAGGACAAAAGAACGAGAAAAAGACATAAAAATACGAGAGAATTTGGACTTGTCACACCCACCCACTTTTAGTCATACTTGCCCTCAAGTATGCGGGTACAAGTGTCTAAAAAAGAAAAAATAGAAAATAAAAGGAGGAAAAGACAGACTCACGACAAAGCAAGCATGAAAAACAAATCCCTTACGGGCACAGAGACTTAGAAATTTAATCATAATTAACAGCATATAAATAGTAAAAACATACATAGTGCCCACTGCAAATCTAAATTACTAAGTGACTAGTTCTCTCATGCTTTCGTCACTCAAGTGTTTTGGCTAAGTGTTTACGCTCAAGGAAAACATAATTGAACCGAGGGTCACTATAGGCTTGCAAGTGCTCTTGTTCCTCCACCACTGTTGGAATAATGGGCATACATATGCTAAGGACTTTAAAGGTTATAATGGGGCTATGGGCTCAAGGTAGAAAATATTTAGATCTAGCTCAATTTTTAGTCGAATTTTCCCTTTGGGACTTTTTTTTACTCTTACTGGCCTTTACCACCGTGCCCATTTTATAAAGCACATTCCCCAGATTTTTTTATCTTGTGGGCATTTTGCATTTTTATTTTCTTGGGGTTTTCTTCTCATTTTTTTCTTTTTGTCTCGACCCATTTCCTTTTTCTTTTTCTTTCTTTTTCTTTGGCATTTTATGCCTTGTAACACACCAGATTTATCCTCCTCTCATGCCCATGGTCTTTTTTTGTGGTTTTCAAGAAAGGAAATGACTAGGGCTTAATTCATTTTCAGCTTAAACAGGGCTGCAAAGGATAATATCGAGGTGGTTTTATTTAACTTTGTGGGCTCAGAAAGAAAATTTGCCTAAGCATTTCAATAGCATACCCAAAATTCCTTGTGACTTGAGAATAGAGCAAAAGCAAGTTCTAGTTCACCTAAATTTAATAATGTAGAAATCACACAAGAAAGAATAATCACATGCATCGTGAATTCAGGCTCAATTCATCACAAGGTACTTAGTTCATTCATCATATAAGCGGTAGCATGGGCATGCTAAAATGAAAATACAGTAAAATATGTTGCCTTATGATCACAAGACCCTAGACTCTATGCTAACAAGTTCAAATATTTATACATGCTTGACACATAAAAAAATGTAAAGAAGGCAGAGTAACTCCAACCCACACACTTTGCCTTCGGCAAAGTGCGTGCGAGAAGGTTATCCTACGAACCGCAAACTCAACGAAACATTAAATGGCCACCCCTATCCACACACTTTGCCTTATGCAAAGTGGGTCGGTACAGAGGTCATTTCACTAAAACAAAAACAGAAAACACACAAACACAAAATAAAAACAAAAACAGAAACATAAAAACAAAGACTCCCTAGTGCCCACACCCACACACTTTGTATTAAGCAAAGTGTGAGAATGAGGCAACATCTAAACAGAAAAACAAAAAACATAAAAAAATAAAACCTAATATACAGGAAAGAGTACCAGTTTAGGAATCTGAGGGGGTCGGATAATTGAATCTGACGTGCCTGAAGTAGGCGAACAGGGCGGTTTCCAATCAGTCAAATCTGGCTAGGATGGTGGTGGCTGCTGGCTCTTACTGCTGTGCCCTCAGGGGACTCTTGCTGGGTCCTATATTCAAAGGAAAACTAAGATTACTCGAAGTCTCAAGCTTCGGTATGCCGAACACGGGTTTCCCCTCCTCATCATCAAAGGCATCCATCATATGTTTCAAGCAGTTTAAATTAAATAATTTAACATGCTTGCAATATAAATTAGTGGATGAGGGATCAAACAAGCGCAACTTTTCAGCAAGATGGGTTATCAGTTGGGCACAGGAGATGTGGTTCTTAGAATGGGCCACAGTGTCCTTGAAATGGACGATGGCCACAGCTCCAAAGTTTATCCTCTTCTTGTGCACCATGCACCAGAGGACAAACAACTCCTGATTGGTGATGGAGTTGGAGCTATCTTTTCGGCCAAAGAAGTTGTAGGCAAGCACTCGGTGACAAAAGTGAAGAGCATTGCTTTTTAGCTTGTGTCCCTTGCTAGTTCTAGACTTGAATTTGGAACCGTCACCTAACTCAGCCTACTTCTCATCCACATTCTCATCCGTGGGCACCACAATAATAGCAGATGTATAATCATCATCATTCAAATCTAGAAATGACATAATGCCCAAACCCATGTTCAATTCATCAGCAGAAAGATTAAAATTTTTACCAAAAATTTTAAACTTAAAAACCTTAGCATAAGTACCACCCTTTCCCATACTCTTTACAGATAGATCATGGAAAAACTCATACACCAACTTAGGAAAAATCAAACAGTCCCACTCAATATAGAAAGACCAGCCAATGTTGGAGAAGAGTTCCCTTACCTCTCTCTCGATGCCCGAGACGGGGAGCGAGGCGAAATGGATGGTCTTGTTGTGGATGATCTCCCTTGTGGGAAAGATGCCCTCTCCTTTCGGCATGACTTTTCCAGAAGTTGGGCTAACCATAATTTTGCCCTTCTTTACAGACAGCTTGGCAGGGGCTCTCCCTTTCCCCTTGGCAGACACAGAGGGCGCATCTGTTGTGCCCTCAGTGGGTTTCTTCAGAGACAGAGACTGGTCATCCAGACTCTTGTGGGCTTGCGACTCCCCACTGCTTTCAGCTTTTTCTTCTTCAGTCTCCACATCAGCTTTCTCGTCCTCCGACAGCGTCGGCGACAGCTGTTTCTTCTTCTTCAGGGTCTGCGACTGAGCTTTCACAGCGGCGACCTTCTCCTTCTTTACCTTCTTCAACTTTTCAGTTGTATAGGGCTCAGGGGTGTGCTCCGATGTCGGCTCGGGGGTCACATCTTGCTGCATGCTGGCCTCTTCTTTGTCGTCGATCTCTCCGGCGGTCTCCTCCACAATTTTTAGAGAGGCTTCTTCCTCTCTCTCTGATTGTCGGGTGGAAACATGTGAAGGCGGTGGCTCAACATTGGAGAGAGGTTGGATTTTCATGGCGGCGGTACTAGATGGATTTGTTGGTGCAGTGGCGTCGGTAGTGGTATCCCTGGAGTTTTTCGGCGAAGTGGAAGGGGTAAACTCCACCTTCTTCTTTGTGGGCTTGGCAGCGCGAGTTTTGGGGGCCATAGTGATCGTGGGTATGGTGTAACATCCCATATTTTAAGAGTTCATTTAGACAATTAAAGAAATTAATTAGAGCCTAGTTAAGGATGTTTTGGCCCTAAATTGCGATTTTAGGAGTTATTTTTCGTAAAATCGTATTTTTGAGAATTTTGATTCCTCCTCAGTCGCAGCCAATTTTGGTCATGTTTGAAAGGCGTTGACCCAAGGAGCATGTCGGTGCTTTCAGATTTTGAATCTGAAGTCGTTTGAGTTCCCGGTGATTTAAATCGCGTTTAAAGGAGTTATGAATAGTGTTTTTCCGTAGGAGCGCGATTGTTAGAAATTTGTGAAATCTCATGTGTTGATCCGAGCCTTGTTCTTTCAAGCCTATTCGATAGAAAATTTCTCAATGAATCCGTTGGCGTTCCCAGATTTTCATTCTGAGGTCAATCGAGCGCTCGGGAATTTTATTTGTCCCTTGCGTGGAATAGTAACTTTATTTTTGAAAAGAGATTAATTTCTCGTTTTCCTTCAAAATGACTCATTCTTTATTCCGATTCAAGTTGGTTCAACAGTACTCAAGCCAATGAACCTGCCGGTATTTTTGGATTTAATAAACGAAGTCATTTGGACCTCGCCATCGAATAAAGTGTCTTTTAACCGAACCCGATATTTTTAAAGCGGTGTTGTTACACTGAAGTAGCTTCTTGAGGAAGCTATATTTTTTTTCTATAAATAGGGGAGCACCCCTCCCTTCAATCTCGCTCATTCCATTCTTCACACCCCCCCATTCTGTAGAGTAGAGAGAGAGTGGAGATGAGCTCTCTTCGTGAGAGCACCCCCAGTGAGAGAGAGAGCGGAGTAAGGGCACCGCGGGGCTGGGCAAGGAGCCCCGTGGGGGCCAGAGAGCCCCGCGGGGGGGGGAGGAGTGCCGGGGGGGCAAGCACCGCCGCGGGGGCAAGGGCGCCAAGGCGCGCGCGGGCTGGTTCGGCAGCTCTGGCACGTTTTCGTGCGAAGGCCATAACTTTCGCCTCGGTTCGAGTTACGAGGCCCATGAGTACTCAAATAGAATCTCTTTTGATGATCTATGAGGTTCCAGTGGCCGATCATCCAGAATCTCGATCGTTCGAATCGTATTTTCCATCCCCTTTTGTCGTAATTTCGGATGCCTTAATCTTTTAAATTCTCGTGTTTTAAGTTATAGTTAAGGGTCAAGGATTTAGATATCATTTAGATGTCTTATTAGGAGCTCGAATAAGGTTTCAAGTCATTGATCGACTTTAATAAAGATGAGGTGAACCCCGAGGAGGCCCAAGGAAGGATTTTCAGCTCGTTGCTTCGTCTACGTGCTCGTTATCAAGATGCTCATCATAGAAGTGGGTGATTCTAAACCAAGTATAAGGTTTGAGCTATTAAGCTCTAGAAGCATGATAGGGCAAGATGAATATCCAATTAAAATATTTTATACTCTGCCTGTTTAGTCTCTGTACAAGGAAAGGAAGGAAAGGAAGTTATATGCATGATATTGTTGAATTGTTATTTGAGTTTGATAAGATAAAGGAAGTTGTCATAAGTTAAGTGAGCTCTCAGTATGTTTAGATATGCTGGAATTGTTTAAATACGATTGATGCAAGCCTGAGATCTAGAATTGCTTTAATTGCAATCGATGTTTATTCGCGTTCATTTCCTCGCATTTGAATGTTTATGCTTCGTTAAAGCTCGTATAGTTAAGGATTCCCTTTTAGGGTAAGTTATAAATCCCTTATAGGCTGAGATCATGCTCTATTAAAGGATCAGCCTTAGACGATTGCTCTAGGTTTGGTATTGTTAGCTAAGTTAAGTAAATAAGGAAAGTTAAGGTTAGGTAAGTGACGCGCGGTCGTTTCACGCTCAAAATGAATTTGTATGCTCTTGTGCCCACAGCGAGCGTAGCTACCTTGCGAGTACGGGTCGATCCCACAGAGAGCTGATGTGATTCCACCTTCGAGTCACCAATCAAAAAGGGGGGGTTTTGTGTTGTCACTGTACTGAAAGTAAATCTGCAAAAGAAAACTAAATGAAATATCAAATAACAAAAGGTTCTGGCATTTGAACTTGAATTTGGTTTAAGTGTAAAACTGCTCGATCATAGGCACACTGATTTTCATACATGATAGGTCATCTAGTTATGGTGACCGGATTCCTCTCATGGTCTCCTCATCCATCCTTTCATTTTAGGTTTAAAAGTGATTCCTCTTCTATTAAACCCCTAACCAGTTACCCACCCCCTGATTCCTCTAAGAGATGTAAGCAAACAAGCAGTAGTGTGCCTCTAGACGGACCCAGATCTGTTGTGTTCAACTGATTCCTCTTGTGCCCACAACAACCCATCGATTCTCTTATTACTATATGAATCAACACACAGTCACGATTCGCCAATTCAATTAATAGTGGTGTGCCCTCTTTACCTAACGAGTGATTAGCCACATTGGGCACTTCAGACACACTCACGTGGAACAAGGCTCAAGAATCGACAGAAACTTATCATGCATTACTGTGCCCATTTCGGCCTCACGAGCCCAGATTTGTACTTAAACCATTTTCATTGTTCAAATACCAGAAATAAAGATCTAGCCAAGCAGGCTAGACATAATTAAAATAGCAGAAATTAAAGACATAATTATAAAGAAAACTTACGAATTTATTAGGCAAAAATCTCAACTCCAACGATGAGAAACATAAACATAATCCTAATTCCCAATGGCTTAAGGCCTATTGGATTGTTTGTAGCTGCCTAAGCAGCGTACGAAAATGAAATACAGAAAAGTAAAATTGTAGCAATGTTTCTGACTTCAAAAGCTCTATTTCCAGAAAATAAAACTAGCTTAAATAGTTACATTTTCGAGTTTAAGTTTCCCCAACAAACTGGGGTCTTCACTGGCTTCCGGATCCGGCGTGCCCCATCCTGATCTGTCTGGATAAGCCTTATCCAGTTTGTTAACCAAATCCCTATTTTTTAGAGATTGGCTTTATCACTTCATCTCCAAGCCTCCAGCAGTCCTTATCTCATCTATCTCTTAGTTGCCACGCCTCTTAGGAGTCCAGCTTATCACCAACTCTTATTCGGATATATAACTATTATTCACGCCTCTTTCCTTCAACTGAATCCCGAAATTCACGCATGTGCCCATTCTGGCCTGTGGTTGAGTCTGTGCGAGCAAAGTGGGCACGACATCATCTGGTCAGCTTCATCCCTTTCTGATATGCTCATTCTGCTTCCCGAATGTATGATGAATGCTGAAGAAGTCCCCAGTGCCTCTGAATATGATTTATGGCGATGAGATAAACATGAATAATTTGGCATAAAATACCTTTTTCACCAGACTCGACCTCTGTAATGCCCTTTGACCTCAACCTGGTTCTTTTCGACTCAAAATAGACTAAAAAGGACATTTACATCGAATAAAATGCCCATAAAAACACGAAATAAATGGACTTATCAGTAAGAAAGGAAGTTAAGGAAGGATATAGCTTATGTTGTAAGCATGTTATCGAGCTTAAAGAACAGTTTATTTACATTATCATGCCGTGACCCTCGTGTCACTAATGTTGAACATTTGAAAGTAAAGGGAGTCACTACTAGGTAATCCCCTCGCATACTCAGAGGATACTTGAGGTAACCCCTCTCTCATCCTAAGGCATAAGGGTGCAGTAGACAACAGGTTTGAGCCAGGAAAGGCGCCAGAAAAGGGAAGTAAAAGGTTTTGCGGGTATGGAGAGGGCTTTTGCGTTTTGCTCTCCATATGCCGTCAGTTTACAATTGGATATTCCAAAGTTTATTAAAGAGTTTTCTCATAAAACCCCACTGAGTACATTAGTGCTCACACCCTCTTTCTCAAATGTTTTCAGGTTGAGATGCTGAGGCCGGTGATGTGCTGCTGATGGGGTTGTCTGAGTTGTTTGAGGTTTCAAGTTTGTTGCTCTATATGGTTACATGTTTTCTTCCGCAAAGTTTCTGCTAAGTACTCTGATGTTAGTATTTAGTCTTGATATGTGTAACTTGATTCTTAATAGTAGCATGTTTTAAATGCTATGAATCCTAGTTATCAATAAAGTCTTGAAGCATGATCTTTTGACATACCCGTCTATGCCTTTATTGATTCTGAATTATTTGAATAGTTGAGCATTTTGGTATCTATTCATCTTCAGTTGACTTATGAATAAGTCTTGAATGCTTGTTATTATTGTTCGCCTACAAATAGGCTTTTCTTTCCAAGCATGATTATGTTCGTTCAAGTTAATCTTAAGTTGTTTTCTTGGTCCGTCCTATGATTAGGACAATAAGATATATTTGACTCCGACCTATTTATGAGTCTTAGTTGATGTGACCTATGATGAGGTCTTGTTTATTTGAAAAGTCAAATTCCTATCTGTTTGTCTTTGGATTCTGTTTAAATTTCGGTTGGCCTATTATTTGGCATTCATTTAACTCGAGTGAATCCTTTGACCCATTTGACCCGATTGAACCCTTTGACCCTTATTGATTCGTTGAAAATGATAGTTCCTCCAAGTCATAAAGTTAAGTTGCCTAAGTTCTTGAGGCGCTAACTTAGTTTAATTCTAAAAATACCCCCCCTGGATTTCTGATTTTTCGTGTTATTTTATGCACAACAACCCCGTCCCCATCCTCGGGACCGGGCTATTACATATGGCGGTTTGAGAGAGGGAGTTTTAGAGAGAGAGAAAAGAGGGCTGTAACTTTTTGAAAATTTGGGTGAAAATGGCGAGTGAATTTTTGGTGAGGAAGGAGTGAGGGTTTAATACTTGGATTCACCCTAGCCACTCAATTTGGGTTGATGTGACAGGCCCGTCAAATGACTTTTGGGCTTCTAGGGTTTCCTTGTACGGAATCTTGTGTTGTGCCCACGGGGGCAGAGAGATCCCGAATTTCCCAGAATTACCTTTGTCGGTGCCCTCCATACTAGAAGCATCCAAATTGGATAGATTCTTTCCTTCCATGAAAAATTCACTTAAATTTGTTCCCTAAAATACTCCAAAAACAAATACAGCCGTAAAATCCAACCCCTAGTCTAACATGGCAAAAAAAATAATCACTCAAAAGGAAAGAAATAAATTGCAAAAAATTAAAAAGGAAAGAAAAAATGAATAAACCTGGGTTGCCTCCCAGTTAGCACCCTAGTTGTCGTCGTGGGCACGATGCTTGCCTTTCATCACATGTATGTGGGCTCAACGAGCTTGAGCCCAAGAGCCTTCATGTATGAAACTGTTGGTTCATTGAGATGCTTCAGCCTTTGACCGTTGACTTTGAAGGTCTCTCCAGTACTTGAATCAAATAACTCCACTACTCAATTTGGGCACACGGTCTGGATCTCATAGGGTCCTGACCATTTGGACTTGAGTCCTCCCTCTATCAGCTTCATTCTGGAATTATACAGCAGAACCTTTTGCCTACGCTCAAATGGCTTGTGGCGAATGAGGTGGTCATGGGTTCTTTTCATTCTTTCTTTGTAGAGAATGGCATTGTCATAGGCTTCCAGCCTTATCTCTTCCAACTCTTGAAGTTGAAGCTTTCTTTCGATTCCAGCTCTATCAAGCTTCATGTTCAGCTTCTGAATTGCCCAAAAGGCTTTGTGCTCAATCTCTACTGGAAGATGGCAATTCTTCCCATAGATTAAGCGGAAGGGAGACATCACAATAGGTGCTTTATAGGCAGTGTGATATGCCCACAAGGCATCATCCAGCTTGAAACTCCAATTCTTGCTATTAGGGTTCATGACCTTCTGAAGTATGAACTTGACCTCTCGGTTGGAAACCTTGGCTTGCCCATTCGCTTGTGGGTGATATGTAGTTGTCACTTTATGTCTCACTCCTTACTCCTTAAGCAAATTCTTGATGATCATGTTGCAGAAGTGAGATCCTTGATCACTTATTAGTGGATTAGGCACACCGAACCTGCTGAATACATTAGACTTCAGGAACTTCTTGACCACATAGGCATCATTTGTGGTAGTTTCTTTTGCCTCCACCCACTTAGATACATACTTCATAGCTAGGACTACGTACTGATGTCCATTGGATTTGGTTCGAGCAGTTTTCATGAAAGTCCTCCCTAACAGTAAAATAGATGTGGATGGTGTCATTTTGCCCATGTTTAAGACATAGAAATCTGCCGGGAAAATCAATTCTCTCACATTTACCTAGATATCTTCTATTAGACCTTCGAGATAGACATTTGATCTATCTTCCAACTACATAATCACTCTTGTTTTCTTGAATGGTCCCAGATTCAACTCTTCATAAATCATCATAGGCATGATGTTTATGGATGCACCGAGATCAAGCATCGTCTTTTCAATCTTCTTGCTCCTAATTATGCATGGTATGACAAACATACCAGGATCTTCACACTTCTTAGGCATCTTCTGTAATACTACAGAGACATTTTCTCCCATGAAAAGTCTCGCATCATCTTCAAACCGCACCTTCTTGGTGCACAGCTCTTTCAGGAAACGGGCATAATAAGAAACATGCCTTATTGCATCAAGTAGTGGAATATTGACCTCCACTTTTTGAAAGACCTTGAGGAGTTCCTTCATTTCCTCTTTTTTTCTGTCATGGGCAAGACGTTCGGGGAAGGGGGACTTCTTCTTTGTTTCTTGCCTTGTGAGCTCAGCAACCTCTTCCTGTGTCTGCTCCTCTTCTTTCGTTATGCCTTCAGTGTCTCCTTTCTATTCAACTTTCATTGTTGTCTCTTCATTTCTTGTGGTCACAGCGTTCACCTGTTCTCGAGGATTTACCACTTGAGATGGTAATTATTCGTTTCTTTCTTTCAGTTAGGCAAGGTCTTAAGCCAGTTGGGAAATTTTCTTGCTCACATGCTGTAGACCGGCCCTTGTTTCTTGCTTGAACATTTCATTCTCTTGCTATGACTTCACATTCTCCTTGACCATAACATGGACTAGTTCTTCCAGGCTGGGTTCTTCTCGTGCCCTTGGTTGTTGTGGTGGCAAATCTGGTTGGTGGGCATCATTCATGTTCCATCGGAAATTCTCATGATCCCTCCATCCAGGATTATATGTTTGAGATTGGGGATCTTATCTCCTATTATTGTTGTTATGCCCACCAAGAGAGTTAACTTCAGCAGTGTCCTCCTCCTGCAGTGTTGGGCGTTCATCAGTGAAATGGGTCACGCTCTTGCACACTCCGCACACTCTTTTCTTTGGTGCCCCAGTATGGTTCATCACTTTCTCCATCTGGTCCAAAATTCTTTCCATCTTGACCTCAAGGTGCTTCGATTTCTCAGCATTTAAAACTGTCCTTGTGTCCTCAGCACTTTCATCTCGATTTTCATCAGCCATTTTTGCCAAGATCCTGAAGGCTTCTGTTGGTAATTTGTTCAGGATATAGATCCTCCACACGAGGCATTGGCAATGATATATCTTGTCATGTTGTCTCAACCCAGAGACAAAATACTGGATTAGGTCATGGTCTGTAATCTGGTGTTGTGGGAATTTCATCAACATGCTCTGGAATTGACACCAGTAGTCATAGAAACTCTCATTTACGCTCATCTTCATGCTTCCAATCCTTCTCCTCATCTCCTGGACTCGGGATGCAGGAAAATATTTCTCCAGGAATTTCTGCTGCAGTTACGCCCATGTGGTTATACTGCCGGTTGGTAGGGTGTATAACCAGTCTCGTGCTGTAACACCCTAAATTTCTAAAAGTGTTAAACTGATTTTTAATGATTTTAATTGATGCGAAAATGTGAATAATTTTTAAATTTTTTTTTTAAATTAAATAACTTAAATAATAATTTAATTTAATTAGTAGTGAAAACATTTGAGCTGGAAATAAATGCATGAATTTAGTAGATTAAAATTCTACTTGAATTAGTTAAAGCATTTGAGTAGAAAAATAAATACATGAATTTAACCAAACGGAAATGATACTTAATGAATTAAATTAGTAATTCAACTAGAATATTTTTATTTGAGAAGTTTATCATAAGTTCTAAAAAATGAAATAAAATAAATAGCATGAGTAGATGTTTAAGAACCAACATGATCCATGAAACTTGAATTATTAATAATTGTCTAAAATAAAATTTGACTAATGTAAGCGGAAGAAATGAAAATTGACTTGACTTGTCATTCGACCTCCCACACACCACCAAAACAGTTACCTGAAAATGTTAATGAGGGGTGAGCATATATAAAATATACTCAGTCTGAGAAGTCATGCAAAGATTTGCCCAGGTTAATAAAACAGTAGCACACATATAAATGATACTGAAACTTGATAGTACCTTAGTACCGAAAAATGATAGTACATTAGTACTAATTGAATCGCATAGCGACATTGACATTTGTGCATAAATAATGAGAGCCAAATGAATGAACATATAGTCCAAAGCTCATTGATAGTAACATGAAATACGGCCAACACGTGATATTAAAATGGGCAAAAATATAAATCCACGGTGCATAACATAAATAAATCCCACACCTTAATTGAACCGATGAACTTCGAGACAAAACACTATCAATAATTTAATGTCCTAGTCGCGCCGCACCTAGAATAGTATAAATAAATAATACTCATAAATGCATGCTCAGTTTTAATGCAAACTAACTTGAAATGAAATAATGAAATACTACAAATTTCTAAATGAGTTATATATATATATACATATTGAATTTAAAATGAAACAATATATGTCTGTTTTCTTACTAAATGAAAAGCCTATGAATTAATAACATGAATTCAGATTAGTAACAAATCCAATAAAAAAATAACTATTGTCAGCGAAAAAGAGTTTGCCGAGAAGCATTTGATAAATTAATGGCATAACTAAAAGTTAATTAACACCACATGATACAATAAACCTATTGTCATAAATTTCGATTAAAAGGAGAATCTGATCATGACCATTTTTTTTTATGTATATATATTTTTCCGCATTCATAGAAAATAGATAAACTGATATTTTATCTAATTGGGATAACTAATTAAAATCTCAACTAAATTAAGCCTATATAAAAATATATTTTTTTAAAAATGAAATCAAAACAACTCTATTACATTATCCCCAACCTCTTAAAATTTTAATCCAATCTTGTTCCATTAGAACTAGTAAGATTTAAAAGCTATAGAATATCAATTTCGCTAAGCTAGATTATTCACCGACTTAATTAATCATTAAGTTAAAGTAGGAAAAATGATAAATGCTCCTATAATTTACTTTGATAACACAGACCACTACTTTTGTTTCTCCTCGAAACAAAAGTATATGCAACATATATACGTCCACCTTCATCCAAGGTAATTAAAGTTTGAAATGAATGAGTACTCCACATTTGTATATCTTAATATATATATACACACATACAAATCAACACTCCCCTAAAACTAAGAGACGAAAATTGAAATAATTCCATAATGTAAAAGTTGACCAATCTCTTTCTTAAATAAAAATCCAAAATTTTAGCACCTTCTAAAATACATGTATTTATCATAATATAAATCAAATCTTTATAAATCAAAATATAAAAATATGTTCATGCATGCCATCATTTGGTACCAAAAATTTAAATGGATTGAATAATCAAATATTTAATGAATATAATATTAAGTCCTTCTAAGGCTTAATTAAAAATAATGAAATTATTTTATCTCAAAGCATGAACTAAATGTATACACATATGCACGGACCTCTTATATTTCTTTTTTTATTATTTTTATTTTTCCTAAATTCATGAAAAAATGATTTTCTATACGATTTTAATAAATAAAACTTAATTCACTAAATAAAATTGAATATATATCTAGGGGCGCGACTTAGACCATATCATAACTCGAACATTAAAATTCACAAATTTTGATAATTCATATAATTGAAGATAAATATTTTATTTGAACAGTGATTGGAAAAACAGGCTGTTACACGTGCCCCGTCATGAAGAGTGAACAGGAATGAGACAAGCCGCACATATTGCTCATTTCCCCCATCCGTGGGTTGAGTTTGACACACCATCTCAAAGTCTTGAATATGCCTCTGAGGGTCTTCTCCAATCATCCCATAGTATTTGGGCAAGATTTGGATGAAACTTGCCTTCAACTCCCAGCTTCCAGTGATGGTTGGGAGTGTTATACCCATGGGACGTAAATTCATGTTAGTTAGAAAGACTTTGGCCTCAATGTTCTTCCTTTTTCTTTAGCCATCGGGGCTAACCTTGGTTCGTTCCTCTCCACTTGTGTTCTTTCTTGCTCTAGATTGCTTTCACGAGCAAGTCTCTCTACTTGTTGTGCCTTCCGTGCTTCTGCTCTCCTCCTCTTTAGAGTTTTCTCATATTCTGGATCGTACACATGATCTCCTTCAGAGGTATTGTGCATCCACCGGCCAGAAAAACAAGTTGGGAAAATAGAATTTCAAGAAACAGCTCCCCGGCAACGGCGCTAATTCTGACGCACGGTCGTTTCGCGGTCAGAATAAATCTCTCAAATGAGACTTATCCTTATGCCCACAACAAGGCATAGCTAGCTAATGTGAGTAAGGGTCAATCCCACGAGGAGCTGCGAATTCTACCTTCCAATGTCACTTTTCCAAAAGGGTTGAGGATTGTTGTGGTCTCCATACTTTGTATGTAAAGACTGTAAACTAAATAACAAAATAAAACAAAAGATAAGAAAATATTAATAGTAAAAGTATTCCAGATTAAAACTCAGATTTTGAACATAACAAAGACTTGACCGATCATGGGCACGCTGATTACTTATGTGAATCTAATGACCTGGTTATAGGCAATGGATCTCTCACACTTACCCAATCTATCCTTTCAGTTTAGCTTAGAGGTGATTTCTCGTCCCCTAAACCCTAACTTATTACCTAACCCCGATCTCTCATATGATTGTAAGCAACAAATCAGCATTATGATCTAGACAAACCCAGATTTACCTAGACAAATATCTCTCTTATGCCCTCAGTACCCGTGATGTATCTCATCCCTTTATGACCAACACACTGCTACGATTCATTGACCATTTATAGAGGTAGTGGACACAATTCTAATTTCCGAGTGATCAGCCACAATTAACTAGCTTAGCCCACTGTATAATGCAACAAAGAAAATGATTACACGATAGAACCAAATTCACACAGTTTATGCCCATAAGCCTCACGGTTCTTACAAGTTCATTAAGTTCTTATCTTTGTTCAATCCGGAATAACGAGAACAACAATAATAATTAAAAGTATTAAAACAAGATATAAAATAAATGAAAAACTTACTTATATTAAAAAGCAAAAGTAATCCAACACTAATGCTGGATTTAGAAACATAAATAGCAAATCCTAAAGCGTGCGAGCATATAAGGCCCGAGATTGCTCAATGGAAATTAAATTGCAGAATAAAAGTAAATAAAAATGTATGTGGTGTGTAGAGGTGTTTGTTTTCTGCCATGAAATCTACTTATATAGGAGTACAAAGACACAACGTAAACTCCCCCACAGGCCGGGGGATCTTCAGCCCAATCCACAGTCGCTGTGCCCAAGACTTTCCATATCTGGCAGATTCTTCTCTTATTTAGAAGATTCTGAGTCGCAGATTATGTACTCGCCGTGCCCTAGTATCGCCAATATAGCAACTTTCCTTGTAGAGTTGATCCTCCTTCTGGAAGATCTCACTTTTCTTCCGCGGCTCTTCTTTCCTTGGGCAACTAGGGTGAACTACTCCTGCTTCAGCTAATTACAATTGCTCTTGTGCCCTCATCTCCTTTCCTTCTCCTTTCAATCACTCTGGGTTTGTTGTGGGCACAATTACGAACTTCTCCTTCTGCTTTTGCTGGAATGGTGGGCAATTTCCGCCAGGCTCAAGAAAGAGCTTTACACTGAGAAATTTTTGCCCATCTTGGTATCATTGGCATCATTATGCCCTTCAGAAGTGATTCTTCTGCCTCCCGCCTAGCCTTGTACCCATTTTGGCTCTTTCCGACTCAAAAAACATAAAAAAACAAAGGATAAAACAATGAGAAAAAGACACAAAAACACGAGATAATTTGGACTTGTCATAGAGTTTATCAGAAGCAAAGATGAAACCTACTCCAAGCTATCAGCGATGATCATGAGGCTACAAACTGAAAGAGAGAGATCAGTTCAGCGAATTTGTTTAGACAATGGAACTGAATTCATAAACCGGTAGATCATCAGTTTTCTCAGTGAACTAGGAATAACTCACGAGCACTCAGCTACTAGAACTCCACAGCAAAATGGTGTAGCTAAAAGGAGAAACCGCACACTCAAAGAAGCAGCTCGAGCAATGATAGTTGATGCCAACATAGCAGAAGGATACTGGGCTAAAGCAATCATCACGGCGTGCCATACTCAAAACAGAAGCGCCATCATCAGTGCACATGATAAGACACCTTATGAGCTATATAAGGGTTGTAAGCCATCTATCTCATACTTCAAAGTATTTAGCTGCAAATGTTATATTCACAACAATGGCAAGAGTCAACTGAAAGCATTCAGTGCCAAAGCTAATGAGGGAATATTTCTTTGTTACAATTCCCCTCATGCTCAAGCTTACAGAGTGTTCAACAAACAAACACTAGTTGTGGAAATAACTTGTCATGTTATTTTTGATGAGTTTGCCAATGAGTACAGGAGTAAAGAAGTACTCAATACATCAGTTCAACTACTACCTAGCAAAACTGATAACTCGCAAGATTATGTGGATCACACAGTTCCAGAAGAGTTTAAAGTTAGACTAGAAGATAAAAGCAATATATCCAACACCAGACCAGCTGAGGGCAATCAAGCCAATGAAGAGACTGATCGTGCTGAGACCTTCAATCCCACAACTGAAGCAGGGGGGAAAACTGATGAAGATGAAGGGCAAACTGAAGAAAAAACATCAGATGATGTCAGTGGTGAGGATTCAACTGAAAATCCAGCTGAGGACAGCCTGCCCAAGTGGCTCAGAAGCCACCCAGCTGATAAGATTGTTGGAAATCTAAGAAGTCGAGTTCAGACCAGAAGTTCAACAGAGCATGCTCTCTTCACATGCTTCTTATCTCAAGCTAAACCGGCAAACATCAATGAAGCTCTTGAAGATGTAGATTGGATCATAGCCATGCAAGAAGAGTTGAACCAGTTCACAAGAAATGATGTTTAGTTTTTTGTTGATAGACTGAAAACCCAGAAAGTCATTGGAACTAAGTGGGTTTTTCACAATAAACTGGATGAACAAGGCGTCATCACAAGGAACAAAGCAAGACTGGTAGCCAAGGGATACTCTCAAAGTGAAGGGATCAACTTTGATGAGACATTTGCACCAGTTGCAAAATTGGAAGCTATCAGACTGTTCCTCGCCTACGCTGCTCATAACAATTTCACAGCCTATTAAATGGACGTAAAAAGTGCTTTTCTACAAGTGATGCTCAAGTCGGACGTGTAAGTCAAGCAACCACCTAGTTTCGAGATTGGAGATTAAGTCTTCAAATTAAAAAAAGAACTCTATGGGCTGAAGCAAGCACCCCAAGCCTAGTATGAAACCCTCACAACATTTTTGCTCAAGAATGGGTTTCAAAAAAGAGTCATTAATCGTACTCGATTCAGAATAGAGATATCATCAGAGATCTTAATGGTTCAAATTTATGTGGATGACATAATATTTGGATCAAAGAGTAAAGATCTATGGACTCGATTCGCACAACTGATACAGAGCAAATTCGAGATGAGCATGATGGGAGAAATGACGTTCTTCCTAGGACTCCAAGTAAAGCAGCTCCAAGATGGGATATTCATCAGTCAAACCAAGTATACAAAGGAGCTTGTCAAGAAGTTTCGAACTACTAAAGGAAAAACTATCAAGATCCCCATGAATACATCAGTTCAACTGACTCTCGATGAAGAAGGAGAATCAGTTAACCAAACTCATTACAGAGGTATCATCAGTTTGCTTCTCTATTTAACTACCAGTCGACTAGACATTTCATATTCAGTCAGCTTATGTGCACGATTCCAAGCCAATCCGAAGAAGAGTCATCTCGAAGCAGCAAAGAGGATCATCAAATACCTCAGAGGAACCATAAATCTTGGATTATGATATCCCAAAGATGACAGCTTGAGTCTAACTGGATATTCAGACTCAGACTTTATTGGATGCAAGATTGATAGAAAGAGTACCAGTGGAACATGTCAGTTTCTTGATCACAAACTGATATCCTGGTTCAGCAAAAAGCAGCACTCAGTTGGTATGTCAAAAACTAAAGCGGAGTATGTAGCTGCTGAAAGCTGTTGTGCACAGATACTCTAGATGAAGCAGCAGTTGAAGGATTACAAGGTTGAAACTGATGAAGTACCTATCTTCTACGACAACAACAGTGTCATTGTTATTTCTCAGAATCTAGCTCTGCATTTGAGAACAAAGCATATTGATATCAGGCACCACTTCATCGGAGATCATATTGAGAAGAAAAATATATGCATCCAATATGTCAACACTGAGAAGCATATAGCTGACATCTTCACAAAGCCATTACCAGAAGCAAGATTCGTGGAGTTATGTATCCAATTGGGGTTATTGGAACTAGCTTCAGAAGATGAAAATGATCAAGAAATTGGGAAAATGCAAAGAGCAATCCCAGCCAATGAGAAAAAGAGAGCAGAAGCTGAAACTGAACCAAAAGGTACATCAGTTCAGTCAGCAAAAGGAGCCAAAACTGCTCAAACCATCAGTTCAAGCAAAAAGCAAGCTAAAAATTTTGCAAATGGATGAGAAGCATAGAAGCTGAAAAGACAAAAGAACTGGAACTGATCAGAAGTTCAAACAGTTTAATTTGGAGAAGTAGCTCGTGATCAGCTGAAACAAGCAGCTGAACAGAAGGGAGAGCTGGAAGCCATCTCAGCAAAAGCAGGAGCTGAACTGAAAAATTATCTCAGTTGAAGTTGATCAAGCTAACTGGAGAATGCCAGATGTAGCTAAATCATCTGATGACGTTAGCAGCTCAAAGCCACGCGGAAGCTCATGAGAGAGAGATTTGAACAGATAAGTTCAAAATTTACTTTGCTTAGTGGAATGGTAAAATGACGTGCCATACCATTGTTACTGTTGGACCCACTATCTATCTCTTCATTTAATCCTAACAAATAAATTTTTGAGATTTAATTGACGGATTAATCAGAACCGTTCGCATTAATCCCTTCTCAAATTGTTGTTACCATTAGATTCATTGTCAAAATTGAAGGCTATAAATATCAAACCCCTCTTTTCAGCCCACTCAAAAGCCAATTAAGCCTTCAATCATTCCTTCACAGAGCCTAAATCAAGAGACCCTTCTCTCAAAAAAAAAAAAGAGGCTTCAGAAAAATCCTTCAACCTTTCAAATGGCTCAATTCTTTGCCAACATTCACCGAAAGAAATACAATTTCAAGCTATTCTGTGAAGATTCCACAACCTTCAGAAAAGATCTCTACCAGGATAAATTCTTCAACTCTATGGCCTTCAGAGAGGTCTGTGGAAATTTAGAAATGTGTGAAAGAATTATCACACTGATAGAGAAGGCCAAACTCAAGTTCTTCACTGAAACTGCTCCATCAAGAGTCTACCTTGAAGTCGTGGCAAAATTCTTCCTAAATTCAAAATATGAAGAAAATTCTCAAGAAATCATCACTGAAGTAAAAGGGCGAAAAATTATCATCACTCCGATAACTCTACGAAAGGTCTTCAAAATTCCAAGCTCTAGAAGCAAGTTTGAAAATGTTTGGGTAGATCCTGAGTTAAGCTACAACAGATGGAAAAAGGATACAATAACTCAAAAGTATCATGGCAACCACATGATAACCAAATTAAAGGAGAAATATCATATGTTAGCCACCAATGCCACCAGAATGCTCACAGGAGCAACAAGAAGTCATTCCGAAATGTCAAAACCAAAGTATCAAATCAAAAGAGCCATATGCAGAGAAATAAGGGTCAGCTGGGCACAGTATTTCTTCAATCAACAGAAGAAATATGTGGAAATTGACGAAGAGAAAACTAAAAGCGACAAGTGATTTCCACAGAAAATGTGCTTCTTGAATCGAGTTAGCCTAATTCTGGAAAAACTCCTTCCAGAATTAATGAAGGCAGAAACTGAATCCTCACTAGTTGACCCAGACGATTTTCTACCATGATCATTCAGGCGAGCAATATAGCAGCCAGTAAAGATCAAGAAGTATCAAACTAGGTAAAGAAAGAATAGGATACCAGAGGTACAAGGCAAAGGAAAGGGCAAAATCACTGAGCAAGTTAAGGAAGAATCATCTGATTCAGATGATGATATTCCAATCAGTCAAAGGTTTGTGTCATCAAAACACGAAAGTAAGGGACAGGCTGAATCAAGTTCAGTCAAAATAAGAGCTGCAACATCAGTTCAACCGGAGCCTGCTGAGAAGAAAGCTCAAGAAAACCTAACTGAGTCCAAAACACCAATCCAGTTGAAGACCTCTGCACAAGTGAAAGAGGGAGCTGAAGAAAAAGTTGAACCAAGGAGAACAAATGTGTAGAAAAGAAAGGAAACAGCAGCTCCATAAGGTAATGCAACTGACGTCACTCAGCCAGATAAGCAACCTAGCAGTTCATCAATTCAGTTCACAAAACATCATGAAGAGTTTATCAAACACCTATAAAAACAAGTAAAACTGCTATCTAATTCAATCAAGGAGCTGCAAGCTCACATTGGACTGAAATCATGTGAAGAAAAATCACAAAATATCAAGGATGAACCAAACAGTCCCAGTGAGCCGGTCTCAAAGAAGTGAAAAATTGAACGCAAGAAGAACTGAATGCTTGTCAAGTCAACTAACTAGATGCCTTAGGCCAACTTCTTGTAATTCAGTTTATTTTCTGAAATATTAATGAAAATCTTTTGCCTTGAAAATAAATGTCTTGTCAAAACATTTACTTCGCACCTTCCTACCGTTAAAATTCTGACGAAGGCATTTAAGGCCAAAAGCAAAAGTAAGGGACACAAAATTTTCAAAGATATATGAGTATCATTTATTGCTCATAAATCAATTCAGATCTAGTCCCCTTGCTAGAAGAGACACACTCATTTCTTAAATCATTCAAGAAAAAGTCTCTTCTCACTCTCATCTCTCTCAACCAAAATTCTAGCCAAATTTCTTCAATGGCAGAATTCCTCAGTTCCCCCAATTCATTCAAAAATCAGATGATGAGAGATAAATTTCTGGAAAGGAAGAAGTTTCAGAAAATTCTCCATGAATCAAACAGCCAAAACCTACTTGTTAGTCTTCACTAGACAGGAATTCTTCACTACCTGGAAACACCACCAAGGTTCTTCAGATAAAACCGGGTGTGTGAATTTCTTCTTCAAGTACAAATCAGTGCAAATGGTAAGGAAATATCATCAGTTATCTAAGGCCGACCTATCAAGATAACTGAAGGAACAGTTGTTGAAGTTTTTCAACTTCCAAGGCAAGCAGCAACAGTTCAAGAATTGAGTGAAGTAGCTGAACCATACTAGAGAAGGTAAAAAGCCCCCACCTGCAAAAAGACATTCAGTTTTACCACAGCTAAAACTGATCTGAAGCCAGAGTATGGATTTCTGCTCGACATCACAAACAAGATGATGTTTGGAGCAATTGGAAGCCTAAGCCAGCCCAGCTTACCCAGGAGAGGTATATGGTGATGATTCACCTAGCTGAATGATGAGAAACAAACTGGGCAGAGTTTGTATTTTCTCAGATCAAGCATCATGTCCTCAAGGCCTCTAACTCAAAGAGAATAAGAAAGTTTGAGTCTATGGTAGGACTCGTTCTCAGGATGAGCAAGATCATTGAAGACATCTTGAAGCTGCCAAATGATGATGCTTTACTAGTCCTCATCTCCGACTGGATTCCCAAGAGAGGAAGCATTCCATTCATCGGAATCCCTCATCTAGACTATGGAGCGACTACTTCAGGAGCACTTGCCCTCCTCTCTAATTAACGAAAGAAAATATTCGCACTTTCTACAGTGGTGAATATGCAGCCAAAATGCACAGAAAAAGGTAACCAATTTACTTATCACTCAATTTGCATTTGTGGCTAAGCAAGATCAAGAGCTTTTCAAGAAACTGCACTGGTACTTCCCTGGTACAACTGGAGACATTCAATGTCCATCCAGTCTCATTTCTTAATCACTGCTTTTCACGGCATGAGTTTTTGGCAAAGAGAAGAAGTTTGGAGCTTAAAATGGATAGGGTCTTCAAATCCATTTCCTCCAACAATCATGTAAGTTTAGAGAATTATGAGTCATCGATTGACCAACAAAATTCCTCCAACTTCCCTACTTGCCGAACTGGGAAGTGACACCAAGGCTCAAGAAGAAGCAGGAGTCCAGTAGCCAGCCAACTGCACCACTAGCCCTGTCTGTCGAAAACTGAATTTTGACAATTTGTCAAATCAGTCAGCTGAGCCACCACGACCAACTGAACCTGCAACTGCGCTGATGCACAGAGATCCACCTCTCACCCCAGTTGCAGTGAGTCAACTATGTGATGTTAAAGATACTACCACATCACCAAATCTCTTGTCTAAGAGATATGTCACTCCATTAATCGCTTCAAGCTCAAAGACAGCCGCCCAACTGAACCCTCGGGATGTTCAGTTCAACTCATCCCTCAAGTGGAACTTGCAAAGTAGTTGAAGGGTCACATCAGCTGAAGCCAAGCAACAGAGCAATTCGTAAGGAAAACAAGGCCAGAGAAGCCTGCTGAAGGAACTGGATCTACCTCAAAGAGAAAAAGACAAAACTGCCCTGACGAGAGCAGTAACAAGAATCCAGTTCGCCCCATCAAGAAGAGAAAACTGATTGAGATTTAATCCAGCAGTTCAGCAACTGATGTCAACAGTTCAGTGATGAATCAGTTCAAGGGGTCAAGCAGAAGACATGACAGAACTGATCGATCAGTTACCACATCATCAATTCGCAAAGTCATCAGTTGGACTGAATCCCAACTGACCAAGGATAAGTTTTAAATTGATTATTCTCTAAGCTTATTCTTAATAAAATTATTACCATTGTGATTCATCAAATTTTTCAATCCAACGGGCATAATTTTCAAATGGGAGATCTCTCAAAGATAGCTAGCATTAATGCTACTGATCAAAATCAACCACTAAAGTGGAAAGTGAGTTAATCACTTGAGAGATATAAATAGCAAAATCATGCACCAAATATTTGCTATTTATGGCAACTACCCCATTTTCAAAATGGATGAAATCTTAACCGCTGATCCAAAGCAAAGCTAATATTGTGAAGGAGATATCCATTGCATTTAAGCCAGCTGAGCATCAATCAAATCTATTAATTGATCCACTCAGGAGTACTCGAGTGCAACTCATAGTACATGCATGCAAAGCTTCTTTTAAATGCTAAGGAGATATCGATCAAAGATCACATATCTATCTTCATAACTCTCCGTGCATTGCTTTGCATCCTTCTCTCTCTATTCCATTCAACTCTCTAAACTACTCTCTTTTTGCAGAATGGAACTCTCTGCTTAGTATATTGATCCAGCAAAGCTTGCTCTCAATCTTAAAAGAGACAAGTTCTTAGAACTAGACTTTCTAATGAAGAGACTAAAAGTTGATGAATTCCATCGCTTAGTCACAGCAGCGGAGGAAACTGAACTCCTTCAATTTCTTACTCAAGGTCCGCAGTATGGGCAATGCTTTCTAGAACTTGTTGCTGAGTTCTATATCTACTCTCATGTTACAGACAATGGTAACATTATTTCAACAGTCGATCATTATCCAATCCTCATCACAAAGGACAGCATGATGGAAACCCTCCATCTACTAGGAGCAGGTTCATAGGCAGGCTCGATAGCCATGTCTAATCAAAGAGAATTGTGGAGCAACTGGACAAAACCAGGACTTGAGCATATGATTATTCACACAGACTAAAGGACAGTCTGCGGCTGGAGTTCATCCAACTCCAAGATATAATCATCCACTGCCTGCAAGGCAACTTGGACTATATTCATTGCAGTGCCGAAAACGCTCACTTGATGGCACTCATCTACAACTGATGCAAGGTAGAATGAGCATCGTACATGCTATCACAACTACGCCAGAATGTTCGAAAAGTCAGTTTTGACTATCAAACTGGGACATTCAAGGAGAAATTAGGATTCATCAACCGGATCAGCATGATCATCTGTGATCAGATCCAAATTCTCCCTCATCACGGTGTGTTGCTGGACAGGAGAGACTATTTTCCCACAATCTTTCTCAAGAGAAAGAAGAACCTGAAGCCATTTAGCAAAGGATCGAGAAGGCAGAGAGCTGCTGAAGAAGGTCAATCCACTTCGACTGAACTGATTTCAATCAGTCGTGGAAAGCAAGCCATGTCAGAAGATGACATGAGGACAGAGTCAACTGCGCCAGCTGATTCCATCATTGCTCAATTTTGTCATGTTTTGGACATCATCAAAAAGGGAGAAATTGTTAGGAAAAACTATCAAGAGTTTTCCTGAATGGGATTTTGATGAGATGTCAAAATATGTCAAAAATACGCAAAGAGCCTTGAAAAACTGAAAAGAAATCAAGCAGAAAACTAAGGATGATCATAACAAAAAATTGAGCTATCAAAGCCTAAAAATAATCAATCCAAGTGAGAAAAGAAAACAAAATAGAGAAACGAAAAGAGAGAAAGAAAAGACAATAGAGAGAAAAGAAAAGAGAGAAAAAGAAAAAGAAACATCCAGCCCAGAAGCTGTGAAAAAGAAAAACTGTAGCTTGATTGCTAAATCAGTTAGCAAGTCTAGAAACTGAAAGGTGCAGGTACCATCAAGTTTGAAGTACCAATTGCCATCAGTCTACAATTATGAACTGAAGAAGATACTAGTTCAAGGCACCAGTTCAGAAGTGCCCAAGTCTAGCTGAAGAGATTACCAGCTGAAGAGAAGACCGTTTCCAGCTGAAAAAGAATACCAGCTGAAGAACACACCAGTCTGAGCTGAAAGATATGCCAGCTCAAAGAGGATTCCAGCTGAAGAAGTACCAATTCAAAGGATACCAGGTGAAGACGCACTAGTTCAGAACATCAACTGAAGAAGCGCCAGCATCCAAACTGAAGATCAGTTCAAAGAAGTTCCAGCTGAAGAGACACCAGTCCAAAATGCCAGCTGAAGAACACTAGTTCAAAACTGCCAGCTGAAGCAAATCAAACTGGAGCTCAGAAAGCATCAAGCCAGAGTCCAGAACTATCAGCTGAAGACGATCTTAACTAGAGCTTACAAAACTGCCAAAGACGTGCAGAACTGACAGCCGAGGAACTGAAGATTCCAACTGCCGGTCAAAGCCCAGAACTGAAGATCAAGACAGAAGACGCAACTAAAATTCAAATTTCAGAAAATCCAACATGAAGATCTTGAAGTTAATGCAACCGAGATCTTGGAACAAAAGCATGTGAGAGGAACAAAGACTACTCAATGGCTCTTTAAATGAAAAGCCCCTCAACAGCTTTATCATTTATGATCACCTATTGATCAGCAATGGTCATCAACCACTCATCTATAAAAGATGAGTAACCCAGAAGATGGCCGTGACTTTTTGCGTGATTTTTTACCAGAATAGCTGCCTAAAAACTTTCCGTGAAGACGTTCGCCAAAGCTCTAACGCCTCAAGTTTAAATTCACAAAAGCAAAAGTCCCAACTGAAGAGAAGCAGCAAACTGCTCATCGAGCTAGCTGTTGAAGAAATCCAGCCAGAGCCACTCTCTCAGTTCTGTTCTACACCGATCAGCTACCCAGTTCAAGCCCAAGAGGCGCAAAGGAGCACGTCAGTTGATACCAGTTTCAAGACTGTAGTCTTAAAGATCGAAAGAGATCTAAAACTTTGTAAAGACGGGCAATAGCACCTAAAGTCTCAGCAAGCAGTTGGGACCGATATATGTGAGCTGTCGACTAGAAACTGGCTGAAGAGGCTGCTTTCATTGGATCGCCACTTCCGGGACCGCACCAGTTAAAAAGAATCCGTGACTCGTAAAGTCACCGACAGCTAGGTCTAACATCTGTCTTCACTGTGTAACTGTAATAAAAGAACTTTACACTTGCATAGTGAACTGCTCTTTTGCGGAAGGAAAAGAGGACGTAGAAGTTGAGCTTCGAACCTCTATAAAATTGTCTATGTGCTCTATTTTCAGTTTTCAGCTGCATATCTAAACTGCACACCTCAAGCACATACAACACTCCGAGCTAACTGATCATCTCAACTAATCTCCTAAAAGCACGGATAACTCCACGAGTCAAGGGCCCAGTCTTTTCCGCAGATTCTGTTTGAAATTCGGATCAGTTTATTCACCCCCCTCTAAACTGATTCTGACTGGCCCCGGGACCAACATCCATCACTTCTTTTTCTGCTTTTGCCTCTTCTTCAGTTGATGTTTGGTCCTTGTCTCTCAATGGAAGGAATTTCGGCTTCCTGAAGTAAGTTTTCTAAAGAAAATTCATCACAGAAACGGTTTCACATAAACCAATATCATCACAAGGTAAAGAAGTGGAAATAGAGTTAGAAATGCAAATCTCAAAAGGATCACTCGGTCTACACATTTGATCCAAGTCTACACACTCTTCCACCATTCGGAGCACATTGCATTCCTCTATGATTTTCGCCTCATCTTCGGTATGTTGCATTACGTTTTGGAGGGAGAAGGTCACCTTCTCATCATTCACCCTCAAAGTAAGCTCTCCCTTCTCCACATCAATCAAGGCCTTATCCATGTTCAAGAACGGTCGTCCAAGAATGAGGGGAACTTTCTAATCTTCTTCCATGTCTAACACAGTGAAATCAACCGGGAAGATGAAATTGTTGACCTTAACGAGTACATCTTCTACCACCCCCTTTGGATATGTCAATGATCGGTTGGCCATTTAAAGGCAAATGGTGGTAGACTTGATTTCTCTCATTTTCAACTTTGAGAAGAAAGAGAGGGGCATCAAGGTGATACTTGCCCCTAGATCACACAAAGCCTAACCCACATGGTGTTCTCCAATGGTGACTGAAATGTTGAAGCTCTCCGGATCTTTCATCTTTGCGGGTAGCTTCCTTTGTAGTAATGCACTACAATTCTCGATCAAGTTGACCCTCTCAAATTCTCTCTATCTCCTCTTCTTTGAAATAACATCCTTCAAGAACTCCGCATAATTGGGCATTTGTTGAAGTGCTTCAACAAGTGGGATGTTAATTTGAACTTTTGTGAAGATGTCGAGAAATCTTGAGAATTGTTCGTCATTCTTCACCTTTTGTAGTCTTTGTAGGTACGGTATAGGCACTTTATATTCTTCGGGCTTCTTCAATGTTGGTACCTCTTTTTCCTTGGTACTCACTTCCCTTTGTTGATCATCTTTCTTTGGTTTAGGATCCAAGTCATCTTGACTTTGTCCTTCCTTTTTTGTCTCTCCTTTCTCTTAAGTATCATCTTCATCCGGCATTGTGGGGCTATCATAGGTGGTTCCACTCCTCAAGGTGATGGCCTTGCATTGATCCTTAGGATTCACAGTTGTGTTGCTTGGGAACTTGCCTTCTTGATGTTGGTTTCCCAAAATAGTGGCAAGTTAGCTCATTTGTTTCTCCAACATGTTAACTTGGGTTCCAATTGCCCCAACGGTGTTCTCCATCTTTCCCGCATGAGCTTGTGATTCACTCATGTATTTCTCCATCTTTGCCATGAATGCCATCAAGTGTTCTTCCAACTTTGGCTTCTTCTCTTCATCAATTACACCATTTATAACCGAGAAACCGGGAGGTGGTTGAACGGCGTTGTTCGGATTAGCATAGGACATATTTGGATATTGTGTCCTATTTTGAAAATTGTGATTACCACCATATTGACCTCCGTAGTTTGGCTTGTACCCTTGATTGTATGGCCTTTGTTGATTTGCATAACCTCCTTGATTCACATAGTTCACTTCTTCAAATTGGCTTTGGGAAGTTTCGGGCTTCGGAGTTGTAAAGGCTTCAAATTTTGAATTGAGGGTCGAGATTTGGACCGCCAATAATCCAAGTGCATCCGAGTTGAAAGTAGAGGCTACTTTCTTCATTATCTACACATTTTCCCTCACACCTGGCCATTGAAATGAATTGGAGGTCATTTCATCAAGGATTCTCATGGCCTCTTTAGGGCCTCTTGCCAATAATGAACCTTTTGCTGCAGCATCCATTAGTGTCCTTACCTTAGGGTGACAACCGGCATAGAAGAGACATACTTGGTGATCGGGCCCGAATCCATGTTCGGGACATTTTCTCAACATCTCTTTTAGTCGCTCCCATCCATCATACATACTCTTATCTTCCCATTGCTTAAATTATGTTATTTCTCCCTTGAGTTTGAGAGGTTTTTCAGGCGGGAAAAACTTATGGAGAAATTTTGCAACTAATAGTTCCCAAGTAGGGAGAGATACGAGAGGTTGGCCTTAACTACCAAGTTTCCGCCTTGTCACTTAAAGAGAATAAAAAAGTCGGAGTTGAACTGCATCATCCAAGACTTCATTAATCTTCAAGGTCCCATTGTATTCTAGAAACTTGCGTATATGCTCATTTGGATCCTCCATGGCCGTCTCTCTGAATGGGTATTGTTGTATCATAAGTATGAGCGACGTCTTGAGCTCAAAGTTGTTGGCTTGAATGGGTGACCCATTTGCCACATCTTGATTCACTACGGGTTGGAAGAGGTTCCAAATTGGAGCCTCCTATGCAGCATTTCGCACTTCTTCGTGGGCTCTCAATTGCCCTTGCATTACCTCTAATTGTCTTTGCATTTGGACAATTAGAAGATCTTACCCCGGTGGAGGATTTTTCACCATTCTCCTCCTTCTACGTGCGTTATTATGGCAAATTGTTGCTTCAATTTCCAAGTTCAAATCGATAAGTGGCTCACCTCGAGAACGAGTGTGCATACACTACCTATTCAAAAAGGACAACCAAATCAATGCAAATTTTTTTAACAAAATAAAAAATAAAATATCTAAATTAATCCACACAATCGTCATCATAATATTGTAACATCAATTTACTTATCTAAACTCCTCCGCAACAGCGCCAAAAACTTGATGCGCCGGATTACTCCTACTTACTTTTTTTTTACATTTGTTCTCGAGTTATGCTTACAACTATAAAAGCATATTTGTAGATATGATGAAATGAATTCCGGTCCACAAAGAGTGAGATATGTAAATAGATGATAACAAGTACCACGACTATTGATGCACGGATTATCTAGACTTTGAATAAATAAGAGTTTGATTTCAATCCATAAATTCCAAAACATAAACCAAACGATCAAACATAAAAACAGGAATCAACTTTAAACAAGGAATCCAAATTCTAAATCGGTGCAATATATCAAAAACTTGGAGAAAACGATTCAAATAACAAGTTAAAAATAAGACTCTAGGACATGGATACACAATGCTTCTCTTGAACACACAACAAGGGTTATCTCTACAATCATGCTTCATTCAACAATAAGAAGACCGCGTAGATCATAAGAGCATCTCTTGAATATCTCTTAAATTCGTATGTGATAATGATGATTATCCCTAATACATTCCAAGATCACACCAACCAAAAGCACAAATAGGTCTAGTTTCCTTCCATATATTCGACATTCGATCAAGATGTAACAGCTCGGTCCCGAAATAGGGATTAACGAATGAGGACAAGGTGTTATTAAGGGATTATTGAATAAGACGGAAGTTTAACAAAGAAAGTTTGGGGATAAAGATATACTTTTGAAAGATAGGCGACGATACTCGGATTTACTTAATTAAGAAAGAAACATGCTTTTGCAGAACTGAACGGCTAACTAATCAGATACCAACATGCACAGACCCTATTTACAGGTCCAAGCGGATAGACAGATACCAATTTGAACAAGCCTCTTCATAGGCGAAGGAAAAACATGCTCGAGAAGTAGGAATAAAACTGAATATGCATCACTTATATATTTAGATAATGATGTCTTGGAGAATAATATTAGAATCTTGATAAACATAATTGAACTTGAAATAAATTGGAAAGAGTGTATCAGAGTAGCAGAAACATCATGGGATTCCAAAAGAAACTTATATAATAGTAAAACAATCTTGGCAGTCAACCCACATCCACAGCCACCATCATCCTCAGCATCTCAACCTGAAAACATTTGAAAAAGAGGGGGCATGAGCACTAATGTACTCAGTGGGTTTTTAATAAAAGCTTCTTTAATAACTCAAGAAATATCCAATAATAAACTGGCGGTATATGGAGAGCAAAACGCAACAGCCCTCTCCATATCCGCAAAACCTTTTTTTTATTTTTGGGCACAACCTTGGCTCAAACCTGATGTCAACTGTACCCTTAGGCATGCCACAGGATAGAAGAGGGGTTACCTCAAATATCCTTCCGAGTATGCGAGGGGAAAACCCAGCAGTGACTCCTTTTAATGATCAAAATCATGAATTTTGAGCTCAATCCTGGTTATAGAGCTATATTCTTCCTTTCTTAACTTAGCCTTCCTTAACCTTACTAGAATTATCGAGCTTAGAGCAACGTCTAAGGCTAATCTTTTACTTAAGCATGACTTCGGCCTATAAGGGATTCATTACTACCTAAATAGGCAATGCTTAATTAGCTAAATAAACTTTAGCAAAATCCAACATTCAGATACGAAGAAATGAACGTGCATAATCATAAATTGCAATTAAAGCAATTCTAATTACCTTATGCTAGCATAAACAACACTTAAACAATTCTAGCATTTCTAAACATGCTCGAGAGCTTAATCAACATATAATATTTTTCCTTTCCTTCATTCTTTGTACAGAGATCAATCAGGCAGAGCAAAAATATTTTATTGGATATTTCATTTGCCCTAACATGCTTCTAGAGCTTATTAGCTCAAACTTTAGATGAGTATAGATTTACCCACCTCGATTACTTGACAGAAGATAAAGCAGCGAGTTGATGATCCTTCTCTGAATTCCTACGGGGCTCACTTCCTCCTACAAAAGTCGAATCATCGACTTAGCGGCCTTCTTTGAAGAAGTTAACTATCTAAAGCGAGAAATAACGACATTTATCTCGAAGACTAGAATCTAAGACTTATTTACAGATTGCACGACTTTACGAATTTATAACTTTCGAGAAGAATTTATTTATAGAACATCTCGTCTTGATTTCTTGATTTTTAGACGGAGAATAACTTGAATAGATTACTTGAAATAAATCAGAAATATCTTGATTGCTTTTCTAAAATTTAATCTTGAAAAATAACTTGGAAATAACACGACTTGAAAAGCTTGAAAAGCTCGGGAAGAGGGTACGAAAATATCCGGAAAAGAAATGGCAGAAAACAACACGGAGAAGAGGGCGCCGCGGCGCACATGGGCGCCGGCGGGCTGCCTCCCCCCCACCCCCCCCCCGCCGCGGGGCACATGAGCCCCGGCGGGCTCCCTAGCCCCGGTGGGCTCATGGCGGCCGAGGGGGGCGTGGCGTGACGGCGCACCCCTCCCCCCCCCCCCCCCGCGAGGCTCTCTTTCCTTTCTCTCTCTAAGCCCAATTCTGGGCGATCGTCAATTGGGTTCTTCATGTTCGTTGATTCTTTCGACGAACACGAAGAACACTTAACCCGAAATTTCTTAAAAACAACATACGTGAATTTAACATGCAACATCATGCTTTAACTTAAAAAGAATTTTAGAATTATAACGACATAAACACGATAATCCTCCTTAATATTTAGAATGACGACGAAATCGTTAAATATGGCTCGAACGGAATTTAATGGAATAAACGACGATAATATCTAGAATAATAATAATGGAAGTAAAACGAGAAATATAATGTAAACGTTATTAACTTGGAACTTCAATAAAAATTGAAATATAACTTTAGATGAGCAATAATGAAGAACACGAAGAACGGAAAGTAAATGCGGAATTTAAAAGACGGAAAAAAAGAAATGGAACTCGAGACCGACGAACAAGAATGGACGGGGTTGGGTGCGTCGAAGGAAGGTGACTAGCTCGGCGTCTCGTCGAGTCGCAATGGCGGCAGAGCCACCCGCTACAACCCAACGGCGCCCCTAGCACATTCCCTCACCGCATCCCTTCCACGCCACTCCGCTCGTCGTCTTGCGGAATACTCACGAAGAACGCTTTTTACTTCGACAGAACTTTCTCGGCTCTTACGAGCTTTCCCACTCTCTTGGAAGTGAGTTTGGATGATAAATGAGTAAATGAGAGGTTAGGGGTGGCCTTGTATTTATAGGAAAAGTTTTGGCTTCCAAGGGAAGCCACTTCAGTGCAAGAATACTGTAAAAGTTACCCCGGGTTCGGTTAAAAGCTGCTTTATTCGATGTCGATGTCCAAATGACCTCAGACACGAAATCTAAAAATACTAAGAGACTCGTTGGCTCGAATACTAGTGAACCAACTTGATTCGTGAAAAAGACGGGGTCGTCTGAAGAAAGACGAGCAAAGATTCCCTTTTTGGAATTACTTTTTACTATTCACTCAGACTGACAGATTTTGCTCCCGAGCATTCGATTGACCTCAGAATGGAAATCCGTGAACGCCAACGGAATCCTTGAGTCATTTTCCATAAGAGGGGCCTGACAGAACTAGACTCGGATCAATGAGGAGGATTTCGTAAATTTCTCAAAACCCAAACGCACGCAAAAGTTACTATTTATTCACCTTTTTAAATACGTTTTTCATCACTGGGAACTCAAATGACTTCAGAATTAAAATCCGAAAACACCGGCATGCTCCTTAGGTTAAAACCTTTCTAACAAGACCACGAATGGCCATAAAAGAATTAAGATCATATTTTCCGAAAAGACGATCTTTACCAAAAACTGACTCTTAAAGTCGTGACTAACATCACACCCTAGTTAACCTTAATTAGACTTCTTCCTTAACTTCTTAATTATCATTAAGAATCCTCTAATCCTTAATCGAAAAATTTGGGGTGTTATACAAGAAGACAAATACATAGATTCAATCCATACATGCGTATGATCACAAGATCTACTAAATTCATGTGATTCAAACATTTGATGTTAAATAAAGGCCACTCAAACAACATCATGTACAAATGAGTAGGAATCAAAATCTTGACAAAACACAATCATAGATCAAACTCTAGTTAAGAACAAGATTCACATTATTTTTCCACATCCTAGAGCCCTTAGGGATCTAGCCAACCATATTTACATCCAAAGCAAGAATAAAGAAGAAAATCACAAAACCTATCCTAAATACACAAGTGTAGGAGAAAAAAAGAGAAGATAAAACCCAATGTAGAACACTCATCTTCAATACCTTGACTTGAATCTTCAAGATAGATGGATGCTCCTTCTTCTTCTTGCTTCTTCTTGTGGTGTGTGTTGTGTGTGTTGTTCTTTGGAGAGAATTGGTAGATGAAGGTGAGAGATATATCAAGTTATGAGTAAGTACCCTCTTAAAGCCCTCCAAAACGTGAATATGAAGGGACCAATAATGGGATGCCAAATGTCAAAAAGTGAGATCCGTTCATCTGGAACTTGACCATAGGGGAGGGCACGTTTGATGCTTGAGTCTCATAGTAGAACGAGGCATGGCCCTAAGAAGCTCGCGCTTAGGGGTCGAGTTTGAAACATAGAAAAACAACTTTCTGAAGGGGCCGAAACTCGGGCAACGGGTCGCGTCTACACATGAATGAAGCGAGGCGCGACCCCCTGCAGCTCGCGCTTTCAGGCCGCGTTTGGCTATGGTATGAGACGCGACCCCTGGTAGTCGCGTCTGGGGGTCAACTTTTAATTGAAGAAAACTAGGCCCCTGAAGGCTCTGCACCGTGGGATGTTGGTCGTGCTCGGAGGCCGCGTTTGCTTATGCTACGAGGCGCGACCAAGGGAACTGATGTCCTTTGGTTGTGTTTGAGCTAAACACTTGGTTTTCTTCATCTTTTCTCATCTCATCCGGTCTTTGTCGATCAAATCTCCAAATTGACTTAAATTTCATTGCAAAAACTCATAATTTTCTGATTTGGCCAATTTTATTTGAAACAAGGATTTAAAACACAATTACAGTATTTACATCAGTGTATACATAAAAACCAATTACATTTATAAATAAATGCAATCAAAAAGGGTGTAATTTAGACACTCATCGCATCCTCTCTCTCTCTCTCTCTCTCTCTCTCTCTCTCTCTCTCTCCGGTGATGACAGCTGCAGCCACCGTCTCTGCCATCGACACCACCGCAGCTAGGGATAGAAGTAGGCCAGGCTACCTGACAGGGGCCTTCGGCCTGGTCTATTATGGGCCTGGCCTATTTATTGAAGAGGTTGGGCCAAGGCCATCTCAGAAGTTTATTTAGATATATAGGCCAGGCTTGGGCCTTAAACAAAGCCCACAAAGCTTTACAGGCTAGCCTGTTTAAGTAATAATATATTTATATTTTATATACTCATATATATATATATAATATTCTATTTAAAATTTTTAATAATATATTCTACAATTTAATTTCTTTGATTGATAATATAGTTAGATCTAAAAAAAATTCTAAAACATCAAACCCTAAAGCTAAGAACATTCCCCCGCGCCCCGCCGCTCCTTTCTCCACTCTTCTCTAAAATTCTAAACATCGTTGTTCTCCCACTCTCCAACTCCCAGACTCATCTCAACCTACTGCTCTACTGAACATCTCCGCCGCTACTCTCTTACTCTCTTGAGTCTTGACTCTCAGTCTTAAGTCTCTCAACTATCCTCACCGCTGTCAATCGTTGCCTTCTCAACCCAAGTGTCAGGTATATATATCATAAAAAATGGGTCAAACATATATCTTAAATTTCTTGCAGTTGCAGGCTATCTGCTTTTTCTTGTTCTTACATTATTTATTACTTTTGACGAAGTTTAGAATAATTTGCCATCATCACTTGAAAGTTTACTCTCATTTGGTAAAGAAAAGAAAGTAAGAAACAAACTTTCATTTGGTAAAGAAAAGAAAAGAAAGCAAAAGTTAATTTAATCTTGATAACTTAATTTGACAACTTGAGAAGAAAACTCGACATTTAGTCAATTCCTCTATGTCTCAGTTTGGAATATTTTATTTACTCAGGATTTTAAGTGTTCAATTTAATTTGTCAAGAACAGCATCAACCAACTTTTATGGAAGATTTTTTTTCAACTACATGTTATGGCAGATTTCTATAATATATTTTTTTCAACAGTAGCAGTTTTTATGGTAGATTTTTTATTTTATTTTAATTTCTATGACATATTATTTATGTTTACATAATTATTTATTTTTGCTTAGGAATTATGTCTTCTCAATTTGAGAATATTGAGTCCAATGAAGCTGAAAATAGTAGAATTGATTCTAAAACACAAGAAATAGTAGTTGATGATGATTGTGTTATTAAGAAAAAGGAGAAGATAACATCTAAAGTTTGGGATGATTTTGATCTAGTTGGCGTTCCTAAAATAGGAATGAAGGCAATTTGCAAGTATTGCAAAGATAGATATGCAACTGGTGGGAGGGGCTCTAGCACTAGTTATCTAAAGAGGCATTTAGATGTTTGTTTTCAAAGGAAGGAGCACATGAATACGTTGAGTAATCAGCCTGGCATTCCTTTCAAGTCTTCCAATTCTTCTATTAACCAGTATCTAGTTCCAGGTGCTAGATACTCCAATAAAAGAATGAGAGAGATAATTGCTACATCAATTATGGTTCATGAGTATCCTTTCAACATTGTTGAGGATCAAGTTTGGATGTGGGGTTTTCAATATGTTAATTCAGAATTTTCAAAGGTTTCACATAAGACAGCTAAAAGTGATTGTGTAGCAATATATGAGACAGAGAAAAAAAGCCTTAAAGGCTTTGCTAGGTAGTGTGAGTAAGATTAGTTTAATTATTGATATGTGTAAATCAAATCATCAAGTGATTAAGTACATGGTTATTACTGATCATTTCATTGATGCAAATTGAAATCTTAAAAAAAGAGTTTTGAGCTTTGTTAAAGTATCTACTCCGAGATGTGGAATTGATGTAGATGATGCAATTTTTAAGTGTTTGAAAACTTGGGGGAATTGAATCTAAAGTGTTCTCTGTTACAGTAGACAATGTTGCTTACAATGACTCTTGCTTGCGGACACTTAAGGACAACTTATTACTCAACAATAAGGTAGTACTTGGTGGTGCCTTATTTCATGTTAGATGTTGTGCACATATATTAAATTTTTTGGTGCAAGATGGGCTTGGTCAGATCAAGAATGTCATTCATAATGTTCGAGAAACTGTGAAATACATTAATCACAATGACTCGAGATTGAATGCCTTTTTCTGATATATTAGAACAAAAGCAGTTGAAACAAACTAATCTCATCCCTGATTGCACAACTAGATGGAATTCTACATTCCATATGCTTTCTATAGCTTTGAAATTTCAGATTGCATATCCAGCTTATAAAGACAGAGAGACACACTATAACTATGCGCCTTCAAATGAGGATTGGGAGAAAGTTAAGAAAGTTTGTCCATTTCTTGAGGTGTTCGATCTTGCTACCCATATAATTTCTGAGAGTGAGTATCTTACTGCTAATTTATATCTTCCTGAAGTTTGGAGAGTGAAAGAAGTGATTGATAGAGCAATTGATGATCAAGATGTATTCATGAAAGATATGGCTACCACAATGAAAAAGAAGTTTGACAAGTATTGAGGAGAATGCAATCTTTTGATGGCCATTGCTAGTGTTTTGGATCCTAGGTGTAAATTTCATGTGGTTAATATCTGATTTCCCTTTATATATAAACCAACAAATGTGTGTGAAGAGAATATTGATAAGGTAAAGACTTCATTGCAAATGTTGTATGATGAGTATGTTGAGATAACTAAGGAAGAGGCAGCAAGCAGTGATGTTGGTGGTGAAGGAGATGGTGGATCTAACCCCTCATTATCACATCATTCTAATTCATCTGTAGTTACTGGGTTTGATCAAATCATAAGCATTGTTCGGAAAAATGAAGCGGTGCTCCCATCAAAGTCTGAACTGCAAACTTACCTTGAAGAGAGTGTTTTTATTCCTGATAGTTCCAGCACTTTAGTGTTTTGGAGTTGTGGAAAAATAATTGTTTGAAGTATAAAATCTTATCGAAAATGGTTGCTGATATACTAATGATTCCTATCTCAACAGTTGCATCATAGTCTACTTTTAGTGTTGGAATAAGGGCCATTGATGATTATCATTCTAATTTGAATGAAGAATCAATTGAAGTACTCATTTGTGGTGGAGATTGGCTTCACAATAAATACGGTTTGAAGAAAAAGAAGGTATAACTATAATTTTTATTTAAGCACTTCATTATTAATTTCAAGATTATATTATACATTTCTAATATATAATTTTTTTTTTGAAGGAGTTCGAATAAGAACATTGGATGGCCTGAGTTGAAAAAGATTTATATTTTATTTGATTATCGTATTTTGTTGGTGACTTCCTTGATTGGATTTGAATCATTTTATGTTTATGTGCTTGTAAGAATTTTGTGACGTTTATGATTTGGTATTTTGATTTAGATTTATTAATATTTTTTCTTAAATATGATACATTCGATGATTTGATTTTATATGTGAAATTGTGAATGCTTCAATAAATAGGCTTTAATAGGTTGGTTAAAGGCCTCAGGTCTGGCCTTTTTAGTTAAAAAGGCCAGGCTCGGGCCATGATAGGCCAGGCTTGGACTGACTCTTAATATGACAGGCTCAGGACGTTCTGTGCAAAGCCTGGCCTGGCCTACTTCCATCACTAGCCATAGCAACTGTATCCGCCGTAAGTCCCACCCCTCTCTCTCTCTCTCTCTCTCTCTCTCTCTCGTTGTCTCTTCCTCTCTCTGCTCTCTCCTCTCTCTCTCTCTCTCTACGCTCTCTCTCTCTCTCTCTCTCTGGCCATGTATGATTTACTGTTTTTTTATGATTTTTTGTTGCTTATATGAAAATTTGGTGTTGGACTACATGTTACTCTTAAGCTGCCTATTAGTTTTTGAAGATTCTAAACATATTTTCTTGGCTAAAAGAATTTTTTTGTATGGAAGACTAGTAGTTTGGTGCTGGACTAATGTTGTATGGCCAACATTAGTCACATTCATTTTATTCACATATTCATTTAGTTTCTCAATTTCAAGATATTGCTCAAGTTGATGATGCCATTACTTTGATAATGAACACATTTCTTAAAATCATCTGCCATAGAAGCCAGAAACTAGCTTGTTGTTACTTAGATTGTTGTCTTAATCCCTCAAAAACTAGTGTTTATTGTCCCTATCCACCAAAACCATTGTTTTTAACAACACATTTAGTGTTTCTTTTAAGTAAGCATTTCATCTTTTTTCTGAGCAGACAACAAACTAAAGTACAACAACTAACAAGTTTCTTAATTTATAGTTTTACTCGTTCATGATATTTGGGCATTGTGTGACACTACTACTGATACATTCGAGGTTAGTCAGTAGGTGTACAATAAATTATGTAAAATTTATTTGGCTTATGATAATAAATATGCTAAGTATACAAATTATGTAAAATTTAGGCTAAGTATGCTATTTATGCAATAATCATGCTAAGTATGCTAGTTATATAAAATTTGTGTTATGTATGTGCTAGATATGTATGATAATTATCATTGAATAATGTATATTCCCTTTTTATTACTTGTTTAATTTGCATTGGCTGAGAGCCAATGGATCCCTCTTTATTGAATTATTGGTATTTCTTAGTTTGTTGTTATTGATCGATTAGAAGAATATAGATCAATTAGCATAGAATCAAGAACTTAGGACTAGAAAATTCACGCAGGTACTGTCGAGAGGATGAAAAAGATACTGAACCCGAGATTAACTTGTCAGATGACAGTATCAGTGATCATGATGATGATGACAAAGATGATTAGTTTGTCAGGTTTCCTAAAAAAATATTTATTATTTAATTAATTATCTCAGTATTTGTTACCTTTCTAAATTAATGTTTTTTAATTTCTTAGATGAATAGAGGCGGTGGTAGAGGTGGACGATCTGGACGATCTGGATCATCATCATCATTTGTGGGCCTTAGTGGTCCAGTTAATGATATGTCATTGGAGGGATTATCAAGTCCTGCATTCGATGCAGAATGATGTTGACTTTGCAGGATTGCGGATGAATATATTGAGTTATAAGTGAAAAAAATTATATATTGTTATCTTTATTATTATATATTCTAATATATTAATTATTTTGTGCATTTGAAGTGCTTTGATGCCAGCTCATGCAGTCACATCTGCCATCACAATAAATTTCAAGAATTTTTTACATCCGACGGGCTATACTTAGAAGATGGTGCCCGCTGAGGTCAGAATGCAGTGTATGGAGGAGTTCCAGGTATTGTTCCCTAATCTTATGAGTGCTAACTTCTATTTTGATTTTTTAAAAAATTTAACATTGTCATATGTTTTCAATATGTTGCAGAAGGAGTTTTCTTGGGATCCCGCTGAGATGGATGCTATTGTGAAGAGATGGAACACCAAGGCTACTGAAAGATACAGGGACATGGTCTATTCTTTCAAGAAAAATAGGACCAAGGGTTGCCCTGCATTTATGCCTCCTCAGATGGGGGAAGGTTTCTGCGTCTATTGGGATAGTGAGGCCTTCAAGGCCAAGTCCACCGCCTTATCTCAAAATCGCCTCACTGAGCCCGATGGTCCTGATACCGTCATTGTCAAGCACCAAGGAGAATCTAGGAATGCAATTACACATGCTGCAACTTTGGCTTGCAGTGAATCACAAATGAATAATTTATTAATTAATTTATTTGGTCTATGTGTATGCTAGCATATTTCTATCTAATAGGCTAAGGAGAAGGGTGTCGGGCTAAATAACATGGCGTGGGAGAGATTTAAGAGACTGCACGATACCACTGATGGGTTATATTCTGATGGGAAGTCTGCTTGTATCGTTGTAAGTTTGTTTGTAAATATTTATAAGTGTTAATTTTAGATATAAAATATATATTTAATTAACTTATTTGGTTTTTGTATAAGCTCATGTATTGGCTAGGGTTGAGGAGTTGAGCTAGTCGATTTCTGGTACTGATGAGGCGCTAGAGGTCGACATAAGCTAAATTTATGTTGATATTGCCCGCCAGCACTCCAATAAGAACCACATATTTGGGCTCGGCAATCGATTATGGAACATTTCAGCCGCTAGTATATCTTCTGCAGCTCTTCCACAGCCCGACACTCAGGCTGCCATTTGGGAGTTACAAGAGAAGATGGAGGCACATGCAGAGCTTCTCCAGGCCCGACAAGAATAGATATGTCCACAGTAGGAGATGATACAGCAACAGACAGCTATGTTTGAACAGATACGGACGCAGTTTAGGGCCTTCCCTCCATCTTCATCCTGATTATATTTGAAGTTACATAAACCGTGCAGATATAAACATGTTCATGATCATGTGCATGTACTTATGATGAACATGTAAGGTCAGAATGATAAATTGAAAGCAAGTAAATGGCACGAGGTTGATACCCCTATTCGATCAACTGATCTACATCTAGAGGACTTCACAAGTCCGTGAGAAACAATCCAAGGATACAAAGGCTATTACACGATGATCTCCCGTCACTCGACCCCTTTCCTACATACTACAAGCTCTTTCGATGAACTGAATTATGAGATCTCCTCACAACCTATATTTCCTCTAGTTCCCATAGGAAATCTCTCCCGAGACTCCTCTAAAAATGTGTATGAAAGAATGTCAAACACAGACTAGACACACAATGATCACAAGGATCAAACCTAGTATACTCGAATACTATATGCTTCAAACTTGAAATCTTTTAGACTCTCTAACTCCTGTGTATTCATAAACCTCTCGCCTACTAACTAGTTTGATTCACAGACTATTTATAAACACAAGACATAGCCTACACAAGGTAATCAGATTGTCCTAATTTGAACCAAACTCAATAAGGAAACTTTCCTAGTTTAATTCGGACTCCAACTAGTTAGAAGCCTTCCTTGAATAAAACTCACCTTCTTCCTTCTTGATCTTCATCTTGAGCAAGGCATCTTCTATTCTAGAACGTCCATCTTGAAAAGGTAGCTTCAACTCCTTGAAATCAGCTTGACACATCTCTTGGAAACTTTCTAAACAACCATTTACATAATCATCTTCAATCAGATTGGCAGCGGAATGTTCATATCATAATGTCCATAACATGGTCTTCAAACTTGAAAAAGCAAAACCTTTGTGTTCTTTGAATTGCCATAAAGATCAGGACAATCTAAAAACACTTAGTGCATAAAGTGGCACTAACAATATTTATTTGATACACTTATTTTATCATGTTTGTTATCATTTATAAATACTTATATTTTATGACATTTAATGTGTTTTATCAAACATTTAAATATATATATATATATATATTTCATTTTATGTGTCTATTTGTGTCTTGACAAAATTTATAAACAAAAATTGAAATCGGAATAAATATTAAAAAAATATTAAATAAAAATAATAAGTAATAAAAAAAAGAAAAAGAAAACAAAGTTATACTTAACGACGGACCGTTAGTATGAATATATGACCGTCAACTCGACTTTTCTAGCGACGACATGTTCTGTTTTTACAACTTAACAATGGAAGGATCTGTCATTAGAGTCTAAGACAACTGTTTACGAGGACAAATTTTATGACGGACGAATCCATCATTAACACTTAACAACCGTCTGTATCTGTCGTTATGTTTATTGCCAACGAAGGATATAACGACAGACAGTATCCGTTGTTAAGACAACCCAATGACGGAAAAACGTGATTTACCGACGGACCTATCCGTCGCTAAAACACGAATTCCTTGTAGTGTTTGAACTTTCTTTCGGGCTCGATTTTCATTCATTCGTGGGGTTTGGAATCCTCCAGCTATATATAGAGGTGTTGACACACAAATTTGGGGATCAAATATCATCCACTATCCTATTTTATCACCCATATACACACCATAAAGCTCGAATAACCTTAGGATTGAAGATTGAAGAGAATATTAAAGTAAAAAAAAGATTGGACATAAATTTTGTCTTTGTTTTTGTTTGAAAATATTAAATACTAATTTTATTTTGATTTTTTTTTAAGATTAAACAAGACATATGTAGCTATTCACCTCGCTGATTCTAAGGTTTGTGATTAGTTCATTAGATTCATGCTTTAATGATTAACTAATTTTTTCTTTCATTTATTTATTTATGCATCTTGTTTTGATTGATTTATGTATATGATTATTTGACTACTACTTATCTCATCCTAGCATATTAAAATATCTGCAACATATATGTATCAATAATTTTTTTAAAATCATATCAATAATCTATTATTTTGTTAGATGTATTAAAACTTCCATAAAATTAGAAATCCCAAAATACCACTTTATTGTGTGCTTGTTGTATAATAGGAATCTAATTAATATATGGAAGAATATTTTCGTCTAATATTTTTCATAATTATATATAGACTTACATATCACATCTTTAAAGTGGGATATGTAATCAAGGGCATGGTAAGTAGATGTCAATAAAGAACTTTAATTTTACAAACAAACAAACAAAATATTAAATTGTCATATATACGCGTGTGTGTGTGTGTGTGAGATCTATCATCCATATGTTATTTGAAATCAACATTAATTTTTTTTCTTTCAAATCAAAAATAAGGGGGCAATAAAAATATATATATGTAATTTTAATTTTCCAAGTATATTAAAAATATTTTTTAAATAAGTGTAAAAAAGGAAATGAAACATATGCATTGCATGATCTGAATTCCACAATTCACCAACATTCAATTTTTCACTTCAAAAATCTTTGCCATAATTAACAACCTGCTATACCATGTTAAAAATAATCAGGTTATAAACGAGAAATATCATGACATTCCTTTAGAAATATTTTTATTTTAGGGTAATGCTATTTGGTCATATGTATAATCGTACATAATTCATAATTAAGGTATATTTTAAATATTAATAATGTTAGTCAGCTAGAATCTAGCTAGCCAGAATTGAATTTTTTAATAATTAATAAAACTTTATTTATTAATAAGTTAATTAGACTAATTAGTAAATGTGATGTTTTTTACTATACTGTCTTTAATTTCTCTCATCAATAATTAGTGATTGTATTTAATTACCAAAATCACTACAAGAAATGGAAGAAATAGCAATAAAAATTAGCAGCGCAGCTTCATCTTCTTCTCTTTTCTTCAAATTTTAATCTATTTCTTCACATTTTTCTCCTTGCTATATTAATTTTTAATTTGATTTTCGCCCCCAATTAATGTTGCTAATTTTTTGGGAAATCTTTTCGCTAATTATTCATCACAAGCGGGAATTAATTGGAGAGGATTAGCCCTAATTTTTATGGAGGGCATCAATGCAATCGATGCTTTATTAATTAAATTGATTAATTATTAAAAAAATTCTGGATAGCCACATTTTGGCTGAAAATTACTACTCTTTAAATATATTGTAAGTAATTAATTAAAATTTTGATTATTGATTAATACATAAATATGCTGATATATACCCTTGTAGCCATTTTTGGAAAAGTTGGCTTGTATTTTTCAAACAATCTCAAAATAGATTTAAAAATGTATGCAAATATATTTATGGATTATGAAGAGATTTTCCTAATCAAAATTAAAAATTAAAAACTCAAATTAATCCCTAACAAAAAATTTAAAATCTCTACAAATATAGTTATGGATTATGAAGAGATTTTCCCTAATCAAAATAAAAAATAAAAAACTTAAACTAATCTCTAACAAAAATTAATATATTTTTATTAATAAATATGATTATTATGTGTTTTAAAATTTTTAAAATAAAATAAAATTATAAAAGAATGAAAATTAATTCAATAATATATTTATTAATAAAGTGTATTAAAAATACAAGTCAACATCTTCCTAAAATGGCTATAAGGGTATAAGTGTGAAACCTTGTTAATCAATAATCAAAATTTTAATTAATTACTTACCATATATTTATAACATACCTTAATGATGAACTATAGATGGCCACATATGTGGCCAAATAGCATAACCCTTTATTTACTGATAGCATATTACATTAGTAGAAATTATATTATACAAACTATACTCCGTGACAAAATACAAAATACAAAAAAAAATCTTTAGGCGATCGATCAAGCATCAAATCAAGCCTTTTACCATAAATACAAGCTTTAATTAATAGGAATAAAATCACGTTTTAATAAGTTCGAGAATCAATGTTGATATAATATTTGATCACCTTTCTAAATGAAATATCTTATACACACAAGCACAAAAATGATCCATTTCCTGTATACTCCATATATACTTATATTTTAGCTGTGATGAAAATTATCATTATTAACACATCCACCCCTGAAATTCAACATTTTACGTGCAAACCCAAAAAATATTTGTAGATTAAAGTGCTCCCACTTAAGGATGTATTTATAGCAGCTAAATTCAATTTATAAATAGGTCTAATTAATTTGAATTATCTCAATACAGTATACTTCGCTCCCCGAAATCATTCTATTATTTAATTTTTTGCAACAAAATCAAAACTAAACTTTGTAAATTTCACACAACTCAAAAGACCTAATTAATGGACATGAATACTAAATGACCTTATAAATGGCCATTAGATGCACGGTATAAAATTCGTAGCATTTAGTTTGATTTACATATTAGCAAAACTTTAAGGGCTGTTTGGTTCGCAGTAAAATGATATTATTTGGGAATATGATTCACGGGATCCTGGTGGGGATGACCTCTATTGGTAGAGTGAGGTTGCTTGGAGAAAGGTCATCAGTTTGAATCTCCTTGATACTATCAGGTCGGGTGTGTGAGTAAAAAAATTAAAAAATAAAAAAATAATAATAAATAGAAATATGATTCCTATGGATGTGATTTTAAGAAAAATGAATCCGAGTAGATTATTTATCATGTGTTTGGAACATCATAAAGAAATTGTCATAATTCTCATTTTAGTATTTTATTCAAATTAAACAAATAAAATGAAGTACCTAAATTATTTGTTATCATTTTTCATATTACTAATATTTGTTATATTTTTTAAGATATAAACAATATAGTTTATAATTACACATAAAAAAAATAATTATATATATACACACACATAGGGATAGGTTATAAAAATTGTAGTGAATGAAATCGAAAAATAAAGAACTCCAATAAAAATCGTAGAGAAGATAAAACAGATAAAAAAAATTCTACAGAATAAAAATAAATGTAGATATGACTTGACCTATTGTGGGATTGAATTATCAAACCACTATGATACTCATATCTAATTAAAAAAATTATAATTAAAAAGAAATATTATATCTCAATCTAAATCCGCACCATTAAATTTAATAGATCTAACGACGGTAAATAGTTCTTATTTCTCATCCACATTCTCATTTGAACCAAATCCTATACACACACATATGTGTGTGTACATGTATATACACATATATACATATATATGTATGTATTCTAGAACTAATTTGAAGACAACGTGTTATTTAAATTTAAATTAAAATAAATTATATGCGTACCAAATAATAAATAATCAAAAATATGATTAATTCGTTATGTTAGGTTAATATAAAAAAATTTATTGTAGATTCTACAAACGAGTTGCTCATTATTTTGATTCTGCCATTCCCCCTACCATCAATTCTAAAAAATAGTAGTTAAAATGATCAAATTTTAGTTGGAATCTTATCGACAAAAATAACTTTTTTTTTCTAAAATTTTCAATTTTTTTTTTCATTTTTAGGCTGAAAATTGTTAATCCAAAATTAATAATAGTTCGTAAAAAATAAAATAATAAAAATCCAAAAAAAATTCATATTTTTTGTTGAAAATTATCAATAAAAATTTTAATTATATATATATATATGTATATAATTGATGATGAATAAATTGAAAAATACAATTGCCAAACAGAAGATTCCCACAGTCAAGTAATCAGAATACCTACTTGGAGTAAGTAATCAGAATCTAGAAAAGTTACACCATTTTCTTTGTTTTGAGGAATTTGATTGATTTCCCAGAATCTATTAAAATTTAACCAAATATATGAATTTAAAAATAAAAAAATCAGATTACTTTTTCGAATCAGATTCCATGTCAATCAAACGACCCATAAAAAAAAATAAAAAAATATAGGTTGCATGATAATATTTTTTCAATTAATCTTTAAATCCCAGCCTAAGAAAGAAAGAAAGAAAAATGCATGGACATACTTAACAATGATTGCAAAATCTTGATTTGATTGAAAAAATGTTAATTTTGTTAAGATTGCATATCTCACAACACAAACATATTCAACAGTAGTATGAATGTACTTTTTATTTTTATTTTTATTTTGGCAAAGAAGCAAAATATGGAGACAAATACTGACACCCAAACAGCCCCTAGATTTATAATCCTAACCGTGGAATACCCGAAACCGTCTTTTTCTTTCAGATTCCCATTCGTTTCTTGATTTCAGTTCCAACTTTTCTTTTTTCTTTTTTCTTTTTTTAGAAGAAAAAAAAAAATCAAATTTGAGAGGGTGGGTTGTTGCCACCCGGGTTTTTCTCCTACAGATCCAACTTCCTCGTATTAGGAGAAGTCTTATCCTACACAAAACCATTCTTTCTTTCTTTCATTCCTTCCTCTCTTTTTTTTGTTATTTTTTAATCTCGTTCCTTTTAATTAGGTTTCTAAATCTTGGGTTTTTTTTAAATATTCAAGATTAAGGGACTTCGGAGTTGTATTTAATTTGGTTAATATAGATAAAATAATTTGAGAGGAAACAAGATTGGCTCCAACGTGGACTTCCGTAGCTGTCGTTGAGGTAATCTTAGGCTTCACCTTTTTCATCATATATATATTTCTATACTCGTCAGCATTACAGAACTGAATATTTAATTTTCGTGGGGAAAAAAGAAATGTTGCCTTTTTTTTTTGTTTATATTCAATTTTTGCTGTGATATTCTAGATTAATATAAGGTTTTCTATCTTCGTGTTTTGCTCCCCCTTTTTCACTTTCCATTCAACGAATTCTGTCTCCAGGTTTTTTATTTATTTACCCTTGTGTTTGCAGTAAATAATTTTTCCTTACCGTAATTTCTTGGAAATTGCCCATAGTTTGAATGACTATATATCATCATTAACCCTTTTTCTGTTGATTTTTATGTATTGGAAATTCTTGCCGCATTCAATAGATGAATTCGAAACTGTTTTTCAATATTAATCCGAACTTTTACCAGAACGCATTAGGTTGAGTTTTTTTTTTTGGGTTACAATTCCAGTTTCCTTTAGAGGTTTCAAGAATTGGAATCTGCATTGATTTATTGGTTTGTAGCTCTCATCCTTCTGTAAAATTGGTAGAATTTCATTTGAAAACATTTCAAGATGATAACTTTGTGTACTAATTTTGTTGTCTAAATTTCCTAGGTTTAATTTTATGGTATTTTTTTTTTGGTATGTCGTTTCGAATACTCCTGACACAGTTTGTACAGATCTGAATGTCTTTTCTACGATATTGTCATTCATAATATATGATCAGGTTTTCATCAATTGCAGAAATTTTGGATTTTGAATGGTGCTATTACCTTTTAATCTCTGGAATTTCGTTATATATGTTTTAAAAAAATATCTGTGATGATGTTAATTATTGTCCGTTATTCATTGATTTATCGAACTAGTTTCTTATGATTTCATTTTCTGCATCAGGATATGTGCTGTTTAAGAACTACTGCCGTTGGAATTCAATACTCGATCAGCATCTAGTTAGCCCAAATATATGCTTTTCAGTTCATAATCCAATAGTCATGAAACTGAAGGTTTGTATGTCTATCCATTATGATGTGTTTCCTTATGATACGTCGATACTTGATGCTTTCCAATATTTTATTGCCTCCATTGCTTGTGGTAATCGAGTGAATCAGATTCGTGCCTTAATCTACTACTTGTAATACTTACCAAGTGAATCAGTCCTAGGTTTCCTCATTTTTCTTGTTTGGGAGGATATCCAATTAGCTTGAGATATAGTAACTAACATGTGACTCATTGTACGTAACAGAGTTAGAAATTTGAGGCCTTGTTGATAAAGAAGTAATTTTTCTGGCTGAATGTTTATTGAAATATTGTCCAGATCTCCTTGGAGAAGAGTAAATCCATAAACACTGAAAAAAAGTGTATTTTATTAATCTTGCCACAATCCTATACCTTCAATACAATTCCTGACTATTCATATTACTACTATCAAGCATTTGATGTCTATAATCTTTACTAAGCCAAAAGACTTGACATCATATGTTATATGATCAAGCATCTGAAAAGGTTCTGTTGCAGGATCATCCTTCCAAGAATGTTCAGAAAAATGATGACAGCCATGAGTCTCCAGGTAGCCCGCGGCACCGAAAGGTAAGATATGGCGCACTACTATGTTGATTTTTTTTTTCAGTTGGACTTTGGTCAGTTTACACTTCCAAAAGCTTCTTTTATCCTAGACGATTGTTGAATTTTTGCTAATAGGCTAGTTGCTGCTTCATCTGATTCCTTTTATTTATTAATTAATTATGAGTTAGCTTTTTTTTCTGGAATGAGGTGAGGCCAAATTAATATTTTGGGATATCGTTGTTAATATATTTGAACCTCGATTTGGTACTTCATTTTGTTATTCTTAACCTTATTTTTTTTGGTGCGTATCTTTTTCTAACAGGTATATGCAAGATGGGTTCCTGATGAAGCGTGCAGGCCTGTTATCGATGAAGCTCCAATCTTTTATCCAACTGAGGAGGTATACTTTTAACTTTGAAATATAAAATTTATATTTTCAAGCATTTAATTCAGGTTGATACGAGTTAATGAAAAAATCTAATTTAGGAGTTCCAAGACACTCTTGGTTATATAGCAAGCATACGTCCCAGAGCTGAGGCTTATGGTATTTGTAGAATTGTGCCGCCTTCATCTTGGAAGCCACCTTGTCCACTTAAAGAAAAGGAAGTGTGGGAAAGAGCTAATTTTTCTACGCGGATTCAGCAAGTAGACCTCCTTCAGAACAGGGAGCCAATGAGGAAAAAAACACAAAGAAAGAGGAAAAGGCGGAGGCAATTCAATTCGAGACGAAGGAGACGTGCACGTTCTGAAAGTTCAGAAGCTAGTGCGGCTGGAGAAAGTGAAGACAAGTTTGGTTTTCAGTCAGGGTCTGACTTTACACTTGAAGAATTTGAAAGATATGCAGAAGAATTTAAAGAATCTTACTTCAGAGTGAAGGACAGAACTCATGAATCCTCTGCTGAGATCAAACATGATAAGAAGATGTGGCTGCCCACAGTTAATGATATTGAAGGAGAGTATTGGCGGATTATCGAGCAGCCTACTGATGAGGTTGAGGTGAGAGAAAATGAGATTTTAACCAGTTTCCCTCTCTCTGATTATTCATGCAATCTCATTATGCAAATTATATTTTGCTCTGTATGTGAATATAGGTGTACTATGGAGCTGATTTGGAAACGGGAATGCTGGGGAGTGGATTTCCTAAAGATTCATCATTATTGGCAGACGCTAAGATAGGTCAATATGTGGCTTCAGGCTGGAATTTGAATAGCTTACCTCGTCTCCCTGGTTCTGTTTTGAGTTTCGAAGAGTGCAACATCTCTGGTGTGGTTGTACCGTGGCTTTATATAGGAATGTGCTTCTCATCATTCTGTTGGGTGAGTTAAACCTATATCTACTTTAGTTTTTCATATGGCACGTCTATGGGGCACTACTATAATCTTTACTATATCTTTAGACTTTACTTGAAAAATAAACTCTTTGTTATTGGAGGGGAAGAATAATGTATGTATGCTTGTTATGTTTGTAAAAGCATGTTGAAGACCACCATCTCTACTCGCTGAATTATCTTCACTGGGGAGATCCAAAAATGTGGTATGGAGTGCCGGGAAATCGCGCTACTTCGTTGGAGGATGCTATGAGGAAGCACTTGCCCGATCTATTCGAAGAACAACCTGATTTACTAAATGCACTGGTAAGTTAGCTGCTGTGTATTTGTTTCATCAAAAGATGAACACATTTGTATAAACAACTTCTTCTTTAAGTGGCAGTAAGTTGTAACGGGGAATCATTTTGCTAAAAAAAGTTAGCCTCTGATGACATCTCATATTCTTCACTCTCATCTCTGTAACAGGTAACTCAGTTGTCACCATCGGTTCTAAAATCAGAAGGTGTGCCAGTGTATCGAGTTGTCCAGAATTCTGGGGAGTTTGTTCTTACCTTCCCTAGGGCTTACCATGCTGGGTTCAATTGCGGCTTTAATTGTGCCGAGGCAGTTAATGTGGCTCCTGTCGATTGGCTACAACATGGCCAAAGTGCAGTTGAGCTCTATAGTACGCAGCTTCACAAGACATCGATATCACATGATAAGTTGCTTTTGGCTGCAGCAGAAAAGGCTGTCCAAGCGCTGTGGGAGATCTCTGTTCTAAAGAAAGAAAATCCTGATAATTTGAGATGGAAAAGCTTCTGCGGGACCGATGGGATGCTTACGCAAGCGATTAAGGTAAAGTAACACAGATATGTTGATCAATATAGCTATTGCTTATGTGAATTATATTTATGAGTTGTGTCAAATCTACAGAAAAAATAAGTGGCTTCTATTTTTATGTTGTATGCAACCAAACTCATGTTATTTTTCTTTCTTTTTTCCCCAAATCTCAGTCAAGGGTTCGTTTAGAGGAGAAAAGAATAGAGCGTCTCTCAGGGGCGGTGCGCATTCAAAAGATGGAAAAGGATTTTGATGTGATTACAGAAAGAGAATGCACTTCTTGCTTTTATGACTTGCATCTCTCCGCTGCTTGTTGCAGTTGTTCCCCAGATAAGTTTACATGTCTCAAACATGCAAATGTCGTCAGTTGCTGTGATCCCGATCACAGATTAGTCCTTCTCCGCTACACCATTGATGAGTTGAAGACATTAGTCAAGGCATTGGAAGAGTGCGCACATGCTCTAAAAATATGGATATCCAAGGATCATGGCAGTCATTTAGGTCCCAAGAATCTGAGTGATGGTATTCTCGCCGCTCATAATAAGTTGTTTGGGGTTGATCTTTCTTCTTCAAGTGGTCCATCTATTCCCCCAATGAAAAACGAAAGCATGGATGATTCAGTATATAAATTTTCGTGGGCTGATTCAGATTCTGAACAAAAAACCAGCTTTTGTATTGAAACCGTAAATCTTGGATCTGTTGTTCACGGGAAACTGTGGTGCAACAAGGATGCCATCTTCCCCAAAGGTATGTGAACGAAAGATTCTCCTATGAGTATTATCTTACAAAGTCGCCGTTTTTATACAATTAATCATGTTGAATTGTCTTTACAGGATATAAAAGCCGCGTAATGTTCTTTAATATCTGCAATCCACTGAAGAAGAGTAGCTACACATCAGAAGTCATGGATGGTGGGCTCCTAGGTCCCTTATTCAAGGTAATTTTACTTTTATTTGTCTCTCGTTTTAGCTTTGTCGAAGATTCATGTGGAATGATTTACTTATTTTACTCGGACATGATTGCCAACTTTCAGCTCTTCGTTCTGCCACCCCACGGGGGGCGTGTTTGTGGCTTTTGTTACACGTTTTACTATTGGTTCTTGCTCAGTGTATAAAGTTGTTATCTCGAGTTATATGAAAAAACGGTTGTATAAACTGTAAGCCTTTATTTTTTCGATCTTTTTTCATGCTACGACTGTTTTTCTTAACAAGTAATTCATTTATGCATGCAATTAGCATTCCTGATATCATCATATGCTACAACTTTTTTCTCCTCAACGGGATAGAGCGTCTGAAGTAAAAGTTTTACAGAGACAACTAGCATTGCTTGAATTTTTCGCATCGACATAAACATCTTGATGTTTGTACTGTATCTTACCTCATGACAACATGATCTGAATTGAACAATCGATAACAGGTTAGTCTCGAAGAGCTTCCACAAGAGAGTTTTGTGCACGTCTCCGCACAGGAATGCTGGTTAATGGCATCTCGGAGACTGAATCAAGAAATATTGACACAACAAAGCTTGGGGAAGCAAGGACTGCCTCCATTGCAGCCTCCGGGAAGCATAAACGGACTTGAAATGTTCGGTTTTCTCACTCCGTCCATTGTTCAGGTAAAACCCAACTCCTCTCTTTAGCTATATCCACAAACAGTTGTACTGTTAAATGCTAACTAGGCTAGTTGTAACTCAGGCGATTGAAGCACTCGATCCTGACCACAAATGCACAGAATACTGGGAAAACAAGCTCCTGATGATCAAGTCATCATCGAGTACAGGGGATAGTTTAGCAGCTGAGAAGAATTCTTTGGAAACAAGATCTGATGGAGGGGAAATAACAGATAGTTTTGAGACTGACATACTATTAGGTGAGGATGACGAGATACGTTCCGTTTTTGCAAGACTGTTGAGGAAAGCTAACCCTGAGGAGATGGAAATAATGCACAGGATATTATGCAGAGGATCAACAAGCCCTCTGTGGAGAGTAGCTTTTGAAACGCTGACAGAGGAGATTCAAAAAAATCATCCGAAATAATATTTGAATAAATTGCTTCTAGACTTAGGTCCCCAATTTTTTGGCAGTTGCTATTTTTGTCATTCTTTTTTAGCCCTGGCATAGCATAAAACGGGAGAAATCCTGGTGTTGCACGGTGCAACTATTTCTAGTTGTTCACTGTTGCACATATAGTTTGTATAAATTAGATGACATTTCATTTTGGCCCTAATTACCTAATTAATTTTTTTTTATAATAGAATTCATCTCTCTCTCTCTCTCTCTCTCTCTCCCGAATGAATCTTCATGCAAGGGAAATGTCACAGCACAAATAATGAATGTCGTTGATCTTAAGATATATGCTCCCAAAACAGAGCATCACAAATCAAGAAAAACTAAAATGGGGCGATCAATTTTTTTATCATAGAATTCATCTAGTTCTCTCTCTCTCTCTCTCTCAATGAAGCATTATGCAAAGGAAATGACACGGCACAAATAATGAATGTTGCTGATTTTGATAAGATATATGCTCCCAAAACAGAGCAAAGCTAAGATGGGGTGATCAATTAAGTGAACTGGAGAAAGACTACGAAATCAAATATCAATTCTACCAGTAATCAAAGATTACAAATTAGTAATCGGCTCTTTACAATCAATAGACCATATTCTCTCTCTAAAATTCAAAGAATCTTGAAATGAAAAGAACAGCAAAAAAGGTCCAAAGAATCACCGGAATTCTAATGCAAGAACACCGCGCATCAGACCTCTCGCCTGGAGGCGACAGCTTTTTCCTCCATTGCGAGAGGCCGGCTGTTTCCGACATAGACGGCGGCAGAACAGGGCTTCCGCCGCCGTTGAAGACAGAGTAATCAAGAATCTTGGTGACGCCATGCAGCGCGAAAGCGGGATTCAAGAAGATATCAGGTTGTGTGATTTGCGAGGCATCGACAGTGAAGTTTGAGGTGGAACTGTTGGTGATGACGATGAATTTAGCAGGGAGGAGAGTTGGGAGGCGAGTGTGAGCCGCCAATTTTCGGAGATCGGAGAAAGTGAGGCGCTGCGGGACTGTGTGATACGGGATGAGGAGAGGGTCGAACTGTGCGCCGGCGGTGGCAGCGGAGAGGAGTTGAGAGATGGCGTCGTTGCAGGGGATGAAGAGGGTGGCGGTGAGTGGGAGGAATGAAGGGTTGGCGGAGGAGAGGAGGTTAGCCCAGCCGCCAAAGTCGCCGGTCCCTATCAGTGCGTCGATGATGTTTCCGAACTGCTTTTCTTGAATCGCCACCGGCGCTGGTTGCAGTGGTGGTGGTGGTGGAACCTGTGAGGTGGAGGGTGATGGTGATGGTGTTGGCGATGCTTGTGATGGTGATGGTGATGGTGATGGTGTTGGCGATGGTTGTGATGGTGATGGTGTTGGCGATGCTTGTGATGGTGATAGTGATGATGATGGTGGCGATGCTATTGGTGGTGGCCGTCGAGTTACATGCAGAGACGGTGGCTGGGATGGTGCAGGGGTTTCTAAGGCGGAGGTGAGGGGGAGGCTGGCGGTGGTCATGAGCGCCACCAAGAGTAGGCTGACGGAGAAGGAAATCGCCATGAGACTTGGGAGTTTGCTCCAAGAAGTTCAGTAGATATTGAGTTTCCACGTATATTTGTGTTTGCGTGTGCATGTGTTAGAGAGAGAGAGAGAGAGTGGTTGGGTTCTCTTGAATATATTTAGGGACGCTTGTAACTAACTTACGAACTCTTTAACTACCATTCCCGCTTATAAAATCCAATTTCAAGAATTTGTTTCCACGAAATATTTTTCTCATAATCTGCACACCATTATCTAGGATATTGGGCCCTTAATATTACTGTAACTATCTTTAGCGACATGCTACTGCACAATCCAAAAGATTTGGTGATAAATTTATGTGATTAGGTTGAACATGCTAACTACTTAACCTAAATACATCAATAATCATGACGAATATTGATAAAATTCAAAGTCTGGTGTTAATCTTTATTAAATAGGATAATAATCCTTTCAAACGCAAGAAAAAGAAGGGGAAAAAAAGGAATGTAGATATGAATTCATTGAAAATGCATTTAGTACTTTCATCATATAACTGTACAGAGTAAGAAAAAAATAAACTTTACAAAAAGCTAATTGCAGGAGCATGCCTTGATAAACACAATTCAATGTTCTACAGCACTTCAAAACAGCCATCCAGTAACTGAAACAACTCGCAAGACGATTACAGTACAACGGTTTATGGAAACTACTATCAGCATAAACTATGGCTTTTGTCGAACTGAAAGTCCCAGTACTTCACCTTTCTTTGCCCAGTAAGTTTGAAACCTCTGTCTTGCATACTCTATGTAGTCGAAATCAATTTCGTTCACATGGTCCTGTGATCATAAGAGGAAAACACAAAACAGTTCTCGTAAATCTTCAGTAATTTTATTCTACAGAATGCTTAAGAACGAAGATTTGAGATTGAGTAATATACCGATATTAATCCCCATAAGCACCAAAGAATATGGCTAGCAAGCGTATACTTCTCCACTTCTTGAAGTAATTGCTTCACCTCTGAGTCACTAGGTTGGTTTCCTGCAGCAAAGCTCAGGTAAGTCAGAGATGTGCATAAACGGAGGAATATATTACATCTTTCAGACAGAAACTGCAGAAAGAAAAGAGGCAACAATATAACTCTCAACAGTTATAGGTTACTCGAGCAGGAGAGAATGTGGTGCAAAGAAGTCATCATCAATAGAGAGGAACTAAATAAAATAACCACCTGAAGCAGTCAGATAGATACGCACAAATCTTTCACGCTCCTGCAAATCTGGGCAAGGAAAACAAATGCTAATTTAAATTTCCCTGTTACTAAAGCAGGCTGAGATAGATACCACATGATTTGAAGCAAAGAGCACATCCCCTACCTGGATATTTACGATAGTCCAAGACATGTGGGGTTTCAGTATGATAGTCCGCAGCCATCTCACAGAAATGGTTGGCAATGTCATAGGCGATATGGTTGTAGCATGCATATTCATAATCCTGTGGACCAGCAAAGAAAGTCGTGATCAGAACGAACTACATATGAAACAGACGCTCACTGATCGTGTGATTTAGACATGGGCTGATTTTTCCTATCGGTATTAGTTTAAGGAATATAGTAAATGTATACCCTAAGCTTGTGACTTGAGAAGAATACCATGTCCTATCAAAACAAATTCAGAATAAAATGAAAGAACTATCATTACTTCATTGACTTGATGTCAAAGTGATATTTTCACTACTCCTACAGGTCGAAACCGGGCAGGTTATGAAAATGACAGAAATAAAGCTATGCCTGCACTAGCCCGGAAACTATAGAGCAAATAAAACAATTGCCACCTAAGATCAGGTTTTACCTGATGATAAAAATCTCCATTAATCACCTTAGTCAACCAAAGTCCATCTGTTACCGGTCACCATCTTATAAGTCACTCAACCAAGATAAACATGCACACGAGAAGAGCACAAGACCTTCTTACAGTCATATCACACAAAACCCACAGTTAATTAGAAGCTCAATCTAGTTATCTTACGAGTTCCTTAACTTCAATATCTTTCTATAATTAACTCCGTTTCCTTTACATGTCTTGTCAATGGCTAGATGCAACTAAGGTGCTCAAATATAGTACTATGAAATTTAACATCTTTACACCTAGGAATTTAAGCATTTCAACTGTATTTAAGAATGATCTCCGTAACAAGCATAGCTCAATACTCACAATTATGGTTATTGATCTGGTTTCTTCATCCATCATTATGTTCCCATATTGCAAATCATTGTGGCAGAACCCTAACCGTCGGCCATTGGTAGAGAGATTCTTTTCCAGAGTTGATATTTCAGCTTCCAGGACATCTAATTGAAACTCCTTGGCTTCTTGTGGCGAAGAAATTCTTCTGGCTTCATTAAGCCATTTGCTGAAACATTATGGCATAAAACCTCATGTTAAGACATATACAATCACAATTAGCAAATGTGAGCTTTTCATTTAAAAAAAAAAAAAGTAATGGATAGAAAAGAGCGCACCGTATTCTATCCCAAAGAACAATGTTCTTAGAACCAGGCATATCTAGGCCGTGAAATTCCTTCACTTTAGACGCTATAAGACTGGATATCTCAGGATCACGCAAATCGGCGGCTGTGAGTGTCTGATAATTCGACAGTTAAACGCAAGATATTACTAAACTACAGCGACTACACACAAAATCCATTGAAACAGCATGAAGATCAATAAGTTTCATCACAGGCTCTAGTATAAACAGCTACTAAATTCAAATATTGCCAACGCCCCCACAGCTTTAATTGCAGAGAATATCTACCAACAAACAGCCAAATTAAAGGACCAAAAAAAAAAAAGGCACAGCAGCAAATGAAAAGGAAAGTACCCGAGCGCGAATGAACTCCTCGACGCGGCCATTAGCGAAGCGTCCGAGCAGCCTCGGCCCCTGCCCTTGCTTCGACAGGAACTCAAACGTGCGAATCTCATTTTCACGATCGAAAAACACATCGACTCCCGCGCCATAAATCCTGACCAGCACTTTCTTCGACCTCGGCAGCGGGTCGTCGGTTTTGGAGTTCCTAATCCATCTGATCTGGTAGACCTGGTTGGTCATGGCTCCTTTGAGCGGCACCACCTGCAGCGCCTCCGGATCGACGATTTCGTGTCGCCACTCCGCGGCGAGGCGCACGAGAATCTTCCTGGCGTCATCGGGAATGCGAGGTTCCTTGTTGGCAGATCCCATGGGAGATTGAATCGGAGGAGAAATGGATGAATTGGGAAGGATTTGAAGAGATTGAAGGAATCGAGAATTCCGCCTCTCCAGGGAGAAAGAGGAGAGGCAGGCCTTCGGGATCGCGATGAAAACTACCGATGCCAGGTGGCGCTTATTTACCGGGAAATCGTTCCGCCACGTGGACGGCACGTGATCTGCCCATCTCAATCTTAATCTGTTCATCACGCCTGCGTTTCCTTAACATCTCAATTCATCCAATCCAACTAAGCCATAGCCTACACTGTAATTACTTTCGAGGTCTAGAAATAAAAGCAACCATCTCAATATTTAATTATATCGTATATTATTCGAAATAGTTTTGAAATATAAAATCACTAAGTGTTGTAGTTAGAATTTTACAATAATTTTTTGCAGTAGAGTTAGAATAGAATAGGTGGCGGCCCAAGGAAGACAATTGGTCAAAACTGGAGAATTCAAAATATTTGGGAAATAACCACGACCTTCATCTTTCAGTTTAGGATTTATGTAAGAGGGGTGAGGATGACATGATTAATACCACATACAACATCATCATTACTATTATACCCAACATGATTTCAATATAATTTAAAACAAGTATAGCATAGATTATTAATTTTCTATTTCAGTTTTATCATTTATATATGCTAAATAGCTATACTTATTATTTATTTGAATAAATGGAATAATCATTAATTGTGGATAATTGCACATCCTCCTTATTTCTAGAGTCGTGATTTTTAGGGGAGTTGAAAATGTGATAAGTGATTTGTTCGAAATAGTCTTTTAACTCTTTTTTTCTTACTCACATCTGACTTGTGATGTTGAGGAGATTTGAACACGTGAGCTTTGATCTTCAAGTTTTTAACTTTTTTAATGTGTGGATATTCATTTGTTTCCTAAAATATATTACTGTTATTTTCACAATGAAAAAAAAAAGACCACAACATAATTTGCAAACTAATATTACAATTTGAAAAAATAAACAAATTTGTGCAAAGCATGGAAAAAATACTAGTTGCAATTATATCACATACTCATCGAAATCAAATTTTAATATCCGAACTATTGAAAGCTACTCAAAATTATAAACGGAACTATTTTCCACACCTGAAGAATGACATATGGAGTTTATTTGTGATGTTGATAATTTTTTTATAATGGTGTTCACTCATATTTTTAAAGCCAATCAAGCAAACCACCTCGACAAACCCTTTTCTCTTAATTGCTAGAGAGAAAACGGCAAGGCTCGCTTGCTTTAATTGACGTGCACAATGACTCGGTTCATTTTTTCTAAAATTTTAAAATAAAATATACATAGTAAAAGAACTCATCATGTCGTTTTTCAAGTGGCGGAAAAATAATTTTAAGTAATTTTTCAATAATTTAGACGTTAAAATGTCATTTCGAATAGTAAGATACATATAGAATAACAATTTCGACAATAATATGCGATATTAAAGCCTACTTACCCAAAATGTAGCATTGGATCGACTCATTGAGCACAAATCTTCGATGCATTCTCTCACAACAATCTCATGATCTTCCCTCATAAACAAAACTTCAAGTTTCACATATCATTATTTCAAGTTCATAACTACAAATGTGATCAAAGTGCATACATATTTCAAACTTATGGTGACGGAATTGTCTGTTTAAGAAGAGCTGGATGCAAAATCGTCCAGGAGCCGTTCGATGGTTCTCCGAGAGGTCACTTTGTCGATTTCAAACACTCTCATCTCACCTCGTAGACCTGCACAAACGACGAGGATTTCACGACACCAGCCAATGTTGTAGCTGAGACAATTTAGAGCGCTCAAAAACTCACCTGATTGATTTAGAGCTCTCAGTGGAAGTTGGGATGCACTTGAATTCAAGAACATCAGCAGATTCTTCATGAGTTCCGAAGATTCAGCAGATACTAGAATTTCCCTCTAATTTTGCACCATCAAGAAAAAGTGAATTAGATATGTAGAGACAATGAAGATTGTCATATTATATAAAAATATTATGGATAAGAATGGATTATGAACATCATAAGTTATATCCAAATGCAATAATGAACTAGAGCCCGTTCGAACCTTGAATCTCTTCTGAGAGTCATAATAGCCAGAGACAACCATTAGTATGCCAAGTTTTTCCAGTTCTGCATTTCATAACAAGAGTATAAGAAATGAAGATATATACATCATGCAGCAATGCAGGGATGAATGGAAGCGAAAACTAAATAATTTCGGGCCTGCAATATTTATACAGCATGCAGCAATGCAGTCACAGAAATGAACTGAGAGAAAATGAATTTCCAGAGGTGCCTATGCAGGAATTCTAAGCATTATGATTTTGATGATGATGCAGAAAACTGGAATAACACAGATTAATATGTGAAAACAATGGGACTAGTGAAGTTTAACAAGACAGACAAATGATTTCCTTTAGTCTTCTTGGGGAAGTGAATGCAGAATTCGACAATATGATACCAATGTAATCATTTACTTTGGAAATGCATGATTTCCTGAATTGAAGCTGAATCATGAGACAGCAGTTGGGCAATTGACATCCCAATTGAACTCATCCCGATATTGGGTCCCAACCTGGAACTGATAGCATTTGGTCTACCTGTTTCATAAACGATGAAAATTAGTGACATTAGAAACTAATGAATCAGGCCAATCAATTTCTTTTTCAAATTCTAGATATAATTTTTTTTTCAATTTTTAGATTTGCAATAAAATTGAACGATTACAAACAAATGCTCAAGGAATACAGAAAGCAAATATTTGGAAGGAAAAGGCCATGCGATTAGAATGAAAACTAAACAATAAAATTGGAATTCAGCAGCAATTGCCACGTCGAGATAGCATGCAAAACCTGATATGGTCCATTTCTTGAATTCCTTCTGCAAAATGTCCTCCACTTTAAGGTCGTATGAACCATTAGTTGTGGGTTTCACTGAAACAGAGAATAAAAGAGAAAAAGCAAAAGTTGAGTCAAATCAATAACAATGAACTTATTCAAAATACAGCATTAGAGGCCTGACTATATTAATTGTCTCACGTATTTCGTAAAGCCCATTGAATCCATATCGACCAGCTCCATTAATTAATAAGGTCGCCATGTATTTATCTTTTGACGTACAACGCGGGCTTGATAAGTTTCCAGTATCCATAAGGATGCCTGCTAACTGCAAATTAGAGAAAAGAAATTACAAGCAGATATTTTTTAAAGGCCTGAGATACTACCGCTAAATCCGGAGCACAGCATATACAGTATTTCAGTTGATAACATCTTTTATGTCAAGCAAAAACAAGGTAGATTTACAGGAACATGGGTTCAAAGTTCATATATGGAAGTTATAGAAGGCCAATAAAAAATCTGTAGGTTGAGAGGAATTTCTTTACTGTCACCATGATACATATGCATATATGATAGAGAGCGTAACAGATGGAAAATTGAGTTAACTATTTTCTGTTGTGAAGTTATTATACAAATATATATTACATAAAAAAAGGTCAAATATAGGCTAGTCATTTGCTTCGGATAATTATACCAGCCCAAAGACAAAATTGCATAGTATCTTGAAAATAGAAAATGGATGCATGCAGCCAAAAATTAAAGAATCAGTACCAGAAGTCTACTAAAACCTTTCCCAGCCAATATCTCAGGTGAAGTCATTGCAAACTTTTCAGCAATTACAGTACTGCATGATACATCCTGAAATGAAAAGCAGATTACGTGTGCCTTTTTCATAGTAAAACAGGAAATATAAATAAATATATATATATATAGGTGAAAAATTAAGAATGAATACATCTCCCTGGAACATCAAGGAAAGAGGGATGTATGTTAACATTCAAGATCAAAAGATACCCTAAGTCTAACTTCTGAAAATCAAGATAAAATAAAGAGCTTGTTTTCTTCTATTTCTAAGAGAATGGGGTTCTCATGATAACCATTTATAAAACATAATGGATTATTGTATTCAATTTCCAACTTATTAGAGGAATGGAAGCAAAGAGCAAACAGAAAGATATAATTCATGTTGGAAACAGATTACCTCTTGCACAGTGACAGTATGAACCCAAGAATATGCACCAGACTGCATAGAAGGTAGAATAATGTCAGAATATATTTAGCATATAGATGTTAAGCATATTAACACGGAACACAACAAAAACAGGGTCAACCTTTGTGCAGTGGAACACTTCAACTATCGCCTCTCTCAGTGCCTGCAACAAGAAGCAAGATAAGCTTCTCATTTCATGAGATTGGTAGCAAAACTCGCAACTTGGAATTAAAGTTTTTTTTACCTCTTGTTCAGATGGGATCTTATCACAATTGACTAAAACCAGCTTGAGACTTCCAAACAGGTCGTAGTAGGTCAAGTCAATCTGGTCAGTGTCATCAGAAAGAAGGAAGAATTAACTCAGCCCGAAAAACCAGACAATTTGAGAGGGAGAATTAAGCAACCAGTGAAAATGAAACTGCACTAGAAAGATATAGTGAACAGGAGAGATGGCTCTGATATGGACATAGAACGAGAAGCAAGATGTGAGAATGGAAAAACACACACACGACCATACATAAATATTATGAACCTAATCTTTCAAACCTCTAGCCTCTAGGCAAAAACCTCAATTTCCAAACGAAGTATTTGAGCTGGATTGCTTCCACAAAAAGACAAGGTTTTTATAAAAATTAATCGTGATTAGGGTGTCCATAAATAGCAGACAAGAGCTAATTTCTAGTTTCAAAAAAACAGAAAAATAATAAGTACCTCATCAATAAAAAATAAGGATGACAGATCAATATGGCATGAATCAAGGAGCCACAGAACATTAGCATCTAAGTTGGCCCTCTTCATGTTGATTACAGGAACAGTGCAAAACTGCTTGCTCTTGATAGTCTCGTCAAGATAAAAGGCGTACATGATGGTTGAAGCCACCGATCCCACGTCTGCACGATACTATGTGAGGTTATGAAAAATGCACCTTAATAATTTGTAGAATTAACTCTGAAAATTTCTCTAACTTCTAAGTTTAACTCTGAAAATTTCTCTAACTTCTAAGTCTCTGCCATGTACACATTTGGGCCATCTTAAAATTTGCAATGAAATAAATCTGTAAATAAAAGAGACTACTAACTAGGTTTTTCTAGCAAACATAACTGGAATTACCTGCAACATCTGGCCCAATCACAGCATGTAGGAACCTTCCAGGAACACCGGCATTCACATCATCCCTCCTAGCCTTAAGAAACTTATTTAACTTGTAAACACTTGGACATGATTCAGTAATTTTCATTTGTTGTGAAGGCCCTTGATAAAATAATGCTGCGGATGGAGGAAGAGGAGCATTAGAAATATCTGTTTGCCTCTCACTCACATGATATGATGTTTCAACCGAAGGCCTATTGGAGCCAATTTGAATGGCTAATTCCTTTCCTTCCCTATAATCCAGACTAGAAACCGTTAATGGTTCATCCAAATCATGGAAGTTTATATTCAAATCTGAACGAATAACTACTAGTGGTGAAGAAGTCTTTGACCACCTCCCAGACGATGACCTGCCTATAGGTTCAAGAACAATGTCCAAAGGTGAGTTTTTAGGTCTATCAGAGGCTCCTTCAGTTACAGTATTAATAATATTTTTAGATCCACGATCTCCGATATCTGAGACTGATCGATAATTGTTTTTCCTCGCCAAATTTCCTTGAAAGTCAATGGCACTGCCCTTCTTCACAACTGCTGCTTCACCTCTCCGCATCCCATCAAAGAATGGATCATCACGAGTACGATGATATGCTTGCTGCAGTGTTGGTGGAGAATACATATTAAACTTTTGATTACAAGTATGGTTAACAGATAATCTCAGTTTCTTATATCAAATCAAGCTCTAGAACCCTTTTCCCATATCTATTAAGAGTTCCCCCAATATCATTTGGACTCAGTAATCTTGGAAACAAACAGAAGCCAAGTACAACCAACACACACCAAGTTCACAAGGAAAGACTTAATTTTTCACCTGAACCTGGACTCCACTTTATCTATTGTGTTATTTATTTTCTTCAAGATTCTAATTTATAGCCTTATTATTCTCCCACTTTCTTTTCATGCAGCTTTAAAGTGGTTATGGCTCAGACTAAAGTAAAAGAGTTCATGACTGAACATTGTGTGTTCCATAAGCAGAGGTCCTCTAGCCCTCTCTTTAGTTCGATTTAGAAGATCCCACAGTGGATTCAATGTCAACTAAATATTATGTCTCTGAATCACAGAATGACACCAATCATTATTACAGCATAATGAACAGCTTATGTGGAAATAGCCATAATTTCATACCATTACAATAGTAAGAAAGAAAATACAGCAAAACCAAATCATAACAATAACACGCCTTTCAGGCATCAATATTTCCATACAGAGATTATGATGCAACTGCATCACTGCATACGAAAATAATCCTAATCAGATAGGTTGAAAATAGCATCACCGATATCCTGGCATCTCTCGCTTCACTACAGCACAAATAGGCATCTTCACCTGTAATTCCAGTAGCTACATTAACCATAAATTATCCAGAGTCCAGACACATGACATAATAGACACTTTCCATTATTCATACACCAACCCTATTAAAACACACTACTACGTAACGTTATGGTCTCTGTTTTGTCCTCATCCCTCAGAATCCCCTTTAATCGCCCATTGTTGTTGATCTCGTCCCATCTAAAGACTTTTGTACCACTTCAAACTTTCCATCACACATTCAAATTCGTTTAATTTTCACACCATCAACGCCTGTACCAGATATCATATACCTTAAGTATTCATCACATCATCAAATGATCATATATCATTCTATAATTGCATAACCATAGCCTCAATCATTCACTAAATCGACGAACACAAATCATTACCATCAAGATTGAATAGGAGTTGAGAGCTTATTTACCCGTTGATTCGAGTCCACTGCATTGGAAGCTGAGGTGGACTTCATCTCAGCAGTAATGACAGCCCTCAGGAATTAGCCTCCAACAATGTGTGTGTCTGCGGTGGAGTGTGTGAAAAAGGCGACGGATGATTTGAGAAAGACAAAAAGGGAAAGAAAAGAACGCAAAGACCGAAGCTTTGCATAGTAAACATTGTGAAATCCGCCATTGGAGCACATTCTTGGACATATTGCTGAACCATTCGGCAGAAAAATTCAAGTGCACAAAAACAGGTAGTTAAATTACAAATCCCTATTCCCAAAGTGCATGTCGGAAAAAATACATTTTTTGAATTCCACGACATTCTTGCTCCAGAAACAATGCTTCTTCTCAACTTTAAATACAAGAAATTGCATGACTGGAAAAAGGGCGCAAGAAAAACCTGTCTAACCTGAAACTCCGCCGTCGCCTCCGCGGCGCCAAGACTTTTTCGGCGGAGATCATCACTGCCGGTGGTGGCGTAAACGGAGGTCAGTTTTCCGTCAGCATAACTTTTTTTTTATTTTTTTCTTTTTGATCTTTCTTGTGGTTAGCCACTTAGCAGTAGTAGTAGTTTTTCATAAAAATATATATTTTTTCTTTTCCTTGAATTTTTGTTAGAAATATAACTATTTTTAAAAATATTTTTATCAATTTAAAATGTTTCACTGACTACAAATTATTTAAATATATTGCTAGTAACATTACAATTACATAAGAGATTTTATACTACAATCTTTTAAGATAAAAAAAAAAAGATCTAAAAATGTATTTAATGTCCCTTCGAAAAGAATGTATTAATGTATGCGAATTAAAAGTGATGTGTGCATTTAAACATAATTATACACATTGTGCTTTTTAGAAAAAATAAATAAGATATTTTTATTTGTTCCTTCAAAAAAAACTGCTGTCATAATTTGAAATACAAGAATTAATAGTGATATATTAGTACTTTTAGGGCTTGTTTGCTAAGTAGTATAAGGGTGGGATAAATACCTATGACACCCTAATACTTTGTTTGCTAGCAATATTGAAATAAAAACTTTTGCAAATCACAAATAAAAATCTATATCTTAATCCACTTTATATTTCATACAATGTTGTGGGGTGTATAAATAGCATTAGTATCCAAATTGTCAGACGGTATAATAGGAAACTAGCTATTCCTTGAACGAGCGTTTTTTTTTTTTTTTTACTGACACATCCTACTTGATGATATCGACAGATTCGAATAATCTCATAATGCAATTAATGCTATAATATTGTAACCATAATTATAATGATTCCCATTTATTTCGAGCATAATTTATTTAAAAAATGACAGGGACTATGGACATGTCACTTCATATCTTTTAGAGAATCTTCTAGATTTTATTTTAGTCATAAATGATTTTGAATTTTATCAAATTTTAGAAGTAGAAAACAAAGCTATTGACCTCGACGGTGACAAAGAGGTAAGTATTATTAATGTAGGCAAATTGTATCATGGTTTCTTTCTATATATATTACATATTATTTTTTATAATATGATAATGTCAATGTAAGTTTTTTTTTTAAGTAGGATTGAAAAGAGTAGGTGAGATTGCATGTAATTATGGGTTATTTTTTGCTTGATTCGCTAGATTTTATTTATTTAATTTACTAACCAAGACAAGGATAGTCACTACTACTTATACAAGGTAAGTGCATCAATCATAATTAAATTTGTAACGTCTATAAATTAATCTTCCCCTCCACCATCACTCCCTCATTAGGCACTATAATCACACTGTACTCCTTTCTGTATTTGTAGTGTTCAGGCACATACACACATACGTATAAATGTATATAATTATTGAAAATGACATTTTTATACATGAGAATTCGAGATGTGTAAGGAAGAAAGTTCGGAAGGTGTATATATATACACACACATATAGAAATGACGAGACATGCATGGCTCCCTGCATGTTATTCGACAACACTAATCTAATCAATGGATTAGTCAAAGTCGAGTGGCTTGCAAAAAAGCGAAGCATGTCCTAAAATCAATGCCTTTCTTTTCTCTTTATTTACTATTAAATGAATCGCCAATGTGTATGTTACTTCATTAGTTTGGTTCGAAATCTTCTTGTTGTTGAATTTTTTTTTTTTTGAAGTCTCTATTATGGGCTAAAAATACTTGTGCACAGTCTTTATCTTTTTTTAGGTAAGCTTATTCTTTTGTCAATTGGTTGGCATAATAAATAAGGAAGATATGAAATTTTAGGAAAAAATAAATGTTTTTTTTACCATTCTTATTAGATTTGTAATAGTAATTAAGATAATAGATATATAATTATATACATTTACAAATGTAGAAGTTTTTGATATAGCAGATGAGTGGTGAAATTGAGAGTGATTAGATGTGCCTGGCTCCCTGTATGCCACTCGGTGACATTAATTCGATTGATGAATTTGGTGAGTCGGGTGGCGTGCAAGGAGTCAAGCACGTCCCAAAGTGTCACTATCTTTTCACCTCAATATGGATCCCCCTCCCTTTTTTCTTACTAATGTGATGGAAATTGATCTCAATCTTGTATTTTTTTTAAATAGTTACTTTAAATTAATAAATTATCAAAAATAAAAAATCGATAGTGATTTATTTGATTCAAACAATAGCAAAGGAGAAAAGGAACATCATGTTTTCGAATGAAACATTGAGAGGTCACACATACGAATGCAAAAAATGATTCTTTGTGTTGAATCTAAAATTTTGATATCTCGTGTTGAAAAAAAAAATCCATATCTTAACTGGATTAATTGTTATCTGATCCAGACCCACTTTTCTTCGAAACCCAAATCATATATATTTTTACAAGTTACAACAGCCTAGCCCATTATCTAACAAGATATGAGTCCAAAATCAGCACACTATAATTTACAATTAACTTGAATAATTAACAAAAAGGTTAATTGCACCTAAAATCACAACATTTCACTAGTATCTTTAAACGTCAATTTTAAATCTTAGCAATAATATCTAAACTTTACATATCTTTACAATTATAACATCAATGACTTTTCTCATGACTTTTAATTGCAAAAATGTGTAAAATTTTGATCTTATTGCTAAGATTTAAAAGTCATGTCTAAAACAAAAAATTAGTGAAAGTTTCGGTGGGGATGGCCTAATGGTGGAGTGAGATTGCTTGGAAATAAAAGGTCACGGTTTGAATCTCCTCAATACCACAGGTCGGCTGTGTGAGTAAAAACAAAAAAAATAACAACCAAAAACTAGTGAAATATTGTGATTTAAGGTGCAATTAGCCCTTCATAAAAACATACTCATTGTTTTTCTATTGATATATATATATATATATATATATATATATTGATTACATTTTTTTTATTAATCTGGAGACATAAATTGAATGGACCTAAAATTGAGGCTGCATGCTTTGTCTCTATCGTCACATGTATTAGCCATTTTTACATATAGCAAGGAACTACTATAATAATAATAACAACAGAAATATCAAACACATAACAAAGTACAAAGAAATCGATATGACACACAACATTGAAGGTCCACAGTCCAGTTTCGACAGCTCTCTCTCTCTCTCTCTCAGTAAAAACATGTTTCGTTTTCTTTGATTATACAGAGTTTAGATAAAAATACGTCAAACTCTCTCGTATTATGAAAATTTTGTATGAAATTTATTTGGTATCGTTTTGATTGACAATGAATTTGATTTTTAAAAATAATTTGAATTCTTATTTTTAAATTTTTGAATTTTGTTCAATTTTTAAGAAATTTGAAAAGTAATCATAATCTTCAAAATAAGAAAACTAATACAAATTTCTTAATATCAGAATACCTACTTGAAGTAAGTATTTTGATTACTTGCCTCCATAAATCTTTTGTTAGACCATTTCATCATTCAATTTTTTTATCCATTATTTATATTATTTTTATAAATTATTATTAAAAATTATATTTATAATTTTCAATTAAAAACATTTGAAGAAAAAAATATGAAAATATTTTCTCTCTTTTTTCGTGGATTATTGTTATTTTTTTTTATAACGTTTCAAGTTTCAACAAAAAATTGAAAATTTGAAAAAACAAAAATTCTACTAAAATTCAATTATAAAATTATTTTTTGGGGCAATTAGTGGTACAGTAATGACGAATTCAAAACAATATATAACATAGTTATTTTTGAAATTAATGCAATTTTTTTTATAATCAATGGTTTGTGTATGCTTGTATTTATCTAATATATATATATATATATATATATATATATATATTAATTTATTTTTATTTATTTTTATATTTTCTTAATTGTTAATTTATTTTCCTTTTTTGCAATGGATGGGAAAAATGATGACTGAACTCCAGTTTCTCACCTAAAAATGGGTGAATAATATACATAAACTACAAGTTTACAATATTATTAATTTATCTTAATAAACCTACTTGATTAATTTTAATAAAAAAATTATTTTGAAAAAAAATATTAAAATAAGAATCTGACAATTTCCTTATTATGATCGATAAATAATTTATCGCATTCATTTTCCTCAGAATCACATTTTTAAAAATCATATTCCCAGACAACTTTACTTTCCTCTAAACCAAACAAGTCATTTATGTTTTTAAATTGGGCTAAGGGTCACATAGCCCCCTCACTATTCTCCAAAGCTCACATTGCCCCCTCTTCTTAACTATTTGGTCCATTTAGTCTCCTAAACTTTCTAAAATGGATTACATTGTCCCTTTTATAAATGGAAAAGTTAACATCATTAACAAATACAAAACAACATACATTTTTCTCACACGTGATCTTTTCACATACTTTTTACACATAATTTTACGCACGCTTTTACAATCAACCAAAATTGCAACAAATTAATAAATTGTCATTAATAATTAATAAAATTATACATACCCTTAAATTTATTAATAAAATAATAAATTTCGAATAGTAATAATATAATATGAAAAATTAAATATTTAATATATATATATATATATTGAGATAATTTATAAACTTATTTTGAATTTTGAAATTCGATGATGAATTCTAAAAATAGAGATCGAACATTTATTTATGGTGATTTAATGTTTTGGAAAATGAGTAAGATTTAGGAATTTCATAATTGATTAGATTCTCATGTTCATAAGTTATGATATAGTGATATTAATTGATTTGTAGGTTCCTTTTGCCATTGAAAATGATGTCGAATACTTAATTGTAAATTTGAAATACGCAGATGATAGTTTTTATATTAAAATAATTTTATAAAATTGTCTTGATATATATATATATATATATATTTGATAACCTCATGATTTACATGTATTTGGAGTCTCTTTTGATAGGTATTTGTTGGGCATTACATGCATGAAGTAATAAGTTTTGCATAGTTTTCTATGTTTTGTGCAATGTTACGTGTTTGCTCGTTGTAAAGGGAATTAATGTCATTTTTTTTGTGAACTTCAAATAAGCATGGGAAGAGCCTAGAATGATAGGAAATAGAGTTAGGAACGCGTTGTAAAAAAAATCGAGTCAATCAGACGAGAAACGAGTGAGAACGAAGTAAAATAGTGAAAGGGTGTTGGACCTGCACAAAATTCACGGGCGCTTCCGGAGCTTTTTTTTGCAATTTTCAAGGGTGAAAGTCTCGGACAAGTATTGACCACGATTTTTTTCAGACTTTCCAACTTTGGCTAGAATTTGTTACCTTTCTGGACTCGGTTTCTACATCTGTAAAAGGAACTTCAAAGAGACGATTTTACACATTCTCACATATCAAAAAGCACTCCAAACACAAGCTCGAAGATTGAAGAGAAAGAAGAGATTCAAGTCAAGTAAGATTAAAGATGATAATTTATCTGAGTTTTATTTGTCTTTTATTTTGTTAAACATGGATTTTTATTGTTGGTGTTTTATTATTTAATTTTCTATGGATAGATAAACCCTTGTATTCTAGGGTTGAAGATGATTTAATCATGAACCTCTTTTGATTTTTTCAATTAATTGTCTAGCTATGACTTTGCTTTGTTGCAATTGCTCTTGTGTTTATTATATGTTAATTACTTGATCACTAATTAACATGGTTTGTTAATGTGTGATCTACATTTTAGGTGCTTCGAGAAGAGGTCTAAAATATTTGTGTGGTTGTCCTAGCAAAATATAAGCCCCAACATAGGTAATTAATTGTCAAATTAATTGAGTGGAATGAATAATGATTCGACAACTCTAAAATGCGTCTTATCTTCTGATTTTCTCTACGTACGATTTCTATCTTTGTGATTCACCTTTATTTGCTTTTATTTGTTTCTTTTAGTTTTAATCCAAATCATTCAATTCGGTCATCTAGATAGCATAAGGAGATTAAATTTTGATACTCAAATAATTAAAACATTAACTTCATGTGGATACGATACTCTTGTTTGCCAATGCACACTATAAACCACATTATGCACTTGCAGTGGGGTTAAAAAACTACGAACAATATATATTATAAATATTGATTTTTTCATAGAATATTATTATTATTATTACATGTTTATTATTTTATTATTAAATTAATTGGTATTTATTATTTTAATTATTAACCATAATTTATTAATTTGTTGAAATTTTTGTTAATTGTAAAACTTTGTGTAAAAATATGTAAAAATATTAATCTAATATGTGAGAAAAATGTGCGTTGGAATGTATTTTTAATGGTATTAACTTTTCCATCAACAACAAGGCAATGTGAGCTATTTTAGAAAATTGAAGAACTAAATGGGTCAAATAGTCAAAGAGGAGGCGATATGAAGTGAGTTTGGAGAATGGCTGAGGAGGCTACGTGGCCTTAACCCTTTTTAAATTACACCAAACCTCCTCGTACACATTTTTTGAAAGTAAGCTCAATTTTCTTTTTAAAATTATGCTTATTTACTTCATCTTGAAAACTTCATTTATGTTTGGAAATAGTGATTTAGCCAAGAATTTTGTTCGGAGGGCTAAATAATAGTAATATATAAAAATGTAGAAAGTTAAACATAAAATTAGAAATTGATGATATTTTTGCAAAAATTATAATAATATTTTAATATTATTCTTAAAAATTGAAGTTTTGCAGATTTGTTTTATAACACGAAGGGTTTAGTGTTATATTTGGATAACATGAGGGGGGTGTTAATTTGATATAAAATCAACATTTTAATTATCTGATTCTCAAAAGTTGTCTCCATATATATATATATAATAATTTAACGAGATTAATAATATATGGGGGTGGGTGTTCTAAAGTAGATGAATAAATTAGGAGTGGCGAGACACAAAAGCAGGAGGCAATGCCGGCATCCATCGTGCAGCTATGCACAACCAAATCCATGTTTCTATTATAATCTGCACACAACATTTTGTGATGTAATTAATTAACATCAATTTCTTACTATTTAATTATGACCTTGGTTTTTCGGGAATTCATTAAAATCATATCCACTTAAAGGGGATTCGGATCTCGAAATGGATCCCCAAAATAATGCCAAAAACCACTCATTTTATTGCCATTCGAAGTAAAGTTGTCATTTCACATTTGTTAATTCATACGCAACTGCCACAGAATCCTAGGGACTCTAATATATACATATCTTCTCTCTTTTTTTTTTCAATTATGAATTAATTAATTTGTTCTTGTGCAATGTATATATATAGATCACAAACTATACGTATTGTAAAGATCTTGTGGGATGGGCTCAATTAGAAAAATTAACCTTGATGGGATTCGAAATCATAATCTTTTACTCACAGATTTATTTATTCCATCAATTAGGACATCTTTGAGCTTGGTGATTTTTTTTTTCACTTTCATGAAAAATAGATTTATTATATTATATTAGTTCCATTTATACTTAATGAGTTTGTCCTTATCTTCTCGAGGTGATCAACATTATGTAGTTATAAATATTATCTCGCCTTACTTCAATTCAACCACTTTGCAAATTAAATAATTAATGAACGCTCGATTGCAATGGAAATTAATCACAATTCAAAAGTGTGGACAATCATATCTTAAAATTATTTTAAATAATTTGAGTAAATTATATTACATATCCACTTTATTCGGAGTTGTTAATTTGTAATTAAATTAAATTCTTCATCTAAAATTCTCTCCTCATCGTCTTAGTTAACTAATTAATTAATTAATCATCCAATCAAAACACTTTATTACTCACTATCATTCAAAACATATGAGAAATAATAATAAAAAATAGAATATATATTAATAATCTAGGCAATTAATTAATATCATGTTTTCGAACTATTTAATTTAATTAGGCTAGCTATACAGACGACATACGTTATCGGGTAGAATTATAGGTTAATTAATTTGACTTCTTTCAGTTTCAGCTAGATAGTTATATTACGTTTTTGTTTCTAAATAATTTGAAGAAGAATGGGGGCTGGTGGGCGATGAATCTGGGCCGTCCATGGATGAAGAAACATACGGCGAAGATGAACGGTGATGGTGGAGGTGGCAGGTAGGTGGCGGGCGACGTCAGACGGTGGCTGCCGGTGGAGCAAGTGTCTCGCGTGCGGATCGATCAACACCAAAAAAAGACTTTTGACAAGCCTTAAATTAAATTATTAATTTAAACACGACTTTAATCAATTTAATTAATTAAATCGGATAATCAGTCGTAAGCATCGAGGCAGAATTGTCATTATTAGGGGTGAGTCACGACTTCAATTAATTTCTGATTTAATTAAAAAAAAGGGATATAGATATATAATAGGTAGTAGCGAGGATTAAATAATGTTTATGGATCACATGGAAGGATGCTTCTACTTGGGCTTTAATTAGGTTTGGAGAAAAATATATTTAAGAAGACAAATTCTGTGTCAGAGAATCCCAGTGTTAAATTTGTTTTTTTGTGGGTATTTTGTTTCATGCACGAACATGGGTTATGTGTTGTCTCTACCCCCAAAATTATACAATGATTCCAAAACTCACACCAACTAGCAACTAGCCACTAGCTAGGGTTTTCTGGGGATTCAATGGACCACCAAAAATCTTTTCATCAAATAAACCCACTCCCTACCATCTCTTTTTTCTTTTCTTGCCGTTTAATTATCTCATTTTCTAAATTTTTATTACTAAATTATCCACTCACAATGCAATATTTGACTATTGAAAATCCACTTTTCCAAGAATTTGATTGGTGTTATAATAATAAAATATTCAATGAACTATAGTTTAATAGCTACGTTTTAAAACTCATTCGAAAATTGTATAGTGGTGTAAAGATTATGTTAATTCACACTAATTAATCAATTATTAATACGTCATTTTTTAATAGTACTTCAAGTTCATGCGAGTTTGTGATTGATGAGCTGCAAAGGTAAATGTCATAATTGCCCTCAACACCTAGCTATAAATTTTTTTACTAGTAGTACATATGTATATATTGGGCATGTCCAATTTTTTTTATTTTTTTTACTTTCGTTTATAGGCAATTAATTAAATTATATGCGGGTAAATGTATTGATATTTTAATGTAAATATATAATAAGTATATATAGGTATATATAGGCAGCAATATCTATTTTGCTTTCACTTAGTGCTATTATATATATATATATACAGGGAAAGGATCAAATGAGAACCCTTCCCCCAGGTGGGAACTAGGAACCAATTATAGTCCTTGTTTGACTCAATTTGGACGGTCCAGATTAAATCAGATTTAAGTGGATAGGCGGTGGCATTCCTGTAATTTTCGGCAATTTTCTGGATGGAGGGGTAATATAGTAATTTAATAATTCTTTCCTTTTGTTCTGAGGCTAAAATGAGAATCGCATCATGCTAAAATTATCGAAGTAGGAGGCTAAAATTGATGTGACATTTTCCACTAGGGTTCACCGTTCCCAATTAGGGTTTATTAAGTTCCTGATCCCAACTAGTAATTATGAGATTCCCATTAGGGTTCACTGTCCCCAAATAGGGTGTATTGCATTTCATTCCAATGAAATCATCGTTCCATTTTTGTTTCAACACATGCTAAAATGAGAAATGCATAAGGCTAAAATGTGCGAAGTCGGATGCTAAAATTGAATCTGGGCAATTTTTGAGTTCAATTCCGATTTTACCCTTAATGAGACGCGCGAATTGAAGATTTTCGCGATAATTACAAAAATGCCACTGAAAATCTAGATGGATCTGGGGCGTCGATTTTGCAGGATGGATGGACGGGATCGGTTCCCGGTTCTCACCTAGCGACCGATTCTCATCAGATCTCATCCCTATATATATATATATATATATATATATATATATATATATATATTAATTCAAATCTCACTTAATACATGTGTTTGCTACTATTATTTAAACATGAGAACAGTGTCTCGTACGTAGGTGATATGGAAACAATTTGGAGGATTGATATGGACAGTCGAAATCATCATAACAACTTTCAAGTTTCATCAGACTAATACTATAATTATTCCATGATTAAATTGTGTGTTGGCTACTAATTAAAGACGGTTCTAAATATATTTATTATTTCTCGATATTACTTATTCCATACTTTAAGGTTTAGTTTCTAATCCTATATACATCTTGAAATCTTGTGTAGATCAATATAACAATGAATAAAACTACATCGATGAATAAAATCATATTTCTATATTATGTGTTCTTCTACTCTCATATATCTACATCCCGTGAGTATTCTTTTGGAGTTCGATTTACTCCCTAATCACTATATCTAATAATCTCTAATTATATGAATTGATAAATTCTATAATACATGTAGGGGTACATCCTTTTATATATTCCGATATCGGTGATAAGATTTAGGGCTCGTTTGGTTGGCAAGAAAGTAAAGTTTTTTGGGAATATGATTTCTCGGAATGTGATTCTTAAAAAAAAATTATTACTAACATAATCTTTATTTTGAGTTTGGACATAACAAGAAAATTGTCAGAATTCTCATTTTTATTATTGAATTAAATTTAAATGAGTGGAGAATTAAATATCTAATACACACACACACACACACACACACACACACACACACACACACACACACACATATATATATATATATATATCTTATTTCATACTACCAATAGTTTATGATTTTAAATTGCGAACAATAGAATGTATAATTCTTCAATTTGCAACATTACTATATGTATTGAATGCAACATATTATTTCAATTTCAATAAAATGATATGACTACAAAAGAGAAAATTTCACTTTTGGTCCCATAGGACACGCCCCTCTCCCCTTTCGGTCCCAGAGCTGTCTGTTTTGGTCATTTTTTTAAAAATTCGCTCACTTTTAGTCCCATAGGATTCAAACTATCACTTTTAGTCTCAGAGTTTTAAACGGCCGTTAAAGCTGTTTAAAATTCGCTCACTTTTAGTCCCATAGGATTCAAACTATCACTTTTAGTCCCATAGGATTCAAACTATCATCATCTTATTTTTTTAGTAATTATCCTGTGTATTGTCACCAAATCATCAAATTACAACTACTAAATCAAAAGAAAGCCATTTTTTTATTTAGTTTAATTTTCTGTCGAGCTCGAGTTCGATCAAGAAGATACTCGGCTCGTTTACACCCCTAAATACACGTAATTTTTTTATTTAGTTTAATTTTACAATATTGTTTATTAGCGTTCACCACATCTAATTAACGTTTATAATTATTTTTAATATTTAATTTTAATTTTCAATTAATAATTCATTATTATGGTTGATTATTTCATAATTAAATTCTTGTAAAATGTAAAGTAAAAAATCTAGGAAAAAATTATACTTTCATACCTACATTTTGAACTTTCACTACAAAAAATTCACATTTTAGCGATGGAAGCGAGACAAGTCAAGCCCAAAATATTAAAAATAATATAAAATAATAAAAATATATATAAAGTAATATAAAATTTTAAAAATCGTAAAGTAAAACTAATAAAGATATAATAAAAATTTATACTCATAATTAATTAGTAATTGAAAAATAAAATATATATAATATCAAAAATGTAAAATAAATAAAACATTAATAATATTAAACAAGTTAATTTCAAATTCATAATTAATTAGTAATTAAAAAATTAATAATATTAAAAAAACTTTAACAATCATGCATAAAGTAAAATAAATAAAAATATTAAAAAATTTATATTCGTAATTAATTAGTAATTGAAAAATATATAATATTAAAAAATAATATATATTATTAAAACATTAAAAATAAAATAAATTGTAAAATGTAAAATAAATAAAAAATAAATAATATTAAAAAGATTGATTTCAAATTCGTAATTATATAGTAATTAAAAAATTAATAACATTAAAAAAATTAAAAATTATCATGTAAAATAAATAAAAAATTTATATTTGTAATTAATTAGTAATTGCAAAATAATATATATATATATATAATATTATAAAAAATATGTCGTTATTGTGTCGTTAACATAAAAAAATAAAAAATTACAATTAAAATACGACGTGTGTTCTTTGTTAAGTTAGAGATAAAAAAATCTGTCATTAAATATCTTGATCTTAATCCGTTGTTAATCTGTCTGTATTTTAAAATGAATTATAATCCGTTGTTAAATCGCGTTTTTATTGTAGTTTATAATCCGTTGTTAAATCGTGTTTTTATTGTAGTTTTTTTTTAAATAACCCAATTAAAAAATAATAATAAAAAGCACCCCCTATTTACAAATCTAACATTTGATCAATTCGACTCAAAAATCGTTCATAGCTGATTACATTTTAGGATGTATATTCCTATGGGACCAAAATTGATAGTTTGAATCCTATGGGACCAAAATTGACAGTAATTTTAACGTTTTCTGTCACGGAAGGACTAAAATTGACAGTAAAAAAAAATTGGGACCAAAACAGATAGCTCTGGGACCAAAAGGGGAGAAGGGCGTATCCTATGGGACCAAAAGTGAAATTTTCTCGACTACAAAATAATGAAGAAAATTATTTCATAATTTTGGGATTATATCTTTATGATAAATTAAGACAAATATTGTATTGTTGGAATATTGAAAGTTCAAATTATCTATATAAATATTTTTTTATTGAATTGAAAGTCAAAATTATCTATATAAATATTTTTTTATTGAATTAGAAGTCAAAATTATATATATTGGCAATGGTATGGTCATCGTTTAATCCATAAAGTTGCCTAAAAAATAATATTATTAGAATTTTGATAGAAATGACAAAAAATGATTGATAGAATAATATAATTTTGGTCGGAATTTCATCAATAAAAAAAGTATCACATTTTTTGAATTTCGTTTTCATTTATCAAATTTTCTATTTTTTCTATTTTACTCATTTTTTATTGAAATATTTAAATCCAAACTTAGTATTAATAAAAAAATCTCATTTTTTCAATTAAAAAACATTTTTTATTTTTGGGTTAAAAGAATATGAATCCAAACTTAATAATAATTCATAAAAAAGTAAATAATATAATAATAATTGAAGAAATCGAAAAATGAAACCATCTAACATCGATTCTCATAAACAATGAATAAGAATACGTGGTTGTAAAATGCGATCTAAGCACCCGCCTAGGCGCTTGGCGGTGGCTAGCCGTGGTGAAAAAGGGTCTAGTTGACAGATTATGCGGTTAAGTATAATTAATTAGTTGCATTTTATTCACAAAAATTTGCTTCTGCACAGATGGTAATGCACGTCATTGCTGCCATTATACGGTTAAGTATAATTAATTAGTTGCATTTTATTTACAAAAATTTGCTTCTGCGCAGATGGTAATGCACGTCGTTGCTGCCACCATAGGTCACGGGTTCGATACCAGTCATTTATTTGCAGGTTATTTTTTTAAAAAAATCTAAATACTACACTGGACTTTAACTTATTTAATTATGTGTTTTTTTATAATATATATATATATATCTATAAAAAATAATATATTATAAAAAATAAAAACGCATAGCCTCCCGCTTAGGCCCCGCCTAGGCAGCCTAGGCGCTAGGTGCCCCTCGACCGCCCGACTAGCACCTAGCGAGTTCTGCAACCATGAGAATATTTACTTGGAGTAGGTATTCCGATTCCAAGAAAGTTGCATATTTTCTTTTTTGTTTTAAAGAATCATATTCCTTTTCACATTATATAAAAAATGAATCAAACACGGTTTTGTTAAAATAAAGAATTAGATTACTTTCCCAAGTCAATTTCCGTGCCAACCAAATGGGGCTTTAGGGTAATGTTATTTGGTTATTGATGAGTACGAGCCAAGCATCGAGCAAGAGAATGAGGAGCTACAATTCAAAGGTCCAGTCATGAGACTTCGAGCCAAGAGATTGCAAGCCTAATTGATTGTGAGGGAGAAGCTTGAAGAAGAAGAGTTGATGAAGAGTAGTCCAAGATGGATCACGATGCTGTCAATTGAAGACGAGGAAGATGGCCAAACATGTCACACGACCCGTGCAACGTAGTACACCAATAGCACGGCCGTGCGAAACCGTGCAATCCTTGAAGGTTTGATTCCAGCAAGGTTCGCACGGCCCGTGCCGTCTTGAACCACAAGCGCATGGCCGTGCACAACAATTCGCCCGATTAGATTTTTTGTTCGTGTTCGACATGGATTTAATTCGTGGAGCTCAAGTTCGAGATTTCAGTCCATTATTGAAGGCCCAAGCTTGTTGGGATTTATTTTATCTAGATTAGATTTTTATTTATTTAATTTTTTGTCTTTTATAGAATTACCTTGTTTAGAATTTTACACAGGGTAGAACTCTTTTCCTTTTAGATTTTCGGCCATATCACATGCTTTAGGCCTTGATATTTTCGTTCCTACCCTATATTATAAATAGGGAACCTTGTGAAATACTTTATTTTAGACATTAATTGAATATTTGAGTTTTATTTCTCTTGTCTCCTGATCCTTAGGTTGATCAAACAAACACTTTTATTCCTTTAGTTCAAAAGTAATACTCTTTAGGTCCAGCAAATCTAAAGTTTTATCAAGCTTCGTTAGTTCGATTCGTGCTAAGGAAGTTTCTACAAGTGAAGATCGAAGGAGCTGCGTTTCGTCTTTTGAGTCGGGGTTCAGCTGAAGATTGGAACTACTTCTACCTATCACCAATACTCGCCGCCAACACCAACATCCAAAAGCCATAGTCGTTCATTTCACTCTCGTCCATAACCCAAGTAAGTTCAAACATCCCTTCATCTTATTCACGCCCAAACCACATCCACCGTTCGTTTCTAGCCTATTACTTGGTATTGTGTTTTGCATAGTTTGTGTCATAATTCTAAGTGTCTTAGTTTTCTAATTTATCGAGTCTAAATCCGCTGCATAATCGAGTCTTGTTCTTTTTATTTCTAATCAAGTATTGGTTCTAGTTGGGTCGGATTGAATCCTTCATTCGTTTGACGTGTTTCGAGTCCTTTAAGTCTTCCGCTACGTTTTCTCTAGATTTGACTTAGCCATCTTGTCCGGGTCATATCAGTTACAGTGTGGCCGACCATAATATTTAATTGAAGTAAGATTTCAATTTTTGATAAGTTGTAAATTAAGATTCTAATTATTGATTGATGTGTGTTTGCGCTTGCACCCTTGTAGTCAATTTTAGAAACAAGTTGTCTTATTATTTTGAAAATTTTTAAATGTCCAAAAAGATCTCTACAAATATGTTAATGGAAAATGACTTAAAATTAAAAAAAAAAAATCTAATAAAAATTAAAAATTTAAAAATTAAGCTAATCTCTACCAAAATAAACAAGGATTTCATTTGAAAATTACGTGATAATTAACAAAATAAAATAAATATAATATAGCATATATATACTAGTTGCCTTAAATTGGATGCATTGAATTTCAATTAGTTTAATTTATTTTAATTATAAGAAAAACTTAAAATACTAAATTAAATATGAAAAGGTGAGAGAAAAAAATACATATGGTTAAGAATTTTGAATCAAAAATTAATCCATGCTTGTCCTTAAAAAAATGATTGACATCAATGCAAAATCGTAGTAACCATGCTCACTTGCCACTATCACTCATAAAATTTTTATATTCCTCTTACTAAATTCAAAATTTTATACTCCTTTTAACAAATTCATACTTTTTTTTTTCATTTCAACAATATATTTTACACTCATCTTACTAAATTTAAAATTATTTTATATAATAAATTAGTTAATATGTTGTATTAATAAATTTGATTATTATGTGATTCAAAATTTCAAATAAATAATAATATTACAAAAAAAAATCAATAATATATTTTATTAATAAAGTTGATTATTATGTGATTTAAGATTTTAAAATAAAATAAAATATAAGAAAACTAAAATAAATTCAACAATATATTTTATTTTTATAAACTTGTTTATTATATGATTCAACATTTGAAATATATAATTTAAAAATATGAAAATAAAAATATACGAAAATTTTTAATTTCAAAATAATAAGTCAACTTCTTTTTTAAATGAGTCAAGGTTATAAGAGTAAACAAACATCAATTAATTACGTACCAAATATTGAAACTTTACTTTAATAAAATATTATGGTCGGCCACATGTGTGGCCAAATAGCATTACCCAATTCATTTCATACATAGCAATCTCCATAATAAGATTTAGGACCCATATACGCGCCACACACACACACACATCAAATGTAAACCATTCTCTAGTGTGTAAAATTATAAATTAATCTCCCATTGCCCATTTAAAATAATACACGACCAAGAATAGGAGAAAAATTCGGTGGTAATTTTGTAATTTTTGCTACTTTTTTCATTATGCGAGTGTAATTTCATCTGTTTTTTTTTTGTTTGGGAAAAAGCTGATGTCGTGCTGATTCAGCATCAAAAAATATTCTTAAAAACTTCAATCGATTATAACTTGCTCTTTTTTATCGGATTAACGTCAATAATATCTCAAATTAAAGGTCTTTCAATCCCTTTTCATTTAAGATCAGTGAAGCACATGTTCATCTAAAAAAATATGGAAGAAAAATACAAAAGATTTGTTTTTCATGTGTATTAAAGCTCAAAATATTTCATTAGCATATGATAATTAATGTTTCATTAGCATATGACAAATGTTTGGTTAACATCAATAATATTGTTGTAAATGTTTATTAAATCGCGATTAGGTATGCTTCGTTAGCACATAATAAATATTTCTCAGTGTCAATTATATTATTATAAGGATATATTCCATCTCAACTAGGATATGCTTTGTTAGCATATGACAAATGTTTCATTAATATAAATTGTATTAACATAAAAAATACATTAATCACTAAGATTTTTTTTGTATGAGAATGTTAATGCATTGCTAATGTTAACATTGATATACGCCAATGAAAATATTATAATAATGCTAATGCAGTGTAGTTATATATGTGTAACACAAATTTTTGTATTTGGTTTGGTAAAACACAAAATAGTGTACAAATAAAATAAATTTCGGATCAAATCATAAATGTAAGGATCCAATCTCTATTTTTCCTCTAATTCTTCTCTTCAAAATTTTGATTTTCAAATGGTCTTTGAAATCTTCATAGTAAATTTGCCTCTTTGATTTTCTCGAACTTGTTGTCTGAACTTAGTTTTCAAAGTTTTGGGGAAAAATTTGTATCATCGATCTTCTTTGACTTGGTATTTAAACTTGATAACGTTAACCTGGGACCGACGATCTTGATTCCGGATTGAATGTTAGATTTGAGGTGAGACCAGAGAAAAACGGCTTGAATGTTGGAGAGAACTTCGTAGAGAATTTTTCTCCAACTTCTTGAGTTCTTCAATTCTGACTTCCGGTGTGATTTTCAACTGATATGGATGCTCCTATTTATAGTTGTATGTAGGAGTATCTAGGGTTGACGTGGCGCGATCTCATTGGCCATTGAAAATTGATCATACATATCGATCTTAAAAGATATTTACTTGTTGTCAAAGACACTTGATGTTTATCATAGGGTAAATTGGCTTAAAATACACGAACTTTGGGGTCATTTTGGTTTTTCACACAATTTTAAAAACGTAGTTTCAATAACACAAACTTAACCTCTGTTTGTTTTTCACACGATTTTAAATTTCCGACGACTTGGATCCGACGTGGCCGCCGGAGGAGTCGACGTGTACTCGTTCTCCGGCAAGTTAAAACGACGTCATTTTGCATATACTGAAACGACTTCTTTTGGAACATCATCAAGATTGGCTAGCTTAGAGTCAACTGCTGCATATACGAGCTCAATTCCAGAAAAAGAATGTCTCCATGGATTGAAAGCTGTTAACATCAATAACATTCAAGAACCCGTATCGATGATTCTATTGTTGTCCAAAAAGAACGGTATTTGTTTCTATATCTCTGTTTTATTTGAGATTTATGCAACCCTTCTTATGTGGTTAAGCTATTAGATTTGAATAATGGTGTGAATTTTTCATATAGGATGATTGCAAGTATTTTGAATAGTTTGATACCAAACTCTCGAAGTTCCAAAAAGGATGTGTTCAGAATATTATGCTACAAAAAGACAGCTTGGAAGAACAAGTTAAGTGCGCAACTATGACGAAGGGTGTGCTTTCTGAAAAATTATCACTTGAAATCGAGAAGTGTGAAACTTTGAAAAAATGCAAGGATGAAGTAGTGGATGAGCTCTCTACCATTAATGCAAAACTGGAGATAGAAGTTGAGAATTTGATGTTGCTAAACCAAAAAAACAGTAGAAAGATTAGAGTGATGTATGTTGTGATTGTATTTTTAGTGTTAATTGTTGTGTTAGATAAGTAAAGTTCTATTCTGGATCAATAGTGTATTTCAATGGTTTTATGAATGCAAACAATATTGGTTTAAGTTGATTTCTTGTATTTCTTGTTGAATCTTTAATAGCTGTATTCTTCTCTCTTGGTTAAATTCATAGTTGTTTTCTTGTTTCTTGGTTTAAATTCATAACTGAACCATTAGACATATGCTAATAAGTAGAAGATCAATGACATAACCCAAATATATATTAGCAGCATCAGTTGTCCAAAAAAAACCCACACAACTGTAAGATTGTTACAAGTTTACCACATGAAGGATCTTGCTAATCAAGAGATAAGCAAATAAAGGAGATCCTAATCAAAAGATAACAAAATAGTCTGATATGTCTAGAAAAGCAACAAAATAACTGAGCTCCTCATCAAAAAACATGAAATTGTTGTGCTGCTTGGCCCTAAGTTTGGCTTTCTTGGGTAGGCATTTGATCTGCTGTGCTACTTGAACCCATAGCTCCCTTTCTTATAGCAGCTTGTCTACTTGAACGGCGTGGTGGATTCACAAAATGTGCCCGCTTTTCAGTAGGTATCTGTTAAACACAAATAAACAAGAGGCCAAGTAAGAATTATAAACATCACCCAAACACAAACCCTTTAAATTCTCTGCAGCATAAACATGCATACTCTGTAGTATATGTTCCCAGTCCCCTCACACACCAAAACACCAACACTTTTGTTAGCCAATGCCATTTCTTTGCCAATCACAACACCTCTATATGCTGGTCTTGATGTAGAGGCTGGTCTTGATGTAGATGTTTGTGCTAAGGCAGATGTTTGTTTTCTAGGCCTCCCTCTTTTACCATGTATCAATTTGAATAGCAGATATTAATAACAAGCAAGTACTCAGAGCAGTTGTTAAAAAAGCATCAATATAACCTTCCCAGCCTCTGGTTTCTCAACAGCTTCATTCTTACAACTTCTAATGTTGTGTCCAGGTTGCAAACACCTCTGACATGTCATGAAAACCTTCTTTTTTAGCCTATTCAGATTTGAAGAACTTATCTCATCAGCATCTCGTTTTCTTTCCTCCTTTGGCCTCTCAGGCATCTTCATAATGATAGGAGGTTTCACTGGAAACCCACCAACATCTAGCCCATTCAATGGTGGCACACCATTTCTGTATGCTTCCAAATACTTTGGGATCTTATAACAGACATCAACAAAATCAGAAGGCTCAAGTTTCATGTAGATAATAGCTGAGCAAGCATACACACATGGGATTCCAGTTAAATCCCACACTCTACATGTACAAGAATTCTCATTCCCTAAAGTGACAACATAGTGATTCACATTCAGTTTCACTTTAAATTTATCACCAACTGAAGGATGGGTGATCCCTTCTCGGTTATCATACTTCACATCCTCAATCTTTGTTTTAATTTTGGGGCAAAGGGTATCATTAACTGAAGCTACAGCTCTGAACTTTTTGAAGTGTCTCTTCATCAAAGCACATCTAATCTCTTGAAGTATGTCAATCACATGTTTAGATCTAGCATCAACTATATAGTGATTGAAGGTCTCACTCATGTTATTGTCAATGCTATCACACTTACTCAAAGTAGAAATGAAAGCCTTACAGAATCTTTGTGGCCCCTTCTCAAGAAAATCTTCATATGCTTTCTGATTTTCTGCCTTCAACTCCTCCAGTGCAGCTCTGTATGCTTCAACATATGTGCTTCAACATATTATCCAAAAAATGTTTTTCAAAGTTGCACCTTTATGTTGTTTCTTCCAGTTACAGTAGATGTATCTTGCACAGTTCCTATGCTCTGTAAAAGGAGCCAGTTCTCTGACTACATTCAGGAGGCCCTACAAGATTCAAGCATTCAATATTAGAGCTACATTGTATACATTTAGATGGAGTAAATTAAAATAAATTTGTTACATTGTTACTTCACCTTTTGTTGATCACTCATGATGGTGAATCCTAACCCATCTGTGATACCCAATTCGTCAAACAGAATTCTCAAAAACCAAGTCCAGCAAGCTTTATTTTCCACTTCAACAACAGCCCAAGCAACTAGAAACATTTGATTGTTTCTATCTCTACCAATGGCAAACAGTAAGATTCCACCAAGATGTGTTTTCAAAAAACACCCATCTAACCCAATAAAAGGCCTGCACCCCATTGTAAACCCTTTATTTAATGCACTGAATCCTATGTATATGTCTTTAAAGACATATTCATCACCCAACAACAACTCAAATCTTCCCTCTTTGTCTTGCTTCACTAACTCACCAATGTAAGACCTAATTTGGGCATAATGCTCTGTAATTGACCCTCCCAATTCATCACGAGCTTTCCATATACTACTGTATCATCTCCACTTTGTCACTCGGCATGCATATTTTTCCATTATGTCAGCCTCCAACTCTTTAGTTGTCATATTAGGCTTGAGTCTAAACTCTTTCAAGTATTTTTTGCAAATCCAACTTGAAGTGGCCTGTTTGTTGTGTATTTCCCCTAGGACATGTGTGCTCACCATTAAGAACCTTAATAGTAAATCTGCCATCTCTCTTAATGACACTGCCATAACATCTCCAGGCACAAGGTGCAGTACAGATGGCCTCACACTGGTGTTTACTAACCCTCCTGAAGTGAATGGGATATCCATTCTCAATACTGATAGTTCTAAGTGCCTCTCTACACTACAGGCCATCCTCAAATCTCATACCAACACACAATTTGAGGGACTTATGATCACATCTGGGATCATAAGTAATCATCTTCTCTTTCTTCTATTTTGGATCTGCTTCATCACCAGTGGAATCAGAATTCACTTCACCATCAGATTCATCATAATCAAAATTCACTTCATCATCACTTCCAATTTCAGACTTTATCTTTTTCTGGCCAACAACACTCTGCCCTGTTTGTATGTCATCATCTGAAGGCAATTCTTTCTCACTCAGTATATCCTCATTGTCCTCTGTGGATGGCATGTAGTCATCATCTTCCTCAGAATTCCAATTTGCATTCTCATGATCCTCTCCAACATGTTTCTTGTGTTTCTCACTTCCATCCCCAATATGCTCTGTAGATGGCATGTAGTCATCATCATCCTCAGAAGTCCAATCTTCATAATCCTCTCCATCACCATCTACTTCCACAGGTTTCTCATTTACATCAACATCACCTCCAACAGATTTCTCCCTTGCAATACTTCTAGTCAAATCACTTATCTCTCCCGCACCATCTCCACCAACATTTGCAGACAAAATTTCACTAGTCTTCCCAGATTTCTTGCCATTATCAACATATACACTAAGCACTCTGCACTTCTTAGAAAGGTGTGATAGCATCTGCATCACATCTTTCTCATTTACATCAACATCACCTCCAACAGATTTCTCCCTTGCAATACTTCTAGTCAAATCACTTATCTCTCCCGCACCATCTCCACCAACATTTGCAGACAAAATTTCACTAGTCTCCCCAGATTTCTTGCCATTATCAACATATACACTAAGCACTCTGCACTTCTTAGAAAGGTGTGATAGCATCTGCATCACATCTTTATCATCATGTAATACCTTGAACACCATTGTTTGTGGGACTTTGTATGCTAAACTATCCCAAGATACAAATTCCAATTTCTCAACCTCATCCTCTATGTCTAGATAGCCAAACTTATCTTTGTCTAATTCCCTCCTGCATACAATCGTTCAGCCCCAAGTTCAATAAAATTACCACCATAATGTATGTATAGAGAGAATGTGTCACTGCAGTTAAAATATTCAAATTTTAACCCTAGTTTTATGAAATTAAGAACGCTATTGCGAGCAAAGCGAATAAAAAAGTTCAAAGACCCTACTTGTTATCCATTACTCTAGCAGAGGACCACCACCACCGCCACTTTCTCGGACTTTGAGTAGGGGACCGCAGCAGCGACCGTATGGGTTGGCGAAATCAATAAAGCTTCAAAGATTCAAAGATTCGAGTTTTTATCGTCAGAGTTTTTGTCATGAGATTCGCAGGCATCAAGGATTCGAGATTTGCAGAATTCTTGTCGTGAGATTAAGTTCTGGAGAATGAATTAAGCCCTAATCACGATTCTAAAATTGGGAATCAAATCTAGTCTCATTGTCAATAAAACGACGCCGTTTTGAAAAAAAATTGATAATTAATTAGCTGGAATTTATATATACACGTGCACTCCACGCAGATAGACAGGTCGACTCCTCCAGCGGCCACGTCGGATCCAAGTCGTCGGAAATTTAAAATCGTGTGAAAAATGAAACAGATGTTAAGTTCGTGTTATTGAAACTACGTTTTTAAAATCATGTGAAAAACCAAAATGACCCCAAAGTTCGTGTATTTTAAGCCAATTTACCCTTTATCATATAATAATATCTTTATTATTTGAATACTTTATCTAATTTTGGATTTCATAAGATTCCAAAACTAAATAAATATATAAAAAATTAATAAAAATATTATATATAATATTATTAATTTTCACCTCATACAATATGCTAAAAGAATTATGCATGTGTTTAATAGTACATGAGTATAATCATTGTATAACTTTCATCTCAATTATACATATTCCGTTAACATATGATAGATACTTTGCTAGCATCAGTTATATTATTATAAGGATAACCACATCAATTTTAGGATTCAACAATTTAATTTTATTGAATTTCATCATTTGCTCCTGTTAGCATGTCGTATGCTAGCAAAAGTATTATGTAATGCTAATGGAATGTATTATATAGTGCTAACAAAGCAGTAATTTAGTGATGCAATAACAACATTCAATTAAACAACTATAACTTTGTCCACGGTTAGACTTTTTTTTAATTAATTTTTTTGTTAAAAAGTATATTTTTGCCTAGCTTTCCAACCATATAAAATTCACCATTTAATTATTTTCTGACAAAATCAATTTTGTGTTTAAAGTTAGGTGTTGTGCATGAATTAATTCTACTTCGTTAATATATGATTATATGTTCGTCAGCATATGATTGTGTCTCCTTTAGCCCGCGTTCTGGGAGTCCGATTTTTTCTTCTTCTTTTTTTAAATTTTGACCTTGACGCAAAAATTACCAAAATGATACCGCATTTTTTGAATATCCTTTTATTTACAATAATGCACCCCATCGACCAAATTTGGATCATTGAATTTTGTAGAATGTGTGTTGGGAGATTAATTTACGGTTTACACATTAGAATAATTTACACAACAACCACCCCCTATATGTATGTATGTATATATATACACATAAAATTCCTTTATTTGGATTGGCAGTATGACCCCTTTAAATATGATGATTATGCACAATTAATTTAATTATAAATAAATGATCGAATATAAATTAACCATATATATTTAAAAAATAATAATTGAGAATGTATATAGTAAGTAGAAGTAAGATAGGGCCTAGACGAATCAAATGTGATTTTAGCTTCTAATTTATGTTTTTAGTCCGGTAATCAGCTATCGAAAGTACTGCATGACTTTCCGGCCAATTTTTCACTACATGAAGTCATGAACATTTATAGTCATTTTTTTTAGTTTAAATTTCCTATTACATTTTTATGTGTTTCAGTCTGTGTTTCATCATAAAATTTATAATTTTAATAATAATAATTATTATTATTATTATAAAATAAAAATTAATTCTTACATAAATAATCATAATCAACATTGATCAACAAACAAATGAATTAAAAAGTTAATAAAATTTATTTTTGAATTAATCAACCATAATAATGAATAATTAATTAAAAATTAAAAATTAAATATTAAAAAATAGTTACAAACCCTAACTGGGTTGATGAACCCTAAAAAAATCTTAAAATTAAACTAAATCACAAAATAATATAAATGAAGAAAAGTATATAAAAAAATACATAATTTAAAAATGTAACATAGAGTGTAATAGGAAAATCTCAAGTGATATACATGTGATGGAAAATTCCCAATCCCCCCCCCCCCCCATTTGGAATAAAATTATCGCCCAACTCACTTAAAAAATTAAATGTAATATTTTCATAATATAATTAAAAGATTAAAAATACATTAAATTTGCAGCATTCTTAAATTCCCCCCTCCATGTGCCGAATTCAGAACTCCGTATCCTAATCTTCACTTTCACATGACCTGCTACGTAAACGATCTATTATTAATGATGAAACACTAATTATCCGTTAATTAAAGGATTAAACAATTGTATTAGCAATCGAATATACTTAATTACTGCTAATACATATATAAACCTAGTCGCGCGAAATTTCGAATTTGAAGTAATTGATGCAATTTAGATCCACACTAAGTCAATTTACGCATTTGATTTATTTCAATCAAAACCAGATATAAAATACCATAGTGACGTGATGTTGTAACGATTGCTAGTATGAAAACCTATATTTTGACATGTAATTAAATTACAAGTTGTTAAACTAGACATCCCATAAAAAACAAAGAGGTCGGTGACGTGCTCAACGGTGATTGGCTGGTTCAAAAACTTGCGATTTTTCAAGCTTACTAGTTACTACTCAACAACTACCTCTACATGTGCCCATTATTTTCACACACAATATATGTATATGTGTTAATCTATGTATGTGTGTGTACACACATAATAGGAGGTGTGAGTGTGTACTGTATGATATGATGTATGTATGTATATATTTTTTAAATCTGTGGGACATTTCTGGAAAATTGATGTGAGTTAAAAATAGTTCCAAAATAGGAATATCAGACAATTATATAGCAATAATGCGCGTTTAATTAGATCGATTATCTGAAAAAAGCAAAAGTCAACCAACATTGACTTGATATTGATTTTGGGAAAATTAAGAGGTTGAGGTATAAGTCATAACGATTTCCGTTTCGTTGTTTCTTGTTTTAAAATTTTAATATAGAACTCACAGTTAATTTTTTGGACTAATATATCCTTCCCTTTTATATTACATAAAATCATATTCACTTAATTATATTTTCCTAAAAAGTTGAAAAAAAAATTGTCTCCATATATCTGTAAGGTTGAATTTGAGATAGAGTGTGTCAAAATATATAAAACAACAAACATTTTGACAAAAAAACAACAAACAAAACGAAACGTAGGGAGTAGTAGAAAATATTTACGTGTGTGTGTCTTGTAGCAGTGCATTGGTTAATTAAGAACTGGAATGTGAAGGGAATTATGAAAGGTTAATTATGATCACTGTGAAACTTGAAACTAGCCCATCATGGGGAAATATAATAAACTCAAGAGCAGATCGAGATCAAAGGATTACTGTTAAATTTACAGTGTTATTTATATTTTGAAAAATGGATGTGGAGGAAGTATGTGATCAAACCTGTTGCTTCACCTTAGTTGAGAATATTAAAGCTTGAAAAAAGGTCGTACGTAGTTGAATATATTTAAAAGATTATTTCTCATTTTATTGTTGTATAACTTAATTATTGAATATGTAAAATAGATGATTTAATATATATATATATATATATATAGTGGAAAATTTTGAAAATAGGAATTGATGAGTAATTTGGTAATGGTAAGGGGCAGCGGTCCGGTCCCAGGGCGAAACGTTTTGAAACGTTCTCCGAGAATTGCGGCTACTTGCCGCCCCCTTACTTTTCTATTACTACTTACTTGTTTTCGAAAATATGACTATTTCCAGAAATCTTTATATTAATTGATTAATTAACTTAGCTAAACAACAACAGCAACAAAAGGCGTGGCCCAAGTTAGGGAGATTAGATGGATAGAGATGGTGCGGATTGAAGAACACAAATATGCTATAATATTAGTCTCTAAATTAACAGAATCAGTTGCACAGTTTTGACCCTTTTCATGTCTTAATTTTCATCATTAAAATAATCCAAACCAGCTCAAAACCCTCTAATTAGAATATTAGATTATCAACTTGTTCACAGCTCTCTCTCTCTCTCTCTCTCTCTCTCTCTCTCGGTTGCGTATGGAATAGAGCTGTTTTATATGTCACAAGTCAGCGACTTCATCTCACTCTCTCTCTAGCCTCCCCCCTCCCCCTCCCTCTCTCTCTAGAAGACCATTTCATTCTGTCTTAATTTCTCTTTGCTCCCAACTTTGTTACCTAGGTTTCATTCGTTTCTTCAAGAACTACAACAACCTTAATCAGGACCGAGAAAAACTGCATGTTCTTTGCTTCTACCTGTTGCAAGAACTGAAAGCGAAGTCAAATGAGACAGCGCTGTTCGCGTCGAGTATGTTCTTGAAGAGGATGGATAATTATCAGGGTGATTTAACCGACATAATCAGAGCCGGCGGCAGCAACCCGCCAGCAGAAGCCCCCGCTGCCGCCGCCGCCGCACTGCCGGAGTGGCAGTTCTCCAGCAACGCGAATATTAACTACTCCGCCACGTGCCCGGTTGATGATTTCGGCGACCCGTTTGCCCATCTGAGGGATCCGCTGCTCCACGAGATCGACACGCCGACGCCGCCACTTCCCGGAATATTCTTCCACAGCTCCGACGTGATCAAGGCTAGCGTTGATGGAACTGGTGGAGGGTTTGTCGGTCATCATAAAATTCTGGATGATGAGGTGAAGAGACCTCCGAATATTTTCTCGAGGATGCTGCAGATCTCTCCCACGGCAAAGCTGCCACTGTCGCCGTGTGATTCTCCGGCGGCGGCTCCGCTGTTAGTGGCAAATGATCATACCTTAATTTCTCCGAGTAACTCCAAAGGTTGCTTGGTGGAGAGCAGTCTGCAGATCTCATCTCCGCGAAATACGGGCATCAGAAGAAGGTGGGCATTTTATTTTCTTGAAATGATGATTGACATCCAATTAAATCATAATTAAGAGCTGAGGGTTTAATTACGCAATTAATGACAAGTGTAAAAACCATTGAAATCAGGGAGACTTAATTTGATTAATTAAAATTAAAGTGTGTTATTAATTAGAGCTCGCTCTCGCTTGTATTTAACTCTTGACTATCACATGTTTGTTGAGAATCTCGAAAATAGCTAGCAGCTAGGTTTAATAAACTCCTTCCTAGCTAATTAAATTTAATTTAATGAATTTGTGGGAGTCCCATGATAATCTGACTTTTCTTACATGCTACTGTAATCCGTATCCCACAAAAACAGATTTTTCTGTCAAGTCTTTCAAATTCTCCACCACTTTCGGCTTTTTTCAAGAAAAAGGAGAAAAATTGTGAAAAAGGGCACTGATCATGTCTGAAAATTGAGGAGAGATTACTACAATGAGAAATATAAATATTAATTATGTGAATTCGATGCATCAGAAAGAGTCAGGCAAAGAAGGTAGTTTGTATACCGGCTCCAGCGCCTGCAAACAGCAGGCCCAGTAGTGGCGAAGTTGTTCCCTCAGATCTTTGGGCGTGGAGAAAATATGGACAAAAACCTATTAAAGGATCCCCTTATCCCAGGTAAAATAGCAACCAACTGCACATTTCTCAATCAAACCCTTACTTGTCTTAAATTATTGCACCAAAATTTTCACTCACTCACCTATGTATATATATCTTTAGGGGTTACTATAGATGTAGCAGTTCAAAGGGATGCTCGGCGAGGAAACAAGTCGAACGGAGCCGAACCGACCCGAATATGCTGGTGATCACCTACACCTCCGAGCATAATCATCCATGGCCAACTCAAAGAAACGCTCTCGCCGGGTCCACGCGGTCTCAGCCGTCCAAGGGCACCGGAAAAACATCTCCGAATTCCCAGAAATCTACCAACCCCAAGGAGGAGCAGAAGGAGACCAGCACGGAGAATACGGCCCCATCGTCTACCGCCGCCGTGAAAGAGGAGGTGGATCAAGAATTAACGGAAATGGGCGACGACGCAGAATTTGATGAAGGGTTTTCGCAGAGCTACAAGCCGGCATTGCCGGAATCCATTAATCAATCCGAAGACAGCTTCTTCGCTGATCTGGGTGAGATCGAGGCTGATTCATTGGAGATGTTGTTCACGCAAGGATTTGATCATGGGCGTGACAGCAGCAGCAAGGGTTTGGATCCATTCAGCTTCTACGATTGGGCTGCTGCAGGTAGCGGCGGCGCCACCACGTCTGAAGCTGATAGGGATTCGTGACATGATGATCTTGTCGAACAACAGAAGCTCCCACTGAGTTTGTTTTGGTGCAGCTTCAATTCCTTCTTCCATGCATAACTGTGAGTGTGAGTTTTCACGTGGTGGTGGAGTTTACATCTCATTTTAATTTATTTATAATTTTCCTTAGTTTATTTTTTTACTTTTAACTTTTTACCCTAGAACTAGAATGAAGAGAAAAATGTTATTGTATGATGAAGAAAAAAAAAAGAAGAAGAAGAGGCTAGGGGTTTAAACTTTGAAGAGTGCTGGTTAATTGGGAGCAGTTTGGAATATTGGTGGATGGGACAGAAAGCTGAGGAACAAAAGGTTTCAACAGTTTAAAAAAGTACATTTATCAGACATGAAAGGATAGCTCAATGAAGGGATTATGATGTTGGATGGGACTCCAATCTTACGAGTGGGATTAATTATATATATATATACACACACAAAAACTACACATATATATATACATACATATATATATATATGTGGCCCTTTATCAATTATTACACTTAGAAATTGGGATAAATGTGATGTTGATTATAATTTGGCATTTCATGTTACAATGAGTCTATTGTATGTAATAACCATAAGAAAAAGGAGATGACGCACGACTTTGGGTTCCTCCGCTTTCTGTTCTTTTTATCTATTGTAGTTTTCTTGTTATTGTGTTTGAAATATAATATCGTTACTTCAATTCTATTTAAAGTTACAAACTAGTTTCAACAATCACTATATATTTGAATTACATGCAAGAATATTACTGTCTAAATAATAAACTATGGGCCCATTTTATGATCATCGTGAACAAAGAACTCTTGGCCAATTGATTCAAGATAAAAATGGATTGATATATGGTAATTAAATCGATAATAATTTTGATTGAACTGCAATAGGTGATGTGTCAAATCTATACATGAATTAAGTGATGAGAGAATTTATGTACCTATGGCAACTCTAGTCATTTCCTACAATGAAAAAAAAATAAAGTCTAAAGTTCGTGGGATTTGATTTTATTGGGGTCAGAAGCATATATTTATATAATTATTTGTGGAGGTGAGTATTGGGGAAACTGTTTGAGGTGATGATTTTGATGGGAAATAAATCGCACCACGATACACACAATGACCATGCAATGATTTTACTTAAAGTCGTGTTTATGAAACATCTTTTCGACTTAATTTTCTCCTCATTTATTCAAATTTTTCATCATAAGCGTGCCACTCCTCTATAATTATTCCCACCCACCGTTTGTCTTCATCTCAAATTTAACGCCTAATTAAGTTTGCTAACATATACTCTACTAGTAATTAACAACACGCACACATGTATTATATTTATATGTACCAAAAAATGACAAATTTTATTTTCCTTTTTTGTTATATCGGTTAAAATTAATATATGTGATATTTTTTTTTGAATAAAATATATATGTGATATTTACTTGTATGGCATATTCTACATCGCTGCATTTTTATGAAAAATAAAATGTAATTAGATATTCAATCAATTATAAACACGAAACTTTCCGTGGCAAAGAAGATACAAAACGAGAAAAATATTAATTAAATATTGTGAAAAGAAGATTCGAACAGGTCATACTTATCAGGGTGTTATTACTAATTATTAATCGATTATTAAACAAGAAAATATTATTTTATTGTTAAACTATGTCCATCAGATCTCAGTCATTGCTTATAGTATCTATCTGTCCTTTTCTCTTATTTCTTTTTCCCCAAGATCGGCCTAATTAATTCTTATTTGAACCTGGTCTTAATCACACGTAATCCTTAAATAATTATACTCTCTCGGTTTCTGAATTAAGTGTCATTCTAACAATATAATTTTATTTCAAAAAAAGTGTCGGTCTATAAATTCGAGACAAAAAATTTACATTTAAAGTGTCATTCTAGCAATTTATTTTTATTTCAAAAAAAGTGTCATTCTACAAATTCGAGATAATTTTTTTTTAAAATTTTCACATATTTGCCCTTATGTATTGTACTTATACATCTTATTTAACTCATTTAATGTATTCACACAAAAATGTAATAGGTAACTCAATTAATTTATTAATTTATGTGCATTCATCTAAAATGACACTTAATTGGAAATGGATGAAATATTATTTTGTGCTCCTTATTATTTATCTATACTTAATTACACCAATAAATTAATCCTTTACAAAAAAATTAAACAAAACCAATTAATCAATATACGGAATTCTCTATCGCGTATGATACCTCTAATATTATTTGCCGCTAAAACATAAGAAGAAGAATATTCTTTTACAAAAATTACATTTTAATTATATACACTCGTACTTATTAATTAATCCATTACAATTACAATTACAATTAATTATTAAACCTAGAATGTATTTGAGATACGAACCCGCCTGATACTCGATCCATTTGTTCCGTAATTATAGTCTCAGTTTTATACGTCCTAAAATTATAAATAGTCAATTTTATTTATTAGATGTGTATTACATTTTCATTTATCTTAATATACATGTATTTTTTATATTCTTTGAAATTAATAATACTTTTATTTTTAATAAATAAGTAAGGATATAGTTTACATAATTTTCTGTTTTTAAATACATTAAATATGTTTTCTCAATGTGTGTGAAAATTGTTATTAGGGAGAATGGGGGAGATTAGAAGCCTTATTTGTTTTTATTTTCAATATCAATTTCCAATTTTTAGTATTTATAGTTTAATTTACGAGGTATATATTGTTATTTGAAAAAATGTAATGATTTTGTTATAATGAATGATTTAATAAATGAGTTATGTATATCCGGAAATCTGCAATTAATTGATTTAGTCTGGAGCAGCGGCCAATCTGTGAAACAAAAATAGAAAATACCGTAAGAGCCAAAGATCGTCGGGGGTGATGATCGTTGGGCCTCCGGCGCTCAAGTCAGGAAAAGAAGAAGAGTAGAAAGAGATAAAATACGAAATAATTGAATAATTAAAGAGCTTAATAATAGTAATATTCTCTAGCCAAAACGTGACTAGGAATTGAGAGAATCTTCGTTCAATCAGAAAAGACCGTAAGAAAGACGCCCAGATATTGAATCGCCGGAGTGGAATGAACTTAGAAAACGATAAACTCAATGTGTCTAGGGTATGATGTGAAGGTTGTGGGTATTTCAGCGTAATCGTCAAATGAGGAGGGAGGTCTCCTTTTATAGACAGAGGTAGCGGCTAGGGTTCACGTAAATTACGGGAGCGGTTGAGGCATGATCTCATTCGTTTGATCACGTCAACCCTTTCAAGTAATGCGAACGGCTGATTCAAAGTATTTCAAATTACCCGATCTTTATGAGGTTGCTCAGTTAAACTACAACGTTTAACCCTCATGGACCAGCGTAGTGGGCTGACGAAAAATAGCCACTACAAGTTATAGATTTGGAAAATGAAAATATGTTTGTTTAATTATATTTTCAATTTGAATTTGTAGTTTAGATGAAAAGATAAATATTTGTGTAGTTATGATAAATTGATAAATATTTAAATAATGAATCTCATTGTAATAATATATATATATATATATATATGTGTGTGTGTGTGTGTGTGTGTGTGTGTGTGGGTGGGTGTGTGTGAGACTGAATATGTTAAATAGGACGGGAAAAAGTGAATTAAAAATCTAAAATTAAAAATAAGTAGGTGTTTTAAATAATAAAAATGAGAAATTTTCATTTAGAAATGAAAACAAATAATACCATACTTTTCCACATCAAATTACTTCACTTAAAGGCGCACTTAATTTAGATAAGAAAGTAAATTGCGATAACATTATGAATGACTCTGTGCGAATAAAACGTGACATTAGCATAGTTAATTTCAGTTAAAGGCGCACTTCATCAGCGAACACGATTACTGACCTCCCATATCGACGTGGCGATTTTCTAACCACCTAGTTGCTGATGGTAGTTAATGAACGACGTCGTTTATACTGTGGCTGAAAATCCTCTCCATTAGCAAACCTTCCAATTCTCTCCACTTCAATCATAGATCGCATTTACGTACGCGCACTAAATTGAAGCTCAACTCTGTCTGTATACTCAAAATTGCTGTAGATAAGGAAGTGGAGATGGAAACTCTTGGAACTAGGTTTCGGATCAAATCAAATACTATAATGAAGCTGAATTTGATGGGGCAGTGGGTTTTGATGGGGCGGCGACGCCTGAATCCGCTTTCCGGCAGCCGCGCGTTTTCTTCTGTGATCAGTGAATGTAACGGCGGCGTTTCGATGGTCCAAGGTGCATCCAGAGGCATTGGACTTGAATTTGTGAGCTCACTTTTTCGGCTCTTATATTATGAAATTACACGTTCATGATATAATGTGGATATAGGGTTTGTTAATTGAATGTTTTTTTTTTCCCGGTGGAGTGTAGTTATTCTATGCTGTGTATGATTTCAGTTTCTGTTTATGATGTGACATTGCTTCCTTTTTTTTATTAACTGAATTTATTTGGTTTTTTTTTATTGCTAATTCGTGAAAAAGGTGTGACTAAAGATGGATAGTTGCAAAAGCAGAAGCTAGTTGTTTGATAGTATAAATCAAATAGCAGTCATCGAATAATGAAGTTTGGTGTTAATCATTCGTGTCTATTTAACTTCTTTGATCAGTTTTAGTTTAGTTTTAATTTTTTGTGCTGTTTGTAGGTTAAACAATTGTTAGAAAAAAGCAACAAAGGGCTTGTTGTGGCAACATGCCGTAATCCGAGTAAGGCAACTGGGCTTCTGGACTTGAAGAATAAGTTTTCTGACCGCTTAGATGTTCATCAGCTAGATCTTACAATTGATAGCACGATAGAGGTATTAACACATTGTCGCCTTATTACGTTCTTGTAGCTATGAATCGTTTATTTATGCATACTTTCTTTACTCGAATGTCAAATTGAATATACCCACAAAATATATAAAGAGTCTGTCTCAAAGCTATTGTTTATCTTATAGTATCATGTTATTTGTTCTCCTTATACCTTATAGATCTTACAATTGATAGCACGATAGAGGTATTAACACATTGTCGCCTTATTACGTTCTTGTAACTATGAATCGTTTATTTATGCATACTTTCTTTACTCGAATGTCAAATTGAATATACCCACAAAATATATAAAGAGTCTGTCTCAAAGCTATTGTTTATCTTATAGTATCATGTTATTTGTTCTCCTTATACCTTATACGGATTTTCAGGAAACCGCGAAGTCTGTGAAAGATAAGTATGGCTCTCTGAACCTCCTCGTAAATGCATCTGGCATTCTCTCAGTACCAAATGTTTTGCAACCAGGTAGAGATATCGTCTAGTTATTTTTGGGTATTGGCTGATAAAGTAGAGTCTGATGATGGTGAATTTGAAATAATCTTCTGTTGAAGCTATGTTAGTTTGCACTGAATTGAGTAGCTTTTTATGTGATATTTCAGTACAGAGACCACATTGAACAAGGTTGAGAGAGCTTCCTTACTTCTTGCATATGAGATCAATGCCGTTGGTCCTACTTTGGTCGTCAAGGTATGATCAACTGGCGCATAATAGTTCGTGAGTTTTCAGGATAAATACATTTTAGAATGAAATCCTATTCTACAACTGCTTCTAGTTTTCTTCAGGTGCAGAAATAATGAGTGACCTTTGGAATTTGACTTGGCCCATGTGACTATTGATAATCCAGACTTCACATAGGCAACTGGCGGTTTTATGCAGAGATTTCTTTAAAAAAAAAAATTAAAAAAATCCATGCGTGATTGCCTGGAATTCACCTCTTAGTTTTAAAACTATCTTGCTCATGATTTGCATGTAAAGCATATGTGGCCTCTGCTGAAAGCTGGAGGAGGCACTGGAACTGAAAGAAACTTTGCAGTTGTTGCCAATATAAGTGCGAGAGTGGGATCAATTGGCGATAATCGCCTAGGAGGGTGGCATTCTTATCGATCTTCTAAGTCTGGACTTAATCAGTGTAAAAGCTTTCACTTATTTGTTAATTTAATTAATTCTTAAAATTGCAGCACTGGTTTTGTTTCACAAAATCCCTTTCTTAAATCGTGCAGTGACTAAGACTGTGTCAGTGGAATTTGCACGCAAAAGAGATCCAATTGTATGCATTCTGCTGCATCCAGGCACAGTAGACACGGATTTATCAAGACCATTTCAGGGAAATGTTCCAGAAGGCAAGCTCTTTACTAAAGAGTTTTCTGTTCAAAAGTTACTGGGAATCATTAACAGTGTTAAGGCATCCGACAACGGTAAATTTTTTGCCTGGGATGGCGAAGAGATTCCTTGGTGATATAGAAAACCACCAAGAGAATTAAATGCTCAATTTTAGATTGTAGGACGGAATAATTATAGTTATCTCTCTCCATGGATTGTCATTACGAGTTATATTAGTACTCGTATTCTCATTGTCATAATGTTGTTACTTTGAAATTTTGTGTAATTACACAAGGATGCTACTATATTACTGACTCCATAGAAGAAAATTCTATTTCCTTAACAAAGGAAAGCTCTTGAGCCTATTCTCAATCGAATACCAACTGCATTGCAGTCTTATTCCACATGATTTCTATGTTGCTAACGTGACTTCAGACCTCTGATCAGCTCCAGAGAATCTCAGTGGAGCCTGCAAAACCAAACATCAGCTCAGAGAAACCTGGTAATGAAAATTGGTATAGCATCAAAATCTAATGGTTTGAGTGCTTACCTGTCAGAGTCAGTGTAGAGCGAAACAGGGAAACCAACTCTGATGCTGCAAGCATCAGGGATCTTGCTCAAGAACTTGTCCTGAACACCTGGAAGTTCTTCACGCCGGCCTTGAGGCACCTGCAGATGACCTTCTTGTCATCAACTGTCTTTGCGAACAGAGCAAGCTGTTGCAGCATGCTGCCGAAGGCTTTGCATCCTTCCCGCTGGCATATTCAATGCAAGAGGCTGCCTGCACGTCGTCGGTGCCGCATGGTGGGGCGGCATTGCTCATATGAGCAAAGCAGTAAACCAGACAGAGGACAAGAAACAAGGAGAAGTAAGTAGTCTTCATTTTTTGTAGAATATTGTGGATTGAAATTGTGCTGATGAGAAGTTGGTGGAGGAAATTGAGCTACATATATAAAGGGTTGGCTTCAATCTGGCATTGGATTATGTGGAGTTTGAGCTTCCCAACACCATTTCTGATTAAACGGATATCAAGTTTGGAGTTCTTGTTGAGATTGATGAAATTTATGAGGCTAATTGATGTAGGCTTTATTATCCATGAAAATTTGCATTACATTTTCCAATGAAGCAGAATCGATCATACCTGCTTTGCATTTCTAGTTACTAAAACATAATAACTAGGTGTATTTAAAGAAGAACCGTTTGTGTGATATTTAAATTAAGAGAAAAGGCCGCCGCATGCAACTGCTGTAAACTGCCTGCCAACCGTTGGTATATTTGTCTGGTAGATCCAAATTTATCCTTTTTCCCTCTGCAAATTTTCTCAATGGCATCTGTAAAAATTCTGGTTTTCCAAATCTTTGCTGCAATTGCAACAATTTCAATTCCTACTACATTTACTGCAACAGTGGTTGAAGATCTGAACAATCTGCAGCCACCTCCAGATTTCAACTCCACAATCACAAACAACTGCCGCAACAACCCTTCTCTCAGATACTGCAACTCCACCTCTCTCGATCTTCTCCAAATTTTCAAGTCCACCATCGTTGCTAGCCATCTCTGCAAAATTTCAGGAAATCCCAACTGCGTCGAATCGTTCCCTAAAATCGATCTCCGCAGCCAGCCGAAGATCGCACCTCTCTATCTATCCTTCACGTTTTTCTGGAAATATTGCCCTCTAACTATACTCGCCATCGATCTCTCCAACAGTTCTTTGAAGGGAAATTTCCCAACTGATGTATTTCACTGCTCTCAAATTCAGGCTCTTGATTTGAGGCTCAATAATCTATCCGGTGATGTCCCTCTGGAGAAGTTCTCCTCTCTTGAAAATCTCACGTTTCTCAATCTGTCCTACAATGGCTTCTCCGAGTGCAGAATCTCCGAAACGCGCTTTTTCGAGCGTTTTGATTCTTCGAGTTTTGTCCACTCCGGTATTCTCCCCGATCACGGGGAGTTTAAGATCAAGGCGGTGATGTTCTTCGTGGTGTTTCCGGCTTTCGTGGTAGCGACGGTGGTTTGGCTCGGATGGTTCTGTTTTAGGCGGGAAAGCGGATTTGAATTTAAGGGTTGGGTTTTGGAGGAAGCGAGCGGTGGATTTTCGAAGCGGAATTTGGTGGGAAAGAATGGCAGTAGGAGTAGCATTTATAGGGGGGTTTTGAGAGATGGGAGTGAAGTGAGGATTGAGGTTTATTTGGAGAGAATATTGTCGAGAGAGAATCGTAGGAGATTGATCGAGGAATCCGAGGCTCTTCTTCAGTTGCATCATACAAACATCGTACGTGTACTAGGTTGGTGCGACAGTCCTAGGTTTATGGCTGTTGTCACTCAATTCATAGTTGGTAACAACATCCAAACGTGGCTCAAAACCTCGGTACCACCATGGAAGCAGAGGGTACAAGTAATCTTAGGAATTTCTGCTGCAATTCGTTACTTGCATGAAAAATGGCCCAAGGTTGGCTACAAACTTAAAGCAAGAAACGTAGTGGTGTCTGAAAATGGGGAACCCATCATAACAAGACTCAAATTCGACGATCATCACAGAAGCACAAAGAGTAAGTAGAAACAATTCGATCTTTTTCTCGAACTTCAACTTTTTTTTTCGTATATATATAAAAGAAATTAAAGAATAGTCAATAATCATATTACTACTTTCTGTAGAAATATTCTTCGCATTTGGAGTGCTGTTATTGGAGATTGTAACGAGTAGACGATGGAATGAAGGAGGGTTTGTTGAGTGGGTGAAGCTGCATTTCCCGGGAAATTTGGAGAATTTGATCGACAGTAGAATGAAGAAGACGGCGGAGATGGTTTCAGAGGCGGCGGAGATGGTTGAGCTTGGATTGGTTTGCACAGATTTGTCGAGCTGCAGGAGAGAACTAAGTTGGGATAAATTCTGTGATTTGCTGTTGAAGATCTCTCATGCACATAAACACGTGCATCGCAGACAATATTAACTTGTAAGTATAGTACATATATATATATGTATATGCTGTTTAATTTACGAGACAATATAAAATGAAATATGACATATATATAACTGAATTGTGTATCAATTATGACATGGGACTTTTGGCGAGAATATTCTAATCACCATCAAATCTTGTTCGCATAATTACCTGAAAGAAAATATATATATATATATATATATATATATATATCTTCAAAGATTTTCAATCTAATCAATGTAAAATAAGATGAATTGAAAAGAAGAAAAAAAAGACCGATAGAAAGGGTTGAGAACTATTAATTAAAATATATTCATATATTAAATGAAGCCGCGCCGCAAATTGTCCTCTATTTACGCTTGAAATTGTCGAACTCAATTTTTTGTTTTTTGCTCTATTTCTGATATTTGTTACTCCCTCCGTCCCATTTATATAGTCCACTTTATTCTCACACGTAGATTAAAAATATTTATGAAAACAAGATATTAAAGCTTAACTTCCATGATTACCTTATTTAAAATTTATGACTTTTAAGAATTTAAGTGGTTAAATTTTAATTTTCAATACATACCAAGGGTATATTTTTATATTACTATGAAAATTAATACTATTTATAGTTATGAGACTATATAATTGGAACACCACAAAATAGTAAAATGGACTATATAGATGGGATGGAGGGAGTATATATTTTCTTACTATTCCCTTCCAAGATTCCATTTCCAAGAAAACATGTAGATATTGACCATGAGAATATTTTGAGAGTTTGGCTTGATGAAAATATGCACGTTATAATAATTTTATTTTTTCTTTGCATTGATCTTCGTACATTTTTAAACATTAATCATATGCATTCTCTCTTCTTTCGAAAAAAAAGAAAGAAGGACAATTGAAAATTGCATTCCATTATTGAGAAGCCATATTAGAAGTACATAAATGGTTCTAATGAAAGATAACTAACATGTATACGTATTATATTAGACGATTGTCTTTTTTGTCGTTACTATTTTTTGTTTAACATTTAAATTAAGTTAGATATAACTGTACAAAAAAAAAGGACAATAGGATGTGTAAAAACAAATAAAAAATAAAAAGAGAAAGAAAAAGGAAACACCTGATGTTGAAAATAACGGTTAATTAATAGAATTGCCGTCAATTAATGTAAACCCTAATAGGGCATTATATCCTCCTAATTATAGGGAGGGCGGTTATCCGTTATAAAAGCCCATCCAATAACCTCCACTCCCACGTCCTCTCTCTCTCTCTCTCTCTCTCTCTCTCTCTCTCTGACACACACACACACACACACAAATTAACAACGCTAAACATACGCCCTTTTATTTGTAAAGGGGTAGTGATATTCAAGGCTAGTAGTTAAACACACAAAGATAGATCGAATCTTCCTCACTCCTCAGGTAATATATTGTCTCTCTCATTACCTTCTTTAACTGCGCTAGCTTTTTTAATTTTCCCTCCTTTTCTAATTTCTACTTTACATATTATATTGAAATTATGCTTCATGTATTTCACATTTTGTTGTTTTTTTAGTTTGCTTTTCATCAATGGCGATGAGCTACTACTCCAACTGGGGACCGTTTCAGCAGTTGGACTACTCCGACACAACCACCATTTCCGACCCCGAGCTCCGACCTCTGCACGACGGCGCCGCCGACTACTTCCTCGACCCCAACAACGACTTCTTTTACTCAGAAAACTGCGGCAACTACTATGCAGATATTGGCTCAGTTCCATTCCATAATATGAATGAACATGAACCCTTTTTCCCTCACCAAGAATTCGAGCCGCCCTTCCACTGTCCCAAACACCTCAAGGGCTGCCATTCCGAAGAAATCAACATTTACTCCTCTTTCTTCAACGGCTTCGCTCCAAACCCTTGTTTCCAAGACTATTCACCGCCGGATATTCTAATGCCGCCCCCACCGACGACTGTTTTTCCGGCGCCGGATTACGGCATTAATGGGAGTAGTTGCGAGGGCCTGAAGAGAGAAGCAAGTGGCGGGAGCTTATCTGCGCAGAGCGTGGCGGCGAGGCAGAGGCGGCGGAGGATCACCGAGAAGACGCAGGAGCTCGGGAAGCTCGTTCCCGGCGGGCAGAAGATGAACACGGCGGAGATGCTGCAGTCTGCCTACAAATACATCAAATTCTTGCAGGCGCAGTTCGCACTTCTGGAATTCGTTAATGCTTCGAATTCGCAGCCATTTGAAGGTGAAGAAGAACTGCAGATTCTTCTTGAGTCTCCATTGATTCAAGAAAAGCTCTACTCAACTGAGCATTGCTTGGTTCCAAACAAGTTCGTTGAAGATCAGCAAGTTCGTCGTGACGATGAAACAGTCAAATCGAATCCACCTCTGGAAAAGGATCAGTGATCGAGAGCATGCAGTGCTAATTGTTTAATTAGTTTAGGCTAATCTTTGATTAATTAATTAATTAATTTCAGCTGTTTAATTTGGTTTAGGGCAAATTCTTCTCTCATGCCTTTTGTTAATTTTTCTGTTGTTTCGTTGTATTCCTTAGAAGTCAGGATGTTAGGTTTAAGATAGGCTCTTTTTTACTTCAAGAACAAAAAAGGGCGTGGTTTTTTTCTTTAAAATATAAATTAGTGTAAGTTATCCTGATTATAAGTTATAACATTATTATATATACAATGAGCATTGGTTATTGGTTAATCCCAAATGAGATTGATTGCTTATTTACTGTTTTCTTTAATCTCGTCATAAATAAAATCTCCAAAAACCGCAGTGAGAAGGAATTAATGCATCGTTTATTATCATTAGGGTCCATCTTAATGTCACAATTAAATTGGCCGCCATTTGTTTTATTTCAAGAAAAAAAAAAGAGAAGCCTTTTCTACACCTTAATTATTCTTCATGTGAAATTTGGAGGAATAATTCTTGATAATCAATCAACTTTTAGATAACAGTTATTGAAACAGTCAAAGTAGTTAGGAAGTTGATTTTGGAGGAGTGATTATAGGAGGGTCTGTTACAACGTGTGTGTTTATTTTCATAGTTATTCTAAATTTTACGTATACATATATATTTCATTTTTAACAACTTAACCAGGCTGCAAAATTTGACAAAGACAATGCAAGAATGAAAAGATGGGCTAATCTACTTCCTATTTTCCTCTATGCTCCTGCAAAATTTAGAATCTTGACAAAATCTGGTAGCAGTGAACTGAAAAAAGTAGATAATATAAGTTAACAACTTGCACAAAATCAATGGAGTTTTACATATATTAATATGGTAAAATCTATTTGCCCCTTCGTGGTGCAGATCGATCCCTTGTGAAAGAGAGAGATATCGGGTTGGAAACTATCTTTCATCCCAATTCATTCTATCTGATGATGCCGGGTCTGTTGACATGTCTCTTGGATTTGCTACTCTTAGATTTCTTCGGCAGATCAGTCGTTAAGGCATACATCTTTACAGCAAATAATTCATTGGGGAATCCTTTTTGATCCTGACATGAACAAGCGCAAACACAACTTCAACGAATTCATATTCATGAAATCAGAAATGTTCGAGCATATTAAGGAAGGGTCGTTCTAGCTTTATTGGTCACATTGTATTCTCACAACAAGAATCCAGATGTATATATATACCTTCATTTTGTAGATGTGCAGTCCACATTGTTTGAAGAGCTGCTTGAAGTACAAGTCGGATCTTGTAATGCTCTTGTCCTGTTTATCCAACACGAAACCTAAAGAACGAGAATTAGCATCAGATTCAGTGAAAAAACAACGTAAAGACCAGCTAATTTAAGAGGTTCGGAAAATTAAAGTAAGCAAAATCGTTTCATCTGTGAAGATGATCGGCACATTACATTGTCTCATTGGGGAAAAGCAATGAGAACGAATGATAAGCAAATAATAAAATTATTACCACTTCTTGCAATGTTTTCCTTCAAAACAAATAGCCCACCAGGTTTGAGACCACCCTGGAAGAGGTATATGCTACCATTAGAAATACATAAACAGTGCTCAAAGAAATTTAAATTAATAGGCAGTAAATAGATAAAAAAAATAAAAATTAAAAAAAAAAATATTTCACAAAGTGATAATTAAAATTAATCAGAGTCTAGAAATCTTGTACTCTGAGCTGACAGACACGAACATAATTTGGATCGATTTAATTTTCTAATCCTGATACGCATTAAACTTGAGCCTTAAGAGAAAAATTTGTATGATAATGCATACTCACATATCTAAGCTTAGAAAATTCAAGAAAATAGGAAGGATGGAATCTGATTGATCATTGGTAGTGAGAATGAGTGTAACAAAATTTGCAAACGGAAAGATGTTCCCTTTTACTCAATTACGAAAGTAGTAGTTTAGTACTAAACTACAATATCCCCAACTATTAGAGTTTAATTAGATGGGAGCTAGTACCTTGGCTCGATTGAAGAATGACATAAAGTCGTCATCCGAAAGATGCCCAATACACCACTGGATCCATATAATGTCATACCGTTCTGCCTCGGGAGAAAATTCCTAAAGTAAGGCAGGCAAAGAGTTTAGCAAACAAAGAGTTGATTTATTTTCAACTGAGTTTCTGATGGATCAACAACTACAATATACAAATGCATTGCTAGACCACGGCATTTTCGCTGCAATATAAGTGTTTGCACAAAATGAGGACAAAAAAACTAAAAGCAAAATACAAGCATAAATAAATGCTACAATGATGTGCAACGCATCTTGCCTGAAGAGGAACACAGTAGAAGTTGACAGCCCTATGATCCTCTGTTACCATCAAATTTTCAGGGGCCAGATTTTCCCGAGCAGCATCTAGAAAATGAGAAACAGGCTCGAGAAGGTCAACCTGGATTGAAACGAGTATAGGAATAAATCAAAATAATTAAATAAAAGAATTCCAAGCATTTTCACAATAATGTCAAGGATCAGATATTTTAGATACCATTGCCAGTAACAAGTTGGATTCTTTTGACAATCCCTTCGGCTACCAAAAATGTGATATACGAAAGGCGCAAAGTGAGAAAAAAGAGTACCTCATTAAAATATCTTATAAGAAGATTCTTGGTGATCCTCCCAATCCCCGAGCCACAATCTGCAGGTATTGTAGCCAAAAAAATCAATGATCCAACAAAAATCTCACGATCTGATTCGTCACAGAATACAGACAGGGGAGTAAAAATGATTTCTATAACTAACAAAGGTCATAATAACCTGAAGCAAAACTACTAGTGATTCATAGAAATTCAAGCTCTTTTACTCCATTCTAACATTCTTAGAAGAGAAAGAAAATAATACCAAGAGTAACAAGACGTCTTCCTCTGCCAGCATCAGGAAATCGTTCCGACAAAACCGAATTCAAGAATGCTTCACTATCCTCTATATCAGGTTCATTCACATGTGCATACCCTCCCAGCACTCCATCCACCGTCGCCTCCACACCCTTCTCTTCCAAAAAAAATAAATAAAGCTCACATTTTTTTTTTCAAGTAAAGCAATAACAATAAAAACAAGTAGCCTTCCTTTTCTTTTATTTTAAACATAAATTCAAACAAGCAAAGCTCACTGTTTTCCCACTACACACACAAAATAAACAAAGCCCGCCTTTTTTTCCAAGTAAACAAATAACAATAAACCGGTCGCCTTATTTTTTCTTTACGTTTAAACGTAAATTCAAACCAGCAGAGCTCACTGTTTTCAAACTTCAAAAAAAAAAATCAGGCTTATATTTGTTTCTTTCTTCTAACCTCGTTTCTAATAGATATGGCCAAGCTTCAGCTCTCAAAGCCATGAGCAACTAGAGAGAGAGAGAGAGAGAGAGAGAGAGAGAGAGAGAGAGAGAGAGAGAGCATAAGTTACCTGCCAATAGCCGACGCCCTGGGAATACCACTGTGATTTCTTGAGGGGGTCGCCGTCCCCAACCTCTTCCCGCCACATCTCATCGGCGCTCTTGAATTCGCGGCCATCGGAGTCCACTCCGCCGCCGTCCATCTGCACACAGTTGAGCGAATTCACACCAATTCTCAACAAATTTGATTTGTGCGGTGACGATTGGTGACTCTGAGGAATAATGGGAATAGGGGATTTCTGCAGTAGGTGGTTGTACATCCTGATTCACAGCATCATTTGGGTGTACCATTAAGAAAGAAAAGCTAATACGAATAGATGACTTCGAGCTTATTTTTGGCCCAATCTGTTTATATGGGCCCGGCCCAATACCTTTTCCTGATCATTTCATTTAAAGATAATATAAATGGAATTCCGCCTATTCTTGTTTAATTTTTAGAAATGCAAAGCAAGAATGCCGCAGTTTCATTGGCATATTTGTTGCAAAATTGCATAGATCATAAAGCGTACAAGGCAGGAAAAATAATTCAAGCTCAAATATTTCGTACCAACCAATTTTCAAACACTTTTCTGATAAACCGGCTGATTGAGTTATACTCAAAATGCGGCCATATGTCGGGCGCCCGCCTCCTGTTCGACGAAATGCCTCTGAGAAACATATTCTCCTACCACTCTATTTTAGATTCTTACTGCAAATTAAATGATGTGGACAATGCGTATCAAGTGTTCGATCAAATGCGGGAGAGGAATTCCGTTTCTTGGAATTTGATGATTAGTATGTTGTCAAGAAATGGTCTTGAAGATAAGGCCTTGGTGAGTTATTACTCGATGAGGTTGAATGGTTTTGTGCCGACCCGCTTTACGTTGGCCAGTGTTTTGAGTGCTTGTGGGGGTTTGGGCAATGTGGAGTGTGGCAGGGAGTGCCATGGACTTGCTACCAAGCTTGGACTCAGCACGAATTTGTACGCTGGGAATGCATTGTTGGGAATGTACATGAAGTGTGAGTTTGTAGAAGACGCAATACTGGTCTTTAAGGACTTGCCGGAGCAGAATGAGGTCTCATTTACTGCAATGATGGATGGGTTGGTGGGAGCTGATCGAATGGAGGAAGCATTCGACATGTTTAGGTTCATGCATAGAGAGAGGATCATAGACTGTGTCTCGCTTTCAAGTGTGTTGAGTGTTTGTTTCAAACCCGAATTTGATGTATATGATGGCAATGAGGGGAAAATGCATATGATGCATGGGGAACAAATACACGGGCTTGTTATAAAAGTGGGGTTTGAAAGAGACATGCACGTAAACAATTCATTACTTAACATGTACGCGAAACTTGGATGTATGGACTGTGCAGAAATGCTGTTCAACAGTATGTCGAAAGTCAGTGTTGTTTCGTGGAATGTTATGATATCGGGATATGCCAAGAAATATCATTTGCAAAGGGCAATCGAGTGCATGAAGGGAATGCAGGGATGTGGAGTTGAGCCTGATGAGGTCACTTATGTCAATATGCTTACTGCCTGCTTGAGAAGTGGTGACATTGAAACTGGGCTTCACATATTCCATAGTATGTCTGTACCGAGTTTGGCCTCGTGGAATGCTATGCTATCAGGCTATTCACAGAACGAATACCACGGGGAGGCAGTGATGCTCTTCAGAGAGATGCAGTTCAGAAGGGTGAGGCCCGATCGAACTACTTTTGCTATAGTTCTAAGTTCTTGTGCTGCTATGGGGCTTTTGGAGGGTGGAAAGCAAATTCATGCTGCCTTAACGAAAGCTGAGCTTTCAACAGACTTGTATGTTACGAGTGGACTAATTGCTGTTTACTCAAAAAGTAGTAAAATAGAAGTGGCAAAAGCTATCTTCAACATGGCTCCCCAATATGATATAGTCTGCTGGAATTCAGTGTTAGCTGGTTTATCCCTTAATTCACTGAGTGCAGAAGGTTTTACATTTTTCAGGCGAATGCTAGGTGAAGGGATGTTGCCGACTGAATTCTCTTATGCTAGTGTGCTGAATTGTTGCTCGTCTCTATCATCTCTCTCGCAAGGGAGGCAGATTCATGGTCAAGTAGTGAAAGATGGACATGCAAATAATGTTTATGTTGGAACTGCTCTCGTTGATATGTACAGCAAGTGTGGTGATGTGGATGAGGCCAGACAGTTTTTTGATGTGATGCACTGTAAAGATTTAGTTACTTGGAATGAGATGATACATGGTTATGCTCAAAATGGACGTGGAGAAGATGCTGTTATTTTATTCGAGGATATGATCAAAGCTAGTGTTGAACCCGACCACATCACCTTTGTTGCTGTTTTAACTGCGTGCAGTCATTCTGGATTAGTAGATACTGGATTGAGATTCTTCAATTCAATGCAGCAAGAATATTGTGTAGAGCCACTCAGCGATCACTATACTTGTATAATCGACACCCTGGGCCGTGCAGGCCGGTTCAATGAAGTTGAAGAAATCATAGATAATATGCCATGCAAAGATGATCCAATTATCTGGGAGGTTTTGCTCAGTTCTTGTAGGGTTCATGCTAACATAAACTTGGCAAGAAGGGCTGCAGACGAGCTTTTCCGGTTGGACCCCGGTAATTCTGCCCCTTATTCTCTCCTAGCTAATATGTATTCATCATTAGATAGATGGGATGATGTAAAAGATGTTCGATACATAATGGGAATGCAGCAGGTCTCCAAGGAACCAGGTTACAGCAGGGTTTAAAACAGAGCAGGATGTGGGAACAATGGCATGATGCACCAATGTCGTTGAACGTGTGAGAAAGAACTGGTGGCTGGGCTCAAAGGAACCAGGTTGTAGTCAGAAATGGGGACTACGGTGCACTGGAATGCATGCGAAGGAGCTCCTTCCGAGAGTTGATAGGTGGATAAAGGGAAAATATATTCCAACGAGATGGAATACAAGATTGGAATAGAGAAGCTGATTGTCATTTTTCTATTTTGCCTTTTCTCTTGACCCTTTAATGGATACATCATACATATACGTCTGAGCTATTAACTTCAAATTTTCACCTACACTTTTCATTTGATGACAGCCGGTGGTTGTAGTTTGACTTAGAAGACTTGACGACGGGATTCAAAATTGTAACCTTTTCGTTACGAGGTTGTCCATTCTATCAACTAGACCCTCTCACTCAATAGAGGGGCAGCTAAGTTGTAACAGACCCTCCTCCAAAATCAACTCCCCAAACTACTTTCACTATGTCAGCCACTGATTTATCTAGAAAGTTGAATACATAAATTAATTTTACAAATTCTTGCATGTACAACTATTGAGTAGAAAAGACTTTTCTTGAAATGAAATTAATTTGCCAAACACAAAGGCCATGGTATATTGTGAAATTAAGATGGCCCTAATGATAATAAATGGTGCATTGAAGATTTTATTTATGACGAGTTTAAAGAAAACAGTAAATATGCAATTAATCAATCAATCTCATTTGGGATTAACTAATAATTAGTACTCATTGTAATGTTAGAATCAGGAAACTTACACTAAGGAAAAAAAACATTGAAGTTTTTTCCTCAAGTAAAGATCGAGCCTAACTTAACCTAACTTCCTGATTTCTAAGGAAATCAAACAACGAAACAACAGAAGAAATTAACCAAAGGCGTGAGAGAAGAATTTGCCCTAAACCAAATTAAACAGCTGAAATTAATTAATTAATTAATCAAAGATTAGCCTAAACTAATTAAACAATTAGCACTGCATGCTCTCGATCACTGATCCTTTTCCAGAGGTGGATTCGATTTGACTGTTTCATCGTCACGACGAACTTGCTGATCTTCAACGAACTTGTTTGGAACCAAGCAATGCTCAGTTGAGTAGAGCTTTTCTTGAATCAATGGAGACTCAAGAAGAATCTGCAGTTCTTCTTCACCTTCAAATGGCTGCGAATTCGAAGCATTAACGAATTCCAGAAGTGCGAACTGCGCCTGCAAGAATTTGATGTATTTGTAGGCAGACTGCAGCATCTCCGCCGTGTTCATCTTCTGCCCGCCGGGAACGAGCTTCCCGAGCTCCTGCGTCTTCTCGGTGATCCTCCGCCGCCTCTGCCTCGCCGCCACGCTCTGCGCAGATAAGCTCCCGCCACTTGCTTCTCTCTTCAGGCCCTCGCAACTACTCCCATTAATGCCGTAATCCGGCGCCGGAAAAACAGTCGTCGGTGGGGGCGGCATTAGAATATCCGGCGGTGAATAGTCTTGGAAACAAGGGTTTGGAGCGAAGCCGTTGAAGAAAGAGGAGTAAATGTTGATTTCTTCGGAATGGCAGCCCTTGAGGTGTTTGGGACAGTGGAAGGGCGGCTCGAATTCTTGGTGAGGGAAAAAGGGTTCATGTTCATTCATATTATGGAATGGAACTGAGCCAATATCTGCATAGTAGTTGCCGCAGTTTTCTGAGTAAAAGAAGTCGTTGTTGGGGTCGAGGAAGTAGTCGGCGCCGTCGTGCAGAGGTTGGAGCTCGGGGTCGGACATGGTGGTTGAGTCGGAGTATTCCAACTGCTGAAACGGTCCCCAGTTGTAGTAGCAGCTCAACGCCGCCATTGATGAATGATGAATATTGGTTAACCTGCGAAAAAGTGTGAAAATTGATGAGAGCAGAAACATTTCAGTGGAAAAGGAGGGAAAATTAAAAAAGCTAGCGCAGTTAAAGAAGATAATGAGAGAGACAATATAATATATTACCTGAGGAGTGAGGAAGATTCTAATTTCTATGTGTGTGTTTAACTACTAGCTTTGAATATCACTACACCTTAACATATAAAAGGGCTTATGTTTAGCGTTGTTTGTGTGTGTGTCAGAGAGAGAGAGAGAGTAGAGAGAGAGAGGACGTGGGAGTGGAGGTTATTGGATGGGATTTTATAACGGATAACCGCTCTCCTTATAATTAGGAGGATATAATGCCCGATTAGGGTTATTTATTGGCGGCAGTGTAATTCTCTATTAACCGTTTCAACATCATGTTTTCCTTCCTTTTATTATTTGTTTTTTTTCCTGCATTCTACGTCCTATTTTTTGTAATATATTTGCAAATATTAGGTTACTTTTATCAATATATAATTTTTTGTTTATTTAAAGTGACTTAATTGAATCTTAACAATGCACATTCAATATTTAAGTTCACAATTACCTAACAATCTATTTATCTATCTATACATATATTAAGACAAAATCCTGTGATAGACAACAACTATGGTGTAAATAGTTGTCTATTACACATTTTGCCTTAGACAATAGTTTTGACATTTATTGTTATAAATTATTATTATTATTATTATTATTATTATTATTATTATTATTGCATTTTCCACGACGGTTTAGATTACAACCGTTGTATTTTAAGAAATTTGTGCAATCTTATTTATTATTATTTTTTACTTGCAAATTTGAGATTTGTAGGATTTTTAATTTTATTTTTTTATGTATAGATGGATGATTTGTAGTACTCTACATTTGTCGTCTAAAAAAAAATATTTCATTTGCATTGCACTATAATAATAATAATAATAATAATCATTGCAATAATTTGTTATTTTTTCCATTTCAATTTCATCATTTAAAATAATTAAAAATATTTTATACATGTCATATATTCAAAGAAACCAAATGTTCTATAATCATGGACAATTATACATTGTTATTTATAAAATCGTGACATTGGAAATATTTCAATTCGGTCTTTCTAACATAAATTTTCATCCTAAAATTTAATTTTCTTTTTGTTTGTCATAACTATACAAAATTGATTTTCTTGTCTAATTAATCAACGCATGTGCATATCATTTTATTAATTTTTAAAAATTGAACACAACATATAAAATTAAAAAACAATCATAATATTACAGATCTATAAAAATAATAATTATTTGTGCATCGCACAGAAGAAATACTAGTACATATATTAAAGTAAAATCGTAAGGACAAAATTATCATTTAAAAAAAATTAGTAAAATCTCGATTTAAAATAATATTTCTGCTAAATCTTTTTTAAAACATAAGAGTTGGTGTAGTGGTAAGACGTGGCTTCAATTTAGGTTATAAATTAGTTTGGCCAGGGTTCAAATTTTGTGAGTGCCCTCTTTTATTTGCTTCACTTCTAATTTTTTCCTATTCATTTCGTTTATTTCTTTCATTCTTTTTTAAAAAATTTATTTTGGTTTTCTTTCAATTTTTTCCCTTTTCGTTTTTTTCTTTTATTTTCTTTTGGTTCTATTCTTTTGTCTCTATTCCTTTTCAATTTTTTTCTTTTATTACTTCATATTTTGCAGGTAGATGACGAAGTTTACCATTTTTTTAATAATTAAATTGATTGTTTTTCTTTTTGTTAATTTTTCCTTTTTATTTGTCTTTATTTTCCTTTTAGATATTTTCTTTTATTTCTACCCTTTTTTATTATTTAGTATCTTTTAATACATGATCAAGCTCATCATTTATTTTGATAATTAACATGATTTTTTTTTCCATTCAAATTTTTCATTTTTTTTTCATTTTTGTTTCGATCGTTTCTTTTATACCTACATGTTTCCAATTTTTCCTTCTAGTACTTAAGATTTTTTAGGTACATAATCAAGTTATTTTGATATTTAACATTAATTCTTTTTCTTCTTTTTCTTTTTCAAATTTTCCTTTTGAAATGTTCTTTTTTCCCCTTTGGAATTTTTCTTTTATTTCTACCCTTTCTAATTTTTTCTTTTATTACATAATACTTTTTAGGTGCATGGTCAAGTCCACCATTTATTTTTGATAATCAGTATCAATTCTATTTATTTAATATTGTCACTTTTTAATTTATTTCTTTAATTTCTTTTTAACATTTAGATATAGTGAAGTTCATCGTTTATTTTATTAATTAACATTATTTCTACTTATATAATATTGTAATGGGCTAAGGGCCAAATAGGCCTCTGAACTTATTTGGGGGGAACAATTAGGCCCACGAACTTTTTTTTGTCTCAATTGAGCCCCTAAACTTTTATTTTGGGATCAATCAAGCCCTTCCATCAAGCACCACTTAAACAGACATTAGTGTTTGTCCAAAACGAGGTCGTTTTATACAAAACGACGTCGTTTTGTATATCATCTTCCTCAGCAAAAAAACTGCACGTTTCTCCTCAATTTTTCAGCGAAAATCGCCACCGTCGGTCGGAATCAGATGTCAACACATACATCAAAACATTCCTCTCTTCGATTACAACAAAGCCCAGCCATTAATCAGCCAAAATGGCCGGATTTGGACCACAGAACCATGTTGCGCAAATTGCAAAGATAGGAAAACATTTCGCCGCCTTCGACTAATTTCCGACCTCGATCTACACATCAAAATGTTCATCTCAACGAACCCAAAGATTACCTTCAAATAATCGTCGCAATTAACTTCTCAATCGTCGGAATTTGGCCGGAACCCCACGGCCCCAAATCTCCAATTTCAATTCCCCTTAATTTTTTTTGGACAATCACAAAACGACGTCGTTTTGTATAAAACAACATCATTTTGTGTCCTCACTAATGTCCGTTTTGTGAGGTGCTTGAGGGAGGGGCTTGCTTGAGTTCAAAATAAAAGTTCAGGGGCTCAATTGAGATAGAAAAAAGTTTGTGGGCCTAATTGTTCCCCCCAAATAAGTTCAGGGGCCTATTTGGCCCTTAATTAACCCTATTGTACGTAATTGTAGGTTATTTAATATTGTAATTGGTTGTATCCTTATGTATTCATTTTCTGAAGTTATTCGTATAGTTTTGGATCTATCACTTACCTACTAAAATATTAAAAGAATTATTCACTCCAAGTGATTACGTTTATCCATGATAATTATATGATCGAGTCATAGTTGTTTTGCATTATGAATAATTTTTTCTTGAAAACACTTTAAATTACTTCTTATAATATTTTTCTACTTAGTCATTTATCATGGTTTACAATTCACATTAGTGCTTTAAAACTATCTATCCCTTGTGTAGGTGTTGAGGAGGTGGAGATGAATGGATTGGTGATTTACATCTGTTAGTGCCATCTGCACTAAAGTGTTCAAGATTGTCATTATCTGTTATGGCAATTTCAAAAGAACACAAAAGATTTTGGTTATTCATGTTCGAATAACATGTTGTGGACATTGTTGTGAACATTCCGCTGCTAATCTGATTAAAGATCAAGACATGTACATAAGTATGTTCAGAGACATGATCATGTACATGGTTGTCCAGAAAGTTTACAGGAGACGTGCCATGCTAGATTCAAGGAGTTGAAGCTGCAGATTCAAGATGGACATTTAAGAATAGAAGTTTCCTTGTTCATGATGAAGATCAAGAAGGAAAGAAGGAGTTCTATTCAAAGAAGATATCTAAACTAGGAAAAGTCCGAATTAAATAAGGAAATTATTTCCTTGTTAAATCCTAGTCAAAGTAGGACTTCTGATTACCTTGTTTAGGCTATATCTGTTTCTTATAAATAGCCTGGGATTCAGACTAGTTTAGAGGACACGAATTTTACGAATACACTAAAGGGCTGAGAGTTAAAAGACTTCACATTCAAAGCATATATTATTCGAGTAGACTAGGTTTGATCGGTTAGATCATTGTGTTTCTAGTCTGTGTTTGAAACTCACTTTCATACACACTTAGAGGAGTCTCGGGAGAGATTTTCTATGGGAACTAGAGGGATTCTAGGTTGTGAGGGGAGCTCACAATTCAGTTTAGTGAAAGAGGTTGAATCGGGTAGGAAAGAGGTCGAGTGACGGGAGTCTTCGTGTAATAACCTTTGTAACCATTCAACGGAGTAGTAAACTATTTTTCACGGACTTGATAAGTCCCCCTGACGTAGATCAGTTGATCGAACAGGGTTACCAACCTCGTATTCTTTATTAACTCAAGTTTTTATATTATGACCTTACATGTTCACAACAATGTTCAAGTACATGATGATGAACATGATCGTACAATTTATGTAACTACAACATCAACCTCAATATGTTTATTTGTGTACTTTGAAAATTAATAAAATTATACCAAAAATCATGGTTACTAATTTAATTTTTTTTATTAACTAATGTTGTGATATTTGGTAAAACTACATATATATTTATATGTTTTCAAATGTTAAATGTAATTAATTATTAAGATATGTGAAGAATGTTTCTAATCAACCATATAATATTTGTGTAATCACATAGAAATATTTTGAGTATAATTGAAATCCACAATATTTTCCAATTAATTCAATTACATTGTGGCTACATTCAAAATTTAAAATATCAATTTATAAATATTTAAATTTGTGCAATGTACAGAAGAAATACTAGTATTAAATAAATAAATAACCTTCTCTTATGTTTCATGCTACTTAGTTTTTTTTAGTTGTTCTCGTGCCACCTAGTTTTGACTTTTGATTGATAGATTAGCCAATTGTAATTGCTGAATAAAAAAAGTGTGAAAATATTGCAACTAAGTAAGAGTATAACTGAAGTAATCCAAAGTAAACCATATAGTTGGATATTACTAAAAATTAAATTTCACTTGGAACAACACGATGCGAAAATACACATTGGTACTAAGGATATTTTTCCCTAATTAATTTTTTCCATGCCCTTTTTTTGCACTATTTTCACTATTTTTATTTGTGAAGAAAACAATAACCAAGTTTTATTCAGTTGAAAAATATAAGAATCTTACGTAGGAACCACGAGTCTACATCAAATTGGAACATACATTTGTTTAGTGATTTTTTATTTATAGTCGAGGCATTTTTTAATGTTTGGTCACTACTAGAAAAACGCTAATTGACAACGCGTTAAAGATAACGGATGTCGTGTTTTTTAATTTTTTTCTCACAACGGTTGTCAAAACCGTTGTCTATATGTTAACTTAGAAAATACAATAAATTGGATTTATCCCCAAATTTCATATAGGTCACGAAACAAAACAATTTTTCCCCAAAATTGAATCTTGATTTGAAGAGCTAATCGTCGCCTCCGCCTTGAGACGCACACCATTGCCACCACCGCAGTGAGACGTCTCACCATCGCCGCCGTGAGACGCCCACCATCTGAGGTATTGCACTAGGAAGAGGCTGAAGATGATGTAGATAGATTGAAGTCCAGGCTCCCTCAGTTATATTATGATAACCTTGTCAAAGTAAGATGTTCATTAAGTTATATTATATTGTTTTTCTTATTTTTATATCCTGTGATTGTAGATGCTCGATTTCTACAATTATTTGTATGTCGGATTCGGGCTCTGGCGACCTATATGACCACACTTAAGCCAAAGGGTATTATAGATTTGTATCGAAAATGATAAGTAGGGATAAAGTGAGTTAAAGATCGATCGATGATTTTTAGTTTGAAGTTCTTTAGGAGTTCTTGTTCTTGTTCTGTTTTCGTCTACCATTTTCCTTGGTTATTCTTCATCTTTATATAGGATGAAACCATACTCTCCCTTCCAATATTCAAAGGATTTGGCAACGCCTCAACCACCTTTCCCGATAATCAAGGGATTCACCTATTTCCTAGGGATATTCTCTTATCTTCTCAAAGGTATTTTTCCCACGTTTGTATTATCTCTAACGTCCCCTTTGACCCAGTCAAATTGCCTAGCCTTCGACCTTCACGCTTCGTCGTTCTCTTTCCTCCTTGAATTTGACCTTTAGCCTCTAGTCTTTCGGACCTCGAGGGTTGACTGTTTCGTCCTCGAGGCCTTCAGACACATTATTGGGCCTTCGATTTTTGGGCCCTAACGAAGATAAGCCTCTACAATTAGCCTCTCATTACTTGGTGTTCGAAAGTTTCGGGGACCATGTAATGAACATCGTCGTTTTTATCTAAAAAGGATCACTTTCATTACTTTGTTTCTAAAAGAAGTTCCATAAAGCCCCAAATTTGTGGATAAATCATTAATATCGATAAAGATCGTAAAACTAAACCTCAGAAAACTCCAGACCTGTACGAAGGTCCTGGGGAGTTGAAGAAGTCGCGAAAGCAGACTTCGAGAGGCTCCAGACCTGAAATGAAGGTCCTGGGGAGCTGAAGAAGTCACGAAAGTGGACTGTGGGAGGCTCTAGACCTGAAATGAAGGTCCTGGGGAGCTGAAGAAGTCGCGAAAGTGGACTTCGGGAGGCTCCAGACCTGGAAGAAGGTCCTGGGGTAAAACAGTCTTTTTAGACTTTTTTACCGACTTTCCAGATTCTCCTATAACCTTAGTCGTTCGATCCGTGAAACACATGGCTCAGATTTTACTTGATTTTTATACTTTTACGGGATTTAAACATAGATTGCCCAATTCTTCCCTCCTTACTCTCATTCAAAAACGCTAAAATCTAGATTTAATTAGTTCAACTCCTTTGAAGGTTCTGCTTGCAATTCTCTCTGAATCTCGCACATCTCCGTTTTTCCCGGAGCCCCAAATTCTACTGCGCCTGACAGATTTACCAATTTCCAGGTTACTCCCTTAATTCCATCTCCCGTTTTCTTGAGGATTTTTAGGCTTGATACTAGTTTTAGGGTTTACTTTTTAGAGAAGATGGAGATTTAGGCTTGGTTTTCTGTGGATGGATTTGGTGGAGGTTTTTGAGAATATTGTCGGTTGTTGATAGTATTTCTGGGCGTTAATTTACGATTCTTGAAAGGATCTTTTTTTGGTGATCGTCGATAGATTCGTAATCATACTATGACTTTTTCTCCCTTTTTAAAACTATCATGAGTGTATCGGGTAGTGGTGACTCTGATGAGAGGACCCGGAGCTGGGGTGGTGGAGCCGGTGCGGGTGAGTCGGAACAATCTTCCGGCTCCGTCTCTGAACCTATTGCGATCGTTACCCCTTCGACCAAGCAATCTGGAGAGAAAACTTCTCATTCTGCTATAATTCCTCGTGTTGGAGGAGGGTCAGTGGTTAGTCACCTCAAGGCTTCGAAGACGGCTATCAAGAGATCTGTGGGTAAGACGAAGAGACGGGAGTCCGAGGCTGTGGGCTTTCGTTCTTCGAACGAGGATTTCAAGGCTACTAAGGTCGCTCCACAAGTGGGGCATGACTTAGTCAATAAAGTGACCTCTCTTGAACATTCGGGACTTGGGGTAGAGATCCATGTCCCTAGGTCTTCTGATAGAGCCAATGGACCCCCACCCGGTTTTACTATTCTACACCTTAGTCATCGATAAGGAGGTAGGAATTCCCCTTCATCCCTTCTTTGCCAAGATCGAGCATTTTTACGGGATTGCTCCTGCCCAGATATCACCAATAGAGTGGTATCATATGCTGGGTATGTATTACCTTTGGGACAGTCTAGGGTTTCCTGAACCCAGCGTCGGGGAATGGCATTCATCTTATAAAATAGTAGCTAACCCCGGCCAGAAAGGGTTCTATTATTTTACGAAATGGGTTGGAGAACGAGCCCCTTTCATAAACACTCTTCCATCTTCATCGGAGGATTAGAAGCTGAGGTTCCTCTTCATTCCAGCTGAGACCTCAACTGATAAGATCTCACCGGCGGCATTCGCCGAAGCCCGTGGGTCTTCAAAGCTCGTCTTTGTTCTGTTTCTAATCTAGACTATAACTGTGTCTGACGTCGTATCTTGTATCTTCCCGCAGGTATTCACAAGTGAAGGGACGCAGTCGGCACCGAGGCCGAGCGAGTTGAAGCTGCTTTCTCGCTTTCTGAAGAAGATCGTTGTTTCAAGGTTGTTCGCCGAGGCCGGACTTTGTTTGACATGGGAAAGCTGAAGATTCGGCCCTCGGACGATAAGATGAAGGCTTTTAGATACGGCTAAGGTGATGAGTCCTTTATCATCGGGGGTTAAAAGATCGGCCGAGGCCACGTCCTCTGCCTCTCCTCCTTCGAAAAGGCAAAAAGACCACACGGGCCCCGAGACTCCCAATCCCACTCTTCTGCCCCCGCCGGTGATCGACGTCAACGCCTTGGTTTCTAAGAAGACTTCGAAGGGGTCGAGCAGTATCAAGGTGCCTCTGAGGCCTTTTTTCCTTAATGTTCAATCTACCATCACTGACGGCTGTTCTCCATTGGACTTCGAAAAGGATGGTCTGGAAAAGCAGGTTCAACTCGCTTTCCGAATGTTGTCGAAGGTTTACCCATTCTCTTTCATTTGTATTTGCTTAGTATAAATGTGTATTCACGTACATCCACAATTACTCCTAAGTAAATGCTTATCATTACTTGGTTCGTCGTGCTATAGGCCCTCTTCTGTCAATACCAGCTTCGGGGTCAGATCTCTGGTCATGCTGAGGGCCTTGAGAAAAGATTAATGGAGCTCTCCGAGGAGCAAGAAAGGATTGCCGATGAGAGGCGTGATATGGCCACAGAGAAGTCGGCTTTGCTTGTCGAGAGAGATTCAGTACGTGCTTTGGCTGCCGGGGCTCAGGTGCAGTTCGATAGGGCTCTGGACCATCAAGCCCAATTGGAGCTGACAAAGGCCTCTCTGGAATCGAGGCTAGCTGCTTTTGAGGCAAGGGTCAAAGAGCTCGAGGCCCGTTCTGTGGTCTTGGATTTTACCTCCTTGGTCGACTCTGCAGAGTTCGAGTCTTACAAAGAACTCTTCTATCAGGAGGGTGGCTCTGCAGTGGTTGAGGCGATCAAGGAGAGGATGCCCAAACTTGACCTTTCCTTCATTGATACTGACGACAAGATGGGTACCGAGGCGAGCAAGGGCCCTGCAGACCGAGCCAAAGAGGGGGAGAAGGTCGTGGCGGTGGAAGGCGTCGCGAAGACTGTTGTTTCCGAGGGCGAGAGGGGTGTGGATGATCAGCCATAAGTTCTTTTTCTGTGTAAAACTTGTGAACAACATTCAAATACTTTTTTTTATATCTTGCGGATACTTTTACTGTTTCTATTGTGGATACTTTAATTTCCTTTAATTGGGTTAATCGTGCTTATTGCTTTTTCGTATCACAATAATAGTAGGAAGTGGAAGTATAGAGGTTAATCCTCTTTTTTCTGATAATTCTACCCGAAGTCAATTCATATAATGTAAAAAATGAAACAGTCATAAACCCCTGGGCTTTAGGTTCTGTTAGTCACTCCGACACTCAAATCAGTATATATAAAAAAGAACATGCTTAAAAGAATAAAAGAATAAAATAGTAAGGGAGATGTATGGTACTCTTCTTCAATCTTGAGGCTGACTTCATCTCCTGAACTCGTAGGATGGCGGGGGTCGGAACCCCTGGGCTTCGGATTCTATTAGTCACTCTGACACTCAAGTCAGGAAACAAATAATGATATGTTTGAAATTGAAAAAGGGAGTAACTAAGGGAGGAATATGATACTCATTTTTTTTGGCTTCGAGAACTTCTTCCTTTTCTGGAGGCTGGAGATCTAAACCCTTGGGCTTCAAATTCTTTCTTAGACTTCGAGGTCGATTTTCTCCATTGAATTTTGCCGGGGGGTTAAGGATTGGAGCCTCTGTGTTCCGGACTTTTAGCGTCATAGCTTTGAGCTTACTAGGGGGCTCGGTTTGGGACCCCTGGGCTTCGGGTTCCTTTAGCCACTCCGACGCCCAAGTTAGTAAATAAATAATGTAATAATAACTAAAAATAAAGAATGGAAGAGTTCAAGAATGATACTGTTTCAAGTGAATGGCGTTCCAGCTGTTAGCTATTGAGCGCCCCTCCCTCGATCGGAGTTTATAAGCCCCGTTCCCTACAACTTTCTCGATCTCATAGGGGCTTTCTCAATTTGGAGCTAGTTTTCCAGCTCCACTTTCCTTCGTGTTCTGGAACACTTTCCTTAGCACTCAATCTCCTGTCTTGAATGTTCGCAGCCTCATGTTTCTATCGAAGTGCCTTCTTATCATCTACTGGTAGGTAGAGATTTTCATTGCGGCTTTGTTCCGAAGTTCATCGATAGTGTCGAGATTAGCTTCAAGCTCGAAATTATTGGCTTTATCTGCCCATTCAGTTCTTACCGACCCTATTTCTGCTTCTGCTTGGAGGACTGCTTCCGAACCATAGGCGAGGGCGTAGGGGGTCTCTCATATGGCGGTCCGGGCGGTCGTTCTATAAGACCCAAGGAGGGAGTTGTTCGACCCACTATCCTTTGTGTTCTGGGAGCCTTTTCTTCAGAGTATTTAGGATTATTTTGTTGGTGGCCTCGGCTTGGTCATTCGAGGTTGGATACCTTGGTGTAGAGAAAGAGAGCTTGATGTTCCAATGGCGGCAAAAATCTTGAAATTTCGAGCTTATGAATTGGGAGCGTTGTCGGTGACTATTTCTTTAGGGACTCCGAACCTGCAAATCATAAACTTCCACAAAAAACTACATACCTCGATGTCTCTTATTCGCACGAAGGCCTCTTCCTCGGCCCATTTGGTGAAGTAATCTGTCACGACCAAGATAAAGCATTTCTGATTTGACCCCTTTGGTAACGGGTCCACGATGTCCATTCCCCATTTCATGAATGGCTAAGGTATAGCTGCGGTATGTAGAGGTTCTGGCGGTATGTGACTCGTCTGGGCAAACTTCTGGCATCTGTCACATTTCTTGGCGTGATTTTTGACGTCTTCTCTCATGGTTGGCCAGTAAAAGCTGGTCGTTAATGCTTGGTTAGCCAAGCTTCTATGTCCTGAATGGTTTCCGCATTCACCGTCGTGGAGCTCGGTTAGGATGTACTTTGCTTGGGTTGGGCTTACATATTTCAAATATGGTCCTAAGAAGGACTTCCTATACAAGGATCCGGAGATCATGGCGAACTTTGGAGTTTCTGGATCCGTCTTGCTTCGGTGGGCTCTTCGGGGTGTTTGTTTTCTATTATAAATCTGCATAGAGGGGTCATCCAGTTTGTTTCGACATTGATGGGTAAGACTTCGGGGTCGCCACCCTTCCACACGGCGGGCCATTTAGCATATAGGACCTGGATGTTTTTGTTCTGATTAGTCTGTATGGCTGATCTCAAGTTAGCCAACGCGACGGCGTGGCGATTTTCCTCTCTAGTGATGTGTTGAGCTTCGATTTTATCTAACTTGGTCGCCGCCTACTTTGTGACCGTGAGGTATGATACCATCCTCAAATCCTTTGCTTGGAATTCTCCTTCAAATTGGTTGATTATCAATTGCGAATCACTCATGACTCGAATCCTTTTAGCTCCTATGTCAGCTGCCAAGTTCTATCCTGCTATGAGGGCCTCGTATTCTGCTTCATTGTTGGTGGCTTTGAACCCGCATCGGATAGATCTCTCTGTAATTGTTCTTGCTGGATTGATTAGTACCATGCCCATACCACTCCCATTCGAAGTGCTGGATCCATCAACTTTGAGGGTCCAGTACTTCGAATCTTCATCTTCGATGTTCATCAATGCTTCTCCTTCCGGTTTGGCCTCGTGGGAGAAGTTGGCGATGAAGTCTGATAGGACTTGAGATTTAATTGATGTCCGGAGGACGTAGTGTATGTCATACTCCCCGAGTTCGACGGTCCCTTTTGACAATCTTCCCGCGAGGTCTGGCTTTCTCAATATAACTCTTAAAGGGAACTCTGTGACTACTTTTATTGAATGGCCTTGAAAATAAGGTTTCATTTTCCTGGAAGCCATGACAAGCGCTAAGGCCAGCTTTTCGAGCTGCGGGTATCTGATCTTGGCGTCTAGCAGTGATCAACTAGCATAATACATGGGGTGCTGTCTTTCTTTGTCCTCTCTAACAAGCACTGCACTGACAGAGTTAATAGAAACAGATAAATAGACAATGAGTACCTCTCCGTCGATTGGCCTGGATAAAAGAGGTGGGCTCGCAAGGTATTTCTTGAGGTCTTTGAGGGCCTTGGCACATTCCAGAGTCCACTTGAAGTCTTTGTTCTTTCGTAGAGTCTGAAAAAACATCTGGCTTCTTTCTGAATATTTAGATATAAAACGGCTGAGAGCTGCTAATCAGCTGGTCAGTTTTTGGACGTTTTTCAGGTTTCTAGGGTGTTGAATCTTCCGAACCGCTCTGCTTTGGCTTGTGTCGGCTTCGATACCTCTTTTTGTTACCAGGTATCCCAAGAATTTCTCCGATGTTACTCCGAAAGCGTACTTGGCGGGATTCAGCTTCATGTTGTATCGGCGTAGGACTTTGAAGGTTCGTTGGAGGTGCATGATATGGTCCTGAGCTTGTACTGATTTGACTAGCATGTCGTCGATATATACTTCCATTGTTATTCCGATGAGCTCTTCGAACATCTGATTTACCAGCCTTTGGTATGTTGCACCTGCATTTTTTAGTCCAAAAGGCATAACCTTATAACAGAACATACCTCGATGTGTGATGAATGTTGTCTTCTCTTGGTCCTCTTGATGCATGAGGATCTGATTGTATCCGAAAAAGGCGTCTATGAAGCTCATGAGTTCGTGACCTACCGTCGCGTCGACCAGGACATCTATATGTGGGAGGGGGAATGAGTCCTTAGGGCATGCCTGATTGAGGTCGGTGAAGTCTATATATAGCTGGTTCTTTCCATTCTTCTTTTTGATCACCACGACATTTGCTAACCATTCTGGATAATGGACCTTACGGATGTGACCGTTCTTCAATAGTTTGTCTACTTCCTCATCCGCGATTTTGTTCCTTTTCGGAGCGAACTTTAGTCTTTTCTGCTTGACGGGAGTTTTTTCTGGGTCAACCTGCAATTTGTGAGTTATAATGGAAGGATCGATACCTGTCATATCCTCGAATGACCACGCGAAGCAGTCATGGTGCTCTTTGAGGAACGCAATCAGTTGCTTCCTGATGTCCGAGGTCAATCTGGACCCGATTGACACCCTGTGATCTGAAAGTTCGGGATGAATCTGCACTTCATCGAGGTCTTCGACTTCTGGTTCTTCATAATTTCGATCTTCTATACTCGTGGAAGTTGATCCGACCTCGATCTGGTTGACCTCGATGAATCATTTCTGCTTGAAAGTGGAAACGTAGCACTCTCTGGACGAGACCTGTTCTCCTCGTACTGATCGAACTCCCCATGGAGTAGGAAATTTCATGGTTTGGTGGTATGTCGAGGGTACCGCTTGGAGCTCATGGATCCATGGTCGTCCCATAATCACGTTGTACGTTGAAGGTGCATCTATCACCTGAAATTTGGTGAGGAGGTTAACTACCTCGATGTAAGTGGGAAGCGTGATTTCTCCTAAGGTTGTTTTGTGTTCTCCACTGAAGCCGATCGGTGTTGTTGACTTCTTAATGATGTCTATTTCTTTCACATGCATTCCTTTCAATGTAATAAGGAAGATCACGTTAGAAGAACTCCCATTATCGATGAGAGTTCATTTAATTAAGCAGTTCGAGATTAGAAGTGAAATGACAAGTGCATCATGGTGTGGGTGTGAGAGTTCAGATACTTCACTACTAGAGAAGCTAAGAGTGACTAGTTCATCAGGTTCAGCTTCTTTGGGGATATTCCCCGAATATTTGAGGGATCGATAGTGCCTTTTTGCTGATGATTGCGACACACCACTGATCTCCGAGCCTCCAGTTATGCAGTTTAAGGTTCGATCAATCCTTGGAGGTTCTGGAGGCTGAGCTTCCATATGGTTCTCTCTTTGATTCCAGATTTTCTTTCCTTTCGAGGTCAGGAGGTCGGTCAGGTGCCCTCTTTTTAGAAGCTCGACCACTTCAAGTCTGAGTGCGATGCAGTCGTACGTCCGGTGCCCATGATTGTTTAAGAAGTCGCAAAATTTGCTCCTATCTCGCTCATTATCTGGTGTTCTCATCTTCGGAGGCCATTTTCACGTTTTGTCTGAGCCTTTTCATCGCGTTTACGGCTTCCGAGGGTGTTATGCAAAGATTATATTCTGGTAGCCTCTTATCTATACCCTCAGGAATTCTCCTGTTTCTGGGGTCAAATCTGGGGTTACGTGGATGGGGTCTGCTCGATACCTCTCATTTCTGATGTGAGTCTTGTGCTCCTTGCAAGGTGGATCATTTCGGGGTTTAAATTTGGACGAATTCACTTCATCTTCTTCCCATTTGATTTGTGCCAACGCTTTGGCGAGGACGTCTTCCATTGTCTTGCATGGATATTTGGTTAGTTTTTTATAGAGGTCTGAGCCCCTTTGTAAACCCTTCCTGAAAGCCGATACGGCGGTGTCGATATTGCATCCTGGGATCGACACATTTTCTCTGTTAAATCTCCCTACGAATCTTCTTAAGGTCTCTTCTAGTCTCTGAATCACTATGTAAAGGTTGTCGGCATGCTTCTCGATCTTTCGGCTACTAGCAAACTGCTCGACGAACAAATCATTGAGCTGAGCGAAGGTAGAGATCGATGAGTTCGGTAAATTTGTGAACCACTGGAGAGCTAGTCCGGACAAGCTACTTCCGAATCCCTTACACATTACGGCCTCTCTACTTTGTCGCGGGATCGAAGTAGTAAACATTCTCTACTTGTATTGTGCTATATGATCGTCGGGGTTGGAAGTGTCATCGAACAATTTCATAAAGGGGAAAGCAAACTTCGGTGGCATCTCTACAAGGCTGATTTCGTCTGTAAAAGGAGAATTCGTGAAGCTTGTTGGGGCCGTCTTACGGATGGGAGTAGGGACCCCGGGGATTCGAGTAAGCATGTCCTCCAGACGCTTCAGCTTGTTCTCAACCTCGATTCTTGGCTGTTTTTCGGTACTTTCAAACCCAGAAGGGGGTCTAAGATAAGGATCGTTGCCGCCCTCTTTATTTATTTGTTGTTGTTGGTTCTCGCTAGTACCTGCAACATTTTGGTTAGGAATTTCGTTAGTGGAGTTTAAAAGTACCTGTTCGCGTGGGTGGCTGGTCGTTCGAGTTCGCAGGGGTTGTCGGTGAAGTCCGTTGAGAAATTGATTTGGAGAAGTGAATGCTTCCATCCGAGCTTTAAGGACTGAATTTTCCGTTCGGATGGCCGCGAGTTCCATAACGGTGGAGTTGAGTTGTTGCTGGATCGCCCGCAGTACCTGGACAATGTCTCCACTTCCTCCTGCAGGGGGGGTTACGGATGGTGTCTCCCTCCGGTTATCTTGAGGGTTTGGGGTCATACTGCTTCGGTCGTCGGTAGTCATCTTCAATATGGTCGATTATTCAAAGCCTCACGGTGGGCGCCAAATTGTAGATGCTCGATTTCTACGATTATTTGTATATCGGATTCGGGGTCTGGCGACCTATATGACCACACTTAAGCCAAAGGGTATTATAGATTTGGATTGAAAATGATAAGTAGGGATAAAGTGAGTTGAAGATCGAATGATGATTTTTAGTTTAAAGTTCTTTAGGAGTTCTTGTTCTTGTTTTGTTTTCATCTGCCGTTTTCCTTGGTTATTCTTCATCTTTATATAGGATGAAACCATACTCTCCCTTCAGATATTCAAGGGATTTGGCAACGCCTCAACCACCTTTCCCGATAATCAAGGGATTCGCCTATTTCCTAGGGATATTCTCTTATCTTCTCAAAGGTTTTTTGCCCACGTTTGTATTATCTCCAACGTCCCCTTTGACCCAGTCAAATTGCCTAGCCTTTGACCTTCACGCTCCGTCCTTCTCTTTCCTCCTTGAATTCGACCTTAAGCCTCTAGTCTTTTGGACCTCGAGGGTTGATTGTTTCGTCCTCGAGGCCTTCAGACGCATTATTGGACCTTCAATTTTTGGGCCCTGACGAAGATAAGCCTCTATAGTGATTAATTTCTTTTGTCTTCTCTTTAGTTTTCAGAACCCACATGTTACGAAAAACTATCAAGGATACCTCAACTGATGGTTTTGATGAAATGTCAAAACATGTGGAAAATTTTTATGAAAAACTGCATGAATTATAGGCTGGAAAGTGGTTTCATGATCAAAATAAAGACTCCAAAATCAGCTCAGCTGAAGCGAAAGTCAACCGCTTTGGAGCATAGTCAACCAGCCGGAAAGGATGCATCAAGCAGCCAGGACTAACCAATTAAAGTTGAAGAGTAGAAAATATCCAACAGATGAACAACTATCAACTTAGCTGAAAGCTAAGAAAAACTGATAGACAGAGCCAGCTTGAAAGCCCAAGCTCATATACGACCAAACTGAACTGATTAACTAATAGTTAAGTTCAGTTAACTGGGATAAGAGCTCAGAGAAAGTAGCCAACTATAGCTTTAATCAAAGCTAAGCTTCAGAGTGCCAACTGGACCATTCCAGAACTGAAGCTGTAGTCAAAGCTAAGCTTTCAAGAAGCCTACTGGAGTCTAAAACTGAAGCTTTAATCAAAGCTAAGCTGCCGGAGTCCAAAACTGAAGACCAAGGCAATTGAGGAAATGTCAAACTGGACCACTCCAGAACTGAAGCTGAAGACAGCTGAGGAACTGCCTACTAGACTATCCCAGAGCTGAAAGTCAAGGCAGCTGAGGATCTGCCACTGATGTCCATAACTGAAAGCTGAGCAACTGATACCTGCCAAGCAGTTATTAAAGATCCTGACAAGAGATCTCGGAGCAGAATTTATTAAATCAGACAATAGCTAGTTCAAACAAGCTTCAAACGGCTACAAAAATTCAACTACCGTTGATGGATCAACTGAACCAACGATCGGTGGAACCTAACGGTCACAAAGATCACTCATCTATATAAGAAGAGTGAATCTCATTTTAAACAAGACTTTCGCCAATCTAACTTTTGCTATATTGCAGATACTGAGCTTTCTTTCTCCTTCTCCAGGTCAAAGCTTAAACATCATCTCAAGCTACGAAAAGTCTCAATTGAGAAGAAGTTCTTCAAAGAACCAACCAATCAGCTAGTTGTTGAAGAATCCAGCCAGAGTCAAGCTTCTCAGTTCAAGATATTCAATGATCAACCACTTAGCTCAGTTTAAGGAGTATTCAAAGTTGATAACAGTTTCAAGACTGTATTCTTGAAGATCAAGAGAGATCTAAAATCTTGTAAAGACGGGCAATAGCACCTAAAGTCCCAGTGAGCGGTTGGGAGCGGTAAGTGTGAGCTGTCGACCATCATCGACTGAGGAAGGGCATACCGACAGGTCCGTTTTTCCAGGACAACACCAGTTGAAAAGGAGGCCGCGCTCGAGTGAAGGGTGCTGTTTTCAGGTTCAACAATTTATCTTCACTGTGTAACTGTAATAAAGAAACTTTACACTTGCATAGTGAATTGCCCTTTTAAGAAAGAAAGAGAGGACGTAGAACCTGAGCTTCGAACCTCTATAAATCTCTTGCGTGCTGTATTTACTGTCAAAGCTTTTGCATATACACAGCTGGACACAACTTTACACAAGATGCACTCGTAAGCTAAGCTTTTCATCTCAATTATCAAGTACATGGATAAGTTTTGAAAGCGAGTTAAGGGCCCTATCTATTCCGCATAAAAGTTCAAAGTTTTTGAGTTAGTTTATTCACTCCCTCTAAACTGACTTCGACTCGCCCAGGACCAACACCACATAAGGTCTAAAAGAATGGTTAGACACTGTAACTACATCTCGTATCCTATCCGTAGAATAAACGAGATCGTTTTCTTCTTTTTGATCTTCACTTCGTTGATTATTCTGTCTACCTCGATCTTCTAAAAAGAATGAAAAATGGCCTCTATTTATAGAGAATGAAAAATACGAATTTTGATTTTTTTTAATTTTTTTTAAACTTATTAAAAAAATATATGCATTATATCTACATATGCAAATAAAATCTACATATCCAATAAAATAGAGACAAGTGTCCAAATAAAATTTACATATTCAATAAAATTTAAATATAATGGATATATTTATTTTTAATAATCATTATATCTACATATTCAAATAAAATTTACATATCCAATAAAATTACATATCGAACAAAATTTAGATATAATGGATATATTTTATTTTAATAATACATAAAAAATACAAAATATAAAAAAATAATAAAATAATGAGAGAAGAGAGAGGAGAGAGAGAGAGACCAGTGGTCTGCTGGCCTCTCTTGGTCGAACGCCGAAATCACACCACTTTTTTTTTCTTTACCACGGTGGCGGCCGAATATTTGGCCAAATGACCACCGATAATTCTAGTCTAAGGTGCAATATATTTTTGTAATATTTAATTTTAGTTATTAATCGATTATATGAAAAATTAAATTCCTAAAAAAGTATGATAAATTCTGATTGGGTATAATGAACACTAATAACAACTGTAAAATTAAATTAAAGCACGAAACATTGAAATTTGAAAAAAATGAAAAGGAAATAAAATGATCGAGTGCACAGTAGAAAATGCAACACAGATAGTGTAATTGAGGATTTCATGTGCTCCACACATGCGATTTTACTTTTGAATTTATTTTTATATTTTTTATGGAGATGATAATCCACTGTATCTTTGGTTATGAGTGAGTTGAGCGTGACTTATTTGAAATTTAAAATCGATTCGAAGTAAGTTGAGATTGCTCGAATTTGAAATATTCGAATAGCTACCGAGTTCAAACTTATTAAATTTGATAGCCGAACTCGAACTTGTTAGTAGTCGGCTCAACTGGGCTCGAATGTATCCCCATTCACTGCCAGGAGTCAGGAGTGTGAGTGTATTGAAACTCCAAACCAAACCTAATGCTGAAACGCTTTATCACTGAGCCTGCCGTTTTTACTTGGCGCTCATTATTTTTTCCAATTCTTCGAAAATTTCAAGAAACGCTTAACCTCAGTATTATCCACTTCCACTGTCTCCAGCAAGCAGAAGCAGTTGCATGGTTAGCTCACCGTCGTCGAAGCCGGAAACTTGAGATGCATCTTACGATGCGCCTCCACGAACCACCACCTCCGCCGCCGTGCCTTTTGCCTTCCAACGCTTCATCAAATTTGTTATCTTTAAACTGCCCCAACAATTTCTTGCCCTATTCCGCCGCATCCGTTGCAAGAATTTCGTTAAAGAGTAATGGGTTCCGATCTTTTTCTCTTGCCTCGTTATCCAAGCCAACAGGTGTTCGTTATTCACTTTGTTCTCCTAAATATTCTCGTCTTTTTTGTGAATTGTAATTTACCGGTTATTGTGTATTGGTCTGTCTTTGGAATTAGCAGTTTATATAGATGAGGCAGAGGAGGTGGAAACTGATTTTGCTAAATTGAAGCAAAAAATTGAGGCCCTCGGAGTAAAGTTCGAATCTTGTACGCCTGGACAGTATGATC